>CM075352.1:63180000-64401875 GCA_037693485.1 Kitagawia praeruptora
ATATCAATCAGTTATGAAATCACTTGTCATCGTTGATAAATTTCAAAGGTGCACCCATACGTGCCCTTGTTTTCAAAATAAACTTGCAGTTCTAGATACTGCATAGAGTCAACATCTTTCTCATCAAAATAGAACACTATCAGCAACTTGGCACATAAGCCTAAGAAGCAGTGTCAGAGCATTTTTCCAAAATGGAGGAATGGAACTTAAAGAAAACATAAAACCTGACAGGGATTGACGATGATCAGTCGCCACATCCAAGTCCAATAATCCGCGGGTCTTCTCTACCGGTAGAAGGATAGAAACTACATCTATAACTATCCCCGGGTGAAAACTACATCCGTAATCACCCTCGATGAAAACTACATCCGTACTCATCCTTCGGCAACACCTGGGCTCACGGCCGCTTACACATCCCGGGAATCGTTCGTCAACGGTTCCCACACCTGCCAGAGTTCCTTTTTCTTTTTCTTTTAAACACTTGATTTTGATTGAAAACTGAGTAATTGAGGTCCGACATCAGTCGACCGATGATTCTTGAAATCGTACAAGAAGTAAACCTGACCGGGGGTTTTCGAAAATGTTTTGAGTTCGAAAGAGTTCGAGTTTGAAAGTGCTAAAGGTATCTTGGATTAGCTTTGTCTTTAAAATAATGATCAATAATTAATAAATGGTATCTTAAAATTTAATATTAATAATTAATAAAATAATTATAGGTATTTTGAGTATTTATGAAGATATAAAAATAATTACTTGAGTATACGATACTTCCCGAATGACCCTTCGGGTTTTCGCAATTTAATTACGATATAATAAGATACCGCTCCCCAGTCAATAGTATATATGGACCGCTACGACCTCTATTGCTAGAGTCGTTGTCCGAAGAAAACATTTCATTCTAAGTTCAAGGGGTGCAAACATATATGTGCTTATACATCTCAATTTCATCAATACTTCGATAAGCATAAACATTTGATATGATTGAAAACTACAAACACAACAGTGAAAGTCCTTATATATGTAAGTTTTGAAAAGTAAACTTGCCTTGGTGAGGTTGGGGTGGTCGAGCTTGCGGAGTGGAACGATCTATACATAATCAATAGCCGATCGTTAGTCCCTTAACAATATCTCTTTTAATTGCGAGGTTTTAGGGGGGTACAAAATTAACTTAATGACTTCGTCTTATGACTCTCTAGCCCCACTATAGGTTCATGTCATCACTCGATTACGCTCGTCACTTATTCGACTTAATTGGTTACCACATCCGAATCATATCCATTCCCCCTTAAATTACACTCCACTTACGACTTTTTCCCTTGCGCGAATTTTACTCTAACATTTTTATAAAATTGAAAAATACATATTTTAATCCAATTATTTTTGGGTAGCCTTCACCACTGCATTTACTAGATTCTCTAATTTTTCCATGATCCTACATAAATTTTTAGGGGTTTAAACAAGGTTCACAAGGGGGCCATTTAGTGCAGTCCGGATTCCAGAAACACATTTCACTTCTCAGGCCATAACTCAAAATCTATACATCACCTAGTCATGAACCTTATATTTATGGAAACTACATTCAAATACCTTTCCAACAATATATATTAGGACTTCAGGGGACAAGATTTATGGGTTCAAAACCCTCCTACAAGACAGTACAAGTTCCTGGAAAAATACTCATCATGCTTTTACCACTTAACCAACCAAGAATCTTACATACACATCACAACCATCATCTAAACCACCAAGATAATACTTTATAACATACATGGAGTTACATACACTAACCACAAGCTTAAAAATCACAACCACAACACTTAAACTCAAGATCTACATCATCCATCACTTATATGTCTAAGATTCACACTAATAATCATGGATCTAACATCAATCATCACAAACACTTCATGGCCAAGAGGGGTTAGGGTTTTTATACCTTCTTGAGTATCTAGGAGCCTTGGTTATGCCTTACAAGTCTCAAGAACACCTTGGATGAGCTCCTACAATCATTACAACTCAAGATCTAAATGAAAACTCAACATTGTTACTATTCATCAAAACTTCAACAATTAATAACTTGAAAACTAATGGATGAAAAGGGTTGGAATTCATAGTATACCTTCCTTATGTGATGTAGAGTACCTAGGATTTTTTCCTTGAATTAAAAGTGAAGAGAAGTGGAAGAAAAGAATTTTTCTTCCCCTTCTTTCTACCTTGGCCGAGAGCAACAATGGCTGGGGGGGGGGGGAGAGAGTTTTTGTTTTGCTTTTGGTGTTGGTTGAAATAAAGTAAGGTGTGTTGGTATTATGTATTAGGTGTATGTATATGTATCACATGTTGCAAGTCTAGTGTCTAGACCACCATACCTCCTTGTCTCCTTGGACAATGTTCCAACTAGTTACTATTCCTCTTGCTATCTTTGCATTGCTAGTTTGCTTTTCTAACTACTTAGTTGCATGGGACTTGCATGCAATATCATTCCTTGTATCAATATTCTTCCACCAATGCTTGTCACTTAATCTTTAATTCGTATCGTATCTTAATTAATTTCTCGTAATAATATTTTGTCGCGTAGAGATTTCCCTTGTAATTCCTTAAGTACTTAATTGTGTAAATTCCTCGAATATCCATAACTCCTCGTCATAATTCCTAAAAAATCTTTTAATACTCCAATAACTCTCAAATCCCAAGTTTTATAAATCTTACTAACAATAAGACTCTTGCCTTCAACAACCTTCTCTTTATCTTACATGGTGAATGTAACAACATAATTTCTTTGACAATCAATTCCATTAAACAACAGGGATGACTAATGTAACACCCCCAGATCCGGGGTCCGGGATCGGGTCGTTACGGTCTTATTTTCCATAATTAATACTTTACTTGAGTCCACAATAAATAAATCACCTGCTGTGACCCCACAATAATAACCACTCACACACACACAGTTATAGTCCCAGAGATGAAATTGAAATAAGTCTTGCATTACTGGTTTACGAATAAAAGTTATTACAAGCCAAAAGGATAACATCATAAGTTTAAAAGTTTTGCCGTTGATTAATCATTATTGATACATATAAGTAAACTGGAAATCAAGGCTGCTGAGCTATGCTACCTCAGCAATGGCAGCGATGATATCAACGGGTAGCCCTGCGGGGCGGGTAACCTGCTTGCGCCGAGTGCGCCTGACGCGGGCCATGTGACCTAGCTGTTGTTGTGACATAATAAATAAGCAAGGGTGAGCAATAGCCCACCAACAATATATAACTGTGCAGTAATATATAAGACAGTTCAAAGATATGTTTCGAAATCATATGCCATGCATTAGAGAAAATATTGCCAGTTTAATATAAAGGATGAAGTTACAAGGTAACTCAATAAATGTATAATTTGTGGAAGCATATGCTATGCCCAAAATAAGCAAGATAGCATCATTTTCATAAAAATAGGAACTTGCAGAATGATATTGCAATTCCAGTTTGAAATGCTTTTCAACTCTGCCAACTATGATGATGTTGCAGAAAATTTCCAACATTGAGTGATGAACTAATACGGGAGCATTGCCGCGCCAGATGCCCTGACGTTTACGGGGATCAGCCGTATGTCATGCATCTCATCAGTCGTTCTCTACATGTAGAAGGTAGCTCCGACGGATTTACTTGTTTACCGCCCTCTGGAACTCCTAAGCCAACGGTTGGGCTATTGCTGGACCGGCGCCACTCGGCCACTTACGCGTCTCCTAGTTCATTCCATACCCATAACTTTGAAACATAAAGTTCGTCCCCCTTTCCCCAAGTATAATACTTGTTGATAAGACTCCACCAGGTAGTCATATCTAAATGGAAAGGAAAATTTACCAATATTTCCCAAGCTACTGCTTGTTAATGGATAATGACTTGTTCCAATTTTCTTTCCCCTCGAATAATGAGTGGGTACACGTAATGCCATGAATAATAGCAACCAAGTTGCGAGTGAACGAATAATTTATGACCGGGCAGTCACAAGATAAATAACATTCCTCAAGTAAGGTTCCCTTATAATAGAATCGAAGGGAGAATGAAATCACTGAGAACCTTCCTTGATAATATAATAATATTAATAAGACTCTGTAATAATTTATATAATGTTCGGAGGTCGATGATACTATGTGAATGACACCAAGTATCTTTGAAACGAGTTAGAAGAATTAAATAAATATTCCAAGAATATTTCTTGAGTCACGGGTATTGGAAAGGTGTTGCTCGGAATAATCTTTGAATAACTGTTCAGAATAATATTCATTGGACGAATAATGAATATTCCTATTAATAATAATAATATTTTATTGATGAAATAATCGTCAAATGGATATTTGAAATAATATTCATTGAATAAATAATGAATATTTAACTTGAGAATGATACTTATTGATGAAGTAATTATCGATTGAATATTTGAGACCATATTCATTGAACAAATAATGAATATTCGACTTAATAATAATTATCGAAGAAATGAATATCGAATGAATATTTAATATCATGTTCAATAATAGAATTGAATTTAACTGAATGTCGAAGATAATATTTATCGAATAACTGAAGTTCGAATCAATGCTCAACTAATATTTATAAAATAAATAGAGATCGAATGAATATTCGAAATAATATTCAATTAATTAAATAAGACTCGAATGAATATTAAAATAATATTCATTAAATAAATAAACTCGAATGAATATTCGAAATAATATTTATCGAGTAAATAAGAATGAATATTCTCTAATTAAATAACTTAACTGAGAGTTCGAAATAATATTCGAATATTTAATCGACTTTAGATGAATATTAATCATATAATATTCCTCGAATAAATAAGCATCTGATGAACAATCCGAATAATATTTATTAAATAATCTCAAGGAATATCCCAACAATATTTGCCGGATAACAAATGGAAAATATTTACTTAAATATTTCCTCTGAAAATAATATCAATATATCAAGGAATATCGACTCCCGGTCTATAATCAAAGAATGAGATTCACTGCCCTTCGATTAAGGGTCTAAATAATTTCCGGCTTATAACTGATATATAACTATCTAGCTTATAAGCCAACAATAATTCAGGGAACAAGCATTTCAAAATAATTCGAGAATAGGCATGCATGCTATGGCATATGTATACTGAAAACACATACATATATATATATATTCACAACAACAACCTTTAAAAAGAAAGGTTCGAAAACTTGCCTGGAAATCGAGTACGAGTAGGGGTAGTAGTAGCGTGTCCCGGGTCAGCCTGATGATCTATAATTAGCCAAGGCATTCGGGATTAATCACTTAATACCTTTCAAAAGGTTACGTATAAACTTAACTTAAATCGAAACACGTTTTCAAGTTGTTTCGTTATACCCCTCTAATTCACTCTTATTATTGCCTTTATTACCCGACACTTGTTCGTTACTAAAGCATGACCTTATACTTACATATGGTAAGTATTTAAATCGTATAAGTTTTAAAGTCGAAAGATTAGACCTCGATATTTATCGATCGTTTTCTAAGTGGTTTACCGAAGTTATAACCAAGTATACCTCTTAGGGGTACTTTCGTACTTAACCTAGATTCGAACATTTTTATAAAATCGGAAAACGATCCATTTGACATGCGGTCTTCTCCCACACCTTCCTTTTTATCTCTATTATTTAATTATTAAGATTCGCCACTGATTTCGCAATATTAAAGGGATCCAATTTCGGTTACGAACTTTTGATTACGGTTCCGAACCCCTTTTACGAATTTAATCATAACTCCTAAACCGTAAGTCCGTTTCATGCGATCTTTATATCAAAACGAAGCTCATAACATAATCTAGCTAATCATGGCAAAAGTCGAAGCTAATCAGTGAGTTAAACCTTCTGTCAAATTCGTGTTCTTAATGTTAACAAAATTTCGGCATTACGACGGCTATAAATCGAATATATCTAAATTCCAAACCTTCCAATAATCAAGGTATCCATCCCAAACAACATATACATGATATATCACCATGAACTGAGGCCAAGCAATGCCTTTCCGTTCATCTAAACTATTTTTAACATTTATCAAATCTAAATCACAATCAAGCTTATAATCATGCTAATATCACATCGTATACTAAAACCCATCAAGAGCATGCAAAATCTCAAGGTAAAGTCTAGGGTTTCAAGTTGCTATACCTTCCTTGGAGTATGATCTAGCCTCACTATGCTTGGTATGATCCTTAGAGGTGCTTAAGCTTGCTAAATCAACCATGAAAAACAAGAAAAAACAAGATTAGTTCATAGAATCACTATTCACCCTCCTCTTAAATCATTTTTTTGAAAATGGAAAAAGAAGAGATTGAAGCTAGGATTTTGAGGAGATTAGTTTTATGAAATATAGGACTCACCATAAAAGTTTCAAGATCAATCAATGGTGGGAAGTTGGACTTTGGATTTGGAATTAAGGCATTTGCCGAATGTAATGAAAAGGAAGAGATGGTGTTCTTGGCTTGGTTGCTTTCTTGAATAATTGATAAAGTGAAATGGTTATGATAATATCTCATCTTAAGGCTACTTTATTAAAGTAGTGCATTGTTGGATGAGGATTTACCATGACAAGTGTTGAAGGTTGGATGGTTAAGGCTTAACCAAGTGGTTTGTTTTCTAAGTACTTAGTTGATTCACTAAGTATTGGTTACTTAAGTAACTATATGGTTTCTAGATATTTGTCACTTGCACACATGCATGCATCTTGCCTCCTCTGCTTGATTCCTTGTCCGTTTATTGCTTAATTCGTTGATCGTTCGAGGGAATAACTCATTCGTTTCTAGTTAGGGTTTTACCGAAAACCTTCTTAATATTCATAATACTATTCCTCATCTTTCTTAATACTTCTCGAATTTAAAATCCTTAGATTCCTTTTTATAATTCCTTATGTCTTGCAGTGTCCAGGGAATTCTCGGAGAAAATAAAAGTGCTCTTTTTCTGAATCCGACAGCTTTTACATACACTTATTTTCTTCCGGGATTACTAATACGAACTCAGAAATCCGTTCCGAATACCGGGTATAACATTATTATAATAATATTCCAAATTCCACCAAAATCACTATTCATCACTTATTTTTATTTAATTCTAATAATTAGGAAAATGAACCTGGTTCACTCTCGGGTGCTTCTTAACCTTTTTACGGAACCGCTGGACTTATAATAGATATTGATTGGGATGACACAAGAATAATCTTACTTGAAGTAATGTACTTATATCCTTAAGAGATAGATCCTTCTTATCTATGCCGTCAACCAAAAGTATTCTGTATGACATATAAATAATTGAATTCAAATCCATTCCATTCATTTAATAGATCTTCGTTACATCGCAGTCATAACCACTATTCATTCCCACATTATTACATAATAAAAAAGTTTTAATTCTAGCAAAAATCTGGGTTCTTACAGTCTCCCCTCCTTAAAAGGATTCCGTCCCGGAATCAGCTTGAAAACAAATGGGGGTACTTTTCCATCATTGCACTTTCTAGCTCCCAGGTTGATTCTTCTATGTTGTGATTCTGCCATAAAACTCTGACAAGCTTGATGACCTTGTTTCGGAGCACTTGATCTTTTCTGTCTATGATTTCCACAGGTTGCTCTACGTAGGTCAAATCTGGTTGCATGTCCACGTGCTCATATTCCACTATGTGCTTGGCATCTGGGTTATATTTCCTTAGCATTGAGACATGGAACACATTGTGCACTTGCTGCAGGTTTGGGGGTAATGCCAGTTCATAAGCTAGCTCCCCAATACGTCTTAAGATCTCAAATGGCCCAATATATCTAGGGCTCAGCTTCCCTTTCTTTCCAAACCTCATTAAACCCTTCCAAGGAGATACTTTCAAGAACACTAGGTCTCCCACCTCATATTCTTTTCCTTTCCGAGCTAAGTCGGCATATTTCTTTTGTCGGTCTTGGGCTGCTACCAGCCGTCCTCTTATTAGATCCACTGCATCTTTAGTCCGTTGGACCATCTCAGGCCCGAGCATCTTTCGCTCTCCAACTTCATCCCAATATAAGGGAGATCGGCATTTCCTTCCATAAAGGGCCTCGTAAGGCGGCATCCCTATGCTTGAATGAAAGCTATTGTTGTAGGAGAACTCAATCAATGGCAAGTGATCATCCCAATTTCCTTTAAAGTCTATAGCACAGACTCTCAACATATCTTCTAGTGTCTGGATGGTCCTTTCACTTTGCCCATCTGTCTGGGGATGGTAAGCTGTACTCATGTTTAGCCTGGTTCCCACACAGTCCTGAAAGCTCCTCCAAAACCTGGAGTTAAATCTGGGATCTCTGTCAGATACTATGGCGACTGGGACTCCATGTCGCGCCACTATTTCTTTGAGGTAGATGTCTACAAGCCTATCAACCGTGTACCTTTCGTTGATCGGTAGGAAGTGAGCTGACTTTGTTAGTCGGTCTATAATCACCCATATGGCATCATGATTCGCTTTGGTCCTTGGCAAACCTACTACGAAGTCCATCGCTATATGTTCCCATTTCCATTCGGGAATCTCCAAGGGGTGTAGAAGTCCACTAGGCCTTTGGTGCTCTGCTTTCACTTTCTGGCAAGTCAAGCATCTGCTTACCCACTCTACCACGTCCTTTTTCATGTTGGGCCACCAGTAGTACTCTTTCAAATCTCTATACATTTTGGTGCTACCGGGGTGCACTGAGTATCCTGAGTTGTGTGCCTCATATAGAATTTCTTCCTTGAGTTCCTGATTGTTTGGGACCCATATCCTCCACATATATCTCATGATTCCTCCCTTATCTTTTTCACACTTTATTTCTTCCCCAGTCATTAACTCCTCTGTCGAGTTCTTTTCTGCTTCCATCATTTGTTCTTGGCATAACCTAATCTTTTCCAACAGTAGAGGCTGGATCCGAATTTCCATCAACTTTTCTTGACCTTCTTCAGGTATCTTAATCTCAATTTCTAGCCTCTCAAAGTCTTTTATCAACTCTTCCTCTGTAGTTATCATTTTGAGCTTCTCTTTCCTACTAAGGGCGTCAGCCACCACATTGGCTTTGCCCGGGTGGTAACGAATCTCACAGTCGTAATCCTTGATTAGCTCTAGCCATCTTCTCTGGCGCATGTTAAGCTCTTTCTGCGTAAAAATGTACTTGAGGCTCTTATGGTCAGTGTAAATCTCACACTTCTCTCCATACAAGTAGTGCCTCCAAATTTTTAAGGCAAAAACAATTGCTGCTAATTCCAGATCATGGGTGGGGTATCGGATCTCGTAATCCTTCAATTGTCTTGACGCATATGCTATTACCTTGCCGTGCTGCATAAGCACGCATCCCAATCCTTTATGCGAAGCATCACTGTAAATCACGAAATCTCCTTTTCCATCAGGCAACGCCAATACTGGGGCCGTTACCAACCTCTTCTTCAGCTCTTGAAAACTCTTCTCGCATTTTTCAGTCCATTCAAATTTCTCAGTTTTCCGGGTAAGTCGAGTTAACGGGGCTGCAATCTTTGCAAAATCTTGAACAAATCGTCTGTAATATCCTGCTAACCCTATGAAACTCCTTACCTCTGTTGGAGTGGTTGGTCGCTCCCAATTTGAAACTGCCTCTATCTTGGAGGGGTCAACTAGCACTCCTTCTTTGTTGATTACGTGCCCTAAAAATTGTACTTCATTTTTCCAGAACTCACACTTTGAGAATTTGGCATATAATTGCTCTTTCCGGAGCGTCTCTAAGGTTATCCTCAAATGTTCAGCGTGTTCTTCCTCTGTCTTTGAGTAGATCAAAATATCATCAATAAAGACTATAACAAACTGGTCCAAATATTCCTTGAACACTCTATTCATTAAATCCATGAAAGCTGCTGGGGCGTTGGTCAATCCGAATGACATCACCAAGAACTCATAATGTCCATACCTAGTACGGAATGCAGTCTTTGGAATATCTTCAGGTTTAATCTTCAGCTGGTGATATCCGGTTCTCAAGTCAATCTTGGAGAAATACACAGCTCCTCTTAGCTGGTCAAACAAATCATCAATTCTAGGCAACGGGTACTTATTCTTTATGGTTAGCTTGTTCAACTCTCGATAGTCGATGCATAACCTCATACTCCCGTCCTTTTTCTTGACGAACAATACGGGTGCGCCCCAAGGCGACACACTGGGTCTTATCATACCCTTATCCAACAGTTCCTGTAATTGCTTTGCTAGCTCTTTCATTTCCACTGGTGCTAATCGGTATGGGGCCTTTGAAACTGGCGCCGTCCCCGGGGCTAACTCGATAGCAAACTCAATCACTCTATCTGGTGGTAATCCAGGAAGATCTTCAGGAAACACATCTTCAAATTCGTTAACCACCGGAATGTCTTGTATCTTGGGCGCCTCTTTCTGGGTGTCGATAACGTAAGCTAAATAAGCTTCGTTTCCTTTTCGTAGCAGTCTCTTGGTCTGCGCCATGGTTAGAATGGTTTGGGTCTGTCGTAACCCTTTAAACACTATTTCCTTATTTCCTGGGGTTTTCAACTTAACCTTTTTCCCTTTACAATCTATTTGCGCATTATTACGAGATAACCAGTCCATTCCCAAAATAACATCGAATTCCCCTAGCTTAAAAGGGATCAAGTCAACACAGAAGAATCGCCCTCCTATTTCTATTTTACAATCGGAGTGAATCTGATTAACTGGAACGACTTCCTAATTAGCTATCTCTATTAGCAAAGACTCCCTCAGTGGTTGAGTTTTAAGTTTCAATTTATGTGCAAAATCTCTAGATATAAAAGACTTAGTTGCCCCAGAATCAAATAAAACATTTGCACTGACTGAATTGAGGGAAAATGTACCTGCTATCACATCCGTGTTCCTCACGGCATCTTGCACTGTCATGTTAAAAGTTCTAGCAGTTGGTGGCCTGTTGGAGGCAGCTCTGCTTGCCCCTGAGGCTGCTGGTTTGTTCATTGGGCAATCCCTCCTCATGTGACCTGGACGACCACACTGAAAACAAGTAGTGCCTTTGCTGGCAGTAGGAGCAATCGTGGTACACTGGTGGACATAGTGGCCCGCTCGCCCACACTTATAACAGACCGTCTGTTTCTGAGTACACACCCCGGAATGTCTCTTCCCACAAGTGGCACATACTGGTAGTGGAGGTCTGGGATGATGGGAATGGGACACTCCAGCTTGTTGGCCGCCCTGGCTTACAGTTGCACTCCCAGATGGTTTAAACCCAACACTCCTCCCTGGTAGGGAAACTGCTCCTCGGTTGAACCTATTCGGGGGCCTTCCCCCTGCGGAACCTCCGCCCATGCTGGCATGCTTTCTCTTTAATCCCCTTTTCTCTTTCTCTCTTTGCATCTGATCGCTCCCTGCTTCCACAATGGTTGCCTTTTGCACCAAGGTGGCATAATCAGTAATCTCTAAAACGGCCACTCTGTTCTGAATCCACTGCTTCAGCCCTTGCTGAAACCTATTAGCTTTCTTTTCTTCAGTGTCCACAAACTCTGGTACAAATCGTGATAACTCAGTAAACTTGGCTTCATAATCAGCCACTGTCATGTTGTTCTGCTTCAGTTCCAAAAACTTAAGTTCCATCTGGGTTTTCATAAACTTTGGGAAATACTTCTCTAGAAACAATTGTTTAAACCTATCCCAGGTTACAATAGCATTGGTCTCCATATTCTTCTTAGCTTCCCACCAATAGTTGGCCTCTCCTTTTAGCAAGTAGGTAGCAAAGACAGTCTTTTGGGCTTCCCCAATACTCAGAATCTCGAAAGATTTTTCCATTTCCTTGACCCAGGCCCTTGCCTCTACGGGGTCAGCCGATCCGTGAAACTCTGGGGGTTTGAGGGACTTGAAGGCCCTAAAGGAATTGGCCACAGTGGTATTGTTTCCTTGGGCTGGTTGGGGGTATTGGTTCAAATTCTGCCTGAGCAGATCCATAAATTGTCCCATGGGGTTTCCGCCCTGGTTCTCCCCCTGATGTTCGACTTCAGTTTCCCCTTCTTCTATTTCCTCTTCAAACTCTGCAGTATAGAAAGTTTCATCCCCCATCCCATAATGGGAATCCTCCTGCTCATTATAGTCCTGATCCTGTTCTTCATTATACTCAAAATTTTCCTCATGTTGATTGTGACTTTCTTGGTCAGTAGATTCGTGAGGGTTAGCCCTAGTACCCATTCTTCTCGGAGGCATTTTACTGAAAATTTTGGACAATATACATTAGGTTTATTTACCTATTTCAGAGGGTTTTCCTCACAATATCGATGCATAAATGGATTTAGGATCCCACAGTTCTATATATCATGGCAGTTTTAGCCGAAAGCAGTACGGACAGATTTAATATAATAAACTAGTGATCGCGTCATAAGAAAACTGAAATGACTGAAAAGGGAAATAAATATATACCAAGTACCAAACGGTACAACATCCAACATACAACAACAGTTTTAAAAGAAGTACAACCATCCGAATAACAACTAGTCAAAAGTGAAATAAGCTGTCTATCTGTCTAGTCTGCAACAGGGATCTACGAGCTGAAACTATCCCTACCAAAAATCGGCACTACTATGACCGTACAAGACTAGACAACTAGACCAATACATCACTATCCCTGCAGTCAGCCACGACGGCGGGTCAAATCTAGAACCCTCCTCATAGCAAGGCGGAAAATCTCCTCTGCATCAGCCCTGGATACCATGCCATGCCCATCACTGGGTAACTGTCGCACCCTCACACGGGCCCTCAGCTCTATGCCGGTCACCTGCCTATACATATCTCTAGCTCTGGCATGCCTACCACCCAGGTGCCTCAACCGGGCCTCTCTCTCTGCGGCTAGCTCTCTGCGGGACTCTGCCAGCCTGGCCTCAGCCACGGCTACCTCAGAAGTAAGTCTGCCCACAACATAGTGGTGAAAACATGCTGGGACGTCCCCTGTCGGACCATGGGGTGGAGGGGCTGGATCTGCTGGAAGGGCAGCCTCTGCCTGCTGTGGCTCTGGGGTCAATGCCTCAAACTCATCTGACAATGGGCTCATAGGTAGTGGTGGCGGGGTAGGGGCTCTCTCATCAGAGAGGAGTGGCACAAGAAGTCCAGAACTCCCTACAACACCAACTACTGGCTCGTCAACATCTCCCTCGGCACCCTCATCTACCGGTACCACCTGATCTGTGGTCATGTCAGTATCCTCCTCCAAAGTCCTAATCTGAGTCACAACCCAAAAGTCCTCCCCAATTTCTCTACCCTCAGGTATAAGCTGGTCCTCCTCAGGGTCCTCATCATCAACATCCTCAGCAACTAACTCAGCATCCCCTACGGCCTGGACCTCCTCCTCTGACTCAACAATATCAGTATCAGCATCAATCTGGACCTCCTCAGGGTCCTCATCCTCTGACTCCATGACATCAGTATCAGCATCCACCTGGACCTCAGGGTCCTCCTCCTCTGACTCAACAACATCAGTATCAGCATCTGAATCTACCATCGCCGAGCCCTCGGCGGCCTGGATCGCATCATCGTGCTGTCTCTCATACTCCTCTGGATCCGACATGTCGCTCGCCTACACAACGACGAATTTTATTACTATCATGATACTTAAAAGTTCCCATAAGGGTTTTAAGTGAACTTGGCAAGAGTTCTTATTATATTAGTGAATTTATTATTACATAACGTCGCATCATCTCTTGGGATATATAACTCTCTCTCTGATACCATTTCTGTAACTCCCCCAGATCCGGGGTCCGGGATCGGGTCGTTACGGTCTTATTTTCCATAATTAATACTTTACTTGAGTCCACAATAAATAAATCACCTGCTGTGACCCCACAATAATAACCACTCACACACACACAGTTATAGTCCCAGAGATGAAATTGAAATAAGTCTTGCATTACTGGTTTACGAATAAAAGTTATTACAAGCCAAAAGGATAACATCATAAGTTTAAAAGTTTTGCCGTTGATTAATCATTATTGATACATATAAGTAAACTGGAAATCAAGGCTGCTGAGCTATGCTACCTCAGCAATGGCAGCGATGATATCAACGGGTAGCCCTGCGGGGCGGGTAACCTGCTTGCGCCGAGTGCGCCTGACGCGGGCCATGTGACCTAGCTGTTGTTGTGACATAATAAATAAGCAAGGGTGAGCAATAGCCCACCAATAATATATAACTGTGCAGTAATATATAAGACAGTTCAAAGATATGTTTCGAAATCATATGCCATGCATTAGAGAAAATATTGCCAGTTTAATATAAAGGATGAAGTTACAAGGTAACTCAATAAATGTATAATTTGTGGAAGCATATGCTATGCCCAAAATAAGCAAGATAGCATCATTTTCATAAAAATAGGAACTTGCAGAATGATATTGCAATTCCAGTTTGAAATGCTTTTCAACTCTGCCAACTATGATGATGTTGCAGAAAATTTCCAACATTGAGTGATGAACTAATACGGGAGCATTGCCGCGCCAGATGCCCTGACGTTTACGGGGATCAGCCGTATGTCATGCATCTCATCAGTCGTTCTCTACATGTAGAAGGTAGCTCCGACGGATTTACTTGTTTACCGCCCTCTGGAACTCCTAAGCCAACGGTTGGGCTATTGCTGGACCGGCGCCACTCGGCCACTTACGCGTCTCCTAGTTCATTCCATACCCATAACTTTGAAACATAAAGTTCGTCCCCCTTTCCCCAAGTATAATACTTGTTGATAAGACTCCACCAGGTAGTCATATCTAAATGGAAAGGAAAATTTACCAATATTTCCCAAGCTACTGCTTGTTAATGGATAATGACTTGTTCCAATTTTCTTTCCCCTCGAATAATGAGTGGGTACACGTAATGCCATGAATAATAGCAACCAAGTTGCGAGTGAACGAATAATTTATGACCGGGCAGTCACAAGATAAATAACATTCCTCAAGTAAGGTTCCCTTATAATAGAATCGAAGGGAGAATGAAATCACTGAGAACCTTCCTTGATAATATAATAATATTAATAAGACTCTGTAATAATTTATATAATGTTCGGAGGTCGATGATACTATGTGAATGACACCAAGTATCTTTGAAACGAGTTAGAAGAATTAAATAAATATTCCAAGAATATTTCTTGAGTCACGGGTATTGGAAAGGTGTTGCTCGGAATAATCTTTGAATAACTGTTCAGAATAATATTCATTGGACGAATAATGAATATTCCTATTAATAATAATAATATTTTATTGATGAAATAATCGTCAAATGGATATTTGAAATAATATTCATTGAATAAATAATGAATATTTAACTTGAGAATGATACTTATTGATGAAGTAATTATCGATTGAATATTTGAGACCATATTCATTGAACAAATAATGAATATTCGACTTAATAATAATTATCGAAGAAATGAATATCGAATGAATATTTAATATCATGTTCAATAATAGAATTGAATTTAACTGAATGTCGAAGATAATATTTATCGAATAACTAAAGTTCGAATCAATGCTCAACTAATATTTATAAAATAAATAGAGATCGAATGAATATTCGAAATAATATTCAATTAATTAAATAAGACTCGAATGAATATTAAAATAATATTCATTAAATAAATAAACTCGAATGAATATTCGAAATAATATTTATCGAGTAAATAAGAATGAATATTCTCTAATTAAATAACTTAACTGAGAGTTCGAAATAATATTCGAATATTTAATCGACTTTAGATGAATATTAATCATATAATATTCCTCGAATAAATAAGCATCTGATGAACAATCCGAATAATATTTATTAAATAATCTCAAGGAATATCCCAACAATATTTGCCGGATAACAAATGGAAAATATTTACTTAAATATTTCCTCTGAAAATAATATCAATATATCAAGGAATATCGACTCCCGGTCTATAATCAAAGAATGAGATTCACTGCCCTTCGATTAAGGGTCTAAATAATTTCCGGCTTATAACTGATATATAACTATCTAGCTTATAAGCCAACAATAATTCAGGGAACAAGCATTTCAAAATAATTCGAGAATAGGCATGCATGCTATGGCATATGTATACTGAAAACACATACATATATATATATATTCACAACAACAGCCTTTAAAAAGAAAGGTTCGAAAACTTGCCTGGAAATCGAGTACGAGTAGGGGTAGTAGTAGCGTGTCCCGGGTCAGCCTGATGATCTATAATTAGCCAAGGCATTCGGGATTAATCACTTAATACCTTTCAAAAGGTTACGTATAAACTTAACTTAAATCGAAACACGTTTTCAAGTTGTTTCGTTATACCCCTCTAATTCACTCTTATTATTGCCTTTATTACCCGACACTTGTTCGTTACTAAAGCATGACCTTATACTTACATATGGTAAGTATTTAAATCGTATAAGTTTTAAAGTCGAAAGATTAGACCTCGATATTTATCGATCGTTTTCTAAGTGGTTTACCGAAGTTATAACCAAGTATACCTCTTAGGGGTACTTTCGTACTTAACCTAGATTCGAACATTTTTATAAAATCGGAAAACGATCCATTTGACATGCGGTCTTCTCCCACACCTTCCTTTTTATCTCTATTATTTAATTATTAAGATTCGCCACTGATTTCGCAATATTAAAGGGATCCAATTTCGGTTACGAACTTTTGATTACGGTTCCGAACCCCTTTTACGAATTTAATCATAACTCCTAAACCGTAAGTCCGTTTCATGCGATCTTTATATCAAAACGAAGCTCATAACATAATCTAGCTAATCATGGCAAAAGTCGAAGCTAATCAGTGAGTTAAACCTTCTGTCAAATTCGTGTTCTTAATGTTAACAAAATTTCGGCATTACGACGGCTATAAATCGAATATATCTAAATTCCAAACCTTCCAATAATCAAGGTATCCATCCCAAACAACATATACATGATATATCACCATGAACTGAGGCCAAGCAATGCCTTTCCGTTCATCTAAACTATTTTTAACATTTATCAAATCTAAATCACAATCAAGCTTATAATCATGCTAATATCACATCGTATACTAAAACCCATCAAGAGCATGCAAAATCTCAAGGTAAAGTCTAGGGTTTCAAGTTGCTATACCTTCCTTGGAGTATGATCTAGCCTCACTATGCTTGGTATGATCCTTAGAGGTGCTTAAGCTTGCTAAATCAACCATGAAAAACAAGAAAAAACAAGATTAGTTCATAGAATCACTATTCACCCTCCTCTTAAATCATTTTTTTGAAAATGGAAAAAGAAGAGATTGAAGCTAGGATTTTGAGGAGATTAGTTTTATGAAATATAGGACTCACCATAAAAGTTTCAAGATCAATCAATGGTGGGAAGTTGGACTTTGGATTTGGAATTAAGGCATTTGCCGAATGTAATGAAAAGGAAGAGATGGTGTTCTTGGCTTGGTTGCTTTCTTGAATAATTGATAAAGTGAAATGGTTATGATAATATCTCATCTTAAGGCTACTTTATTAAAGTAGTGCATTGTTGGATGAGGATTTACCATGACAAGTGTTGAAGGTTGGATGGTTAAGGCTTAACCAAGTGGTTTGTTTTCTAAGTACTTAGTTGATTCACTAAGTATTGGTTACTTAAGTAACTATATGGTTTCTAGATATTTGTCACTTGCACACATGCATGCATCTTGCCTCCTCTGCTTGATTCCTTGTCCGTTTATTGCTTAATTCGTTGATCGTTCGAGGGAATAACTCATTCGTTTCTAGTTAGGGTTTTACCGAAAACCTTCTTAATATTCATAATACTATTCCTCATCTTTCTTAATACTTCTCGAATTTAAAATCCTTAGATTCCTTTTTATAATTCCTTATGTCTTGCAGTGTCCAGGGAATTCTCGGAGAAAATAAAAGTGCTCTTTTTCTGAATCCGACAGCTTTTACATACACTTATTTTCTTCCGGGATTACTAATACGAACTCAGAAATCCGTTCCGAATACCGGGTATAACATTATTATAATAATATTCCAAATTCCACCAAAATCACTATTCATCACTTATTTTTATTTAATTCTAATAATTAGGAAAATGAACCTGGTTCACTCTCGGGTGCTTCTTAACCTTTTTACGGAACCGCTGGACTTATAATAGATATTGATTGGGATGACACAAGAATAATCTTACTTGAAGTAATGTACTTATATCCTTAAGAGATAGATCCTTCTTATCTATGCCGTCAACCAAAAGTATTCTGTATGACATATAAATAATTGAATTCAAATCCATTCCATTCATTTAATAGATCTTCGTTACATCGCAGTCATAACCACTATTCATTCCCACATTATTACATAATAAAAAAGTTTTAATTCTAGCAAAAATCTGGGTTCTTACAACTAAAAAGGTTCCAAATTGACAATGTCATATGATATTATATAAAAGAAAATATTACAAAAATTAGGGTTCTTACACAAGGCATTGATCATCAAGAATTCTCTTCTCTTGATGAGCCAATGATTTCAAGTGACTTAGTGCATAACACTTTGCTCACCACCCAGGACCCACATTTAGATGGTGAGGGAATGCATGCTGGGGCATATCCTAATGACGCCATCACAAACACAGAGGTTCCATTAGTTTTCACTAGAGACTCTGTACCTGTGTCAACTACTGGTGTAACTCATCCCACTTCTGTGGAGACACCAGTAGGAGAGTCAATCCATCCGGTTGCAGAAGTTACATCTGTAACTGAGGAGTCTAGCTTGCCTAGCTCTAGCTCTGACTTCTTGTCACAATGGCTGAAGCCTGTGCAACATGATAGTGCTTCAGGATTAGGGTCTGTTCCACCACAATTGACGGTTGAAGCACTCCAAAGCTTAGTTGTGGATCAGATCCCTGAGTTCGTAAAGATTGCCAAAAACTTGGTCACCTCAAACCTACCCAACTCTGACTATGAAGCCATCTTGCTATGTCATAAAGAAGATGTAGAGCAGCAACAACAGAAAATAGCAGATGAAGCTGAAAGAGATGGAAATGTGGATGCTTGGCTGCAAGGCAAATTCTCTGTATCTCTCTCAGAAGGCCTCCAACATCTAAGAGAAGAATACATCACTTCACTGGGGTCCAATGCCAAATCTCTAACCCCCAGTGATGTGTATGAGGCTGTCAATGACATCTATAAGGGGATCTTGAAGGCTGCACACTATCTTGGCAAAGGCCTGCAATCAGAAGTGAATGAAGTATGCAAAGCTACAACCAAGGAGGTGAATGAGATAAAAAGGACTTTTGAGGCCAAATTTCCTAAATTGGAGTCAGTCATAAAAGACATTCTGAAATGCAAATCTACTTGCACTAAGATGGACAATGGTCTGGCTATACTCAAGGATGCTATCACCAAATTGGGCCACAAATTTGACACCCTCTCAACTCAATCCACAGATGCCAATGCCATGATGAGGACACTCTTTGCCAACCAGTATGGTGACAAGATGGTCAGTGAGGTTCCACTTCATGAGATGTCTAAGTTTGAGGTGAAGAGTGTTAGATATTGATTCAAGTGATGATCAGGATCTGGGCATTACTGATCAGATACTGATGCTGACGTCATCAATAATACAATGTCAGTATTGGACTATCATCAGGATTAGAAGCTGGTCAGTATTTCGTGAAGATTCTCATCAGACCAGAGATCAAGGAAGATTGATATGTCGGTTCCTAGATTGTAGGAATGCAGCTATCATACAAGATATGCATTCAGAGAGATATGTAATTGATTTAGGATATCTTGTAATTGATAGTGTAACTGTGTACTCTATATAAACACAGTTTAGGTTTTACATTAGAGTAATCGCTTACACGCTATATCTTGTAACCTAGCAGCTCTTAAGAACATAAGGATTTCTTAAGAGAGTTTTGTAACAGTTTTATATCAGAATTAATAAAGCTGTTATTGATTCATACTTGTGTTATTTGTTAAAGTCGAAAATCTTATACAATTGTATTCAACCCCCCTTCTACAATTGTTATTTACTGGGCAACAATTGGTATCAGAGTGAAACTGATTAATTTTAATAAAAAACGATCTTAAGATGTCGACAAGCAAGTATGAAAGCATCAAAATTCCAATTCTCAAGAAAACTGAGTATCCAACATGGAAAGTGAAAATGATGATGTATCTGGAAGCAACCGATCCTGACTATCTTGACAGGATCAATGATGGACCATTTCTTCCAACAAGACTAGTTGCAAGAACAGAGACTGTTGCTGAACACTATGTCATTAAGGCAAAGAGTGAGTGGACGACAGAGGAAAAGGCTCAAGTACTCAAAGATGCAAAGGTAAAAAATATTTTGCATAACAGTCTTGATAATGTCATGTCTAACAGGGTAATAACATGCAAGACTGCAAAGGAAATTTGGGATACTTTGGAAACTCAATGCCAAGGTACTGAATCTATCAAAAGAAACAGAAGGGCTCTGTTGATTCAGGAGTATGAGCAGTTCGATGCTAAATCTGATGAAAGTCTTACTGATATGTATGATAGATTCTTGACTTTACTGAACAATCTATCACTAGTTGGCAAAGAGTATGATCCAGAGGACTCAAACACCAAGTTTCTCAGAGCTCTAACTGAGGAGTGGGATACTCAAGCTTCAATCATAAGGCATCAATATGATATGAAGATGTTGTCTCTTGATGAAGTCTATGGAATGCTAAGAACCCATGATCTTGAGGTTCAACAGAGGAAGAACAAGAAAAATGTCAAAGCAAAATCTGTTGCTTTGAATGTTGAATCAAAATCAAAGGGAAAAGCTGAGGAGGTTTCTAGCAGAAAGAGTAGAGTGGAAGAGTCAATTCCTGATGACTCATCATCAGATACTGATACTGAATCTGATCTTGATACTGATGATGACTCTACTGATTCTGATATGATGGAAATGGTTGCTATGATAGTCAAGGGCTTCAAAAAGATGAAGTTCAGAAAGGCTAGGAAGCAAGGGAAATTTCAGAAGAAAACCTTCAATGCTGACAAAGACAGGTACAAGAAGAAAGAAGGTAAAAGCAGCAAATTTGACAAGTCAAAAATCAGATGCTATAACTGTGATGGAATGGGTCATTTTGCAACTGAGTGCAAGAAGACCAAAACCAAAGCTCTCATCTCTTCAAGCAAGGATTGGATGGACTCATCATCTGACTCTGAAGAAGAGAAAGTGAATTATGCTTGAAAATACACACCTAGAGGGGGGGTGAATAGGTGTTATGACTAACAATGACCTAATAAAATTTAACTGCCTGAAATATTAAACTGGCAGTTAGCTGGGTATGATAGGCAGCTAACTGTGTTAACCAAATGCAACAAATTTATGAATAGGCAGCTAGCTGTGATATGCAATGCAGAAAGATAAAAATGCAATAAGTAAAGAACACCAAGAATTTTAGCTAGGTTCGACCCCTAATATTCTATGGTCTACGTCCTAGTCCCTTACCAACTTGGTAAGAGAATATATTATTGATCACAATGAAATCCAATTACAAGATACAATAATATATCTCCTTTATAACCCAGTTACTGACTGCAGCTAGCTGGAACCCCTTGTTTTCTGAACACAGCTCCCTAAGTTCTATACTAAACCAAGTATAAACTTCTCTAGCCTAATGCTCCTTAAACCTTTGTTCCACAAGCTTGACAAACCAGCAACTACCAACTTTACAAGTTGAACAATACAAATGGATATGAAAATTTATAACTCAAAAACTATGAACTCTAATATCTCGATATAAAATATAATGCTTGAGCTCTTTAGTTGGATGTGCAGTGAAGGTGCAGAGTTGTTTGTTGTATGTTGTTGAATATAGCTTGAAGGTTCTTAGTCTCCACGGACAAGAAACATGCAGCCTTTATAGTGAAGGGTAGGAGTTGAATTCTAGAGCAATCTTTGCAACGGTCTTGAAGGAACTTCTCACGTGAGGCTTTGATCAACTTTGAATCCCACTACTAACGTTCACCTGCAGATTTTCAGAATGGTTCTTATGCAGAGAACTATATTCAGAGAGAGAGATAGGAGAGTGTTTGAGCATCTGTTTTTGAGAGCAAACCGTTAGACATGAAAGATGAAAACAATGATTATGATAATGAGTCTAAGTTTTCTTTTTGAACCTTTTACTCCAAGACAACAGATGGTGGAGTCAAGAGGTATGGAAGACTTCATTATTAATAAAAGCATGATAGAAAGGATATCACATGGGTTGCTTTTAAAAGGACATTAAAGAATTAAAAGATTCTTTAAATGAGTGGAAGTTGTATAAAACGATTTTTATAAAGGAGAGGGCTTTAATAAAAATCATATACTGATTAGAAGATATTTAGGTCATGCTTATATTGAACCCTAAATAAATCGAACTTCCCTTTCAAGTACAGGTCATAAACTGAATAGGTTGTCAGCTTGCTATGATGACCTGCTAGCTAGCTGTGATGCTCTGATAGCTAGCTGAGATGCCCTGTGTTAAGCTAAAGTAATGATATACATAATGAACCTGCATAACAGTATTAGTCCAGAACAAGTACCCAGCTTGCTTACTGTATGATCATCAAAATTATAGAGTTTCAATCTCCCCCTTTTTGATGATTATACACCAATTTTAGGAGACATACAAAACTCCCCCTAAATTTAGCAATCATATACTTAGTAAGCAACTTAAAAACAAGATAACACAAATAAGAGACCTAGGTGCTTAAACAAACCATCATAGAACAACTCATGGCACATAGCTTAAACATTCAAACAGCCAAGTTTCAAATTGTCTTAACAACTTAAACAAATAAAAACAAAGTCACCATAGTTCGAATAGCCAATAAAAGCAAGTACCACCAAGCAAGTTAAGTTTCCTAAAATAGTTTCTCCCCCTTAATCATTAAAAAGAGGAACATTAGGACTCAACATTTTCATCATTCTCCTTATCACCATCAACTTGAGAATCACCAGAAGCATTGGTTGGATCAGTTGCTTTGAGCACATCAGCAGCAACCACATTTGCATGGTCAGGAAATACGTGTGCTCCAGAAATGGTAGTAGAGTGAGGACCAGTTCGAGTAGATGTAGAAGCACGAGGACCAGCAGCAAGGTCGCGAAGAAATGTGATCTCATCAGCCATATCAGTGACTTTATCGGTTAACACCTTGAGAGCTGCTTTAATTTCCTTGAAATGGTCAGAGTGATCCATATCAACCATATTAGCACTTACCAGGATAGAAGATGGAGGAGTACGGGGAGTAACAGGTGGGGGAGGAGGTGGAGGATCCATTCGAATGACCTGATCATCAGAGGTAATCTTGAGATGGGATTGCAATAAGCTTTTAGCATCCAAAAGCTCCTTAGCTAACTCACATTCTTCATCCTTGAGAGTAATTCCATACCATTTAAACACCCTTGTCAACATACAACCATAAGGCAGTGGAGCAGTGTTTGATTCGAACACATCCATCATATTTTTCAATATGAGACCAGCCAAATTAAAGGGCTTCTCAGATAACAGCATAGCCACAACAGATACATCTTGTCCAGAAAAAATAGAACGAGTGCCAGTACGAGGGTTAACATTATCAATGCACATTTTGAACAAAACATGAGCCAAGGGAGTGACAGAGGTAGTGGTGGGAGAAATATACTCAGTTAATTCATCCATTCCACGAATTACTATCAATTGGTCCAATTCGGTGAAATTAGGTAATTCAGTGGGGCCCTTTTTAGTACCAATTGACACATTAGAGGGTTGATCAATGCTGAGAATAGAGCTAAGCACAGGAACATTCAATGAAATTCTTTGACCACGAATATATGACACAAAAAGACCCGGTTGTTCTACGGTTAAGTTAGCATAAAACTCATAGACATACGAGGGATAGCATTCTCGGGGTAAATCGTTGATGAATGAGTCAAACCCTAACTTAGTAAAACAACTGATAGCACCGCATCGAGCATAAGAGTTACCTACAGTTGGACGACCGAAGATAATACGACGATTGCCCAAGTCAAGGTGCTTGAACCATGATTCCAACTCTTCATTGGTGAACGAAATTCCATACTTGGTTCTTTTAGCGGACACACCTTCACGTTGCATTGATTTTTGGACCTCCGACATTTCATCCACACTGTCGACTTGAACTCGAGTGATCTCGATGTCTTCATCCTCATCTAAGAGTCTTTTGTTCTTGCTCTTTGAAGTTTTGGAGACAGTGACTGGCGTTTTCTTGTTGGAAGCTCGAGTTTTCCCCATTATCCGATTGAAAACAAATGAGATAGAGAGAATGTGTGTATCGAGAGATTGCGGCAAGAAAACCCTAATCTCAATTTGGGGAGGATATATGATTAAAAGAGTCAGGAATGTTAAGAGACCCTCTTTTATCAATTAAGGGGAAAATCCAATTTTTGGAATAAAACTGATACACCCATAAATAAAATTCCACATTCGCCTAATTGGATATAGACTAGCAAAAAAAATAATCAAATATTAATATAATATCACATAAAAATATTTCAAGGCATAGATAAACAATTTGCACAATTAGCACTTAATTAAAGTAAGAATGAGAAATAATTCAGCTCTTTGGAATAGAAAATATTTAGCACATATTAAGGCATGACTGAGAAATACTATCATATAAATGTACCGAATTTCCATGGCAGCTGGCTGGCAAGACATAAAAATTCTGAATCTTCCAAGGCAGCTAGCTTGCTAGACATAAAAATTCTCATATATCCATGGCAGCTAGCTGGCTAGACATTACACATGCCTAACTCACGACGTAGCACAGTGAAACGCTCCTCGGCTAGTGGCTTTGTGAAGATATCAGCTAGCTGGTACTCTGTACTTACAAAGATCAGCTCAATTTTTCCCTTTGCAACATTGTCTCTCAAGAAGTGATGTCGAACATCGATATGCTTTGTCCTTGAGTGATTAACTGGATTCTTTGATATATTGATAGTGCTTGTATTGTCACAATAAATGGGGACCTTGCCACATTTAATTCCAAAATCTCGGAGTGTTTGAATCATCCAAAGCATTTGAGAACAACAACTTCCAGCTGCTAAATACTCCCCTTCAGCTGTGGATAATGCAACAGAGGTTTGCTTCTTACTTTGCCAAGATACTAAACTTTGTCCTAGAAATGCACAAACCCCACTTGTACTCTTTCGATCAGTTTGACAACCTGCATAATCTGCATCACTATACCCAACAAGATCAAATGCATTTGTGATGGGATAAAATAATCCAAGAGTAGTAGTTCCACTTAAATATTTGAAAATTCTTTTAATAGCATTCAAGTGAGACTCTTTAGGTTGAGCTTGAAACCTAGCACAAACACACACACTATACATAATATCAGGTCTAGAGGCTGTAAGATATAATAAACTACCAATCATACCTCTATACTTACGAACATCTACATCCTTGCCATGTTCATCCGTAGACAGCTTGCTGCCTAGACTCATAGGTGTAGATTTTGCCTTGATATTCTCAAAACCAAATTTCTTTAGCAAGTTTTTGATGTACTTAGTCTGATGTACATATATTCCATCTTGTGTTTGCTTGATTTGAAGCCCCAAGAAGTAGTTGAGCTCACCCATCATACTCATGTCAAATTCATTATGCATGCACTTAGAAAACCACTTGCACATATTATCATTAGTTGAACCAAATATAATATCATCCACATATATTTGCACAACAAGAATATCATTACCAGTAAGTTTAGTAAACAAAGTAGGATCGATTTTACCTCGAATGAAGCCATTCTTTATCAAAAACTTACTTAGTCTTTCATACCAAGATCTAGGAGCTTGACAAAGTCCATATAATGCCTTCTTCAATTTATACACATGATTAGGAAATTGATCACTCTCAAATCCAGGAGGTTGCTTGACATACACTTCCTCTTTCAAGTAGCCATTAAGAAATGCACTTTTTACGTCCATTTGATGTAACTTGAATTTCTTGAAGCAAGCAAATGATAGTAACATCCTTATTGACTCTAGCCTTGCAACCGGGGCATAAGTTTCATCAAAATCAATTCCTTCTTGTTGATTATATCCTTGTGCAACAAGTCTTGCTTTGTTCCTAGTAACCGTGCCTTCTTCATCAACTTTGTTCTTGAAGACCCATTTAGTACCAATAATTGAAGAATCTTTAGGTGGCTCTACAAGTTCCCAAACATCACATCTTTCAAATTGATTAAGTTCTTCTTGCATTGCCATAATCCAATTTTCATCTTTTAGTGCTTCATTTATATTCTTTGGTTCCTCTTGAGCTATGAAAGCGGCAAAAGCACAATAATTAACTTGACTTCTCCTTGTCTTGATTCCTTCTGATTTATCACCAATAATCAACTCTGGGGGATGATTCTTTACTGTCCTAGTTGACTTTGGAAAATGATGATGAGCAATAACTTCTTCATTGGCTCTAATTTTCTTAGATGATGGAGGAGATTTATCATCATTATAGATTGGCATCTTTTCTTGTGATCTCTGACTTCTAGGATCTTCTAAGGTGAGTCTTGACATCTTTTCACATGTTGCATCTACTGGAGGAGAGATTTCAGCTTGGTTATCATTAGCTGACTTTGATTCAGTTTCTTCTTCAGCTAGCTGTGTTGTAGCATTTTCTGAATCTGTTTCATTGGCAGCTAGCTGCGTTGCTGTATTTGACCTTGGCAGCTCGCTGGCATCATTTGAACCTGCAATTTCCTCATCATCTCTTGACAGATCAACATTAGATTCTTGAAAAGAAATATCAATTGACTCTTCAACAGTACGTTTAGAGATATTATAAACTCTATATGAACGACTTGTTAAAGAATAACCTAAAAATATTGCCTCATAAGATTTAGCATCAAATTTACCATCTCTATCAATAGATTTAAGTACAAAACACCTGGATCCAAAGACCTTGAAGTATCCTATGTTTGGCTTCTTATTCTTTAGCAATTCATAAGGAGTCTTGTTGAGAATAGGCCTGATTAGAACTCTGTTAAGAACATAGCTAGCTGTGTTGACTGCTTCTGCCCAGAAACTTCTTGGCAGCTTGCTCTCTTGCAGCAAAGTCCTAGCTGTCTCCTATAAAGACCTGTTCTTCCTCTCCACAACCCCATTTTGTTGTGGGGTTCTTGGTGCCGAAAATTCATGAGAAATGCCTCTATCTTCACAATATGGAATGAAGTCCTTTTGGAATTCACCACCTCGATCACTCCTTATACTTACGAGTTTTATCTTAAACTTGTTCTCAAGTAACTTAATTAGCTTCTCAAATTCTCTGAAAGCACAATCTTTAGTACGAAGAAACAATACCCATGTATATCTAGAATAATCATCTACAATAACAAATGCATATTGTTTTCCTCCACTGCTTTTATATGCTTCCGGACCAAATAAATCTAAGTGAAGAAGCTCTAAAGGTTTAGAAGTTGATACCACATTCTTTGATTTATGTGGAGTCCTGATTTGTTTGCCTAATTGACAAGCCGAACAAGTTTCCTTCTTGACATACTTCAATTTGGGCAGCCCTCTAACTAGCTTCTTTGAAGACAGCTTGCTGAGTAAGTCCATATGAGCATGTCCAAGCCTTCTATGCCAAATTTCTGGGTTAGTATCAACTGCAGCTAAACAACATGATGAATCCTGCATTTCAAAGTCCAAAATATATATATTTCCTTCCCTTCTAGCAACTAGGGGGACTTTGTTAGAGCCAACATTAATAGTACATTTTTCTTTACCAAAGCGAACAGAATGTCCATCATCATACAACTGACTTACACTAAGCAAATTGTATTTAAGACCTTGAACATATTGTACTTTATCAATAGAGATGATACTATTACCAATTTTCCCTTTCCGAAGAATCTGGAGCGTTTTGTTATCACCAATGGTGACACTTCCACCCTTTTTCTTACTGAGAGTAAGGAATTGTGATTTATCACCACTCATATGCCTTGTGCATCCACTATCCAAAATCCATTGATTTGATCTTACTTTGACAACAAGACATACCTACAAAACAAATAAAGAACCAACTCAACGTTTTGGTACCCATACTTGATTGGGTCCATAATGGTTAGTTGATAGAACATATAAAACATTTAAATCAGATTTCTTGATCCACATTTGGATCACTTTATGGGCTGAATTTCTTGTTCCAGCTGTTCTGTCAGCTAGCTGCCTGTGAGAAGACTGTCTGTTCCAGCTAGCTGGGTTAGCATTCCGAATTTTGCAATGATTTGCCAAATGACCTTTATTTCCACATTTATGGCAGATTCTCCATGGCATGGCATAGTCATAAGGAATTCCATGCTTGCCATCATACTCTAGAAGTGATGTAGAAGGCAATCCAACTCCTTCTCTTTCTATTGGAACCTTTGCATATTTCATCATTGTCTTGAGTGACTCTTCTCCTTGAACAAACTTTCCCATTCCTTTCTGGAGATTCTTGATTTCAGTTTCCAATTCTTTGATTCTTTCAGCTTGTTGAGATACTTCCATTGAGCATGATTCCCTTGGACTAAATGCCTCTAAACATGCATTTTGAGCATCTATTTCTGATCTCAGCTCGCTGAGTTCCTTCATGAGGGTGTCATTTCTCCTGATAAGCACTTTATTTATTCCTTCAAGCTGGGATATCTCTGCTTTAAGATCAGTAAGCTTTTGAACATGATTTCTATCAGGAATCTTTTCATCCATTAGTTCAGATATGATCTTCTTAAGTTGAATATTCTTCTTCTTGAGTTTATTATTCTCATATCTTAATTCCTCGAACACCTCATTAGATGGATTATTATCATCCTACATAGTTAAATCATCTAATATAGGAAAATGAGAATTTGAATCAGAAAAATAATTTACCTCACTATTGTTGTCATTTGAGTCCGAGACATCACTATCTACAAGGCCATCTTGAAAAATTCCTCGAGCATTATCCTCATCATCAAGACTAACAAGAGCTAAGTTTACCATCTCATCACTTGATTCATTTTCAGAATCTGATTCTTCATCATCACTCCATGTCAAAAGAGCCTTTGCTTTCTTTTTATCCTTAGAGGCAGCTAGCTGCTTCTGCTTATTTTTCAGCTTGTAGCAGTCTCTTTTGTAGTGACCCTTCTTGCCACATTCAAAACATGCTTCCTCTTTGACATCTTTCTTTGTTCCAGAAGCTCTACCTTTCTCCTTCTTCAGCTTGTTCCTCATGTCCAGCATCTTCTTGATTTTTCTGGATAAAAGAGCTATTTCTTCATCAGAATCGGACTCTGACTCAGAACACAACTTGCTGCCACTGGAGGGTAAAGCTAAATTCTTTAGTTTTTCAGTAGGAGCTTTAACCGTTTCCTTCTTGCTGTTATTGATCTTGCTTTCAAACTGCTCTAATTCGGCAAACACAGCTAAATGATCCATAGAATCAATGGTGGGACATGATTCCAATGCAGTGACTTTTGCTTCAAAGATAAATGGAACTGCACTTAAAATTTTCATGTTTATTTCTTCTTGAGGGATGGATTTTCCAAGTCTCTTTAGAGTATTAATAGTGACTTGAAATCTTGCTTGGCTTTCCTTGATTGTTTCACCATTTTTGAGCTTGAAATTTCCGAAGTCATTCATCAATTTACTAAGCTTAACTTTTCGTAAAGTTGTTGAACCTTCATGGTATGATTCCAAAGCATCCCACATTTCTTTTGCTGTCTTTAGAGAAGATACTTTGTCATATTCAGCTTGGTCTAATGCATTCATGATAGAGTTTCTAGCTTCTCCATTAAAACCACATTTGATAATTTCCTCGGGAGTGAGATCATCAACATCTTTTGGATTGTTCTTATCATCAAGAAATTCGTAGTCTCCCTTTTACACAACTCTTAGAACCAGTGGTTTCTTGGATAGATAGGTCTCCATTCTACATTTCCACCAACTGTAGTTCTCCGAACCGGTGAGAAGAGGTGCTCTATAATCTGATTTTGCTTCTAGATAATTGCCAGCCATTTGATCGATACTTTTCCTGTTACAGAAGTGTTAGTATACCAAAAGCTCTGATACCAATGCTTTGATGGCTAAAACTGATGAGACTTCTGCTGGTGAAAATAAGGTATTTGAAGTTTTGTTTGATTTTGATACTAATAATGTCTATGAGCTAAGATCTTTTCTAAAATCTCTGCATATTAGTTTTAGGAGTCAATCTCTTGAAATTACTAGAATAAAATCTGAGATGGTAGAGGTTGTTAAGAGAAATCATCATCTAGAAGCTGAGTTAATTTTCTTGCAGGAAGTTCAAGCAGAATGTGATAATGCTAAACACATGAAACTTGAAATAGAGTTCAAATGTAATGAACTTGAAATGCAACTTAAAGAGGCAAATGAAAAACTCAGAACCTGGACACATTCTGGTATAAAAACTCATGAAATTATTACTGATAAAAACTGGAAAGAGTGTCTAGGTTATAAGCCATAGAATGAGAAAAAGGACAAAGAAAAGGTTGTTTCATCTAATCCAGGAAGAGTTATAGTTGATGACTCAACAAATCCAAAAACCTACAGATATGTTACAGACAGTACTAAAACCAAATTAAAACCTGTTAATTATATGTATCCAGAAATTCCCAAATCTACTACAGAAAAGGGATCTACTTCTACACATCATTCTGAGTCTAGGACTGTCAAAAATAAAAATGTAGGTCTTTTGTCCAAGAAACAATTAAGGGATAGAATCTGTGAGGTAACAGATAGGAAGAGAGTTCCAACTGTCAAAAGGAACAGGAATGGTAAAGTTGGAATAAACAAAGAGAATAATTATAAGTATATTCCAAATGCACCAAGAAAAGTATGCTTTAACTGTGGTAACTCTAATCATCTTGCTATTGATTGCAGGAGGAGTAAAAAGAAGCCAACTGTAGTTCCTAAGTCTGACATTAGGAATAAATCAGTATTTTATAAACCACAGAATCCTTGTTTCCATTGTGGCAGCAAATGGCATTCTATTTATACATGTAAAGAATACCATAATTTGTACTATAATTATTATGAGCCTTTGCCTAAGTTCAATAAAAGTGCAAATTTTGGAAAAACAAAGAACTTGAATACTAATCATGCATCTGTTAAGAAAAAGATTAATTCTGATGGAGTTAATCCTGATGAAGGTGTCTTTACAAGAAAATCTTCTGCTGCTAAAAATGTTAAGTTGCATGAAAAGAGAACCCAACAAGTGTGGGTTCTTAAAAATTCTAACTGAGTTCTTTGTGATTCTGATCGCAGGGTAAAAAGAAAAATGTGTTAGTCATGGATAGTGGATGCTCTGTGCACATGACTGGGGACAAAACCTTGCTATCAGAATTTGAGGAAAAGGCTGGCCCAACTGTGTCTTATGGAGATGGCAACATTGGACAAACTTTGGGATATGACAGTATTGTAATTGGAAATGTCATCATTGAAAAAGTAGCTCTGGTGAAAGGACTCAAGCACAATCTGTTAAGTGTTAGTCAAATCACAGACAGAGGTTATCGTGTCAATTTCAATGATACTCATTTTGAAGTTATCAGCAAATCTTCAGGAAAGGTTGCATTAACAGGTCAAAGACATGGTAACATTTATGAAGCCAACATTCACACTAAAACTGAAAATCCAACTACATGCCTCATCAGTAAAGCTTCTGTAGATGAAAGTTGGAATTGGCATAAGAAGCTTTCTCATCTCAACTTCAACAATATAAACGAGTTGGTTAAGAAAGACTTGGTAAGAGGATTACCAAAGGCTCTATATACTCCTGATGGACTCTGTGATGCTTGTCAGAAGGCTAAACAGAGAAGGACATCATTCAAGAGTAAATCTGAATCCTCAATTGATGAACCATATCACATGCTTCACCTTGATTTGTTTGGACCAGTGAATATTATGTCCATCAGTAAGAAAAGGTATACTCTAGTCATTGTTGATGAATATACTAGATTTACCTGGGTTTATTTTCTTCACAGAAAAGATGAAACTGCTGAAATACTGCTGGACCATGTGAGACTTATCGAAACTGGCACAAAATACAAAGTCAAGATTCTGAGAAGTGATAATGGGACTGAATTCAAGAATTCAGCAATGGAAGAGTTCTGCAAATACAAAGGAATAGTTCAACAATTCTCTGCTCCTGGCACACCTCAGCAAAATGGAGTAGTTGAAAGAAAGAACAGGACTCTTATTGAAGCTGGCAGAACTATGTTGGAGGAAGCTAAACTACCTACATATTTCTGGGCAGAAGCAGTCAACACAGCATGCTACACTCAGAACATCACTCTAATCAACAGACATGGTGTAACTCCTTATCAGATGATTAAGGAAAAGAAGCCAAGTTTGAAGCATTTACATGTGTTTGGTTGCAAGTGCTTTGTTCTAAGACCTCATCCTGAACAGCTAGGAAAATTTGAGACAAAAGCTGACGAGGCCATCTTTATTGGCTATCCAACAACAAGAGCCTTTAAAGTCTACAATCTAAGAACAAAGACAATCATGGAGTCTATTAATGTATCTTTTGATGATAGAAAGATAACAGGAATAAAAGAAGACTCTCATGATAGTTTGACATTTGCAAATGAAGCCACCAAGAATTCTGATGAAGTCATGTCAGATACTGATACTCTATCAGATCCTGACGATCGATCAATTCCTGATCAAACACCTGTTACTGATGATGATGCAAATAATGCAAATGTTGAGGGGGAGCAAGAGCAAGACATCACCAGTACTGATACAACTCAAACATCAAGTAGAGACTCATCAGAAACAGATTCAAGTGATAATCCTGACAGTATATCAGAAGGAGATAGCACTATCTCAGGGGGAGCTTCTAGCAACTCTAGTTCTTTTGAAGAAAACACCAATCCAGGGGGAGCATCCAGTTCAAGAAATGACTTACCATCAGCAAGGAAATGGACTAAAAGTCATACTCCTGATTTAATCATTGGGAATCCTGAAGCAGGTGTTAAGACAAGAAGTGCAACTCAAAATGAATGCTTATATAATAACTTTCTGTCAAAGGAGGAGCCTAAGAAAGTTGAAGATGCACTTAAGGATGCTGATTGGGTGACAGCTATGCAAGAAGAACTGAATGAGTTTGAAAGAAATGAAGTCTGGAAACTTGTACCAAGGCCCAAGGGTAGGTCTATTGTAGGTACTAAGTGGGTATTCAGAAACAAGAGAGATTCAGATGGCACAATTGTGAGGAACAAAGCAAGACTAGTAGCAAAGGGGTATTCTCAACAGGAAGGAATAGATTATGGTATCAGAATAGAGCTGTTGCAAGACTAGAGGCCATCAGAATTTTTCTGGCATATGCAGCCCACAAGAAGTTCAAAGTATTCCAGATGGATGTAAAAAGTACATTTCTCAATGGAGAACTGGAAGAGGAGGTATATGTTGAGCAACCTCCTGGCTTCATTGATCTCAAATATCCAGATCATGTCTATAGACTGGATAAAGCACTTTATGGACTAAAGCAAGCTCCAAGAGCCTGGTATGAAACCCTAGCTCAATTCTTACTGGAAAGTGGATTCAATAGAGGTACAATTGATAAAACCTTGTTTTATTTGAATCATGGTAAGGATTTGCTGTTAGTTCAAATATATGTTGATGATATCATTTTTGGGTCAACTAACACTAAGCTGTGTGAGAAGTTTTCAAAGCTAATGCAGTCTAGATATCAAATAAGCATGATGGGAGAAATGAGCTATTTCTTAGGTCAACAAGTTAAACAGACTGATGATGGGATTTTTATCAATCAGTCAAAGTACACAAAGAATTTACTAAAAAGGTTTAACATGCAAGACAGCTCTACAGCTTCAACTCCTATAGCTACAGCTACAAAACTTGATCATGATCAAGGAACTGAGGTAGATGTAACCAACTATAGAGGAATGATTGGCTCACTCTTATATCTAACTGCTAGCAGACCAGATATCATGTATACAACCTGTCTATGTGCAAGATTTCAAGCAAATCCCAAGGAACCACATCTCATTGCTGTGAAAAGGATTTTCAGATATCTTAAGGGCACTTCTACTCTTGGCCTTTGGTATGCTAGAGAATCAGACTTTAGTTTATGTGGTTATTCAGATGCTGATTTTGCAGGATGCAAAATAGACAGGAAAAGTACTTCAGGCAGTTGTCAGTTTCTTGGAGGAAGACTAGTTTCTTGGTTTAGTAAAAAGCAAAAGTCTATCTCCACATCAACTGCAGAAGCTGAATATATTGCTACTGGAAGCTGTTGTGCTCAGATCATATGGATGACAAATCAGCTAATGGACTATGGTTTGTCATTTTCAAAAATACCTATTTATTGTGATAACCAAAGTGCTATTGCTATGACAGGAAATCCAGTTCAACATTCTCTTACAAAGCACATCAGTATCAGGTATCACTTCATAAGAGAACAAGTACTGGAAGGAACAATTGAACTTCATTTTGTTCCTACTGATCAACAGTTAGCTGATATATTCACCAAGCCACTACCTGAGACTACTTTTACAAAGTTGGTGAATGAACATGGAATGGTAAACTATGGCAGTACTTGAGAGAAAGAAGTCATTAGATACTGACAACTTGCAAATACTGATGGAAAGTCAATCCTGACAGTGGTCAACGTCGAATCCTGATGCAACGATTCGATCATCAGTATTTTGTTCAGAATCTAATTGTCTTCGTTTTATCTCAATTTCCTGATTCAAGCTATGATTAATGTTATTGAACTCCTGATAATGTGATCACTTTAATTAGTCCTCATATTTATTCTCAGATAATATTGAATAGAATAGAGAAACTAAAATTTTCATTGATAATAAGAAAGAGATTACATTCAAAGATTACATCTTTTCTATTCTCTATCTACTAATCTATTCAACAGGAAATAAAAGACCAATCCACTCCATTGTTAGTAGCCATCCCATATCCCATCTTTGCCACTTTGTTTGGGTGGAAGTTGACAGGGATAAGGTTATTTTTGGTGACATATTCATTAACAATGGTTGATGGAGTTGGATGAGGATGCCTTAGATGAAAGCCATGCTAATGTTGCTTGGAGGGCAGCATCGATGTCGATCACTTTTGCAGGTTTTTCTTTCTCGATTTCTTCGAGACCTGCATCCATCTGCAACCAGAGAGTCTCAAGTTGTCTTTCCCAGTCGAAAGCATCAAACTCTTCATGAGTATAGCTAAATATGTCTCTTTTCTCTAAGAGATGGAGATTTTTCTCTTTGATTGTAAGGTTCGACATTGTTGTAAAAATTTTGCTGTGAAGGGTTTTTCTTACTTTTCTTTCAGGAGAGAATGAAGGGTTAAGGAAGTAAGTGGACAAGTCTCTAAGATTAAATAGAGAAGGGTGGCACAAGAATATGAAACGATTCATATTACTGGTGTAAGTATCTGGTATTATTCAATTGTGATGTTTTAAATTTCTTTATTTAAAACAAAATTACCATGTTTTATTTTAATCACAATCTTATTTCTTGAATAATACAAGCGCGTGTGTTCACTCGATCATTACATATAGTTACAGGTGTAAGTCGTGACGCGTGCAATCATCACCACTCTCTCACGTAATTTGGTCCATTACTCCAGTATAAACGAATGGTTTACTGACACCTGTCTTTGAGAAATCATAAGTATTGTCCAAATATCAATTTAGTTTTCTAATTGATTTATTATTCTCAAACCATCAGTAAAACATCGTCTCTCTTTTTGTCTTTGCACTCTCAAACCCTAATTTCAAAATTAGCACAATTCTTGTGTTTGAAATTCCAATGGAGAATTTATCTTTCATGAACAGCAAGGTTATCAATGGGGTTACTTTTAACACAAATAACTTCACTGCAGTTCTAGATCATCAGGACTTGCCTAATGATTTCCACATTATTCAGGACTTTTTGGCCTCAAGCCCAATCAATTATGCTCTAACCCAACCTGCCAAGATATCTTTTAAGTCTGTTATGCAGGTTTGGAACACAAGTGTCTTTGGAAAAGGACTTCCATCAGAAAAGCCTCAAATGAGCTTTGAGTATGATAATGTTACATACTATGTGACTCCTGATATTGTCACTGAAGCTTTACACTTGCCATCAATCATTGGTAAGACTGTCTTCAATGTTCCTGATTCAAGACTTCTTGAGTATGTTGTAAGTTTGGGTTACAATGGAACGCCAAAGAAGTTTGGAGAGCTCTATAGGACAAAGCTCAAGAAGGAATGGAATTTCTTCTTCGACACTATCAGCAGATGTTTCTTGAACAAAGTGTCAAATTTTGATGCTTTACCCACAGGTTCAGCCAAAATTGGGTATTCTCTAATTCATGATCTCTCATTTGATTATGGGTCTTTTATACTAAAGGCATTAAGTGAAAGAAAAGCAGATAAATGTGGTTATGTTTGCTTTCTTAGATTTTTCCAATTAATATTCTCTCACTTATGTCCTCATGCTATTTTTGAGAATGATACAATTTTGCCTATATGTAAAATCTCAGAAAACAATATAAAGAGTCTAATCAATTCTGATAAGGCAAATAAGTTTGAAGGAACTCCATACATTCCTGATGAAGTATGGTCTCTTTTAAGAGAGAGGATGCCTATTCAATATGGCCCAGCAACTGGTGCTATGGGACAGGACCTTACACATCCTATTCCTGACACAAGCACACAACCTAAACACTTATCTAAACAGTCAACCACCTCTGGTGTCTCACAAAAGGCATCAGTTGTAAAATCAAAGAAATTAGCTAGATCTGATGTGTCTAAGAGGCAATCAGGATCAAAGGATTTCTCCACTCCAACTCACTCTCAAATGAAGTCACAAGGGGGTGAACAAAGGATTCTTGAAACATCTGGTCTGAATAAAGAAACAGGAGTGAAGAGGAAAGTTGGTCGAAGAGCTGTTTCTGATTCTGATTCTGATGATGATACAATGCCTATATCAGTCTTGATGAAGAAGAAAGAGATTGATGTTGTTGATACTAGAGAAGTGGCTGTCTCTGAAAAGCCGAAGAAAAGAAGAAGATTAATCAGCAAAGGCAAATTTGTTGATCACACAGAATTTTTGAATCTTACTGATGCTATGGAAAGCAATCCTGATGTATCTATTAATTAGGATGGATCATCAGTTCCTGAAGCTACTGCTAATCCTGAAATCTCTACTCCTGATAATTCAACTATGAAGACTGTTGAGATCTCTGATTCTCCAGCATCTGCATCTCCAAAGCGAAGAATTATTGAGATGTCTGTTGGTCAAGTAAATGCTATTGCTGCTCAGTTAGGTGTTAAACCTTCACCACTTGAAAAGAATACTGCTGAAGCAAACGTTTTTCACAGACAGAAGAAACAGAGGACTACTATGTCACCTCTGAAAGGATCAAGCCCACAAGAACCTGAATTTCAAAGGAGTTCAGAAGCTATAGAAGATCCAGTCACATAAGAACCACCTACTCAAAGTGTAGGTGCAGACATTTCTGAAGGAATAGTCACACAAGAACCACTTTCTCAAAGGGAAGGTGAAGACAAGAATATTCCTGCCCCACAAGAACCATCTTCTCAAAGTGAAGATGCTGGCAAAATCACATCAGTAGGGGAGTTTCCTGACAATGTTCAAGGGGCTTCTGAAATTGAAATTGAACTAGCTAGAAGTCTGGCAGATAAAGCTGCTCATGATTTGCACATTGCTGACTGTGATGAATTGATTGCTGATACTGCATTTGAGGGAAGCACACAAGAACCTTTAACTCAAAGTGTTGAAGAAGCTTCAAAACCTCAGACTACACAAGAACCATCAGTAGCAAATACTGATGCAAGTCATGCTATAGTTGCAGTGGTCAATCCTGATGTAAGTACTACTGATCCGCTTATTCCATTGCTTATTGAGCCAATTTCAGCAAGGCCAATGGATTCTTTAACTACTTCATCAGGTAACATCTCTATTTCTACTTTCTTTACTACTGATAGTATGATTACAGATAGACCTGATAAAAGGGATACCTCTATTTGTATGACTTCAGACCACTCTTCTCAGCCACCTCTTATTTCTTCACATTTAATGAGTCAGAGCCTTTCTTGTGAGATTGAGAGTGAACATTTAGAGAAAAAGAAGAGTGATGAGAGGCAGTCTCCTGAACTGGCAAAAGGAGAGGTAGAACAGAGTGAGAAGTTGTTAACTTCTAGTGAGGTAGAAGTTGCTATTGAAAGTAACTTAGGTAACATTGTGAGAAGTGATGAGATCACTTTAAAAGAAATGAGAGATTTAGGAAATGTTACTAATCTGTCTGCAGGACATCAGGATTCACCAGCTGTATCTACTGGTGATTTGAGAATGAAAGGTGTTATGCATCTTGATGATAATGTTGATAATAAACTTCCTGAGGCTGGTGATAGCTCAGATGATGATGATGATCATGCTAATGCTGATCCTGAGACAATTCAAATGCAGGCAGCAATAAAAGCAAGTCTCCTATCTACTTATGGGTCTTCGAGTAGGTACATGCAGTCTGTTACTCAAGAAGAATTCAGAGGGGAGTACAGTTCCATACTTCCTCCTAATACTCGAGCTACAAGGGGATATGAATGGGATTCTGAATGGAGTCAGCCGAATGCTGAGATGAATTTTCAAAATGCTCTTTTTCATTCTGGTCATATTGCCACGAGGATGCCAACTCCTGAACTCAAGGCTCTTCTCAAAACAAATGCTCTTCTAGCAAAGGGATTGAAGAGTGAAATTGACTCTATGAAGGCTGTTACTGATAAATTTCAAGCGGGTATTCAAACATCTGTTTCTATATCTACTACTGCTTCTCAAGCACGTCTTCTTGCTGATGATATTAAAGCACTTGACAAGAAAATGGATTACAGAATGACTGTCTTGGAATCAAAAGTTGATAATATTGATGAAACCCTCAAGATTATTTTGTCTTTCTTCATTGAGGAAGATACTGATGTCAAAAAGGGGGAGAATATAGTCAAAACAAAATGCTCACCTAATCCAGTTGTACAAAAGGATGATGATAATTCTGGAAATGATGGTGGTGCTAAGTCACATAAAGTTGAAACCTCTGATGCTGCTTTAGTAACAAAGAGATCTAATACTCAGACTAGGCAGTCAACTCATGTTTCTAGATCTGGTAAGAAGACAGTGACAATAATGATGCAATCTCAGAATCCAAAAGAAGAACAGTTCGTGACACCTGGTCAAACTCTGTCAACCATTCCTGAGGATGATGTATATGTGGAACAGGATGAAGATGCTGCTAATCTATTTCATGAACTTGACACTGGGGATGGTCGTGTTCTTAAACTGTTTCATAAAGACAAAAGAGTTCAACAGTATCATGCTGAGAAAGCACTTATCTTATCTACTGGAGAAAATCCAAACATTACTACTGATGAGTTCTTAGAAGAACAGAACAGGATCTTTGAAGAGATTGCAAAACAAAATAAAGCTCCTGCTGCAAGAAGAGGAAGAGGTAGAGGAGGAAGATATAGAAGTAGAGGAAGGTTATCTGCTCAAACAAGTACAAGGCAAACAAGATCTAGTGGAACCAAATTGAAAGATGTTTCTGAAAATGAAAAGAAGAAAACTCCACTATCTCTTGCACTAACTCCAGACAACAGATTCAATGCTCCTGAAGAAATTGAAGAGGAGATATTGCCTTTAAAAAGAAAGAGTAGGGTTGCTGTTCAATCTACTGCATCTAATGAGAAGTCAGTCTTTGGTTTAATTCCTGATGTTGTCTCTGATTCTGAAGAAGCTGAAATTTTAAAAGAACTTAAGATTATGATTCTTAAGGTTGTGGTTGAATTTCACAATGTGGAAGTTATTGAAGATACACTGGAGTATGAACAAAAGAACTTCAGAAGATTTGAAAGAGAAAGTGAAATCAGAGCTAAAGCCAGAGAAGCAGAAAGGATAACAACCAGAGACTACTTGAGAAATGTTCTTAGATCAAACAGGAATTTATGGTATGATAAAGATAAATCTGTTCCTGAACATCAGCAGGATTATCCAACAGATGAGAAGAAGAAGAGTAAGAAAAAGGAGAAGAGTAAGTGTGATTATAGGAAACCGGTTGTTTTCAAATCAGCAGGATTGATAACAGAGTCTTCTTTGATTAATGAATCTTTATCGATTGTTAAATCAGAGTCTACTACATTTATTGCTGAAAATCCACCAAAATGGGTAAGTATGCAATCTGGTTTGAAAGGATTGGAACCTGGAACAAGAGGAGGAATTGGGTATAGTCATGCACAGATTATTTTCATTGGACAAACTAATCAACATGCTCTAGTTGACAAGATTGGTGATGAGTTAACTGTTGATCATCTCTGGAAACTTGAAGCTGTTGCTATCATTGCTGATTGTCATGCTGATGCAAAGAAAATAGAAAAGATGTTGTACTTCATGAAAGATGGAAGTATAAAGAAGATTCTTATCCATGAATTGTTGTGTAAATCTGCAAAAGAGCTGAAATATGTTCTGTATCTTCTCAGAAGTAAAAGAATCAATGTTAAAGAAAGAGAAGTTTACTACAATTGGTTTGTTATGATTTACAGGAAAATTAGACAGAGATTTATGGATGGAGGAACGAGGTATGATGGCAATTATATTCCTATGTACTTAAATTTAAGAGACATAGAGGTTGAAATGAAGAAAGGTACAGCTGTTAGAGAAGTGTATCTAGGCATGGAACAACTGTCTCTAAATCCAGATGGGAAGGAAATTGCTTATGTGTTGCTAGGTGACTTAGATCTTCCAAGAAGCTCAATTCAGAATCTCAGGGCAGCTATCTATCAGATTAATGAGGAAGATGAAGAACTCAAAAATCTGAAGAAGAAACTGATTCAAATTCTTGAAAGCAAGGAAGAAGAGTTGATATCTGATTTCTTGAGGATGAATCTGTTTTATCAAAGAATTTCTGAAACTATTCCTAATGATTTTTAGAAGGTATTTTGTTTTGAGTTTTTGACATCTTTGAATCAAGGAATTTGTGCTTTGTTTTATAAAGAACAAATTGGGGGAGATTGTTAGATATTGATTCAAGTGATGATCAGGATCTGGGCATTACTGATCAGATACTGATGCTGACGTCATCAGTAATACAATGTCAGTATTGGACTATCATCAGGATTAGAAGCTGGTCAGTATTTCGTGAAGATTCTCATCAGACCAGAGATCAAGGAAGATTGATATGTCGGTTCCTAGATTGTAGGAATGCAGCTATCATACAAGATATGCATTCAGAGAGATATGTAATTGATTTAGGATATCTTGTAATTGATAGTGTAACTGTGTACTCTATATAAACACAGTTTAGGTTTTACATTAGAGTAATCGCTTACACGCTTTATCTTGTAACCTAGCAGCTCTTAAGAACATAAGGATTTCTTAAGAGAGTTTTGTAACAGTTTTATATCAGAATTAATAAAGTTGTTATTGATTCATACTTGTGTTATTTGTTAAAGTCGAAAATCTTATACAATTGTATTCAACCCCCCTTCTACAATTGTTATTTACTGGGCAACAAAGAGACTCCAAGAAAAATCACTATCTGGTTTTAAGGCCTCTGAGCTCTTCACAAAGGTGGACACTCTAGAAAGGGAAGTGGTGTCTCTCAAACAAGAAAATGCCACTCTTGCAGACTCAGTTACTACACTCTCTGAGCAGTTGACCACTCAAGGCACCACTACAGCTGATGTTCTTCTGTGTCAACAACAGATGCTGACTGCAATGATAAAGCATACGGGCCTCCCTCTACCTGCTGAATCAGTCAACTTCAACTCTTCTACTCCAAAGGTCATTTCTAAAGCCTCTGTGCCTGACAACAAGCCTAAGGGGGAGAAGAGGACAAGGAACTCAAATCCAAAGGGGGAGAAGCCTAAAGAAAAAGGAATCATAATCAGTGAGGGTGCTGCTCAAAGAACTTCAAAATCAACACTACCTCATGTGCCAGGCAAAGGCAAAGATAAACAGGATGAGCCTTCAACACTGCCAATGGTCACTTTACCACATGTGCACATCACTACTCCAAGTGGCCAAAAGCAAACTGTCACCACTACAGTGGTGGCAGGATCCATGCCAAGTGATCTAGTCCAACCTTCTAAACATGAAGCTGATCCAGTGGAAGTGAGTGTGGTTACAGAGGCCAAGCTGATAGAAGTAGCAAACTCAGAGGTTTATCATGATGCTGCTTTCTTGAAGTTTCTGCAAGCCTCAAGAGCAAAGGTTGGAGGAGATACCCTGCTATACAGAAGAAGCCTGAAAGATCAAATCCAATATCTAACAGTTATTCCAAGACAGCTCAGTCAAATCTACCTCAAGGAAATCATGATGGTGATAAAAGGCAAGATATGGCACATATCTATTGATACCTTGACAGCACTGAAATTCACTGAGATTGATGCCATCTTGGAACTAATTGAGCAGAAAGGGGAGAATAACCAGAGTCTGTATACTGAGCTAAGAAATGGTCAACAAGCCAGACTTCCTGAAATGTGCACCAAACCAAGAACCATCCTCTATCAGTCTGGTACCAAAATTCAAGATGTGGATCAATTGGTTATTCCCAATGATCTCACCCCTAAGAACCACAGACTGATCATTGCCATAGTTGATCAAATGCAAAAGAAGAAGGGGATAAGGTCAGCTGAGGAGGTTGAGGTATTGCACATCCTTAGAGAATTCATTTCAACTGGTGTAATTCCAGAATTGGCCAAGCCCAGGAGAAGTAAGGATGAAGATAAAGATGATGACAAGAGTGATGGGAGGAGAAGACATCACAGGAGTGATAAGGGTGATGAAGGCAAGAAGAAGAAGAAGGATGACAAAGAGAAGAAAGATGGAGATGACCAAACAAAAGTCTATGAGAGGACAAGTGGAAAACAGCAAGCCATAGGCATTACTGACAGTAACCTCACCACAACACAAGACTCTAAGTCTAGGGTGAATACTGTTGGTAGTGACCTACAAAAGTCAAACTCCATGGCCTCTGCAAATGTTTTACTACCTCAAGAAGAGAAGGAGATTCAAGTCAAGAAACCATATTTATGTTTCAGAAAGCAAACTGCGAATGGAGCACTACTATGGTCAGCCAACAAAGGTCAGAAGTTTCTGCCAAACAATCGAGTGAAAAAGTATAAATTCAAGCATGCTGCTAGGAGAGTAAAGCCATATTCCAGGTCAAGGGCCCTAACAATCATTCCAAGATTGAAACTCCAACCACTAGATGAAGATTTTGATGAAGACCAGCTACTATTTCTAAGAGCTCAAAGAATCTGCTCTGATGCAATTGTGAATAACCTCCTTGAAATCAAGTATACTAATGGGAGATAGAGAAAGTTCAAACAAGGGGGTTGTCAGAATTGGGGCAAGCTATATGAGATAGAAAGAATTATTGCACTGTTGGACTCTGAAGACAAAGTGGAGAGAGAATGGAAGCTGGAATTGATTGACTTTGTGAGAATGAAGAGAAATCATGTTGAAGCAATAAGGAAGGGGTGCCTTGAAAAATGGTTAGAAAGAGAGAGAGAACTTGATAGACTGGAGATTGAAGCAGATAAGCTAAGGGCCAAGGGGCTGTGTAGAGTTCAGTTTGATCCCTATATGGTGAAGTATAGGAGGAGAAATGGAGACAATGTCAATATCAGAATGAATCTACTCAGTCACTATCCTGCCAACATTCTAAAGCCAGTACTTGAAGATTTTAAAAACTCTATTCTACTTGAAGAACTGGATGCTATGGCATAAATCATAAGAGCTATGGATGAGAATGCAAGGAGGGAGAAGGAAAGAAAACAGAAAGCATATGATGATCTACAAGCCAAGGCAATGGAGATGGAATCAAATGAGAATGGCTAGTATTTCATCATACTGTAAGATTATTTATCTTGTAATTCCATTCATGTGCTCAATCAATCTACATACCTGTACTTTTAAAGTTCTATCTTTATGTATGTTAGGCTTGTTATCAGACATGAAATTGTGATTAAGGGTCTCACTCACAATTTGGGGGAGATTGTTAGTCAAAGAGGCATGCCTGTATTCATCTAATAACAAGCCTAATTGTTTGTAATGCTTTGCATTACTTACATGACCTCTTAACTGAGGGAACCTCTAGTTGTAGAGTTTCTGTTTGTATTGTACTTGTAGTAGGCATCAAATCCTAGTTGTGTAACTGTACTTATAGAGTCTAGAATAATGCTTGAAAGAAGTTCCCAGGTTCATGCCTCAAGCAAGAAGATAAAGACTGTCAAATAATCACAGTTGGGATTTGAAGAAATGAAGAATTTGCCTAAGTACCAATTCGAGAAGTATATTTGTCTATTCGAGAAGTCCAGCATTCGAGAAGTCAGGGATTCGATATCTCAGAAGACACTATTCGATATCTCTGAATGCACTGTTCGATATCTCATTCGATATCTCAGGGATTCGATATGTCTATTACTCTGTTCGAGAACTCAAGAAGTCAACAAGTCAAAAGTGGTATTCGAGTTCTCAAGGAGTCAACAAGTCAAAGTTCCATTCGATATCTCAAGGACTCAGAAAGCTATTCGATATCTCAAGGATTCGACAAGTCAAGTGTTCTATTTGACAACTCAAGGAATCCTGAAGAAAAGAGCTATTCGAGAAGTGATTCGATATGTCAATATAACAGTGTTCGAGAACTCAGAGTTATCGATCAAGTCAATTCTAGTTCTCGAATCACTTACTTAGTCACTTCTCGAATACATTCTTGGAGACAAAATACTGAAGAAATTGTACAAGTCTGAAACCTGCAACAAGCCAATACACTTTATGGACCACAATCTGTAACGTGCTCTGGAAAGCCTACAAGGAAGCTTGGAGAGATATAGAAGAGACAAGGGGCTAAAGAAGTGGATCTGAACAGGCTTTGCAAAGTCAAATCTGTAGCCGGTTGGACACTTACTCAAAAAGGATAGACAGACTAGAAAGTAATTTGTTTTAGCTACCTTATTTGTAGTAAGTAGGTTGTATCCATGTTCTATAAGAATACAGCCTCACTTCCTTAGTCATCAACTATGTGAGTCAAGTTTTTCATACACTGTAAGCTATATCTCTCTGAGAAAAACGCAGCTGAGAATACTATCATTTGTATTCACAGATTGTAGCAACCTTTATCTAATAATACATTAGATTAAAGTGATATTGTGTCTTATGTTGTTCTTTATCCGCACCTTCACTCTTGCACACACAAATACTTATCTGCTACATAGACTCGAACAAGAAAAGTTCAAGAATCCATTCACCCCCCTCTGTATTCTTTTACGGTATTCAATACTCAACATTTTCTTTATATAATTTATGGTGGAAACAATGTTTTTAAAGATTATTATAATTTTCAATTTATGAAACTTGAAATAATATAAATAAGTGCAATGTTCGTAATATTTAATAAAGATTACCTAGATGATAAAGTTACGCGAATGATCACTTTCTGTAATTCATAACAAAATAATTGAAAGTTTAATTCTTACATGTAACACCCCCAAATTCCCTACCGGAATCCAGGTTGTCACACCTCTTGCGGAATATACAATCACCTGCTCATAATATAATCTACAACAATATTCTTAATAGACTCCACAATTACTCCACGGGTTATAGTCTTAGAACAAGCATTCCATAAATCAAAGGTTAATACAACACGAGTTCATCTACTAGAATTTCTGAATGTTATTACAATTCCAAAATACTAGATAACAAAATACTAAACCACTACTCTTCAGCTTCCACCTTACTTAGATACTACAAGGCCACCGCGCTGAATCAGTAGTCCGTCGCTTTCCCCTTGCCTCGATTGGCCATACTTGAGTTAGCCCTGGATGCCGCTGCTTAACAATATATAAAATAACAAGAATGAGCCAAAGAATGCCCAGCAAGGTTATAACTATCCCCTATTCCCAACAATTCACACAAAATATTACTAAACCGCTCTACAAGAACTTCTCCCCTCATACGGATATATATTTATTTTGAAAAGAGATTTATCTCGGAATTTTAATACCCAAATGATGGAATAAATACATCTCAATAACTTCTCCATATTACTCAACGGTAACATGATAACTGCTCAAACTCCTCAATATAATAATATAATATAATAACTTCTCAGATCGATACCCCAGTTAATCCGAACCACAAAGGCATCGGTTAATAGCTAGAGAATCAATGATTGGACTTTTCCTCGAACGCTGCATCAAGTAATGGATGATCAATCCATTGTCACATCTCAATTTTTCTATCGATAGAAAGGACAGTCGACGTCTCGAACCATCCAATAATATTCCTCATAAGGATGAGTCGACAGACTCGGACCCTCACCCTTAGTTGGGCCGGTGCGTTACTCCGGTCACTTTCATCAATTTATGTGCCGAGCCGGCCCTGTCCCGGTCTCGTACGCACTTTCATCGATTTGTGTGCTGAGCCGGCCCTGTCCCGGTCTCTTACGCACTTTCAGTCCAGGATATTAGGTGTCGGAATCTTCGATCACCTTTAACAACAAATAGCTTAGGCGTCACGGTGAAATAACACGTGCACCTTTATTTATTTTGAAACGAATTAATACTCCAATATCGTTCAGAAACAATGAACGATATACACCTCCAATAATTTGGTTCTCCTTCCGAATGAGTGGAGGAAAATATTTATGAAAGATTGTTCTGACCATGAATCCAGAATGAAGGACCCATGTCAGTATATATAGATATATACATAACTCCACCCTTAAATAACAATAAATATATAGTATGAAGATATTATTAATACGCCTTTATTATCTCCTCTTCGAGTACGAATGAAGTAACTCGATAAATGTCCCACAATACGGACCATCTCATGAAATAAAATAGAACATCTAGCATAATAATATTATTCAAGTAACAGCTCAACAATAATATATATATATATATATATATATATATATATATAGAAACTGCAAGAAGAAAACATCTCTAAAAGTAATCACCTCGATAGAATAATTTTGTAAATCAACTTTGATATTTCTCCGGACAAAGTTGTTTTAAGAAAACATTTTTGAAAATAATATTCTTCTAATTAAATAAATCTAATTAGACGAATAAGGTTCATTTAATCAGTAAATGCTACCCAAGTATCTACTTGATTAATAAACGCTGGATTATTGGTGATGTTTCCTTTAGGTTCATTATTGCGAAATTCTTTAAAATCTTTGTCCGGGTTTTTGAAGAAAATCCAACTCCTCACTACTTCGTATTCACTATTTACTCCTCATGTTACATCATCTAAAGGGAAACGTAAGTTACTCCTAACCATACTTCCCTTATCTCCTCAATATAATAATTCACATATAACTACCATTACGAACATTTTATAACACAAAATATCTCTACTCTGAATGAAAGAGTAAGAGTTAGTATACTTGCCTGGTACTCCTGATGCAGTAACGGCTGGTAGCGGAGTCCTACAATCTAAATAAAGTCAAGAAAACATGTTATTAATCCCCTATACAATCCAATAATAGTCCAACACTTAGACACTTAAGTCAATCAAAACAAAGCACTAAGGGGTCCCTCTAGACTCGTCTAAGTCCATGTTATACTTAACCATTTTCAACCTCGTTCTTTACACCAATATGTTGCCTTGATAATTCTTAACAAGTTTCATGTTTTAGTCGACTCGAAATTCCTCTTTTAACTCAGCCAAAGCGGATGGTCAAAGTAGCACCTCTAGAGTTGACTTTCCTGAGATTCACTATTCTGTGACTCGTACTCCAACACTTTTAATAAATCACCGGGAATGTATTTAAATACGAAATCACCTCTAAAATCACCTTTGGTATTTTTAATATTTATCATAAAAGTTTCGATTCAAATCTACGGGTCTAGGCAGGGGAATTGTATTTTTGAAGTTCAGTCAACTACGGGTTTTACTATTTGCACCTCTTTCACTAAAATGTTCATAACTCGATAACCGTTAACCCAAATGACGCACCGTTTTCGCGTACACGATCTAGGGAATGTCTAGAAGGTAACTATCTCAAAACTTGACTCTGGTCAGAAGGCTCATTTTTCGGAATTTGCAAAACAGGGCAGTGGCTATGCAGTGAGTCTTATGGTCTTTCTAAGGGGTTTTCCACTTGCGCAATCTCGGCTTACGCCCTTTTTATAAAATCGAAAAATAACTCTTTTGACATACGGTCTTCTCTCATATCTTCATTATGACCTCTAGTATTTATCCTGAAAATATTGTGTTCTAATTCCATTTTTAAGGGTCTCAATTCCAGTCACCAACTCAACACTTACGCCTACGAACAACCTTTACAATTTTGGTCGTATCCCCTAAACCGTAAGTCAGAATATTACGATTTTCGCGCCAAAACGATCTACGACTCAAGATCTTTAAGGATATGTCCATTACTCATCAAGGTCAGAAACTTATACTTACTGTCCTACATGGTTTCTAGTGGTTAAGGAAATTCGCCATTACGACGGCTATAAATCGGACTTCCCAAAAATCATAACAATCCAACCAAGCCACACCGGGCACCTATACTACTCATCATCATATAATATATCTCAAAGAGTCCAAGAACACTGATTTAACATCACAATCATCATATAACTTAGATCCATTAAAACCACTAACTAATCATGCTTATAACACTACTATAATCATAACCAAGCTATATCTACCAAGGACATGCTTAAATCTTGAAACAAGAACTAGGGTTTCAAGTTGTTATACCTTCTTGAGAGTATGAACTAGCCTTACAAAGCTTGGTATAGTCCTTGGGAGTGCTTAAGCTTGCTAAATCAACCAAAGAAATCAAAGAAATCAAGATTAGTTTATGAAAGTTACTATTCACCCTCCACTTTGAGGATTTAATTGAAAATGGAAACAAAGGATTTTGAAGCTAAGACTCTTAGGAGATCATTTATATGAAATATAGGACTTACCATAAAAGTTTCAAGATCAAATGATGGTTGGAAGTTGGATTTTGAAATCTCAAAACTTCAAAAATTCGAAGTGGATTCTTTAAGGGGAAAAACAGAGCGATTTTCTCGAATTTATTTGACCACTCAAACGATCTTTAAAAATTATGAAATTAAATCCACAACTTCATCTTGATGTGCAGAAGCTTCGTGAATTGTTTCATAATTTTTAAATGAGTAGAACTGGGTGAAAAAAAATCGGAAAGATCCCTGCTCTGAAAAATCTGATCTGCTGGAAAATGGGGAAGGAAAGAGAGAAAAGTGTTTGGCTTGCTTGGTTGATATTTTTGGTGTTAGAAATGAATTATTAGGCTTGTAAGTAATGTATATCAGCTGGTCTCTCTTGTCCCCTTGACCATTTCAACACCACTATTCACCTTTTTGACAAAACTTGCACCATTCCCTAATTCATGCAACTTGGTTTAGTAAATTGGTTCGGTTTGTAACTAGCACTTGTATCCTTGGTTACTTAGTATGTCATGCACTTGTATATGCATGCATCTTGCTTTCCTGCTTGCTCTTTTGTCCGTTTATTGCTCAATTCGATGATCGTTCGAAGGAATATCTCAAGGATTTCTTCCTAGGGTTTTTACCGGAAATCTTCTTTGTATTTATATTACCATTTCCTATTCTCCTTTATAATCCTTGAATCTAAATTCCTTAAATCTTATATTATATCTCTTAATCTCTTAATCCAATATTAAATCCAACATTCCTTGTTTATTCTCTCTTTATCTCTGGAAACGTCCTCCCGATTTTCTCAAGTATTCTCTATTCCTCAGCTCTAGGGTTTCATCCTCAATCCCATTCTCCTCTCATAATATATATCCCTCCTTGGACTTCTCATATCCAATATCCTCAATTAATAATCCAATTATTATATCCCTGACTCCTCTGTCAAAATTGGAATAAAATAAAGTTTGGATTCTCTGAATTCCGATCGTCTTTACATACACTTATTTACTCCATGGGTCACTAGTACGACTTCGGAATATCCATTCTACGTCTCGTACATAGGTGACATGAAAACTTTTCCTAATCCTCAAAATTACTATTCATCCACCAAATTACTATTCACGTATGACAACACTATTCACGTACATACTTATTCTTAATAATAAAAGTTTTAATTTTACCGAAAATTTGGGTTCTTACAGTCTTCCCTCCTTAAAAGGATTCCGTCCTCGGAATCAACGCAGGTAACAACTAAGGTTAATTGTCTCGTACTCTACTAGTCAATATATTCGCCTTACCCTTACCCGTACTATGCTTTCTACTTCCAGTTATACATTCTCATATTATAACGCTATTCCATCTCCGATACCCCTCTTATTCCTTAACATGCCTCTATTTTTACACTAACTCATCATTAATCTATGCATTTCCAAAATTTAAGAAACTGTGTACCTGGCGCCTCGTTCATCTCCTTTAAGCCATCGGCCAATGTCATATTAAAAACTCTAGCGGTTTTTCGGTTGCTATTAACTCCACTGCTTTGTCGCGATGTCGCGGGTCCCGCTGTCGACACTCTACAATCTCTAGAGATGTGGCCCTCCTTTCCACATTTGAAGCAAACCACTCCCCTCATGGGACAATTCATCTTCTGATGCCCCTCCTGACCACAGTTATAACACTTAACTTGGTTGCAAACTCCCAGATGCTTCTTTCCACACACCTCACAGTCCGGCAGCGGTGGTCTTGACTGCCTAAACTGGCTCCCGTTTCCTTGTTGTCCCACTTGTACACTAGCCATACTTTCTGCTGGGTTAAACCCCCCGGACCTCCCAGCCTTAAATCCAGACCTCCTACCATACTGGTTCTGAAATGCTCCACTGGCCTGACTTCCTCCCCAACTCTCCGCTTTTCTCTTCTTCCCTTCATTCTCCTTGGGATCAAAATTACTCCCTGCTTCTACCACTTTTGCCTTGTTCACCACCTTAACATACCCAGTAAGCTCAAAAATAGCTACTCTAGTTTGTATCCACGGTTTCAACCCATGCTGAAACCTCCTCGCCTTCTTCTTGTCAGTATCCACGAAATGTGGTACAAACCTAGCTAGCTCCGTAAACTCCTTCTCATACTCAGCTACTGTCTTATTATTCTGTTTCAGCTCCAAAAACTTTATCTCCATCCTGCCCTCCATATGCTCAGGAAAGTACTTCTCCAAAAACAACTCAGTGAATCTCGCCCAGGTTACTACCACTTCAGGTTCCATTGCTTCCTTAGACTCCCACCAATAATTTGCCTCCTCTTTCAGCAAATAGGTGGCAAAGATCGTCTTCTGCGCATCTTCCACTCCTATAATCTTAAAGGATTTCTCCATCTCTTTCAGCCATGACCTCGCCTCTACTGGTTCACCGAACCCCTTAAACTCAGGTGGTTGGATTGACTTAAAAGCCTTGAAAGCTGCTGCAGTCTGGTTCCCTACATTAGGTCTAGGATCCTGGTGGCCACGGTCTAGGGTTTGCCTCAACAAATCCAAAAGTTGGTTCATTCCTTGCTGGTTCTGGTTGTTATTCTGGTTATCTCCTTGGTTGTTATCTCCTCCTGCATTTCCTCCAACTCCAATAGATTCTTCATCAGGGTTAGCCCTCGCGTTCCTTCTAGGCGGCATTCTCCTATAATAAAAGAAAACTTAATAAATCAGTCGGTTCAATGAAACTGCATACTCATGAAACACTTATTTACGAAGCAAACATTATATACACATGCACATAAATATATATAAATGCATTTGCAACTACACATATATATATATATCTACGAATCCATATAACTTTTAACTCTTTCAATAATCATGGATACACATTTTTCTCGTCCCAACTGATTCTACTACTGGTCTGGGCCATCATGCCTTTACCCTAACTACCCCTTAAGGTTCAACTACCTAACTTCCATCTCGGTCTCTCGGTTTCTAAAACTCTTGTTCTAAGGTTTATAACCTATCGCTCTGATACCATTACTGTAACACCCCCAAATTCCCTACCGAAATCCAGGTTGTCACACCTCTTGCGGAATATACAATCACCTGCTCATAATATAATCTACAACAATATTCTTAATAGACTCCACAATTACTCCACGGGTTATAGTCTTAGAACAAGCATTCCATAAATCAAAGGTTAATACAACACGAGTTCATCTACTAGAATTTCTGAATGTTATTACAATTCCAAAATACTAGATAACAAAATACTAAACCACTACTCTTCAGCTTCCACCTTACTTAGATACTACAAGGCCACCGCGCTGAATCAGTAGTCCGTCACTTTCCCCTTGCCTCGATTGGCCATACTTGAGTTAGCCCTGGATGCCGCTGCTTAACAATATATAAAATAACAAGAATGAGCCAAAGAATGCCCAGCAAGGTTATAACTATCCCCTATTCCCAACAATTCACACAAAATATTACTAAACCGCTCTACAAGAACTTCTCCCCTCATACGGATATATATTTATTTTGAAAAGAGATTTATCTTGGAATTTTAATACCCAAATGATGGAATAAATACATCTCAATAACTTCTCCATATTACTCAACGGTAACATGATAACTGCTCAAACTCCTCAATATAATAATATAATAACTTCTCAGATCGATACCCCAGTTAATCCGAACCACAAAGGCATCGGTTAATAGCTAGAGAATCAATGATTGGACTTTTCCTCGAACGCTGCATCAAGTAATGGATGATCAATCCATTGTCACATCTCAATTTTTCTATCGATAGAAAGGACAGTCGACGTCTCGAACCATCCAATAATATTCCTCATAAGGATGAGTCGACAGACTCGGACCCTCACCCTTAGTTGGGCCGGTGCGTTACTCCGGTCACTTTCATCAATTTATGTGCCGAGCCGGCCCTGTCCCGGTCTCGTACGCACTTTCATCGATTTGTGTGCTGAGCCGGCCCTGTCCCGGTCTCTTACGCACTTTCAGTCCAGGATATTAGGTGTCGAAATCTTCGATCACCTTTAACAACAAATAGCTTAGGCGTCACGGTGAAATAACACGTGCACCTTTATTTATTTTGAAACGAATTAATACTCCAATATCGTTCAGAAACAATGAACGATATACACCTCCAATAATTTGGTTCTCCTTCCGAATGAGTGGAGGAAAATATTTATGAAAGATTGTTCTGACCATTGTTATGCTAAACTCACGCAAGCGTACGTGGTCACAAGTAATATATAAGGTTAAGTCCAAATTCGTTCCCACAGGGATCAAGTTATGGTTCTATTCAGTAAATATGCATATGCAACAATGTATGATTATTATGCACTGCTAAGAAAAATAACAAATATGGGTTTGATTATCTAAATTAAACTAAAGTGCAAATTTATAAACTAAGAATTTAACAATTAACGAGAATAACAATCGAATTACTTATATGAGAATAAACATGGAATCCTAGTTTCATCATCTACTTCACTTAGAGTTGCAGCCTTTAATTAAAACATGCGATGGTCTTGATATCTGATCGAATAACACGAAAAGAGTAAAAGTTACCTCTCGGTATACTAGTACCAATCTACGCATACATCCACAAAAGAGATAGAAGATGAATAGGCACCTATTATGTTTAGACCCTATATCTCTATAGAATTTGAAAACATAAAGGTTTAAGCACAAGTTATCCACTTAGATCATATAGGGTAGCATAATATCTCTATTCATGCCACAAATCATGATGCTTAACATCAACCTATCCTATGCTAGCATGGTAAGTTCTAAATCTCAAGATCCACTCTCGTTTAGCAAGAGATTAACAATTCAATTTAGATGTTAGCTACTCATCTAAAAGCATTAAGATTAACCATACGAGGATATCAAGAATTCACCACACATAAATCTTTAAGGCATGCAAACTACTAAGCTACATAGATAAATTCACTAGGATCCCACGATAACGATTAGTTCATAATCGAACCTTTCGTCACCATGGGATTTGACGAAAACATGATATTAAACAAGATACAGAAGATGAATAAAACAATAATAGAATAAGGTTTAGTGAACAAATCCGTGAAAGTAACAAGCATCCAAAAGATACGCCTCCACAAAGGAGTACAAGAAAAACTATATCTAGATCTTCTTGTCGTCACGATCCTCGCCTTGGCTTCTCTCTCTCGTGCTCTGAACGAATTGAAGTGTGTCGATGATGTAGATGATTTTTCTGTGCCCCAAGGTGTGTATTTATAGCCCCCAAGTGCCCTTTTGTCCAAGCAATTACCGTCTTTGAATTAGAATAGAATTCCGGTAATTTTCCATCTTTGATAGGATTAGAATTGCAATTCCTATGTTTACTTATGATTCTGGAACCTTCTGGTCGTTCATAACAATTGCCATATTGAATAGGAGAAGAAAAACGGCAATTTCCCATTAAAAACAGGATTCTGGAAATTTTCTAGTCAACTGCCGCACATGGGCGCGGCCGCGCGCTCCTTCTATACACAACAGGCGCGCCCGCGCGCGTAAGCTTCCTGCAACATCTACCCGCGCGCCCGCGCTCAAAACCAACACAGAACCGGCGCGCCCGCGCCTGGCGTCTCTGCACAGATTGATTTCTTGCTCCTTAAGCTTATTTCTCCTCCGCTCTCAACTGCAACTTCCCAACACTTGCTCTATTGAACTTCAATCACCAAATAGCTACTGGGAACTCCATTTCTACACCTAAACATAATTCCTGCACAATTCTCACAAAAATGGATTAAAACACACCAATACTTGAGATACAAAACACCAATTTAAGCCGAATGGAACGATCCAAGTGGATATAAAGCCACTTATCACACCCCCAAACTTAAACCGATGCTTGTCCTCAAGCATAAACATACAAAAATATATACAACTAACTAGTACCACTTCCGTAGGTGATCACGGTTGCATTTGGCATATGCAACAAGCCCTTTAAACCCCTAGGCAGCCCTAGTGGACGAGTAAGGTCTCGTGAGGGCCTATAGTGAATGTACCCACAAAATCCATTTATCCTAATGCAATGCAATGCATGAATGCAACTAATATGAAATATGCAAAGATCCCCTTCAAACTCACCAAAACCAACTAACAAGCAAATATCTCAACGAATGCAACAAATCCAAGCAGAGCTCGACTAAGTCCCCGTATTCTAACAATACATGAACAGAAACGTGCGTGTGTGCAATGCTCATCAGAAATACCCCCAGAACTAGATCAAAAATCATACATGCTTTCCGTCAAGACAATCACAGGTTTATAACTAGAATAGACTGTAGACACTCCATAACCTAGGAACACCTCCACCCTTATCCAAGGTAGACAGAAACTCATGCTTTATTACTATACTACGACACTACATATGCAATACGCATGCTTATTTAACCGTGCAATGAATGAGACCCCAAAAGGCTTATACAATAATACCCATGTAGCGAGTGTTGGGTCAGTGGATCCCAGACTATAAAGCCTTAGGTCACTAGGACTAAGTCCCCTCAGACTTAATTACTCGAGTATTAAAGAGCTCACTCTGGTTAATTTTGCATTAACAAACAAAAAATTGACTCTTTTTTTTTTCTTTTTTTTTTCTTCTTTTTTTTTTCTTTTTTTTCGCAATCTGGAATGAGCCTTTCTCATTTCCAACCCTAGACTACTCATATAAATATGAGCCGGCTACTAGCCATTTGACGCCTAGCCATTATTAACAACTAGCATGAAATTCCTGCTTTCCCCCAAACTTAGATTTTAGTGTTCCTACGCTATAAAGGGAATAACGAAAATTCTAAGAATAAACAAGTGATTAAATCTCAAAACATCCAACATGCATGACTCCAACCTAACCCAAAAGCACCCCAAAGAGACTGTGTAATTGATTTTGTTCTTGTAACATGCAAGTCAATTTCATAGAAACTATAAATCAGCCCTCTACTCATCATCATCACACCCAAATCAACATCTACCTATCAATCAGAATCAGCTCATTTTAAGGGATCATGAAAAATGCATGCCATGAAAATGCAACTAATATGAACTCACATGATAACAAACAAACAATAACAAAATGTCCTATATGAAACAAACGTAAATATCACGAACATATATGAATGAATTACGACTAAGATGCAAACATGATATCCTACATGAACACAATGACTCACAAATACTACTAACACATATACATACTACTTATCCCCCAAACCACCCCCAAACTTATAATATTCAATGTCCGCATTGAATGGAAGTAAATACAAGGGATAGTAGAAAACATACCTGAAAACACCGAAACACATGGGTTGCCTCCCACGAAGCGCTATCGTTAACGTCATTTAGCCGGACAAATATGATTCAAGTCATGGTGGCTCGAAGATTGCATTCGACTTGTCTTTAGCAGAAGGACCATTCACCCATTGTCTGACAACCTTCTTGCTATCTTCCCACATCTTTTCTAAATCAAACTTCACTTTGCCTCTTCCTCCAATCGACTTTTTCTTTTTCTTCTTCACACCTCTAAGGTGCTTATGCTTCACAGTCGATTGATAAGAACACTCCTCTACTTCATCATCCATGCTCCACCTTCTTAACACATTATCGTGACCCTCTTCAAAAATTAACAACTTATCATTCAGAAGGACATACTTCAAATGAGATGGAAGTTTTCCGAGCTTGACATTCGAGAGATCTCGAACAGAAGAACTGTCAATGGAATTACTGATAGGATGCTTTAGCATGCTCATATTCGAGTTTTCGCTCAACAATTGATCCAACTTCTTTCCCTGACCCGTATCAACCGTTTCCACACTGAAACACTCTTCAACCTCTGTCGGAAATTTCATGGCCTTGAACACATTAAAGGTGACACTCTGATCTTGCACCCTCATGGTAAGCTCTCCTTTTTGCACATCAATCAAAGTCTTTCCTGTAGCCAAGAACGGTCTTCCCAAGATTATAGGAATCTTCTTATCTTCTTCGAAATCCAAGATCACAAAATCAGCTGGGAAGATGAACTTATCAACTTTTACCAAAACATCCTCTACTATACCCCTCGGATAAGTGATCGTCCTATCAGCCAACTGCAAAGAGATGTTAGTTGGCTTCGGCTCTGGTAGACCAAGTTGCTTGAAAACAGACAAGGGCATGAGATTAATGCTAGCTCCCAAATCACACAAACACTTGCTGAATGAAAGATTGTCAATAGTACACGGAATGGTGAAACTTCCCGGATCTTTCAGTTTAGGTGGCAACTTCTGTTGCAGAACAGCACTACACTCCTCCGTCAATGCTACTATTTCAAAATCTTCCAACCTTCTCTTCCGTGACAAAATATCCTTCATGAACTTTGCATATCTTGGCATCTGCTCCAACGCTTCAACAAAAGGAATGTTAATGGACAGTTTCTTGAAGACATCCATAAATTTCTGAAACTGTTTCTCTTGACTTTTCTGCAAGCGTCCAGGAAATGGAGGAGGTGGATAAATCTGATTATTCTTTGAAGATTGCTCCGGAGTAGACTTTTCAACAGGTTTCTTGCTTTTCTCACCATCTAGCTGATCAGCCACTAAATCAGATTTCTCAATTTCTGGCACTGCAAATTTTCCAACTTGCTGATTCTGCACTTCTTCCTCTTCTTCAGTTGCTGATTTAGGATCACTCGTGACTTTTCCAGATCTCAAAGTAACTGCATTGACCTGTTCTTTGCTTTCCCTTCTGCCTGGATTAGTCTCTGTATCACTAGGAAGAGTTCCTTGAGGCCTACTAAACAAGGCACTTGCAATCTGTCCTATCTGGGTTTCCAAGAGCTTCTGACCAGCTTGTAAGTTCTTTAATGCTATCCACATCTCATCAGATTTTTCATTAGAAGATTGCCCTGCATGAACTTGGAATTGTTGCTGCTGAAATCTCGGGGGTTGATATGGTGCCCTATAAGGTTGTTGATAGCTTTGATTGTACGGCTTCGCTTGCTGATATGATTGCTGAGTATTTTGATTGTTGCTCCAACTGAAGTTAGGATGATTCCGATTGTTGGGATGATAAGTGGCTGGAACTGGTGCAGCAGGTCTTTGGAAATTACTCACGAACTGTGCTGATTCAGAAGAGATAGCACACTGATTCGTCTCATGTGCGCCCGCACATAACTCACAAACACTAGCCACCTGCTGAACTCCATAATTAGCATGAGAATCCACTTTCATAGCAAGAGCCTTCAACTGAGCCGTAATCATTGAAGCTGTATCTACTTCCAAAACTCCTACTACCTTGCCTTGAGAAAGTCTCTGGGTTGGATTCTGGTATTCATTAGCAGCCATCATCTCAATAAGTTCATAAGCTTCATCATAACTCTTCGCCCAAAGAGCTCCACCTGATGCTGCATCTAGCAAAGGCTTAGATTGTGCTCCCAACCCATTGTAAAAACCATTAATAACCATCCAATCAGGCATGCCATGATGAGGACACTTCCTTAGCATCTCCTTGTAGCGTTCCCAAGCCTCACACAATGACTCGCCAGATTGCTGTTGAAATTGAGTCAACTGGTTCCTTATTGCTGCAGTTTTCGCCATAGGGAAGAATTTAGTAAGGAACTTCTGAGCAAGATCTTCCCATGTAGTAATGGAACCAGGTGGTAAAGAGTGTAGCCAGCTCTTAGCCTTATCCCTCAGAGAGAATGGGAAAAGCCTCAACCTGATAGCATCATCCGTCACACCATTACACTTGAAAGTGTCGCAGATTTCAATAAAGTCCCGAACATGCATGTTAGGATCCTCCGTAGAAGCTCCCCCAAACTGGACTGAATTCTGCACCATCTGAATTGTGCCCGGCTTGATCTCAAAATTGTTCGCTGCAATAGCTGGTCTAACAATGCTAGACTGGATGTCATTGAGTTTCGGCTGAGAATAGTCCTTCAAAGCCTTAGCTGCTGCTGCATCTGCCATTGTTACTGTAGTTTCAGCTTCCTCTTCCTTATTCTCTAAATTCTCTACACGACCGTCTTTTGCCAGTTCTTGTAAACGAGCTTGCGAACGTGTTTGCATACAAACTTAAGTACCTGAAACACCACGAAACAAACAAACTAAGTAAGAATCCGAGTCAGTGAACGCTAACGACCACTATTGACAAACACATAAACTGAAATAAAAACACCGATGATCCCCGGCAGCGGCGCCAAAAACTTGTTATGCTAAACTCACGCAAGCGTACGTGGTCACAAGTAATATATAAGGTTAAGTCCAAATTCGTTCCCACAGGGATCAAGTTATGGTTCTATTCAGTAAATATGCCTATGCAACAATGTATGGTTATTATGCACTGCTAAGAAAAATAACAAATATGGGTTTGATTATCTAAATTAAACTTAAGTGCAAATTTATAAACTAAGAATTTAACAATTAACGAGAATAACAATCGAATTACTTATATGAGAATAAACATGGAATCCTAGTTTCATCATCTACTTCACTTAGAGTTGCAGCCTTTAATTAAAACATGCGATGGTCTTGATATCTGATCGAATAACACGAAAAGAGTAAAAGTTACCTCTCGGTATACTAGTACCAATCTACGCATACATCCACAAAAGAGATAGAAGATGAATAGGCACCTATTATGTTTAGACCCCATATCTCTATAGAATTTGAAAACATAAAGGTTTAAGCACAAGTTATCCACTTAGATCACATAGGGTAGCATAATATCTCTATTCATGCCACAAATCATGATGCTTAACATCAACCTATCCTATGCTAGCATGGTAAGTTCTAAATCTCAAGATCCACTCTCGTTTAGCAAGAGATTAACAATTCAATTTAGATGTTAGCTACTCATCTAAAAGCATTAAGATTAACCATACGAGGATATCAAGAATTCACCACACATAAATCTTTAAGGCATGCAAACTACTAAGCTACATAGATAAATCCACTAGGATCCCACGATAACGATTAGTTCATAATCGAACCTTTCGTCACCATGGGATTTGACGAATACATGATATTAAACAAGATACAGAAGATGAATAAAACAATAATAGAATAAGGTTTAGTGAACAAATCCGTGAAAGTAACAAGCATCCAAAAGATACGCCTCCACAAAGGAGTACAAGAAAAACTATATCTAGATCTTCTTGTCGTCACGATCCTCGCCTTGGCTTCTCTCTCTCGTGCTCTGAACGAATTGAAGTTTGTCGATGATGTAGATGATTTTTCTGTGCCCCAAGGTGTGTATTTATAGCCCCCAAGTGCCCTTTTGTCCAAGCAATTACCGTCTTTGAATTAGAATAGAATTCCGGTAATTTTCCATCTTTGATAGGATTAGAATTGCAATTCCCATGTTTACTTATGATTCTGGAACCTTCTGGTCGTTCATAACAATTGCCATATTAAATAGGAGAAGAAAAACGGCAATTTCCCATTAAAAACAGGATTCTGGAAATTTTCTAGTCAACTGCCGCACATGGGCGCGGCCGCGCGCTCCTTCTATACACAACAGGCGCGCCCGTGCGCGTAAGCTTCCTGCAACATCTGCCCGCGCGCCCGCGCTCAAAACCAACACAGAACCGGCGCGCCCGCGCCTGGCATCTCTGCATAGATTGATTTCTTGCTCCTTAAGCTTATTTCTCCTCCGCTCTCAACTGCAACTTCCCAACACTTGCTCTATTGAACTTCAATCACCAAATAGCTACTAGGAACTCCATTTCTACACCTAAACATAATTCCTGCACAATTCTCACAAAAACGGATTAAAACACACCAATACTTGAGATACAAAACACCAATTTAAGCCGAATGGAACGATCCAAGTGGATATAAAGCCACTTATCAACCATGAATCCAGAATGAAGGACCCATGTCAGTATATATAGATATATACATAACTCCACCCTTAAATAATAGTAAATATATAGTATGAAGATATTATTAATACGCCTTTATTATCTCCTCTTCGAGTACGAATGAAGTAACTCGATAAAAGTCCCACAATACGGACCATCTCATGAAATAAAATAGAACATCTAGCATAATAATATTATTCAAGTAACAGCTCAACAATAATATATATATATATATATATATATATATATATATATATATATATATATATATATATATATATAGAAACTGCAAGAAGAAAACATCTCTAAAAGTAATCACCTCGATAGAATAATTTTGTAAATCAACTTTGATATTTCTCCGGACAAAGTTGTTTTAAGAAAACATTTTTGAAAATAATATTCTTCTAATTAAATAAATCTATTTAGACAAATAAGGTTCATTTAATCAGTAAATGCTACCCAAGTATCTACTTGATTAATAAACGCTGAATTATTGGTGATGTTTCCTTTAGGTTCATTATTGCGAAATTCTTTAAAATCTTTGTCCGGGTTTTTGAAGAAAATCCAACTCCTCACTACTTCGTATTCACTATTTACTCCTCATGTTACATCATCTAAAGGGAAACGTAAGTTACTCCTAACCATACTTCCCTTATCTCCTCAATATAATAATTCACATATAACTACCATTACGAACATTTTATAACACAAAATATCTCTACTCTGAATGAAAGAGTAAGAGTTAGTATACTTGCCTGGTACTCCTGATGCAGTAACGGCTGGTAGCGGAGTCCGACAATCTAAATAAAGTCAAGAAAACATGCTATTAATCCCCTATACAATCCAATAATAGTCCAACACTTAGACACTTAAGTCAATCAAAACAAAGCACTAAGGGGTCCCTCTAGACTCGTCTAAGTCCATGTTATACTTAACCATTTTTAACCTCGTTCTTTACACCAATATGTTGCCTTGATAATTCTTAACAAGTTTCATGTTTTAGTCGACTCGAAATTCCTCTTTTAACTCAGCCAAAGCGGATGGTCAAAGTAGCACCTCTAGAGTTGACTTTCCTGAGATTCACTATTCCCTGACTCGCACTCCAACACTTTTAATAAATCACCGGGAATGTATTTAAATACGAAATCACCTCTAAAATCACCTTTGGTATTTGTAATATTTATCATAAAAGTTTCGATTCAAATCTATGGGTCTAGGCAGGGGAATTGTATTTTTGAAGTTCAGTCAACTACGGGTTTTACTATTTGCACCTCTTTCACTAAAATGTTCATAACTCGATAACCGTTAACCCAAATGACGCACCGTTTTCGCGTACACGATCTAGGGAATGTCTAGAAGGTAACTAACTCAAAACTTTACCCTGGTCAGAAGGCTCATTTTTCGGAATTTGCAAAACAGGGCAGTGGCTATGCAGTGAGTCTTATGGTCTTTCTAAGGGGTTTTCCACTTGGGCAATCTCGGCTTACGCCCTTTTTATAAAATCGAAAAATAACTCTTTTGACATACGGTCTTCTCTCATATCTTCATTATGACCTCTAGTATTTATGCTGAAAATATTGTGTTCTAATTCCATTCTTAAGGGTCTCAATTCCAGTCACCAACTCAACACTTACGCCTACGAACAACCTTTACAAGTTTGGTCGTATCCCCTAAACCGTAAGTCAGAATATTATGATTTTCGCGCCAAAACGATCTACGACTCAAGATCTTAAAGGATATGTCCATTTCTCATCAAGGTCAGAAACTTATACTTACTGTCCTACATGGTTTCTAGTGGTTAAGGAAATTCGCCATTACGACGGCTATAAATCGGACTTCCCAAAAATCATAACAATCCAACCAAGCCACACCGGGCACCTATACTACTCATCATCATATAATATATCTCAAATAGTCCAAGAACACTGATTTAACATCACAATCATCATATTACTTAGATCCATTAAAACCACTAACTAATCATGCTTATAACACTACTATAATCATAACCAAGCTATATCTACCAAGAACATGCTTAAATCTTGAAACAAGAACTAGGGTTTCAAGTTGTTATACCTTCTTGAGAGTATGAACTAGCCTTACAAAGCTTGGTATAGTCCTTGGGAGTGCTTAAGCTTGCTAAATCAACCAAAGAAATCAAAGAAATCAAGATTAGTTTATGAAGGTTACTATTCACCCTCCACTTTGAGGATTTAATTGAAAATGGAAACAAAGGAGTTTGAAGCTAAGACTCTTAGGAGATCATTTATATGAAATATAGGACTTACCATAAAAGTTTCAAGATCAAATGATGGTTTGAAGTTGGATTTTGAAATCTCAAAACTTCAAAAATTCGAAGTGGGTTCTTCAAGGGGAAAAACAGAGCGATTTTCTCGAATTTATTTGATCACTCAAACGATCTTTAAAAATTATGAAATTAAATCCACAACTTCATCTTGATGTGCAGAAGCTTCGTGAATTGTTTCATAATTTTTAAATGAGTAGAACTGGGTGAAAAAAAATCGGAAAGATCCCTGCTCTGAAAAATCTGATCTGCTGGAAAATGGGGAAGGATAGAGAGAAAAGTGTTTGGCTTGCTTGGTTGATATTTTTGGTGTTAGAAATGAATTATTAGGCTTGTAAGTAATGTATATCAGCTGGTCTCTCTTGTCCCCTTGACCATTTCAACACCACTATTCACCTTTTTGACAAAACTTGCACCATTCCCTAATTCATGCAACTTGGTTTAGTAAATTGGTTCGGTTTGTACTAGCACTTGTATCCTTGGTTACTTAGTATGTCATGCACTTGTATATGCATGCATCTTGCTTTCCTGCTTGCTCTTTTGTCCGTTTATTGCTCAATTCGATGATCGTTCGAAGGAATATCTCAAGGATTTCTTCCTAGGGTTTTTACCGGAAATCTTCTTTGTATTTATATTACCATTTCCTATTCTCCTTTATAATCCTTGAATCTAAATTCCTTAAATCTTATATTATATCTCTTAATCTCTTAATCCAATATTAAATCCAACATTCCTTGTTTATTCTCTCTTTATCTCTGGAAACGTCCTCCCGATTTTCTCAAGTATTCTCTATTCCTCAGCTCTAGGGTTTCATCCTCAATCCCATTCTCCTCTCATAATATATATCCCTCCTTGGACTTCTCATATCCAATATCCTCAATTAATAATCCAATTATTATATCCCTGACTCCTCTGTCAAAATTGGAATAAAATAAAGTTTGGATTCTCTGAATTCCGATCGTCTTTACATACACTTATTTACTCCATGGGTCACTGGTACGACTTCGGAATATCCATTCTACGTCTCGTACATAGGTGACATGAAAACTTTTCCTAATCCTCAAAATTACTATTCATCCACCAAATTACTATTCACGTATGACAACACTATTCACGTACATACTTATTCTTAATAATAAAAGTTTTAATTCTACCGAAAATTTGGGTTCTTACATTACATACAGAGGATGATTACCCAAATAATTACCGAAGGTCCATGTTTTTTATAGGAGTAACAATACAGGTGTAAATCCTTTCACAATAAATGAGTTAGCCTTTCCTTCTTTTTCATTTTAAGATAAATGCTTGAAATAATACTTTAATAAATTTAATATTTTAAAAATTAAATAATGTTAAAATAAAAATAAAAACATATGCCCCCTCTCCTCCTCATTAATTTTAGGATAGAGGTTTAAAATAAAATTTTTATAATTTTTTTTAAAAAATTGAAAATGTTAAATAGTATTTATTTTATTAAGTACAATATTTAAAATGAAAAATGTAATATACCTAAGCTATAATTTGATAAGTTGACGCCACTTTTACAAGTATTCATTATAAAAAAAATTAATTAGAAATATAATGATATGAGTAAGTGATATTTATTGAAAGATTTGTAAAAATATACTAAAGTTTGTTCTCCCTTTTTAATCATTTAATTTATTTTTTTTATAAATCACTTATTCATTGACTTGTTTCAAGTTTCAACACATCTAATCCAGTAACTTAGCTAGGCGACATCTATTTCGGAAGCAATCTACTGAAAAATAAAATACTCGCAAACAAAGACATCAATAAAATGAACACCAGTGGTTTCAAAAACAAAAAAACAAAATGAACACCACTGCCAAAGCCATGCACCACATTATAGGGATGGCAACTTGAGAGAGTAGAAAAATTAACTTCCTTGATTTTATAAAACCTTCTTCTCATCTGGACCGTACATTTTGTTTTAACTTTTACTCTCACATCTCTCTCTGATATGGGCTAAAAATAAGCCCTAAAAATATCATTAATGTTGCATTAATTAGACCTAGTTTGGTCCAGATGTGGGGCCCACTAGTTGGCCCAAAAACCCTAGTTAAATATTAATTTCGTAATTAATATTCATGGCTAATTAACAGCTGGGAAATATAAGTCAAATAAGGATATTATCTCTCCAAAGAGTAGCCTCCAAGGCACATAGTCGTACAAGGAAACGGACTCCTACAAGGAAGGAGTCTAGATCCTTCCTCAAGGTTGACTTGTCCACCAAGTCACCTAACCCTACCATAATTCTGAGGCTTCTCAGCCTATATAAAGGGTCAGACCCCTCAACCTAGAACTACGTTTTATTGGCTTGATTCTCTTAATACAGAGATACGTAGGCATTCTGTGAGGACCATTTAAGTCTCGAACGCAGAAGCAGCCATTAAAGCACGAAGCTCACGCACCCTAGCATTAAATACAGCAAACCCTAGCCGCAATCTAATAACCTAGTTTTTATTCCACAACATTTGGCGCCGTCTGTGGGAATCAAACATCAACCATGGTTAACACACGAAGGACACCAGCAATTACAGAGCCAATCACAACCGAGGCTCTACCTCTTAGCTCTGCTCCGCCCCTCACTGAACAAGTACCTCCAACATCCGGAACTATCGTTCCGTATCAAGTTTCTCAACCCCTAGGGACGACTTCCCATGTTGAGAGTACGCTACCTCCGATCGTCCACACAAATCTAGGGACTAACCCCCTCCAGGTGGGGATTTCTTCCTTGATTGTAGATCCCAACAACCTTCCACGAGGGGTTCAGATCCACACTACGGATCTCCCCATAAGCACCAATCCGATGTACGGGCTGCCTAACTACCCTCCTACCCAAGGAGCTGGATCAAGTGGTCATGCCCTGTATATTCGAGATCGAGATTATCACGATTTTTTTGGTCCTTATACGGATGAGTCATCTTCTGACGATGATTACGAACGTGATGAAGCTCCAAGGAGGCGACGTGCAAGTAAAGAACCTCGAGGAAGAACTCAAACTACTCACGATGGACTCCTTTCAACAACTATTGAGAGGATTAAGGCTTATGAAGCCGAGATCTTAAGATTAAAGGAAGACGTGGCCAGAGAACAAGCCAGATCTAATCAGACTCGACCTCCTCCGACTTCAGGAGGGATTCCCTTCATAGATTTGGAAAGGTCTTCAAGGAGATGCCGAAGGGCTGAAGCCCCAACCAGAGGGACTACAAGGGTGGAACTCCCCAAAAGTAACCCCAAAGACCTGATGCTACAAGGAGATCTTGATGATCCAACCCCTCCATTCACTGAGGAGGTGATGAACGCACATATCTCCCGAAAGTTTAAGATGCCCACAATCAGAGCTTATGATGGAACGGGGGATCCCGCAACTCATGTGAGAACGTTTACGAGCGCATTGTTACTGCAGCCTGCTAACGACGCCCTTAAGTGTAGGGCGTTTCCCCAAACCCTGTCGGGCATGGCGCAACGCTGGTATAGTCGTTTACCTCCAAACTCGATTAGCTCTTTCAAGGAGTTGAGTACCGCTTTTGTCAGTCAATTCATTAGCGGAAGAATCCATGAGAAAAGCTCTGCATCCCTTATGTATGTAGTACAGGGAAAGAACGAGAACCTGAGGGATTATGTCAAGCGATTCACTAAGGAGACCCTGAACATCACTGATTTGGAAAATAAGGTGGCTATGGTAGCCTTGCAGCACGGAACCACGGATCTCTTTTTTAAGAGGTCGCTAGCAAAACACCCCCCTGAAAGCATGGATGAGCTCCAACGGAGGGCAGACAAGTATATAAAAGCTGAGGACAGCATGAAAAAGGAAGCCGTATTGGGCAATGGAGGGAACAATAAGCGGAAGCAAGAACAAGAGTACGACGCTAGGGACAAATATCCCCGAACTAGCAGAGACTCTGAATCTGCTCCAAAAAAGAGCTCGGGTCCAAGGTTTTCCGAGTACGCCCGGCTTAATGCTCCACGAAGTCAGATCCTGTTGGACATAGAAAAGGAAAAGGACTTCCGATGGCCGAAGCCACTTAGGGGAGACCCAGCCAAGCGGAACAAGGATCAGTACTGCAGGTTCCATAAAGATGTGGGACATGACACCGACGATTGTAGGCAACTCAAGGATGAGATTGAGTTCTTGATACGAAGAGGAAAACTAAGTCAGTTTACCAAGGGTGATGACCGTGGGAACCAGAGAAGGGACAATGACAAAAGGGATAATAACAGGAGGGATGACAACCATGACCGCAATCCACAGCCCCGAAGGGCACTTATCAACATGATCTGGGGAGGCCCGACAGCAGCTGGCACAACTAAGAATTCTCGAAAGGCTTATGCTAGAGAAGTAATGCACATTGTGGGAGAGGCCCCGAAGCATGCTAAAACTGAGATGGTAATTGGTTTCGATGATTCAGACTTGGAAGGGGTGAAGTTCCCCCATGATGACCCGCTGGTCATAACTCCTGTGATTGGAAACTCAGAAGTAAAACGAGTCTTGATAGACAATGGAGCTTCTGTGGATATTTTGTTTCATGATGCATTTGTGAAGATGGGGTACAACGACTCTCAGTTGACCCCTACAAACATGCCCATATACGGATTTAACGGAGTGGAGTCCAACGTTGAAGGGACTATTCAGTTACCCGTGACTATTGGGCAGGAGCCTAAGGAGGCGACTCAGATGCTGAACTTCTTGGTGATTAAGGCAGCCTCAACATACAACGCAATCCTTGGAAGGACTGGACTTCATGCGTTTAAGGCTGTGGCCTCTTCCTATCATATAAAGATTAAGTTTCCGACACGGAATGGTGTCGGAGAACAGAAGGGTGATCAGAAGATGGCAAGAAGTTGCTATGTAGCCGCGCTGAGGGCCGATGGAGTCGGGGGGCAGGTCCTTCCGATTGAAGACATGGATGTCCGCGATGATGAAGAGCATAGAGGGAAGTCAGCAGAGGATTTGATTCCCATACCTCTAGAGCCGAACGATCCTGAAAAAGTTACTTATGTTGGAGCATCTCTGAAAGAACCCCTGAAGGGCAAGTTGATAGAATTCTTACAAAAGAATAGCGACGTGTTCGCTTGGATAGCAGCTGATATGCCAGGGATTGACCCCCAACTCATAACTCATAAGTTAAATGTTGATCCCAAGAGGAAGACAATAAAGCAGAAGAAGAGAAACTTTGTTCCGGAGAGGCAAGAGGCCATTAAGCAAGAAGTGGATAAGCTCTTGGAAGCTGGTTTTATTGAAGAGATTCAGTTTCCCGAATGGTTAGCAAACCCTGTGATGGTCAAGAAAGCGAATGGGAAGTGGAGGATGTGTATAGACTTCACTGACCTGAATGATGCATGTCCAAAAGATTGTTTTCCCCTTCCAAGGATTGATATGTTGATAGATGCCACAGCTGGACATCAGATGTTAAGCTTCATGGATGGATTCAGCGGCTATAATCAGATTAAGATGCACAAGGATGACATCCCTAAGGTATCTTTCATAACTGACTTTGGTGTCTTCTGTTATCTTGTTATGGCGTTTGGTCTAAAGAATGCAGGAGCTACTTACCAACGGCTGGTGAATAAGATATTTGCCCATCTGATTGGAAAAACCATGGAGGTGTATGTTGATGACATGTTAGTCAAGAGCCTACTCAAGGCTGTCATATTAAGCACCTCGGAGAGGCATTTGAAGTGCTGAGGCACCATAAGATGATGTTGAATCCCGCCAAGTGTGCCTTTGGCGTTGGATCTAGAAAGTTTTTAGGGGTGATGGTTTCAAAGAGAGGCATTAAGGCCAATCCTGACAAGATCAAGGCGATTTTAGACATGGAGCCACCACGTTCTATAAGAGATGTGCATAAGTTGACAGGCCGAGTGGCATCCTTAGGGAGGTTTATCTCCAAGTCTGGTGAAAAGTGTTTACCTTTCTTTCAAACATTAAAGAAGGTAAAGAATTTTGAATGGACACCCGAAAGCCAAGAGGCCTTTGAACAATTGAAGAAATACATGGCTGAAGCCCCGCTGTTGGCCAAGCCTAGTGTCGGAGAGACTCTTTATCTATACCTGGCGGTATCTGAGCAAGCATTGAGTGCCGTCCTCATACGGGAAGAGAACAAGGTTCAGAAACCCATCTACTACGTGAGTAAGGTGTTGCATGGAGCTGAGTTGAATTATTCTACCATTGAGAAGTTTGTTTTAGCATTGATAACAGCTTCAAGGAAACTACGACCTTACTTTCAGTCACACAAGATTGAAGTCCTGATGGACCAGCAGTTGAGAAGTATCCTGCATAGCCCGAAGGCCAGTGGAAGGCTAATTAAGTGGGCAATCGAACTCGGAGAATTTGACATTGCATATAAGCCTCGGACAGCCATCAAGGCTCAGGCATTAGCTGACTTCGTGGTTGAATGTACCATTGGCAACCAAGAAGTCGGGGGGTAGGAGATAGTAACCACCCCTGGGGTTGAGAGTAAGGATGAAGAACTTGTACCTGATCAGAAGGAATATTGGGTGCTCTATTTTGATGGAGCATCAAAAACAAAATCTAGTGGCGCTGGTTTGGTCTTGCAAAGTCCCGACGGGTTCATAGTGGAGTACGCTCTGAAGTTGGACTTCCCAACTACCAATAATGAAGCTGAGTACGAAGCCCTGATAGCCGGATTAGGCTTGGCCAGAGTCATGAGGGTCAAGAACCTCAAAGTGTGTGGAGATTCAAGACTGGTAGTCTCGCAAGTGAATGGTGAATTTGAGGCCAAGGATGATACTATGGCGAAATATTTACGAGTTGTGAAAGTTGTCATGACTCAATTTGACGAGTGCTATCTAGAGCACATCCCAATAGAAGAGAACGTTAAGGCCGATGCCCTCTCTAAGTTCGCTTCTTCTGAGATAGAGAATTATGCTGGAAGTGTGTACTTCCAGGTCTTGAAGGCCCCGACCATCAACTCCAAGTTGGTAGCACCGATCGACGTTGGAAGTTGTTGGATAGACTATTAAAGCTCATTTGGAAACCGGATGGCTCCCTGACAATGCCTCGGAGGCACAAAAATTGTCAGTGAGGGCATTGAGATATGCCCTGATCGAAGGCATCTTGTACAAGAGATCGTTTGTCATCCCATATTTGAAGTGTTTAAGGTCCCAAGAGGCTAAGGAAGCATTGGAAGAAGTTCATGAAGGGATCTGTGGGCAACACTTGGGGGGCAGAGCCCTAGCCCACAAGATTACCCGCTTGGGATTCTATTGGCCAGTGATGTTGGCAGATGCCCAGGATTATGTCAAGAAGTGTGACAGATGTCAAAAACACGCCCCTGTTGTAAGGCAGCCGCCTGAGAGGTTAACCTCAATCAGCTCTCCCATTCCGTTTGCAATGTGGGGGATGGACATTCTTGGTCCTTTCCCCATGGCTTCAGCACAAAGGAAGTTTCTGATTGTCGCCATTGATTACTTCACTAAGTGGATTGAGGCTAAGCCTTTAGCCAAGATAACCACCAAGCAAGTTTCCCAGTTCTTTTGGGAGAACATAATTTGTAGGTATGGAATCCCGCGAATCCTTGTGACGGATAATGGGACACAGTTTAACAATGAGGAATTCAAGAAGTATTGTGAGGAAAACGCTATTGAGCTTCGTTTTACCTCGGTGGCACATCCGCAAGCAAATGGACAGGCCAAAGTGGCCAATCGGATCATCCTGGACGGATTAAAGAAAAGGGTCGAACGCTCGAGGAATACTTGGGTGGATGAGTTGCTGCCTATACTCTGGGCGTATCGCACCACCTGTAAGGTGACAACAGGAGCAACTCCGTTTTTGCTAGCTTATGGAGCTGAGGCAGTTGTAGCACTAGAAATCATGCATGCATCACCTCGAATTGAGGCATTTGAACCTGAGACTAATGAAGAAGGCATGAGGCTCGCCCTAGATCTGATTAATGAAGTTAGGGACGAGGCAAACACCAGAAATGCGTAGCATCAAAAGAAAGCATCCTTCTATTATAACCACAGGGTTAAGGAGAGGTTCTTTCAGCAAGGTGACTTGGTTCTTAGGAAGATCGAGGCTTCTGGAGTTGGTCAGAAGGGAAAGCTAGCCCCGAACTGGGAAGGGCCATATCGAGTCAAGAAGACGCTAGGACGTGGATCTTACAAACTGGAAACCTTGGACGGGGTTGAGGTGCCCCGGACTTGGCATGCATGGAACCTCAAGGTTTACTATGTTTAAGCTCTCCTGAAAAGGACCTAGCTTTTTGCCTATGTAATAGAAGTAGAAATAAGGTCGATGAAACCATTCCAAGTTTTTAAACTTGAGATATTGGAAGTAGAGTATCTATGTAAGGGCTGTGCCCGTTTATGCTACCTATGTAAGGGCTGTGCCCATTTCTTCATACTAATAAGACTATCCTACATTTTCGCATAAGTTATGAGCATTACTTATTGATATATATGCATAAAATGCTAAACTACACATGCGAACATGAATAAGTTGAGAAACATCAAGGACAATGGATTACGAATTAAAAGTTATGCCCGAAGGCAGAATACATAAACGATTAGTTCAAGATAAGTTAACAAAAGTACAGAGTCATGCCCGAAGGCAGAGTACATAAATAGATAGATAAAAAGAGCAACTACTGAGCATCTCCAGTATGCTCATCCTCTTCATCTTCGCCAAGATGAGCAGAGGGCTCTGGCTCCAGGATCCTCTCATCATCCTCCTGGTCCTCCTCCTGGGTGTCCTGCACTGCCAAGGCCATAGGAGCATGAGGGCTAGGGAAGTCTGAAACATTAAGGGTACCAGGAAATCTCCTAGTAACCTTAGCAAGAGCTCCGTCCCATCCCTGAGTAAACTGGTAAGGGAATAGAGAGTCGTCATGCTTCTCCATGAAGCCCACATACTCCTGGGAGGCAAGGTAGTCATTAATCAGGTCGTCCTTGCCCTTCCTGAGAGTGACATTTTCAGCCTGAGACTCTAGAAGCTCTTTCTCCCTCCTCGCTAAGGTAGCTTTGACAGAGGCCAGTTCATCCTGAGAATCATCATACTTTGCCTTATGAGTCTCATAGGCTGAACGCCAAGTCTTAGCCTGGAATATGGCCCCCTGGAAGTTGGCATTAGCCTACAAAAGATAAAGTTAGAACCATGATTCAAATAGCAAACAAGTATATAAGAGAGAGGGAAGTAAGGAGCTTACAGCAGCAAAGGCCTGAGCTCCAGCACTCTCGGCTCCTTCAAGAGTGGAGCCGGATACCAAATCTTTGAAATCACCGGGAGTTATGGAATGATAGGACCAGTCCATGGCATGCCTGCTATCCTCAACAATGGAGTCCTTCTTCCTAATACCCCAGTTGGGATGCCAAGCGCTCTTGGAAGAGCCATCTGCTTCTTCAATATCGGCTACATGGGGCCTCAAGTAGGCATCCGTGGCCGTTGGGGCTCGAGGATCCTTCCCTGAACGAGCCCTCTTCAACCTAGCAGTGTCTCCATCTTCAGGCTCATTAGTCTTGTTGATAAAAGCTGCAGCTGCAATTACAAAACAAAAGACAAATAATGGGTATGAGACAATCATATTCAGGTAAAGGAATACAAAAAGAAAGGAAATTACCCTTCTTGGTCATTCGGGAAAGTCCCAAAGATTTAAGCTGGAACTCATTCAGGAGATCCCAATCCATAGTAGTATGATTATCTTTGATGAGCTCCTTGTAGGCCTGGGTCTCTTCCTCGTTGAGCTCAATATCACTGGCACTGCCATCTACGACCTTACCAAAGGTACTACGAAAAACATTGCCCTAATCTCCACCTTCCCATGTCAAATACATGAACTCCTTCTTCCATTTTGGGTTGGAGTCAAGAATAGATTGGGGGTGAAAGATTGGAGGAGTGGAAGTACGGTGACTAATGTAAACCCAACCCGGAGTAGATTCAGCAGAATTCTTAAATTGAAAAATCTTTCTAAAGAGAGCTACAGAAAGAGGGAATTTGTTCTTAAGGCAGAGGACCATGAAACAATTGATCACCCTCCAAGAGTTGGGGGGAAGTTGGCAAGGGTTAATTCCTACATCTGCTAAGAGCCTAGGAATAAACTCATGGAAGGGGAATCGAACTCCTGCAACAATGGCACCCCTATAAACACAAAGTGCATCGGGGCGCCAATGGCAAGATCGATCCCCAGGATCAGCTGGGACAAGTCTATAGGGTGGTTCTATTTTATACATCCTGTTATAATCAGTGATCTTTTCTATGTCATGAAAGATGTTACTATGATTAAAGGAATCAAGGTGTGACAAGGATGGAAAATCTTCTTTACGATTTAAAATCATATCCTGTAAACTCATGAGGGGAGAACGAATGATGATACCTCTTTTGGAGGCTCCTTGCAATTTCTGGAAACGAAGTGCTGCACGATCTTCTGCCATCTCAGTAAATCTTCAAAGGAACGTTTTGATCTTCAAAGGAAATCTGCAAAGGATGAAGAAATTGTTAGAACAATCTTCAAATCTTCAAAGGAATTGAAGAACAAACCCAGAAAAAGGGTGATCTTCAAACTATAAAATTAGAAATTCTGGAAAATACCTTGAGTATTCTTCAAATCTTCAACAGCAACTGGAAAATTTCTGGAAAATTGCCAGAAATCCTTGAGCAGGCTTCAAATCTTCAAAGATTTGAAGAGAAATCGCCAGAAAACTTGAAGGATGCCTTCAAATCTTCAAAGAATGAAGATCAAACTCAGATTCTTCAAAGGAAATTTCTTAAAGAACTTTGGAACTTTTGAGAGAGTTTTTAGGAACTTTTGTGATGAAAGTGAAAATGAAAGCCTTGGCCTTTATATAGGCGAAAATCTAGGGCATCTCAACCGTTTAGAGAGAATATCAACCGGTTGTAGCCCATTGGAAACCTTTGTGGGCCATCAACACAAATTGGACTCTAAAAGGCCCAATAACACCAAGCCTGTTAAGGCCCAAGTCCAGCTAAAGTAATTAAAAGGAATTAAGGCCTGTCACGGCCCAACCAAGATTGATAAACCTAATTAAGGTTTTGAGATAAGGTCATTTTGACCCATAGGAAAAGCCCAATCATAACTTAAAAAGTTTATAGGCCCAACGATTTGAAAATCTAGGTCCAGCCCATGAAAATTAAAGGCCAGACAGGGCCCGTTGAAGTCCATAATAGGACTTGGAATTACCAAAAGGAAGCACGAGGTCGTAACAATTGATCTCGTTTTCTAGTGTAAGTACGAGCTCGACAAGGCGAACTGGAAAAGTCCATCTGAGGTCGTGAGCGACCTTGAAAGATGAGGTCGGAACAAAACAGATTCTAGGTCGCATAGATGAGATCGTTTTTGACTTATGAAAAGCAAAATGAGGTCACGACCTACCACTCAAATTGAGGTCGTTATGACATGGCTTAAGATCGTAAATCTCAGGTCGAATTTGAACTGAGAAATACGAAAAACCCACACGACCTAGGCCTAATTTGAGGTCGTCTATGTGTTGTGTTGAGGTCGGATTTATACTACAATGAGATTGGTGAATTCTGGTCGTAATTACACTAGAAAGTGTGAAAAATCTGTACGACCTGGAACCACTTTGAGGTCGTTTCCCCCTTGGTTTGAGGTCGCCAGCATGAGGTCGAAAATGAACTAAAAAACCTGTAAAATAACCACGACCTGGCCCCCGTTTGAGCTCGAAATTGAGCTCGAAAATACACTAATTTCTCCTCGAAATTTCCAGGTCGAAAATGACTTAGGAAACAAGAAAAATGGCTGCGATCTGGAGGCAGTTTGAGCTCGAAATTGAGCTCGAATTTGGCCTGCAATTCTAAAAAAAAAAAAAAAAAATCTCTCTCGAAAATTCCAGAAACATGGAAAAATAATTTTATGCTCGAAGCACAATCTAATATTTTCAAACTACTGCCGTTTAGCACCGTTTAGCGCTGATTATTGCCGTTTAGCATCATTTAACATTGTCGTAAGTGCGTCGGTCGCTCCACGCTTTACATCAAGACAATACTCGTGAAACACTAGTGTATAAATATAAACCCCGACCCAAGTCTCAAATAAGGCCGTTAAAACTTCGAGGAAAACCTGATCAGTTTCCCTAGAAGTTGGGGGGCAAATGATATGGGCTAAAAATATCATTAATGTTGCATTAATTAGACCTAGTTTGGTCCAGATGTAGGGCCCACTAGTTGGCCCAAAAACCCTAGTTAAATATTAATTTCGTAATTAATATTCATGGCTAATTAACAGCTGGGAAATATAAGTCAAATAAGGATATTATCTCTCCAAAGAGTAGCCTCCAAGGCACATAGTCGTACAAGGAAACGGACTCCTACAAGGAAGGAGTCTAGATCCTTCCTCAAGGTTGACTTGTCCACCAAGTCACCTAACCCTACCATAATTCTGAGGCTTCTCAGCCTATATAAAGGGTCAGACCCCTCAACCTAGTACTACGTTTTATTGGCTTGATTCTCTTAATACAGAGATACGTAGGCATTCTGTGAGGACCATTTAAGTCTCGAACGCAGAAGCAGCCATTAAAGCACGAAGCTCACGCATCCTAGCATTAAATACAGCAAACCCTAGCCGCAATCTAATAACCTAGTTTTTATTCCACAACACTCTCATTCATCTAATATCTCCCTCTGCGATCTTTTTTAATCGCTCTACATTCAAACTTACATACATTTGAACTATTCATATATAAGTAAGTTCAATCTTCTTCATTCCGTATTTGTAGTTCGACCTTTATCAATTGATATGGTCATTGATGTTTTCAAATTGATTTTTTTGGTTTCAATATATGATTATGATGGAAATTTACGATTTGTATGTAATTAGTTATGTACTAATTTGACCTTGATGACGATGATTTATTTCATATAAAATTAATATAATCTAATAATAGTGAAAGATTTTAGATTTTTATGATAAACTTTGGTTTTAATATAGGAAGATAAATTTATGAAATTGAACTTTGTGATATCAATTTTATGTATTTAATTGTATTCCTAACTATTTTCATATAATTTTGATGATGGTTAGGCCCAGAATATGTAGTGATGTATCCGTTTCTACTCTTGTATTGAATAATAGATGTAATCTGGTAAATGTTTGTGTGGTTGTGCCTGCTTCAAATGTGTTTGATTTATATGTGTTAACAAGATTTACTATATTAACTAACTTTTGATCCAAAGAATGCACATAGATTCGCTATATGCTTGTGTTTAGAGTGTGACGGTAAGGTGCTTTAATGCGTGTTTACAAAATTTGGAGGCAATTGTTATATATCGTCTTATTAAATTAGGTTGGCTATTTATGATTTTGCAGAGGTCATGTTTGGAGCTTAAAGGAAAAATTGGCATTATGAAGATGGCGTATTTTTTTATTGTGTTAAAATATTATATAATGTCATTGGTAGTTTTCTGGTTGTCTTTATATCCCGATGTGGTATTTTTGCTATTTTTTTAATTCAGTCATGTATTACATATGTTTTTATGTATCGATGTAACAGATGTATTAGGGATATTGTAGTGCATTTGTTATAGCTATTAAAAAAAAGTTTTAAGAAAAAATTCCACTAATCTAATAAACTTGTAATAAAAAGTTGTCATCAACTAATCTAAGTAATTAAGTAGAATTTCTATCATAGATCGAGTGTGAATTTGTGATTAAAAAAAAAAAAGTTTTGAGAATTTGTGATCTAGAAAAAGAGGTACGAGAGAACGCAATGTAAGGTTTAGATAATAGCCTAATATTCAACATCTTCAGACATCGTTTTCATAACAAGAGCCTAGTAGAAGTGAAACCAACGTCAGGCGTCAGCGGTCTTTAGAAAATGAAACAGTCAGGCAGAAAAATCAACTATGCAGAAGCAGAACAAGACCCTACTACTACTACTACAATGAGAAAGAGCCGCCAGTTATAATGTTATAGTCTTATAGAGACACCTCTCCTGACTCTTTCCATTGGTTTGACTCATTTTAAATCACCCCTTCGTCCCATCTTCCATGCCTGCTCTCTTCTCTCTATTACTTCTTTATAAATTGCATTTCTCTTTCATTTCATTCTCAACTTCTTCATTTTCTCCAAATTATTAAAAAGGGAGAGCTAGCTTATTTTTCCAAGATCAATACTACATCCTTTTATTTTTTTGATCAGGTAGCAATCGTAAACCGACATAAATCCCTGCTAAAAAAATGAGCGATCCAGTAACAGCATCAAACGGTAAACTAGAAGAATCCGGGGCGCTTCAGTTATCAGGGATGATCATTATAGTAGTTGTAATGCTCCTGTTCGTATTAGTATTACTTGTGCTCCTTTTTCGCCTTCACACCATAAGATACCGCTTCTGGAACCATCACAGCACCGGACACTCCACAGGCTCCGATTTGCCAACTCTACAACAGCGTCAGGGTCTTGATCCCTCCATTCTCAGATCCATCAAGGTCACACAATTCTCTGCAACAGAAGCTCAAGTAGGTTTGGAATGCTCCGTTTGTCTCTCTCAAGTATCAGAGGGAGAGAAGGCCAGATTTTTACCCAAGTGTAATCACGGCTTTCACATGCAATGCATTGACATGTGGTTTCATTCTCATTCTACCTGTCCCCTTTGTAGAAACGTTGTTACGATTTCCCCAGATGACTTGGAGGCAGCAGCTGCTGTTGATGCTGGGGTTTCACCGGATTCACAACCACCAAATGCATCTTCCTCCACTCCCTCTTCTTCGGGTGTAACAAATGATGGACATTTAGCAATCGATATAACTAGTTTACAGACTGCTGAAGAAGATCAGAAGTCGCCTGTGACCCCCACAGTTGCACTATATAGATCATTAAGCAGACTATTGAGCAGGAATAGCTAGGTAGTTACCATCTCCATCCCCCATTGTTGAACAAGCAGTCAATTTTAGAATCCTATACTCCCAATATATGTATACTTGCATGATACAACATTTGTACATCAGTGTAAAAATGTGAATTATATGCTAAATATTCTTTTTTGTGAGAGAGAGATCTTCAACTTCTTTTGACTGGCGAAGTGTACAAGTAACCGATCTTCCAACAGAGCAATCAGTTGTACCTTCTAGTTTAAAGAATTCGCTATTGATAATGTCTTTTGTACCCTGATCAATATGAAATACTTCTATCAAATTTATACGGTTCACCTGTGTTGTACTGAAATCTCATTTGCATTTTCATTAAGTTGGTTTGGAATTCTATGATCGATAAAGCCCCTTGATTTTCTTGATTTAACCAAATTTTATTAACCAATACGCTAATGAACTCACAAGGTGTCAATTGCTACAAAAACAGGGATTGAGACGCATACCAGCTTCAACACTTATGGCAAATGTCAAATGCATGTTAAAACATTCTGATGTTGACAAATACAAACTGGCAATACTCCAATAAGAGGAGAATCACAACAAGACACAGAATATCACCATTTTATACATGTGTTTCATGATAATTACTAGGAAATTTCTCAAATCTCCACTACTTGTAGAAGGGACTATCAAAGTTGAAGCAGAGGCAATGATATTACAATGCCGAAAATGGAAACCAGCAACACCAGAACCCACGTTGGAAAGGATTGCCTCCGAACGTTTTTTATGTCTCTCTGGGGTTCTGGTTTATTCACTTCTCCTTTTGAATTGCCTATTTGTTCCAACAAAGGTCTCGCTTCCTCTGAAGCTTGCTCAGCTCGCTTCTGCTCAGGAACAGCCTTTTCAGAGAGCTGCTGACCTTCATATTTCTCCACATACTCCGGGAACAAGCTCCTGAACTTTACGCTATTGGCAAAAGTACAAGTCAGTTAACTTCTAATAAAGCTTAAGTGCTCACCAGGAACACTGACAACAGTGATTTAATATATATATATAAATACTTAAGGACAGATCTATCATTTAATTTGCATTCCTGACCTTCTACATAAATGAAATCACCATTATAATTATTATCCTGCTTTTACTTCAAAACTGAGCCCAGGGTGTAATTTGAAAAATTGGGGAGAGTATGCCAGAAGAAGTTTTGAATGTAAAGATCTAGTCTTGGTTGATTTATAGTAAATGACGTATATTATAGACAAGTTGCAACCTACACATATTTCAATTAAGTATTGCAGTCCCAATGAGATGACAATGGCATTGGTAAGATAATGCAGTATAGAAGTGTCTAACAAATGCATTATGGTATGATGCTATCTGTGAGTAGAAAGTACTAAACGAAACAATTTTGTGTGTACTTACTTCTTACAGTTGAATGCAAGAGAGGATTTCGCAAGTCGTTGCTTCTCCGCAACAGTAGTTGTCACACTACCGGTTGTAGGACTGTTGTCCATCTGTATAGTAAAACAACAAAAAAAAATTGCATGCTAAGCAGCTTTTGGAAAGCAAAACAATCACAAAAAAAAAAATAGCAATTAACTAGAACTAAAATTGATTTAGAATACACATTTAAATGCATGACAAAAAAAGAAAAAAAAATACAGATTCAACTGGGTTTCGGATACATAAGGCCACTCATATCGAATACATGGTCAAGACTCAAGAGGGGCTGTATTACATTCCCAACTCCTAGCAGACATGCAGAGGATAAGCATTTCAAGGAGAAGTAAACTTGACCTTTCACAAATACATCAAGTTTCTGTGATTCAAGTACATTAGGCTTCAGCCTTAAAAGTGCAAGATATTAACATCAAAGAATGTAAATGGATAAAGACTTATATGGCATTGTAGAAGAGTAAAGACTTACCATGAAAGAGAGCAGTCCAGTAAGTATGCTGCAATTAGGGTAAACAAAAATTAGAAAAAGTCAAGTACATTATCAAAAAACTAAAAAGAAAGTTCAAATTTAATAGGGAAAAAAGAAGCATCCTCTTAAGGTAAATATTTCACCTTGAAACAGACCACATTGGATTCCAGCTTTCTGGATGAACTACAAAATGGCACAGTGAAGCTAATTAATTCCCAAATTAAATGACAGGAAATCTAATAAAGTCTAAATTCAAGATATGTATCTGGTAAACAACACAAAAGTAAGCTTGTATCCAGTTTATGTAGACTTACAGTCACTCATTGATAGGCAAATTTTTGTCTGTGTCTTAAACCGCCCATTAGGAGTTGTCATACTACAAGAAAACAAGGATAAGACTCCAACTGAATAACAAAAAAATGATCGATACTTGGAAACAAAACTTTAGATAGAGGTCGGATTAGAATACATACAGGCAGGTTTTAGTTGAAACAAACTTACTCATTCAAATTGTTGTAACTTGTAATTTTATTTGATAGAGTTGACTTATATAAACAGATAAATACTTTAGAATAGATTGAGATTTGTTTGTGTTCTGCTGATCTCTAGGGAAAGTAGATGGATTGATTCCTTTGTTCTTCCCCTTCCCCACCTATTTTATTTCTTTGATCATTGTCCTACATCAAAAGTATGCAGAATCTCCTCTACTCATGCAGTAATTTTGCACCAATGTAATTGGTAATAAAAGGGAGCAAATTGTTCCATATCTAGATGATGCATGCAATTTTTTTATGACTTTAGAATTTTAGCAGCCTTCTAAAGCTTAATTTTTCACATATGCCACATGGCACATAATTCGATAATCATGTGAGATACATTTTAATCACAATACACGAGTAAGTAAGGATAAGTAAGGATCTCATGTTACAACTGATATAGTAGATCCAATCATCTATGAAAATCAAGTCATCTGTCGCTGGCAATCTAAAATTACCGCCAAAGATGACATGTGCTTGATGCAACTATAGACTCATGTAACAACGTTTAAAGAGATTAATGAACTACCTGATTCCAGGAGGTTTAAATGGATATTCTGGAGGAAATTTAATCTTTCCAAAGTAGTATCCACCTAAAGGCCAAAGAGATTAGACACAAAAACAATTGAGCATTAGAGCAAAATATGATCAATAGTACCCCCCCCCCCCCAACACACACATAAATATAAACAATATATTATTATTATAAGAGACATTAAAAGAAAAACATACCTGCAAAAGGAGTTCCGGCACTCCCTTCCAACACATAATCTACAAAAATACCCAAAAAAAGTAGTGGGACTACATTTAGGTTTGAACAAAATGTTCCTGAGCTCGAAGGTACACAGAACTTGATGATACTTCATTATGTTGAATCTCAAAGCACTAGAAATTTATACCTTACGGGTACAGATTTTAAACATAAGCAGAAAAAACACATAGACTCCTAGAGATACCAAATATAAACCTATCAGTGCATGCTAGGAAAGCCATAACACCCACATTCCAGGTATGACACATGCTACTAGATATGATCATACAACATATATACATGTATTGGATATTGGGAGAGATTTTGAGCAAGGAGATATACAGAAGACAACTTATTTGGCTCAACACCTGTATTAACATTATTGTCAGAAGGAGATGGGAATTTAACTTACACCACTCAAGAATATTATTTGAGGAAGGGCGAGCCACGCATTGAGGAGCAGGTTCCTGAATTCATAAGAGCATACCGCAAATTACTTTCAATCGATAACTATACTTTGAAGAACTACATTTCAGAAAGGAATAAAAGCCATGCCCATCAGTGTGCAAATGAACTATGTTAAAAGCTTGAATAAGAATTTTTAACATAATTGCAAAACTAGATCTCATGGTATAAAGAAGACTATGGCACAATTCCTACAACTGTATAACAGCCATCATAAAATTTGGTTAAAATCGTATAATACAGGGAGGGGAACAATACCAAAGAAATTTTAGCTCAAGGGAACTGCTGATATGGTAATAATATGGAAGTACGCACTGAAACCATTAACTTTAACATAAAGTATACAGCAACACTAGCAAAAGAAAATTTAGTTTTCTTTTCATGCACACACATCATAAAAGGAGATAATTAATTCAAGAATAATAGCCTGAACCAAAAAGATTTGAAAGCATACTCGAGAAATGAGATGTGTAATATAAAGAAAAATCAAATTGGATAGGAATTCTAAAACTTAACATGGAATATACGCAAAATATACTTGCTGGCTCTAAATACCAATGGATTTGAATGAGATCATACTTTACAGAGTGCTCTATATTCTTTCTGGAGACGCTTTACACATGCTTTCTCTGCCATCTTACAGCTTTAAGAGTACTCGCAACTCCGACGTTGTTGCTTAAGCGGAATACAAATTGGTGTGTGCACAGTCAAAGATAAAGGGGGATGAGGGGATGCCAGATGTCCTGAGAACAAGAAAAGAACATTAATGTCAACAGTGAAAATTTAAAGTTACCTATATTTAAGCTATATACTAGATATCACGTACTGTTTCCTACGAATAGAGAAAACCATTTAAGAGGATACATTGAAAACCATGCACTATTGATTATAAGACATTTATAATAGCTTAAGAAAAAATATAATATCAAATCCAAAAGTAACACGTGGTTCGGGGTAAAATACTACTGGAAAGTATTAAGAGGACTTAATGCCCAATACTGAGGAACCACGCGCTACGGAAGCTACGTGGCATCTTTCCAATAATTTTTTCAAAAAAATCCAAAACCTCCAAGATATACGAAATTTAATTTCAGTCACAAAACGTAAACAGCAAGAAACGATCCTGTCGGATTCCTCGAGACACTACAAATCCCCCACTCCACATCTAATGAACACGACAATTAGAAACCAAATCACCAATCATAAAAGAAACACAAACACGACAAAAAATCCAAACATTAAACCAGCCTCTCCCAAGCAACCGTGATCACTTACATAACATAACACGTAATCCACTAATCCTACAAACTCCCTACCTTCAAAACACATGAATTCAATTCAACCACATCAACACTAATCAACAAAAGCCTAGAACATTAAATCAACACTTGACATAGCACTGTACAGTATAATCTATAACCCTAACTAAAAACAATACAATCGCATAAGCAAAGACAATTAAGTAAACAAAAGCACATGAATTCCAGTATGACACGAGTGAATTGTGAAATCAAATAATAAAATTGAATTGAAAAGCAAACAAGTGAGAATTAAATATAAATAAATTTAAATCTGAAAAGGATAGTAAAGGGGAGAGAGTGGTGAGATCTGTGTAGAACTAACCTGAGGGGGGACGAAGATTATATAATAGAAGCGTCAATTCATTAACCCCAATACGAAGGATCCGATCGACATAAGGAGAGAGAGAGAGAGAGAGAATATAAGATAAACCAAAATGAAATGAGGATGGATTATATATGTGTGTCTATGGGTTCGGTGCCCCGTGCGGGCTCCATTATTTTTTTTCTTCTTTTTTTGACTCTAAATCTATAATCGAATTTGCTCGTACAGAATTCAAAGACGATATTACTCTTCTGAATTCGAAATAATGATAATTTTTTTTTTAAAACTTTTTGACAATAATATCACTTCTGAATTATGATACTCAGATTAGCGTTTTAGCTACGCATCGAACGGTAATATTTATTAATTAATTAATATAAATATATTATTTTAATTATTACTTAGGAAAAAAAAGGGTAATTTTATTAGAATGTAACTAATTTAAGTATTAAAGTACTTATTCTTCAATTTATAACCATTGTAATCGTAATAATATTAATATTATCATAACATTCACAAATCCGAAATTTGAATATACCAAACCCGAATTTTTGGATTTAGACGTGGATTTAAATTTTAACTCCGAAATAGTATTAATTTCTAAATTTCGATTTCAATTATACCGAACCTATATACGATCCGAAATCTGAAACCCGTTCCAATATCGAAACTCGATACTTAAATAATATAATATCATAATTTGAAAGTATTATATATGATGTAATATTTAAGATGTAAGGCATTCAATTTATTTATTTTTCATTCAAATATTTTATTAGAAATAGTCAATACTCCCTCCGGTTCATTATATAAGGCATTTGACTTTTGTGCACGTAACTTTAGGTGCTTTGACCATACATTAAAAATAATTATTTTTCAATTTTTCCTTTTTTGAATAAAAATATAATATTTTAATTTTTATTTAAAAAAAGAGATTTTTTAAAATAATAATTTTAGCTATGTAGTCAAAGCACCTAAAATTACGTGCACAAAAGTCAAATGCCTTATATAATGGACCGGAGGGAGTACTAATTTAATAATTAGAACTTCTATTTCTCAATTTCAAATTTTATTGAAATATTTAAGATGTGCCCAATTTACACGTATGAAGGAATAAATTGTTTACGTGTAACAATTATTTTAAATTTAACTATATTATTACTAATTTTGGAAACCCAAAAATACCAAATCTAATCTCTAACCCGATAGATTTGGTTTTGGAAATTTAGTTTTGAATTTGGATTCATTTTTAAAATCCGAAAAATATTTAGACTTGGTTTGGATTTTACAAAATTCGGACCAAACCCAACCTTTTATCGTCCATACGCATAATAAGATATTTGAAAATAAGTATCACTTAATTAGTTAATAGTTAAGAGATTTTTACAAAAATACCTAACTTTTGAAAATATTTTTACAAATAAAATTGCAAATGAGGTTGCAACGCTAGCACCCCAGGTGAAAATTCGTTGCAAATGTTGAAACCGTATTTCGAAAAAAAATTGTAACTTAGGTATTTTTGAAAAAAACCCGTTAGTTAATAAGTATTTTTGAAAAATAATATGTAATGTATAACTATAGATTATAGTACGATTGTAATTGATATTTATGAAAATTAGCTCGTAATATAAGATTGATAAGTTAGTAAATATTTTATCACTTTAATAATATGTAATTTATGCATGTAATGAATAAAAAAAATTGTATTTCAAAAAAAAAATGTAAAGTAACCATGGTAAGTAAATTAGAATGAGAATGAATTGATTAATTTAATTTTAATGGTAAATTTTGAATGGCTCTTGTATATATTTATGAAAATAAATTCGTAATATATACTGTAATAATGTTATTATGATTAATTTTAAATCAAAAGAGTGAAAATTAATTTTGAAAAAATCCTTAATATTATATATTTGTTTAATTCTGATTTATTTTGATTTAAAATTTTAATTTGTTATAAATAATTTTTGACATCCTTTATTATAATAGCTGAGTCTACCACCCGTCAGTTAACCAATAAGAATCGATGAATTATTTTAGGACCAATCAGAGCTAATTCCTAAAATTTAGACATTTCCTTATTTACAATCTTACCCTACCTCTTTAACCATGGTGATATGGGCTAAAAGTAAGCCCTAAAGACACATTTAATGTGGCATTAATTAGACCTAGAATGGTCCAAACGTGGGGCCCACCAGATGGGCCCAAACCCCAATTATGATATTAATTTCGTAATTAATATTTAGGGATAATTAACAGCTGGGAGATACAAGTCAGGTAAGGACATTATCTCTACAAAGGGTGGCCTCCAAGCCACATAGTCATACAAGGAAACAGACTCCTACAAGGAAGGAGTCTAGAACCTTCCTCAAGGCAGACTTGTCCACCAAGTCTCCTAACCATACCCTAATTCTGAGGCTTCTCAGCCTATATAAAGGGTCAGACCCCTCAACTCAGAACTACGTTTTTATTGGCTTGATTCTCTTAATACAGAGATACGTAGGCATTCTGTGAGGACCGTTTAAGTCTCGAACGCAGAAGCAGCCATTAAAGCACGAAGCTCACACACCCTAGCATTAAATACATCAAACCCTAGCCGCAATCTAATAACCTAGTTTTTATTCCACAACATTTGGCGCTGTCTGTGGGAAAAAGACATCAACCATGGTTCAAACACGAAGAACTGCACCAAGCACTACGGAGCCAATTGCTACCGAGGCCCTACCTCTTAGCTCTGCTCCGCCCCTTACTGAACAAGTGCTACCGACATCTGAGCAAGTACCTCCAACATCCGGGACTATCGTTCCATATCAAGTTTCTCAACCCCTAGGGACGACTACCCATGTTGAGAGTACGCTACCTCCGATCGTCCACACCATTCCAGGGACTAACCCGGGGATTTCTTCCCTGATTGTAGACCCCAACAACCCTACACGAGGGGTTCAGATCCACACCACGGGTCTCCCCATAAGCACCAATCCAATGTATGGGATGCCCAATTACGGAGCTGGACCGAGTGGTCATGCCCTATATATTCGAGATCGAGATTATCGCGATTTTTCTGGTCCTTATTCAGATGAATCATCTTCTGGCGATGATTACGAGCGTGATGAAGCTCCGAGGAGGCGACGTGCAAGTAAAGAGCCTATGGGGAGAACTCGAACTATCCATGATGGACTCCCTTCAACAGCTGCTGAGAGGATTAAGGCTTATGAAGCCGAGATCTTAAAGTTAAAGGAAGATATGGCCAGGGAGCAAGCCAGATCAAATCAGACTTTGCCACCTCCCACGTCAGGACCGATTCCCTTCATAGATCTGGAGAGGCCTCCAAGGAGGCAAAGAAGGACTACCGTCCCACCTGAAAGAACTACAAGGGTGGAAACCCCTAAAAGCAACCCCAAGGATCTGATGCCACTTGGGGACCCTGATGATCCCACACCTCCATTTACTGAGGACGTGATGAATGCTCGTATCTCAAAGAAGTTTAAGATGCCAACGATCAAAGCTTATGATGGAATGGGTGATCCTGCAAACCACGTTAGAACGTTCTCAAACGCACTGCTGTTGCAGCCTGCAAGCGACGCTTTGAAGTGTAGGGCTTTCCCTCAAACTTTATCAGGCATGGCTCAAAGATGGTATAGTCGGCTTCCTGCAAACTCGATTGGTTCCTTTAAGGAATTGAGTGCTGCTTTTATTAGTCAGTTTATCAGCGGAAGAACGCATGAGAAAAGCTCTGCATCTCTTATGTATGTGGTACAAGGGAAGAACGAAAGTCTGAGAGACTATCTTAAGAGGTTCACCAAGGAGACTCTGAATATCACTGATCTGGACAATAAGGTTGCAATGGTAGCCTTGGAGCATGGTACCACCGACCTATACTTTAAGAGATCATTAGCAAAGCATCCCCCGGAGAACATGGCTGATCTCCAACGAAGGGCTGATAAGTACATCAAGGCCGAGGATAGCACGAAGAAGGAAGTCACAGTAGGCAATGGTCAGGGGAACAATGATACAAAAAAGCGCAAGCAAGGGCAGGAGTACGATGCTAGGGACAAGTATCCCTGAACTAGCAAAGACTCTGATTCGCCACCAAAAAAGAGCTTGGGACCAAGGTTCTCCGACTATGCAAGGTTGAATGCCCCTAGAAGTCAAATCTTGTTGGAAATTGAGAAGGATAAGGACTTCCGATGGCCGAAGCCACTCAGGGGAGACCCCGCAAAGAGGAACAAGGATCAATACTGTAGATTCCACCGAGATGTAGGACATGACACGGATGATTGCAGACAGTTGAAGGACGAGATTGAATTCTTGATCCGTAAAGGAAAGCTGAAAAATTTCACAAAGGGTGGAGATCAAGAAACCCAAAGAGGGGATTACAACATGAGAAACAATGACAGAAGGGATAATGATCGTGATCGTAGCACGCAGCCCCGAGGGCCAATTATCAACATGATCTGGGGAGGCCCGACAGCGGCCGGTTCAACTCGAAACTCTCGAAAGGCATACGCAAGAGAAGTGATGCATATTGTGGGAGAGGCCCCAAAGCGTGCTAAAACTGAGATGGTAATTGGTTTTGATGATACAGACTTGGAAGGGGTAAAGTTCCCCCATGATGACCCGCTGGTCATAACTCCTGTGATTGGAAATTCAGAAGTAAAACGAGTCTTGATAGACAATGGAGCTTCTGTGGATATTTTGTTTCACGATGCGTTTGTGAAGATGGGGTACAACGACTCTCAGTTGACCCCTACAAACATGCCCATATATGGATTTAATGGAGTGGAGTCCAGTGTTGAAGGGACTATTCAGTTACCCGTAACTATTGGACAGGAGCCTAAGGAGACGACTCAGATGTTGAATTTCTTGGTAATTAAGGCAGCTTCAACATACAACGCAATCCTTGGAAGGACTGGATTACATGCGTTTAAGGCTGTGGCCTCTTCTTATCATATGAAGGTTAAGTTTCCAACACGGAATGGTGTCGGAGAACAGAAGGGTGATCAGAAGATGGCAAGAAGTTGCTATGTAGCCGCTCTGAGGGCCGATGGAGTCGGGGGGCAGGTCCTTCCAATTGAAGACATGGATGTCCGTGATGATGAAGAGCATAGAGGGAAGCCAGCAGAGGATTTGATTCCCATACCCCTAGAGCCTAACGATCCTGAAAAAGTTACTTATGTTGGAGCATCTCTGAAAGAACCCTTGAAGGGCAAGTTGATAGAATTCTTACAAAAGAATAGCGACGTGTTCGCTTGGACAGCAGCTGATATGCCAGGGATTGACCCCCAACTTATAACCCATAAGTTGAATGTTGATCCCAAGAGAAAGACAATAAAGCAGAAGAAAAGAAACTTTGCTCCGGAGAGGCAAGAGGCCATTAAGCAAGAAGTGGATAAGCTCTTGGAAGCTGGTTTTATTGAAGAGATTCAATTTCCCGAATGGTTAGCAAACCCTGTGATGGTCAAAAAAGTGAATGGGAAGTGGAGGATGTGTATAGACTTCACTGACCTGAACGATGCATGTCCAAAAGATTGTTTTCCCCTTCCAAGGATAGATATGTTGATAGATGCCACAGCTGGACATGAGATGTTAAGCTTCATGGATGGATTCAGCGGCTATAATCAGATTAAGATGCACAAAGATGACATCCCTAAGGTATCTTTCATAACTGACTTCGGTGTCTTCTGTTATCTTGTTATGGCGTTTGGTCTAAAGAATGCAGGAGCTACTTACCAACGTTTGGTGAACAAGATATTTGCCCATCTGATTGGAAAAACCATGGAGGTGTATGTTGATGACATGTTAGTTAAGAGCCTACTCAAGGCTGATCATATCAAGCACCTCGAAGAAGCATTTGAAGTGCTGAGGCACCATAAGATGATGTTGAATCCCGCTAAGTGTGCCTTTGGCGTTGGATCTGGAAAGTTTTTAGGGCTGATGGTTTCAAAGAGAGGCATTGAGGCCAATCCTGACAAGATCAAGGCGATTTTAGACATGGAGCCACCACGTTCTATAAGAGATGTGCAAAAGTTGACAGGCCGAGTAGCAGCCCTAGGGAGGTTTATCTCCAAGTTTGGTGATAAGTGTTTACCTTTCTTTCAGACATTAAAGAAGGTAAAGAATTTTGAATGGACACCTGAAAGCCAAGAGGCCTTTGAACAATTGAAGAAATACATGGCCGAAGCCCCGCTGTTGGCTAAGCCTAACATTGGAGAGACCCTTTATCTATACCTGGCGGTATCCGAGCAAGCATTGAGTGCCGTCCTCATAAAGGAAGAGAATAAGATTCAAAAACCCATCTACTACGTAAGTAAGGTGTTACATGGAGCTGAGTTGAACTATTCTACCATAGAGAAGTTTGCTTTAGCATTGGTAACAGCTTCAAGGAAACTACGACCTTATTTTCAGTCACACAAGATTGAAGTCCTGACGGACCAGCAGTTGAGAAGTATCTTGCACAGCCCTAAGGTCAGTGGAAGGCTAATTAAGTGGGCAATCGAACTCGGAGAATTTGACATTGCATATAAGCCTCGGACAGCCATCAAGGCTCAGGCATTAGCTGACTTCTTGGTGGAATGTACCATTGGCAACCAAGAAGTCGGGGGGCAGGAGATAGTAACCACCCCTGGAGTTGAGAGTAAGGATGAAGAACTTGTACCTGATCAGAAAGAGTATTGGGTGCTCTATTTTGATGGAGCATCAAAAACAAAATCTAGTGGTGCAGGTTTGGTTTTGCAAAGCCCCGATGGGTTCACAGTTGAATACGCTTTGAAGTTGGACTTTCCTACAACCAACAATGAAGCTGAATATGAAGCATTAATAACTGGATTGGGATTGGCCAGAGTCATGAGGGTCAAGAACCTCAAAGTGTGTGGAGATTCAAGACTGGTAGTCTCGCAAGTAAATGGTGAGTTTGAGGCCAAGGATGAAACTATGGCAAAATACCTCAGAGTCGTGAAAGCTGTTATGACTCAGTTTGAGGAGTGCTACCTGGAGCACATTCCTAGGGAAGAGAACGTTAAGGCCGATGCCCTCTCTAAGTTCGCTTCTTCTGAGATTGAGAATTATGCAGGCAGTGTTTACTTCCAGGTCTTGAAGGCCCCGACCATCAACTCTAAGTTGGTAGCACCTATCGATGTTGGAAGCTGTTGGATAGATCCTATTAAAACTCATCTAGAAACCGGATGGCTCCCTAACAATGCCTTGGAGGCACGGAAATTGTCAGTAAGAGCATTGAGATATGCCTTGATTGAAGGCATCTTATACAAGAGATCGTTTGTCATCCCGTACTTGAAGTGCCTAAGGCCCCAAGAGGCAAGAGAAGCATTGGAGGAAGTTCATGAAGGGATCTGTGGGCAGCACTTGGGGGGCAGAGCCCTAGCTCACAAGATTACCCGCCTAGGATTCTATTGGCCGGAGATGTTAGCAGATGCCCATGACTATGTCAAGAAGTGTGACAGATGTCAAAAGCACGCCCCGGTTGTAAGGTAGCCGCCTGAGAGGTTAACCTCAATCAGCTCTCCCATTCCGTTTGCAATGTGGGGGATGGACATTCTTGGTCCTTTCCCCATGGCTTCAGCACAAAGGAAATTTCTGATTGTCGCCATTGATTACTTCACTAAGTGGATTGAGGCTAAGCCTTTAGCAAAGATAACCACCAAGCAAGTTTCCCAGTTCTTTTGGGAGAACATAATCTGCAGGTATGGAATCCCCCGAATCTTTGTGACAGATAATGGGACACAATTCAACAATGAAGAGTTCAGAAAGTACTGTGAGGAAAATGCTATCGAGCTTCGTTTTACTTCAGTAGCTCACCCGCAAGCTAATGGACAGGCTGAGGTAGCCAATCGGATTATTCTTGATGGACTTAAGAAGAGGGTCGAACGATCGAGAAATACTTGGGTGGATGAGTTACTGCCTATACTTTGGGCATATCGTACTACTTGCAAAGTAACAACTGGGGAAACCCCTTTCCTACTGGCTTATGGAGCCGAGGCAGTTGTACCACTAGAAGTTATGCATGCATCACCTAGAATTGAGGCATTTGAACCAGAAACTAATGAAGAAGGCATGAGGCTCGCCCTAGATTTGATTGATGAAGTCAGGGACAAGGCAAATGCCAGAAATGCGGAGCATCAAAAGAAAGCATCTTTCTACTACAACCACAGGGTTAAGGAGAGGTTCTTTCAGCAAGGTGACTTGGTTCTTAGGAAGATCGAGGCTTCTGGAGTTGGTGAGAAGGGAAAGCTAGCCCCGAACTGGGAAGGGCCGTATCGAGTCAAGAAGACGCTAGGACGAGGATCTTACAAACTGGAAACCTTGGACGGGGTTGAGGTGCCCCGGACTTGGCATGCATTGAACCTCAAGGTGTACTATGTTTAAGCTCTCCTGAAAAGGACCTAGCTTTTTGCCTATGTAATTGAAGTAGAAATAAGGTCCGATGAAACCATTCCAAGTTTTAAACTTGAGATATAGGAGGTAGAGTATCTATGTAAGGGCTGTGCCCATTTCTTCATATTAATAAGACTATCCTACATTTTCGCATAAGATATGAACCTTACTTATTGATATATATGCACAAAATGCTAGACTACACATGCGAATATGAATAAGTTGAGAAGCATCAAGGACAATGAATTACGAATTTAAAAGTTATGCCCGAAGGCAGAATACATAAACGACTATCTCAAAATAAGTTAACAAGAGTGCAAAGTCATGCCCAAAGGCAGAGTACATAAATAGATGGATAAAGATATCAACTACTAAGCATCTCCAGTATGCTCATCCTCTCCAGTTGCGCCAAGATGAGCAGAGGAATCTGGCTCCAGGATCCTCTCATCATCCTCCTGGTCCTCCTCCTGGGTGTCCTGCACTGCCAAGGCCGTAGGAGCATGGGGGCTAGGGAAGTCCGAAACATTGAGGGTACCAGGAAATCTCCTAGTAACCTCAGCAAGAGCTCCGTCCCATCCCTGAGTAAACTGATAAGGGAACAGAGAGTCGTCATGCTTCTCCATGAAGCCCACATACTCCTGGGAGGAAAGGTAGTCATCAATCAGGTCGTCCTTGTCCTTCCTGAGAGTGACATTTTCAGCCTGAGACTCTAGAAGCTCCTTCTCCCTCCTCGCTAAGGTAGCCTTGACAGAGCTCAGTTCATCCTGAGAGTCATCATACTTAGCCTTGTAAGTCTCATAGTTGGAACGCCAAGTCTTAGCCTGGAATATGGCCCCCTGGAAGTTGGCATTGGCCTACAAAAGACAAAGTTAAAACCACGATTCAAATAATAAAACAAGTATATAAGAGAATGGATAATAAGGAGCTTACAGCAGCGAAGGCCTGAGCTCCAGCACTTTCAGCTCCTTCGAGAGTAGAGCCAGATACATAATCCTTGAAGTCACCAGGGGTTATGGAGTGATAGGACCAGTCCATGGCATGCCTGCAGTCTCCAACAATGGAGTCCTTCTTCCTAATTCCCCAGTTGGGACGCCAAGCGCTCTTGGAAGAGCCATCCACTTCTTCAACATCAGCAACATGGGGCCTCAGGTAGGCATCCGTGGCTGTTGGGGCTCGAGGATCTTTCCCTGAACGAGCCCTTTTCAACCTAGCGGTGTCTCCATCTTCAGGCTCGTTAGTCTTGTTGATAAAAGCTGCAGCTGCGATTACAAAACAAAAGACAAATAATGGGTATGAGACAATCATATTCAAATAAAGGAATGCAAAAAGAAAGGAAATTACCCTTATTGTTCACTCGGGAAAGTCCCAAAGTTTTAAGCTGGAACTCATTCAGGAGATCCCAAGCCATAGTAGAATGATTATCTTTGATGAGCTCCTGGTAGGCAAAGGTCTCTTCCTCATTCAGATCAATATCACTGGCACTGCCATCTACGACCTTACCAAAGGTACTACGAAAAACATTGCCCCAATCTCCACCTTCCCATGTCAAGTACATGAACTCCTTCTTCCACTTTGGGTTGGAGTCAGGAATAGATTGGGGGTGAAAGATGGGAGGAGTAGAAGAACGGTGACTAATGTAAACCCAACCCGGGGTAGATTCAGCAGAATTTTTAAATTGAAAAATCTTCCTAAAAAGAGCTACAGAAAGAGGGAATTTGTTTTTAAGGCAGAGGACCAGAAAACAGTTGATTACCCTCCAAGAGTTGGGAGGAAGTTGGCAAGGGTTAATTCCTACATCTGCTAAAAGCCTAGGAATAAACTCATGGAAAGGGAATCGAACCCCTGCAACAATGGCACCCCTATAAATACAAAGTGCATTGGGGCGCCAATGACAAGATCGATCCCCAGGCTCAGCTGGGATAAGTCTATAGGGTGATTCTATTTTATACATCCTATTATAGTCAGAGATTTTTTCTATGTCATGGAAAATGTTACTATGATTAAAGGAATCAAGGTGTGATAAGGATGGAAAATCTTCTTTACGATTTAAAATCATATCCTGTAAACTCATGAGGGGAGAACGAATGATGATACCTCTTTTTGAGGCCACTTGCAGTTTCTGGAAACGTTGAGTAGCACGATCTTCAGCCATTTTTTCAAATTTTCAAAGAAAAATTTTGATCTTCAAAGGAAATCTGCAAAGAACGAAGAAATTTTTAGAACAATCTTCAAATCTTCAAAGGAATCGAAGAAAAAACCCAGAAAAAGGGTAATCTTCAAACTATAAAACTAGAAATTCTGGAAAATACCTTGAATGTTCTTCAAATCTTCAACAGCAACTGGAAAATTTCTGGAAAAATTTCCAGAAATCCTTGAGCAATCTTCAAATCTTCAAAGATTGGAAGAAAAATTGCCAGAAAACTTGAAGGATGCCTTTGAATCTTCAAAGAACAAGAATCAAACTCAGAGAAAATTTCTTAAAGAAATGTGGAACTTTTGAGAGAGAGTTTTTTAGAAACTTTTGTGGTGAAATGAAAATGAAAGCCTTCACCTTTATATAGGCAAAAATCAAAAGCATCCCAACCGGTTGAGAGTGAATATCTACCGGTTAAAGTGAATATTAACCGGTTGTAACCCATTTGAAACCTTTGTGGACCATCAACACAAAGTGGATTTTAAAAAAAGGCCCAACAACACTAGGCTTGTTGAGGCCCAAGTTTAGTTAAAGTGATTAAAGGCCTGTCATGGCCCAACCCATGTTGATAAACCTAATTAAGGTTTTAATTTAAGGTCATGTTGACCAAAAGTTAAAGCCCAAGTCAAAGTTAATAAGGGCTTCAATAAAGAACCCAAACATGTGATTATGGCCCACGAGGAGAGGTCACAGATTCTCATGAGTCTAAGGCCCAAAAGTAAATGGGAGTCCAAAACAAAGTTGACTGAGGTCGAAACCAACGACCTCATCTTGTAGTACATTTTCGAGCTCGATCAAACGACCAGAAAAGTCGACTAAAAACCTATTTTGAGGTCGAAAATATGCTATGGCTAGGTCGTAAATTTGAGGTCGAAAAAGCACAGAAATTCACGAAAAATCCATACGACTTGAAGCCCATTTGAGGTCGATATTCCCTAGCATTGAGCTCGAGAATTGAGCTCGAAAATGAACTAGAAATGATGGAAATTCCTCACGACCTGGGATTTAATTTGAGGTCGTTTTGACACTATTAGAGCTCGTTCATTTGAGGTCGAAAAAACATTAGATTTCCTGGAAAACAGCCACGACCTAGAACTATTTGAGCTCGAGATTTGAGCTCGAAATTGTACTAGTTGAGCTCGAAAAGCTCCAGGTCGAAAATGAACTAAATGAGCTCGAAAAAAGCCCCGACCTGGGACAGTTTGAGCTCGAGATTTGAGCTCGAAATTGAGCTGCAAAAAAAAAAAAAAAAATCCAGAAAACATGGAAAAATTTTACATTTAAAGCACCGTATAGTGCCGTTGAACACCGTTTAGTGTCGTTTTATGCCATTTAACATTGTTTAACATTGTTTAAACATCGTTTAAGGCTGATTAGCACTGTCTAGTGCCATTTAACATCGTCGTAAATGCGTCGGTCGCTCCACGCTTTGCATTAAGATGATATTGTTGAAAATATTCGTTTACGAGCAATAAACCCTGACCCAAGTCTCAGAAAAGATCGTTATAACTTCAAGGAAAACCTGATCAGTTTCCCTAGAAGTTGGGGGGCAAATGATATGGGCTAAAAGTAAGCCCTAAAGACACATTTAATGTGGCATTAATTAGACCTAGAATGGTCCAAACGTGGGCCCACCAGATGGGCCCAAACCCCAATTATGATATTAATTTCGTAATTAATATTTAGGGATAATTAACAGCTGGGAGATACAAGTCAGGTAAGGACATTATCTCTACAAAGGGTGGCCTCCAAGCCACATAGTCATACAAGGAAACAGACTCCTACAAGGAAGGAGTCTAGAACCTTCCTCAAGGCAGACTTGTCCACCAAGTCTCCTAACCATACCCTAATTCTGAGGCTTCTCAGCCTATATAAAGGGTCAGACCCCTCAACTCAGAACTACGTTTTTATTGGCTTGATTCTCTTAATACAGAGATACGTAGGCATTCTGTGAGGACCGTTTAAGTCTCGAACGCAGAAGCAGCCATTAAAGCACGAAGCTCACACACCCTAGCATTAAATACATCAAACCCTAGCCGCAATCTAATAACCTAGTTTTTATTCCACAACACATGGTTAGTTAAAATTTAGACATTTCCTTATTTATAATCTCACCTTACCTCTTTAACTATGGTTAGTTAACATTTCTAATTTAAATACAATAATGATTTTATTAAACATATCCATAAATATAAAATAAAATATAAAATATATTGATAAAAAAATATAATAATTTCGCGGTTAAATTAAATTAATTTACTAATCGCGGTTAAATTAAATTTAAATATAAAATATATTGATTTAATAATTTCGCATATCACATGGTTTTTAATTTTAAAAAATTTCTACTAACCGTAAATATTATTTTCTATAAATTCACATAACAGTATATTACATATGGTTATATATCTTTTAGTTATGAATTGTTTTTTAACATTCTTTATTATAATAAAGGATACCCGAATCTAACACGTATTAGTTAACCAATCACAAGATTGTGAATAATTTTAACATCAATCAGAATCTATTAAATTTAAATCAATTAAACTTAATGTAACATGTTTCTCTATTGAATCTAGATTCTACGTTTCAGCCATTTTGCAGATTTTGGAAATCGGAACTATTCAGTTGAGGTACCGATTTATGATTTATCGGGTGATTCGGTTGAAAAATCGGCGATTTTTGCAAAATCGACCGAATCGGTTCCAAAATTTTGACCGATTTTTGGCCGATTTATCAATTTCGGTTAAGGTACTACTTTATATCTTTTTATTATAGGGCATTCTATACTTGGACAGATTATCTTTTTATTTCGATTGTATATATGTATTATATGTATCGTGTTTTAATTGTCCAATAAATTCAACAGAAAAACGTTTCTGACAAAAAAAACAGAAAACAATTTAGGTTATCATCATCCCCAGTCCGAATTCTCTCAGAGTTACTTCCATTATTAGAATATTCAGTAGCAAACTTCAATAATTCAGCGACTTCCTAAATTAATGCAGTTTATTTATAAACTACTATCAACTCTTATATGGAGGATTATCGGCTTGTGGAAGGAATCAAGATTGCTCACTCAGGCCGTTCTGTGGTGACACGATTCAGATTTGGGGAAATGGCAATGAGTCATAAAAAAATTAGGATGGAAGAAACTTGGACCATTGAAGAGGTTGCCTTTAACGTTCCAGGCCTGTCTTTGGACTGTTTCGTCCCACTAGCAGACTTGCGATCGGATCCATCAGTGAAGCTAGAGAGCTACCTCAAGATGGAAGGTTATGATTTTTCTGTTTGCCTTCCATGAATACAGAGGAGCATGGTGAAACTTCAAATAGAACCACCATTGTTCTTTATGGCTTTCTGTCGTCTCTCTTGCTATAATGTATGGTCATTAGACATTAGCAGAATCATAATAACTGCTATTTCGCATTTGAAACTAGTGTCCTTGTAGTCCATGTTTTTTGTGTTAGATCTGGCGTGGTTTATTATTGTTGGAAAATGTGGGTGTTAGCCCCATTTTGACAAGTCATTTTGAGCTAAAATTTGAGTAGGTCTTGGGTGCGTAATCGCAACAAGTTATGCTTGAAATATGTTCTACTTCATGAGAACTTTTCAACGCATATTAAAGTACTCAAAACGACTAAGGGATGGATGAGTTATGATTGTCCAAAGTTGCTCCCTTAGAAGTGGAAAATAGAAGAGTGAACCTTATATCCCACATTGATAAGGAAAAGAGCCTTTCAAGGCTTTATATAGCAAGACACTCATGTAGTGTCTAAATGTGTTAATAATGTATTGCTCCACCATCTACGTGCGCGCAGGGGGGGTGCAAATTGTGGGATTTCGAGGTGAAAAACGTGGCTTCGCAAGCCTCGGGGCTTTCCGCGTGTGCGACCTGCGGACACGAATGCAGCAAAATTTGGGCCGAATAATTCCGGACTAGTTTTGCTAAAATAATAATTTCCACTGGGCTGCTCAAATTGATTTTCTGTTTTGTGAAATTAATTCTGATTTGATTATGAATTTATAATTCTGATTTGATTTGAATTAATTGATCTTTTCCAGGATTAATTAACGCGTCTTATTAATTGTGTAAATCAATTAACGCGTCTAATTAATGATACAGTAGTGCACAAGGGTTAGGGTTAGTTAATCCCTATATATTCATCGGTATAGAGCGTAGGTCTTCACACATCGAAAACACACAGCTTCTTCCGCTTTTCTCTTCCTCTTCCTCCTGGTGATAATTTCTTGCTTTGTTCTAGTTCGCCGAGAGTGTTGCTTCGCTGCTTCACTGCGCCTTGTTTTATCCTGGGAAGCCTTTGTTCTTACAATTACGGTAAGGGCGAAATAAGCTTTAAGGAGACAGTTTTGCACTGGACTCAAGGACTCCTGTATCCTTCTCTTATTTTGCCCTCTGTTATTCACACACAAACACGATTTTATTTATTTGTTTTTGCGCAGATTGTTCAACAATCTTAAAGCTTATTTATTTATATCTGCGACTAACAATCTTCTGTTTGTTTGTTTGTTTTGAGTAACAGATTATGGAGAACATTAACAAAACCGATGTTGTGACAACTGCTGTGACTACCTCCAACGCATCGGTCATACCAGATGAGGGTTTATCGAACCCTAACGCACTGGTTATGTCCGATGGGAGTATGTCGGGGATTGGACATACGCCTTCGGGGTATGTGCCTTTCCAAATGACCGTTGGGCAGATACCATGCTCCTTCGGACTGATCTCGGGTGGATTCGTTCCTCCGACGTTGCAGGCTTCTGCTGTGCAGACTCCGCCGTTTGTACATGCTACACCTGTGGCACCTGTTATGCCTGTGATGCCTGCTGCACCTGTGGCACCTGTTGTGCCACCCGCACATGCGGAGAAGCCGGAGAAGTTTAATGGGACAAACTTTAAGCGATGGCAGCAGAAAATGCTGTTTTATCTGACCACTCTGAATATGTCTCGATATCTAAAAGAGGAGGCACCTAAGGTCTCTACTGATAGTGATATGCAGACTGTGTATGCTGCTGATGCGTGGAAGCACGCCGACTATATCTGTCGGAACTATGTGCTCAATGGCCTGGCAGACTCGTTGTATAACGTGTACTGCTCAAAGCCAACAGCTAAGGACTTATGGGAGTCTCTCGAACATAAGTATAAAACCGAAGATGCTGGAGCCAAGAAGTGGATTGTTGGTCGTTTTCTTGAATACAAGATGATGGATTCCAAGACTGTGGTCAGTCAGGTGCAAGAATTGCAAGTGATTATTCATGACATTCATGCTGAGGGAATGGTCATAAGCGAATCTTTCCAAGTTGCTGCTGTGATTGAAAAGCTGCCCCCTGGTTGGAAAGATTTCAAGAATTACCTGAAGCACAAGCGAAAGGAGATGACTATGGAGGATTTAATTCTGAGACTTCGCATTGAAGAAGACAACAGGGGATCTGAGAAGAAGGTCAATGTTGCCACTGAAAAGGCAAACATGGTGGAGCACACTCAAAGCTCCAAGAAGGCCAATTCTGGAAAAGGGGGAAAGCTGGCACCCAAGGGAGGAGTTTCGAAGCCTTCAAAATTCCAAGGAAAATGCTACAATTGTGACAAGGTGGGTCACAGGTCTGCTGAGTGCAGGAAGCCCAAGAAGACCAACAAGAAGAAGGAAGCAAACATGGTGAACGACATTTCCAAGGATATGTCTGACATAGACCTATGTGCCACTGTCTCTGAGGTGAACCTGGTTGGCTCTAATCCAAGGGAATGGTGGATTGATACTGGAGCAACAAGGCATGTTTGTTCTGATAAGGCGATTTTCTCTAGCCTCCAAGCTTCCGATGCTGGTGAGAAGCTTTACATGGGGAATTCAGCAACTTCTACTATTGAAGGGGAAGGCACGGTGATTCTGAAGATGACCTCCGGAAAGAATCTGACTTTGAAGAATGTACTTTATGTTCCTGATATTCGCAAGAACCTTGTGTCTGGTTCTCTGTTGAATAAGCATGGATTTCGCATTGTAATTGAGTCGGATAAAGTAATTTTGTCTAAGAGTGGTATGTTTGTAGGAAAGGGTTATGTAACTGATGGGCTCTTTAAGCTCAATGTAATGTCGGTTAACGACAATAATGCAATGAAGAATTCTTCTGCTTACTTGATTGAGTCTCCTAATTTATGGCATGCTAGATTAGGACACATGAATTATGACACTTTACGACGATTAAGTGCAAAAGAATACATACCAAAATTAAACATTGATTCAAAACATAAGTGTGAAACTTGTGTTGAGGCGAAATTAACTAGATCATCTTTTAAACGTGTGGAAAGAAATACCAAAGTGCTAGATTTAATACATAGTGATATATGTGATTTGAAATTCGCTCCAACTAGAGGAGGAAGCAAGTATTTTATTACATTCGTGGATGATTGTACAAAATACTGCTATGTATATTTGCTTAAGAGCAAAGACGAAGCTATAGATAAATTTAAAATCTATAAGGAAGAAGTTGAGACACAACAAAAAGAGAAAATCAAAACGATACGTAGTGATCGTGGAGGTGAATATGTCGAGCCCTTCGGGGAATTCTGTTCACAACATGGTATAATCCATGAGGTCACTGCACCATACTCACCACAATCTAACGGTGTGGCTGAGAGGAAAAACCGCACTCTCAAGGAAATGATGAATGCGATGTTATTAAGCTCTGGACTTCCGCAGTCTATGTGGGGGGAAGCCATCTTAAGTGCAAATTATCTTTTAAATAGGATGATTCGCAAGAATAAGAATGAAATTCCTCATGAAATATGGAAGAAAGAGAAGACAAGTTACAAACACTTGAAAGTGTGGGGGTGCCTCGCTAAGGTACTAATCCCTATGCCTAAGAAGGTGAAGATCGGTCCAAAGACGGTGGACTGTATCTTCATCGGGTATCCACCACATAGCACTGCATATCGATTTCTTGTATATGAATCTAAGATTCCTGAGATCCAAAAGAATACGATCATGGAGTCAAGGAATGCGTCATTCTTTGAGAATGTATTTCCTTGTAATCCTGGAATCGAGCGCCCTACGACGTCTAAACGGCCTCATGAGTCTATAGAAGACGAAAATGAGAGTGATGAAGGTGAAGACGAAAATGTGGGGGTAGTAAGAAGGAGCAAAAGACAAAGGAAGGAGAAATCCTATGGGTCAGAGTTTCTGACTTATTTGCTCGAAGAAGGTGATCCGAAAACCTACAAGGAAGCGGTGACATCACCTGATGGACCTATGTGGAAAGAGGCCATCAAAAGTGAAGTTGATTCTATTTTACAGAATCATACGTGGGAGTTAGTGGACTTACCAACTGGAAGTAAGACACTAGATAGCAGGTGGATTTTCAAAAAGAAATTGAAACCTGATGGCACTATAGATAAGTACAAGGCCAGACTTGTAATCAAAGGTTACAAGCAACAGCATGGTCTTGATTACTTTGATACATATTCTCCAGTATCGAGAATAACATCTATAAGAATGATGTTTGCTATAGCTGCGATGCGAAAATTAGAAGTACATCAAATGGATGTGAAAACTGCCTTTCTAAATGGCGATATAGATGAGGAGATCTATATGAAACAACCTGAAGGGTTCGTTGTTCCTGGTCAAGAGAGAAAGGTCTGTAAATTGGTGAAATCAATATATGGATTAAAACAAGCACCTATGAAGTGGCATGAGAAGTTTGATCAAGTCGTGTTACCAAATGGCTTCAAGACCAATGAATGTGATAGTTGTGTCTATTACAAGGATAACGAGAATGGCTATGTCATGATGACATTATATGTAGATGATCTGCTTATTGCCGGTAGCAATGATAAAGTGATCAAATCTACAAAGGACATGTTAAAGGCAAGGTTTGACATGAAAGACATGGGTCTAGCAAATGTAATTCTAGGAATTCAGATTTCTAGAACATCTGAGGGTCTTGCATTAAGTCAACCGCATTATGTTGACAAAATTCTTGAGAAATTTCTCAAGGATGATGTTGAGACAGCGAGAACACCTGTGGATGTGACTTTGCATCTATCCAAGAATAAAGGTGTAGGAGTCTCGCAACTGGAATACTCACGGATAATTGGAAGTCTGATGTACTTAATGAGTTGTACAAGACCAGACATTGCATACTCAATTAGCAAGTTGAGTAGATTTACAAGTAATCCGGGAGCTGATCACTGGAAAGCGATCATAAGAGTACTGAGGTACTTAAGGGGAACTCGAGACTATGGATTGCATTATGGCAGATACCCAGCAGTATTGGAAGGATATACTGACGCGAACTGGATATCTAGCAAGAAGGCACTAAAGTCTACGAGTGGCTATGTATTTACATTAGCCGGAGCGGCAGTGTCATGGAAATCCTCGAAACAAACGGTGATAACTCATTCCACGATGGAAGCTGAGTTTGTGGCATTAGATAAATGCGCACGAGAGGCGGAATACTTACGCCAATTTCTGGAGGATGTTCCAAGATGGACAAAGCCTGTAACTGCAATAGGACTGCATTGTGATAGTCAGTCAGCCATTGGCAGAGCACAGAGCACGATGTATAATGGACAGTCTCGTCACATAAGACGACGACATAGTTCCATTAGACAATTAATATCAACCGGAATTATCACGATTGACTATATACCGTCAAAGGATAATATCGCGGATCCGCTAACCAAAGGGTTATCAAGAGAGCTGGTTGATAAATCATCGAAAGGGATGGGCCTTAAGCCTATTGTTTAACGGCATCATGGTGGACACCCAACCTTGCTGACTGGAGGTCCCAAGAACTTGGTTCAAATGGGAAAACTAAATCATGATGACCAAATCACTGTGGGGGTAACCCCTGGCCTGTTCCTATGATAAGAAACAGTGAGACCCGTATGGTACGAGGGTAAGCTTTACGCTTTTAATGATCTTTGACGAATACATGGAGTTCAATAGTATTGAATGCATGGAATTCGGTTGAATAAACGCGGGTTACTCTTTAAGATAAAGATCACCTATGTGGGAGAGAAGTGGGGCCGCTTCGAAGGAGAATTGCGAGGCACAATTCTTTAGAAACTCCTGCAGAACCAGGACGATGTTCCATGGCCAAAATGGACATACTCATGAGAGCTGAACAAGTCAGAAAGGATATAGTGATAAGTATATCATCGCTTACACAAACGGTCGAACAGTTCAAAGAGCAAACCTCCACTGTCTACTAGTAAGGTCGATACGCTTACTCAAGCGAAGGTTCAAGGAGCAAACCTCTACCTATCGTATGCTATATCTGATCGAAGAAATTATCACCAAGTCAAACTTCGTGTCTGTCTATCTGGTGTGTGCTACTGTAACATCAATCTCATCCATGTGGGGGATTGTTGGAAAATGTGGGTGTTAGCCCCATTTTGACAAGTCATTTTGAGCTAAAATTTGAGTAGGTCTTGGGTGCGTAATCGCAACAAGTTATGCTTGAAATATGTTCTACTTCATGAGAACTTTTCAACGCATATTAAAGTACTCAAAACGACTAAGGGATGGATGAGTTATGATTGTCCAAAGTTGCTCCCTTAGAAGTGGAAAATAGAAGAGTGAACCTTATATCCCACATTGATAAGGAAAAGAGCCTTTCAAGGCTTTATATAGCAAGACACTCATGTAGTGTCTAAATGTGTTAATAATGTATTGCTCCACCATCTACGTGCGCGCAGGGGGGGTGCAAATTGTGGGATTTCGAGGTGAAAAACGTGGCTTCGCAAGCCTCGGGGCTTTCCGCGTGTGCGACCTGCGGACACGAATGCAGCAAAATTTGGGCCGAATAATTCCGGACTAGTTTTGCTAAAATAATAATTTCCACTGGGCTGCTCAAATTGATTTTCTGTTTTGTGAAATTAATTCTGATTTGATTATGAATTTATAATTCTGATTTGATTTGAATTAATTGATCTTTGCCAGGATTAATTAACGCGTCTTATTAATTGTGTAAATCAATTAACGCGTCTAATTAATGATACAGTAGTGCACAAGGGTTAGGGTTAGTTAATCCCTATATATTCATCGGTATAGAGCGTAGGTCTTCACACATCGAAAACACACAGCTTCTTCCGCTTTTCTCTTCCTCTTCCTCCTGGTGATAATTTCTTGCTTTGTTCTAGTTCGCCGAGAGTGTTGCTTCGCTGCTTCACTGCGCCTTGTTTTATCCTGGGAAGCCTTTGTTCTTACAATTACGGTAAGGGCGAAATAAGCTTTAAGGAGACAGTTTTGCACTGGACTCAAGGACTCCTGTATCCTTCTCTTATTTTGCCCTCTGTTATTCACACACAAACACGATTTTATTTATTTGTTTTTGCGCAGATTGTTCAACATTATTAATATACATGCATTGTTATCTTATAAAAAAATGTCCAAATCTTTTACCAAAGTAATCTTGCTAAATTTTGCATGTTATTAGGTTTAACATTTGAGTAAGAATTTGTACCTACGATATTTGTTATGATCAAATAATTGGCTACTGGATTGAACATACTTGGTTTGAATACCCCCATCTTAATTCTTACCCAATACTCTCACAATTTTAACTTTTATAGTAACAGCAAGAGTTTCTTCATTGGAGGGTGCTAATACTCCTAATACTCTCATTGAACTTACTCTTACCACTTAAACTATCTCATCACATCACGCTCAACTAATTCAATATTTGTTTGGTTGGGATAAGTGATAAATTATAATCATCTCTAATACTTGTTGGTTGGAATAGGTATTATTTAATCTTCTCTCATAAATCATATTTTTAAAAGATTATATAACCCTTTCACTATAATTTCTTACAAAACAACTATATGATTAGAAAATTTGAAAAATAATAATTCAATCCATAGATTATTTCTTAAAACAAACATGGAATAAGATAATTTAATGGATCCAATCCTAAATTTAATATTTGAAAACAAACAATAATAAAATAATTAAAAGAATTATAATCCAAAAAATTAACTGATGAAATTATTATATTCGGATAATTATCAGGGATTATAAACTCTGCCTGCCACTTATTATTTTTTTTTTGACGAAATGCAGGAGATTATATTAATAAATCAAACCAATTCAACATAAAATAGTGGGACAAATCCCCGACTGTCGATACGACGAGATTAAAAAATAAATAAATTGATTTCTCATCGTTTAATAAAATGAACTTAAAAATTCTTAAATCTAAAAATGAATTCGAAGACATCCGAATCGATACAAACTGACATAACGGAATGCAGTCATGAGTCACCTCCTGTTAGAATTCCACATGCACTTAGAATTCATCATGCTAACAAATTCCTCTAAGAAAATATCTCTACATTCATATTAGCGAGTAAATATTCCTACATTGCATAACTAGTGCACTTTGAAAAGCTGTTGTTTCTCTAAGCAAGAAAAAATTCCTTAAAGAAAATATCTCTACATTGCATAACTAGTGCTACTTCTAGAAATATTCCTAATCTGATTTTATTAAGAGTGTGTTTATGCTTCGATGCAAAAATATCCTCAATAGGAATTCACAAAAAAAAAAGTCAACACAATAGCTTTTCACCAAATTATCAAGGTCCTACACCTCCCAGAAAAATATATTTAATGTCCAAACTGCGAAAAGATTGATATTACAAACACCAACAAAATCTGGCTACCGACTAGACTCATAATATGGTAATGAACTAACAGATTGCATCAACTCAACTAAAATTATGGTGCTGAACTTACAGATCACAGGTAAACAAAGGAAAGGCATTGTATCAGCGAAAGATGAAAGGCAACAAACTGCATAACTATTAACTTTTTAACTATCCAAAAAAAGATGTTTAACTTTTCAATTTCTTCTTTGAAGATTTTGATGTGCTTTCTTCCTTGTGCCGCTTCTTCAGTTTTTTGTCGTCAGCTTTGGATGATTTCTCACTGTGGACGTCGATTGTCTTGCTAGCAACAACATTATCAAAGCCACCTTTGTCGATGGATTTCCGCTTTTTGTTTTTGGTCTTCAGAATTTTGTTATCTACGGCAGGATTGGTGTCAACTTCTGGTGTATGCTTGCCAGAAGTTTTGGAGGAAGGATCAAGCAAAGTAGCGACGTGACTATCAATTTCTTTCCTCATCTCTTTTACCTTTTCTGGCTGTGACGAACGGTACGTGTTTGAAAGAAATGAGTTATCCTTTGAGGATGTAGTTTTTGGGCCGAAGGTAGCATAGAATTCCTTATAAGCAGATTCTTTCGTTGCCTGTCTCGACTTCCACTGTTCAGGGCGTCTTGCATATCTATATAAGTGGCACATAATCACTAAATATAGATCAAGAAAACCCAAATAATTGTTACATCCAAGTTATAAGCTGCATATTTCCTCATTTGTACTTCTGGGATGATGGGGGCATGGAATAATAGTAAATATATAATATCATGGATCCCCATGTATCAGTCCTAAAGTATAAATACTATAATGGGAGGGAATACTATGTTCAAGTAAAAAGAAAATCTGGAACTGACCAGCCGTCCACTTTATCACTTTTAACATGCTTCATATTATGTCCGACGTGATAAAAGGCTATTAGGACATTTTTCTCACATTTTAACATGAATAGCAAAGTAAAAGTGACACTTCATGATATAAACAAGAGGTACTAATATCACTAAGCACACTGCCAATGCAGTCTAGTCAAATTATAGTAATATACTATAAGCATGAAAGGAAAGAAATTAAGAACACATTTTCTGTTTAAGAAGCACCGATCTTGGGCGCAAGTGCAATTGTAGAAACCAACATAAATCATAGTTTGCCTTCTACCAATTAAAGAGTAGGAATCTATAACATATGAATATATCAGAAAACCAAATTCTTGTACCATGAGTGTAAAACTTGTTAAATTTTCCAGGCCAGGTGATCTGGCAAATGGTTAAGCAGCCACCTTTACCAACTGTTGAAGAAAACTGGTTTTTTGCAGCTCAATCTATTACATTATTATACCCTATCACTATTATTGTTTCATCAAAGTGCAGTAAAGCTAAAACTTAAAAGAGAGAAAACATGGTCTCACCAGCAATCAATTTTAACTAGAACATAACCAATATCCAGGTTTTTATTTCATATATTTTGATAGTTAAAATAATAAAGAATCTAATTATCTTAGATAAAGTATTAATTGAGCTGGTGATAATCCATGAATAGCATCACTTTGGAATGATAATCAAGAAGTACAAAATAAAGGGAGGACAACTAACCCGTCAACATCAAGTATCCTCAAGAGATGTGGACCCTGCTTAGTCTTGGAGAGCTCAGATTGCACACCTAGCAACTCTGATACAATCACCTCTCTCATAGACATATTGCTAACGCTGAAGCATTTTTCAACTGTAAATGCGCCTGATGGGTGCAATGACAGGTCCTTGAAATGTCCTCGAAGCCTACACATATTGCAATAATTATAAGATACAGATATATAAAGACTGCTGCTGCATAAAAAGCACTCACTTGAGCAATGCACTTTAATAATAATGCTTGTCATAGCAATGCACTTTAATCATCTCCTTATTCATGAAGAGGTGAACAAACATTTATTTATTTATTTATAACTTATTTCTTCAAATCATACTGAAAGACCATAATTATGGGTTTGATGCTAACAAACATCTAAGCAAAAAACGTCAACTAAATGAGTAAGGCAAAGGATTCTCTTATATCTTTTCTACTGGATATGGAAGGAGGGATGCCATGCTCCCTCCTCTGATCATGGCTCTGAGGCTCCTTGTATTGCTACTATAAGAATGTGTAGGTTAATCACTAGTAGCGCTAAAAATAGACATTAAAGAGGGCCTGAGGGCTGTCATGATATTGTCAGAAACAGCAGCAAACACATGTAACAGAGTACAGATTTATTACACCACCTCTTATGTGAAACAGATGAGAAAGAGCAAGGCCTCAAGCCTCAATTGACGTAGTGTTTGCTGGAGCAGAAGTACTACTCTGTGGCCTTTAAAACTTGTTTCTTAACCTTGACTACATCAATCATTGACTTATAGTCTTAGTGGAAGCTCTACAGAATGGCAGTTCCAGCTTTCATTCTCTGTAGGTATAATATTAACCATACTGTTTATAGCCATTGTGATCTGTCTTTGTATTATGTAGTACACTGACCTTACTTATCATAGTCTCAATTTCAGCCTATCCTATAGTAGTGGTAGCTCTCTAAGCATTTAGGTCTTGGATGAAGCTCTATGCACGATCTAAAATAAACAAGCAACGTAAATGTGATATAGAGAAACACTGTAGTTTAAAAAATTACCTGACAACTAATTTACGCTTCTGTTTCCCAGAAGCATTTGAACAAAGAAAAGCTTCTATAACCCGCGCACCACCAAAGTCTTTTAATGCGTGAAGGACATGGTCTGCTTCCATGGAAGTGATACTTGAAATATAAGCCTGAATGAATTCCTATGGCCGACAAAAATTATTTCACCCTAATTAGTGAGCATTATAGAAATTGAAAAAAAAAAACATGTACAACTGTGCACTGTGCAGGTCAACATAATTTTGAGTACTTCACAAGTTAACGTAAGGTGAATTATCAAGAGCTAAGAACACCTGGGTGCTCATAGCTCATGACCACAGACCAGAAGAAAATAGAATGCATCATCACGATATCCACAGCAATTTAACAATCGGTTGGCCTGTTATTTCGTCTTTTTGAAGCAGTATTTTTTTTAATAAAAAAATTCGAAATGGATCCTATATTATAGATATTTATATCTTGAGGAAACACACAAGGACTATTAATTTTTTAGGAAATAATTTGGCACATATACGCGTATATATGGGGATAGATAATATATGAGAAGGGAAGAGAGAGTATACAGCTACTCCTTCAGTACTGCTATAACAATGATTTACCGCTAATAAAAAACTACGTCACACTTAAGCAATATAAACCAAAAGTTATCTTAAAATCACACTTACGTTTGCGTTATGTTACGCAGCTGTTGGTTGCCATTTAGAAAAAAAATAAATTAAAAATGAACGAACCACACAGTCTTAAGAAGTCACATACACTTGGAAACTTAAACACTATCTGCAGAATCAAAGTGCCCATGACATGCATCTTTGCATCATTTGGCCAGTTCCAGTTGGATTTATCTCGACAGAAGAAGTAATTGTCAAGAAACAGAATCCGAGGAACAATGTACCTAGCAGACTCATTAGCAAGGCTTACGGCAGCAGCAAGGGCCTGACAACACTGCCAAAAAAGTGATAAATATGACAGGATAATTAGATAAACTCAAATCTATACAGAAGAAAGTCATCTTCTTAAAGGTTCAAAAGTTATGAGGCTGCACTGCTACTAAGAATGAGAATATAAGCTAAATAATCATTAATCAGTAAACTTAAAATGGATTACGAACCTTAGTTTCGTGGCTATGAAGTCTTTGACCTGTAGCAATGATAGAAGCAACAACTCCAGACCTACCCACCTCGAATAAATCCTTGAACTTTGTACCAAGTTCCTCCCAGATCAAGTCCATCTTAAAGGCAAAACACGGAAAAAAGAATGTTATAAGTTAAAGCATTACATGTTGAGACACACAGACACGCGTCGAAGAACATAGGTCAGTAACCAAAAAGCATGTTAATATGTGCATTAACAAACAAAATTACACGCAAAAACAAATTGATTGTAAAAGAGGTTGGTTACAACATGGTTATATGCGGTAAAAGTTACAGCACATACATGATCCTTGCACTTGGCATGTGAAATCAATGATTGGACAACAAAGTTCCCACAATGATGAGATGACAGGTCAAATGTAGAGTTTTTAAAGACTTTTGCCAAAAGTTCATTGTACACTGTTTCAGGAGCAACCTCCAAGATAACCTGCAAATTTTAGTATATACATTAGACAAAAGTCGAAACTGAAAGAAAGTGTATCTACGATGAGACTAATACAAACAGGTACACATTCAGAACATGGCTCAAAAAATTGTTCCACAGGATATATTATGTCTTCACCTCCATTAAATGGCTGAATGCAGATTCTTTCATCAAACACAAAAGGTTGTGCACTGCACTATCTTCTATTAGCTTCCCTTCCTGAACATTCTCCATGCTGCAGCCGAGAAGAATTGGAATTACATGCAACAACTCTTCTTCATTTCCACTTAACATCTTTAAGGCAGTCTGCTATCAAGTAAATGTAACCTATCAAAACGCTTCAACTTGACATTCTTATCAACTTGAATTTTGGCACCCAAAAAAATTTGTGCATAGCAAGACTGAAATGTATGGTCAAATATGTAATAGAATTGAAAAATGTGCCGAAACTACATAAGATCATTTCATCTCTTTCAATATATTTATATACATTGATGTATTCGAAAGTTGGATTTGTAACTATGCTATAAAAAAAAATTTAAACTATAATTATTCAAACACGCATTCTGCATGTCTCGAGTCTATATGGATAACTTGACAGGATCAGATGAAGTAAAACCTACGACCCAGATAGGCACATATGCCTACACATGACTCAGAACAGATAGGCACATATGCCTACACACGACTTGGACAGGTACTAATATCTCTGCCCGTGTCTCTTGGAGAGAGAAAAATTTAACCATGGTAGATAAGGCCAATGGAAAAAAAAATCTAAACTAGTTTTTAAAAAGAAATTACATACAAAAATATCCTGCCTAACTCTGGAAAAACGGAAAGTATAACAATAGCACCAGTAAACTTTTCTTGAAAGTACTTGGCAAAAAAAGAAGATGTTTCAAGTAGCAGAACAACATGCCTGTAAAACCAAACTGCTATATTGATCAACTTGGAGTGTCGCAATGTCTTCCCTGGCAGCATTCAACATCTCTTTTACGAGATATATCAACAAATTGGGAAATCCTTGAGAATGTTGTTGTGACACATTCTTGTCGGAGTGAGACGGCTTTAAGTTCAAACGTTCTGCCAGAACAACAGACGACTTTTTGCCATGGGATTCTGCAGAATCTATTGGCACCCCTTTACAAAGACAGAGAAGACTCCGAAGAACATGCGATCCATAACAATCACACATGACATCAACAGGACTGAGCACAATAGCCTAAGAAGAAAAGGTGGAAAATAATGAATCTTTTCAATAGCAACAGACATCCTACATCTTTCCTAGATCAAAGGTTATACAATCTGCAATTTCTAGTTTCGATTCTTCTAAAGTAATTTTAAAGCCAAAATATTAAATTAACGATCCAATACCACAATTTCCTTGTACAACACGTACCTGACAAATTGAAGTTACGGTATCCTTAATAAGTGAGTAATTCTCAGTATCCTGAAGATGCATAGCTAAAGCCTTAAGAGCGGACTCAGCTACATGAGAGCCAGATTTGTCCATAGCAATACGTGGGAAATCCTTTGAACATCCATGAAGAAAGCTGCAAAGATGATCTACAGAACAGCCTTCAACGAGGGCTTGCAGGGTATGGCTTAATATATAATCAGTGGCAAGTTCTACTTCTTTCCCTCTTGCTTCTTCTAAGGCATTCCCACATATGCCAGCCCGTTCCTCATAGTCAATCTCGGTACCTTCAATGACATTTGAAATTTCCGAAAAGTATTTGGACACTTCAGGATCGACCTGTTTCCTAGAATGAAAATTCAGAAGAAAAGAACATAATGTTACGGCTTTCCTGAGAAAAAGTTAGCTTATTATGCACCATTCGGTTAGAGAAATGAAATTGAGAGGAAATCAAATGAATGCCCTATTCCTCTTTTGTTCACTTTATTCATAAACCTTGCCATAAAATTAAAACTGCACTTTTTAATTTTTCTTTACTTGTCTCTATTACATCATTTCTTCTCCCTTTAACTTTTCTAATAATTTTTAACTAAGCATCAATGTATCATATTATAGAGTACAAAATTAACAATCAAACCTGATGAATGACGTCTGCGGCTCAAAGTCTTGTTGATGCCTCGAGAACTTCTTAGAATTAAATGTATCATCATACCCACCATCATAATTTTTCTGAGAAGAATAATCCCCACCTCCTTTCTTATTCCCCTTCTTGCTCATTCCTCGTTTTTTCCCACCACGATTATGGGTACTATATTCCCCAGCCATCACGCAGTACTAGTTCAAACCACAATATTCACTATCCAATACGCAAATGCTTTAAACCTACAAAAAAAAAATCTCCGCGTATTCCTTCAAAAATAAACAAAACTTAGCTGTTTCGTATAAACTCGTAACGAAAACAACTTCAAATTCCAACAGTAAATCATCAAAATTAAAATGTGACACATAAAAGCACTATACAGATGGTGTTACAGTACTGAAATTCTACAAAGCAAGCAAATGGAAAATGAAATTATGTATGTATCACAACTGAACCAACAGAAACAAACTTAATTTTTAAAATATAAGAAGAGCTTACAAATAATAGTTAACTTGAAATGAATATAAATTTAAAAGCAAAGAAGCAGCAACAGTTCAATTAGTGACCTCTTCAGCCACAGCTGAAATACAGAATATGCATAAATAAAGTATTTATTAAAACAAGCATATACACATATATAAAGATACGAATTGTTGCTTACAAGTTTGTGGTGATGCTTATATCTTTATTTCCGGCCGGCAATTTGTATCCGACAGCCTCTCTTCTCTCTGGTTTGATCTTCAACAAGATACGAGCCGGAAAATCAAAACCCTGCAATTTTACTTAAACCCAATTGGGCTTCCATTTGGGCCTGTTGCGTTTTTATCCTAGTTGGATCATGGATGTAACATTATTTGAAGTCTTGGGAGTTGGGATGTTTTCACCCATGGACTGGAGTGGACCCTAATACATGCTCTTTATAACTTTTCTAATCACGGTATTTTAAAAAATAAAAATTATAGATATATATAATAAAAAAATTAATAAAATAAAATCTTGTTTTTATTTATTTTAATAAATACATTCAAAAATTGATTCAATTGGATATTACTATATATGTATTATGTTTAGTCTTACATTGATGAACCTACCAAAAATGAAGTATCAATTCAATTCTTTATTAATATAAAAGATATAATTACATTTAAATTTATATATAAACTTTTTGTAATTAGAAACGGGTCAAAGATGAATCTTTACAAACCTAAATATGGATACAAAATCTGAAAAACGAATTATCCGGCTGATAAAATTTAATACAAAATTTATCCAAACCTCAATATGGATACCAAATCTAAGAAATATCATCAATTTATATTACCAACTAGGTTTTTTTAAAACATGAATTTTGGAAACTTAAATTTTTAAATGAAATGATGATCCTAATTATATAAATGTTATCCATGATATTTCTAAAAAAATGAGGGATTTTAGTTACAAAATATAGAAAATGTGATAAGTTTTAGTTGAAAAAGGTAATTGGTTAATTATTAGTAATTATAAAATTATTATTTTATTTTATTAAATAGAATGCTCGTGATATAATTGGATAAAAAGAGGACTTAGTTAGAGAAAATTAAAAAGGTAACATGTTTTAGGTGAAAAAGATAATTGATTAGTTTATAGTAATTATAATTTAACTATGTTATTTTACTAAATAAAATACTCGTAATATTTTAGAAAAGGAGAAATTAATGTTGCCCGTGATATTTCTAGAAAAATAGGGATTTTAGTTAGAAAATATAGAAAAGATGATATGTTTTAGCTGAAAAAGGTAAGGGTGATGGCCCAAAATATTCATATGGGAGTCATGCTGGCCTTTTTTATTGACGGGATACGTTAAATCGTGTACCGTGATAGGAGGGGTAATACGGTACTTCGTGTACCGTGATAGGAGGTGATACGGAACACCATGTACCATGATAGGAGGTGATACGGAACACCATGTACCATGATAGAGGTGATACGGAACGCCATGTACCGTATCCATCTAATACGGAGGCCGAAACTTCGTATCCCGTTAGTATTTCGGGTCATTTTTCCCAGAATTAGTATTTTGGGCAACTTCATCCCAAAAATCAGTATTTTGGTAATTCTCTCAAAAGGTAATCGATTAATTATTAGTATTATAATATTATAATTTTTTTTTATTAAATAGAACTATTCGTGATATAATTGGAAAAAGATAGATTTTAGTTTGAGAAAATAGAAAAGGTAACGTGAAAATTAAAATGGTGACATACTTCAGGTGAAAAAGGTAATTGATTGGTTTATAGTAATTATAATTTAATTGTTATTTTACTAAATAAAATTGTTCGAGGTGTTTTTAGAAAATGAGAAATTAATGTTTACCGTGATATTTCTAGAAAACAGGAATTTAATTTTAAAAAAATAAAAAAATGATACGTTTTAGCTAAAAAGGTAATCGATTAATTTTTATCATTATTATATTATTATTTTATTTTTATTAAATAAAATCTTCCGTGATATAATTGAAAAAATAGAGGTTTTAGTTAGAGAAAACAAAAAAGGTAATGTATTTTGGCTGAAAAAGGCAACTCGTGATATAATTGGGAAAAAAGATATTTTAGTTAGAGAAAACAGAAGAGGTAACGTGTTTTGACTGAAAAAATTAATTGATTAGTTAATAGTAATTGTAGTAAACTTTTTAATTAGATAAACGAAAATGAAATTACTTAGTTATTGAAAAATAGAAAAGGTTATATGTTTAACCTAAAAAAGAAAAATGTTTAAGAAAGGAGAAATTTTAGTTAGATAAAATATAAAAGATAAAACTTTATTATTTAATAAGATGGATTTTATTTTATTTTTGAAAAGCAACAAACATTGCATTAGAATTAAACCAGGACAAAGATGTTCCAAGAACAAAGATAACCAAGTGATACAAAGCCTCCTAAACTCCACAAAACAGGAGAACTACACTTGGCTACTAAGAGATATAACACCCAACAAAAGACTTACTACAAACACTTAAACATAGTAATAGAAAATAGGGACAGAAGACTAGAAGACAAGGACTGAACATTTGGAAAAACTCAGCTTCCGTAGGTTTAGTTCATTATGTCATCATCCTGCACCTCAACATCATTCTGCACTACTCCATCCGCAATGTCCTCTCTCTGATTGTTTCAAATTGCGGACCAACCGGTCCTAATCCCATGTCGTTGTACCAAATTTCATTCACCCTCCCAAACGGCCCATCAATTAGTACCATTCTATCCCAGTTATGAACTCCAAACTGAGCTAAGTAAATCGCCAACCTGTTGCATTCCTCCCCCACCGAAACCTCATCGATAACAAAATTATTGTCCTCCTTTCTAGTATTAAGTTGCCTTAAGACAAACTCGTGCTCAGGGACCTCTCTCACAAAACGAGAATGTCGCCACTCCAGTGTGCTCCTGGATGATCAGATTCAAGCTCCAACAAACGGTAATCACCAAAGAAAGCTTTACGTAATGCAAAAAGCATTGCGTAAAACTCATTCAACCTTCTTTCCTGAATACCCAAGGACCCAGCATACATGTGTACAATTGTGCCTCTATCATCCCTGATAACAATCCCAATACCAGATCTATTACCGTTAGGAAGAGCCTCATCAAAAAAGATTCCATGTACATTAATCTTGAAATAACCCTCCTTCGGAAGAGACCATCTGATACCAACGTCCACCATGCTTGGTATAAGAAAAATCTTCTATAAGAGAGAATGAAGTGCTTGGAAGAAGGAGAAACATTATATACACCACTAATAACGTTTCCAAAGCGCCCTGCACTAGTCCCTAAGCGACAGAAGCTATCAAAACCCTCGACTGTTCGAATTTCCTTGGAATAAAACACATAATTGTTGATATCTATAGATAAAAGAGAAAAAATCTGAAGAAAACATGCCTCCTTTAAAAGACTTCCTAGCAGTAGATAGCCCAGCCCACTAATAAGATGGATTTTATCTGTAATTAAGCAAGGATAATAAGTAAAATCAACAGGTATTGTACTAACTAACCAAACTTTTAATGTTTCAGCTTTTATATATTTTACCTGAAAAGGAAATTACTTAGTTATTGAAAAATAAAAAAGATAATATGTTTAACCTAAAAAAAGAAATTTATAGTAAAGGAGAAATTTTAGTTAGATTTTAATGTTTCGGCTTTTATATATTTTACCTGAAAAGGAAATTACTTAGTTAATGAAAAATAGAAAAGGTAATATGTTTAACCTGAAAAAGAAAATTGATTAATAAAGGAGAAATTTTAGTTAGATAAAATATAAAATATATAAATAAAGAAATTATTTGTTTATTGAAAAATTGAAAAGGTAATATATTTAACCTGAAAAAGAAAATTGATTAGTAAGGGAGAAATTTTGTTAAATAAAATATACAAATATATATTGATTAGTTAGTAGGATAAATTTAATTTAAGGATAAATAAGTAAAATCAACACGTACCCGACCAACCAAACTTAATATTTCGACTTTTATATAATAGTATAGATATAGATAGTATATAGATATAGATTTCAGATAAATGGTAGTACAAAATTATTTTGCCATTATTGTCGGTGAAACACTGAAAGTGAAAGTGGGTTTATCCATCAACTTGCTTTTTATTTTGAATTTTTGGCAACCACCCCTATTCTATTTTACTCTTTTCAATCGTTTATCTTGTGTTACTTCCAATTATAATATTTAAATTTTGCATTAAAACAATTATGATGCTTTTCAATATTAAACTTTTAATAAAATATAGATGCATTTTAAATAGTAAAAAATAAATGAATACGTATCGACATAAAAAGATATATTATTGTATATTTTAATAGATATAGCTTAAAACCCGTACGATGCACGAATTTTTTTTAATATTATATGAATTTTTTCATTAATTTGAACTAATCTTTTTAAAACATGAATTTTGCAAGCTTAAATTTTTAAGGGTGATGGCCCATAATACCTCTTTTTTCTCTTCCCATTACCAAAATACCCACCGCCAACTCGGGCGGCCCTAAATACCCACGGGATGCGCTACTAGTGGAGGAGTATCTTGAAGATACGTTGCTGCTGAAGGAGTAACAGCTAGACACGCAGTTAGGTACGACGTATCACTAAGACACGCCACTGGGACAAGCGCGAGACGTCATCGTTACACTGTATGATGGATGCCACAGTAGCCTGTGATACGCAACTGGCAAATGCGCATCTCAGGATACGCATTTTCCAGTTGCGTATCTAGTGTCTTCTCCAAATTTGCAGAAACGCGACGAGGCGATTCCGATGGTGACAACACAACCAAAGCTTCGTTCACAGCCTATAGGTACTTTCCAATAACGTATTATACATCAATCGAATCGTCTTTCGACGATCTACACATACATACCCATTTCGAACCATTTGGTTTGCCGGATTTTCAACCCCCAAATCGAACCATAAAACTCAAATCGATTTTCCGACGAAGTCTTTTTCGCCCCTGCGGGGCCATATTTGGATAAATCAGTTAGTACATAATGAAGAGGAAGCAGTGGTGATTGTTTTGATGTGCTCCGTTATAGTGGAGGTGGCCGGAGAGAGGAGAAAGAGGGGGAGAGAGATCGGAGCGATTGAGAGAGGACGAGAGAGACGGGAGAGAAGACAGACGAGGGAGATGCTACAGTAGACGGGATACGCCGTTTCCAGTGGCGCATACCGTGGGTAGATAGGGCCTTCTGTTCCGCAAAAATGCATTTCGGGCCATGGGTAGCTCAATTTGAGGTATTTTGGTCATTTTCTCTTGAAATGAGATGATGATCATAATTATTTAAATGTTATCAGTGATATTTTTAGAAATGAGGGATTTTAGTTAGAAAATATAGAAAAGGTGATAGATTTTAGTTGAAAAAATTAATGGGTTAATTATTAGTAATTATAAAATTACTATTTTATTTTTATTAAATAGAATGCCCGTGATATAATTGGAAAAAGAGAGGACTTAGTTAGAGACAACTAAAAAGGTAACATGTTTTAAGTGAAAAAGGTAATTGATTAGTTTATAATAATTATAATTTAATTATGTTATTTTACTAAATAAAATTGCTCGTAATGAAAATTAATGTTCCCGTGATATTTCTAGAAAAAGAGATATTTTTTAGAAAATATAGAAAAGATGATACGTTTTAACTGAAAAAGGTAATCGGTTAATTATTAGTATTATAATATTATTATTTTATTTTATTAAATAGTACCGTCCATGATATAATTGGAAAAAGAGATATTTAAGTTTGAAAAAATAGAAAAGTTTTAGTTTGAAAAAATAGAAAAGGTAATGTAAAATTAAATGGTAAAATGATTAGTTTATAGTAATTATAATTTAATTATTAATAAAATTGCTCGTAGTGTTTTTATAAAATGAGAAATTAATGTTACCCGTGATTTTTTTAGAAAAAAAAAATTAATTAGGAAAAAATAAAAAAATGTTACATTTTAGCAGAAAAGGTAATCAGTTAATTATTAGCATATTATTATTATTATTATTTTATTTTTATTAAATAGAATCGTACATGATATAATTGGAAAAATAGAGGTTTTAGTTAGAGAAAACAATATTTTGACCGAAAAAGGTAACCCGTGATATAATGGGAAAAAGAAATTGTTAACTCGAATAACTTGTAGAAGGGGGGGTTGAATACAAGTTATATAATCGTGTCTGATTTTTGCTTGATTAGATAAACAAGAATAAACGAATGAATCAAACTATTTGTATTAATAAGATCAAATACAAACTCTACCAAAGGTGTACAAATACCTTTAGCAGCTGCTGACAAAATAAATCTCTCTCTCTCTCTGTTTATTTTGAACTCTCGAATACAAACCTTATACAGAGCTACGCATACAAAACTCACGACTCGAACTTACGTACTTTTTACAATGATATAGAGAGAGTATTTATAATGCTACCTATCAACTAATCACAGAAAGATAATTATACATGACAATGTTCTGCCGTCCAGTTGATAGTTTCCATCAATAGAAAATTCTTTCCTTCATAATATCTTCTTGCTTGTTCCTCAAACAAAGATCCTGTTTTATAGCACTTGCCAGTTTCTGTAGCATCCATAATGACATCATCAGTAACACGACTGATATCAGGATTCCATCTTGCATCAGGATCTGACCATCCCATCAGTACTTGATCAGTATTTGACCTGACGTATCAGGATTCAATCTCAGTTCCTGACATATAGTACTTGATGCACTGTTCCTGACTTAATTCTACAGATTACTGTCTAACACATATATCCTATACAAAGTGCTAAATCCTTTATAAGATCAGGATATACAAGAAGTATAAGTAAAATTCTATTCTTAACATCACAACTCATGAATTATTCCTAACAATCTCCCCCTATTTATGCTTTAAAACCTGAAGCATAAATCTGAGTTGTTGATGTCAAAACATATAACAATACAATCAGAATAGAATTTATGAATTCAAAAATCATGAAGTTAAGTACCTCCCTCTTCAGATATAGACATAGTATCCAGTACTTAGATGAAAGAATTCAACTATTTGATGCTTCTTTTCCTTTACCACTTCCCTGATAAGATTCACCTCTGTCATCCTTAGTTCTTCTTTTATCTCCTCTAGTCTATTTATCTCCTCCCCCAGTCTGTTGCATTTGAATTGTTTTTATCTCCCCCTTTTTGACATCAGCAACATTAATTCCAAGAGATTCAGTAACAGAACAAATGAGATTCATCAGAACTGCTTGATTTTCCATAATAGTGACTTGGTTATCTTCAAGTGTTTGAAGTCTTGATTGAATTTCAACTTGAGATTTCTGAATGTCTTGTAGAACTTCAGAATTGACTTCAATGTTGGAAGTGTTTGGAACATCTTCAGATTCAATTCTTGTAGAAGAAGTTGCCTATGTAGAATGATATTCAAGTAATAAAACTTGATTAGAGTTACAAACATCTTCATCTTTTTGATCTGAAGCTTCAATATGATCATCTTGTCCTTCACCAGTATTCTGTGTACTAACATCTACAAATCCTGACTCCTCCTTAGATTGATCAGATACTGTTGATGTCTCAATTCTGGCTGATATTGGTAGTACAAACAAAGGAATACTAGGATCATTAGGAATATCTTCTGGTACTGGTGGTGTAGAAGTTTGTCTTAGCCTTTCACCTCTTCTGTTGATAATTCCTGCAAGCCTTTCTTTTTGCTTCTGAGCTTTAACTTCTGGCTTTGCATTGTGCTTTGCTAAGTCATTCTTCTCATACATCTTAATAAAAGAATAAGTACCAGCATCCATACCAAGATTGTCAGACCAAGATTCAGGAAAAACCTGATCCCAGAAATCAAACGATGGTGGTTTCCTAATTTTCTCTCCCTCACTATGGAGTTGATCATCCATACCCTCAATCTCACTTTGACTATCTAAAGTCAACACTCTTTCTACCTCTCCTTTTTCCTGGTCAGGAGCCAGCCTCTCTGATTGTGGATCAATATCCATCTTTTCAAGTGTATCACTTAAATTTGGATAAGTGCTCTCATGACCTACAGAAAAATAGAGTTTAGAAGAAGTTTTTATACCTGAACTCACATGGAGAGAGGGTTCCTCATTTGGCAAGGGGCTTGAGGTTTTCTCCAAGGAGTGAGCTGCTATAGTCTCTAAACCCTCACAAACATCTTCTTTCCTTCCAGAGACTACAGGCTCCAGTATACCACTTTCAGGTTCTCTACTAGACTCTGATGTCTTCAGTAATACTTCATTAGACACCATAGTTAGTATATCACCGTCTTTAAGTGTTGTTTGCTGAGACACACCCTCAAGGTAGATAGACTCTGACTGAACAATATTTGTTTGATCTTTAGAAAAATCAATCAAAGTCATTCCTCCCATATCATAGGGTTTCTCACTTGCAATTTCAGTCATCACAGAAGACCTTTCAGCATCAGCTATCATAGCTCCTGAGTCATCCAACCTCTGACTAGATGGTTCTTGTGTTGCAGTGACTGTGATCTGATCCTTTCTATTATCCACCACTGGTGCAATAATATCCTCTGTTGACTGCATTCCTCTACCTACTTCCTCCTGTTGTTCACCTTGAGCTGAAGCATCTTTAATAATGACATCCTTGTCAAATAAATATGCATGAAGTGATTGAAGTGCAACATGCTTTGAGAGTCCAAATTTCTTGACTAATTGTCTTCTGACAGTTACATAGAAATACATCTTCATTAAGTCAAGTCTTTGATGTAGAAGTCCATACTCTTCTGAAAATAAAAGTTTTGGTACTCTTTCAACTAGAAAATCTAGAACAGGCCTGGATGGCTTCACTTTGATAGAAATAACTCCCATAGCCAGTCTGTATGATAATGTAGTTTCCCATAAAGAATCAATATCCAGATCTCTATAGTCATTTGCTGACTTGATTGTAGCTTCATTTGTAGAGACCTGCATGATATTAGTTGGACTAGACTCTGTGTGTGTAGGTGACAAATGAATCTTTCTCCTTGTTCTCCTAGTATAATGAACAAAAGATTTATCCTGAGAAGACTCAAGAGGTGTAGACACAGAAGTAATCTTGGGATGAGATCCTTTTTCAATAGACACAGTCTTTTGAGAGATAGTATCCAGTAACTGTTTTCCCTTTTTAAGTACTACAGCCTTTTGAGAGACTGCAGCCTGGCTGTGACTAGGTGCTTTATCTCTTTGTCCTAGCTTAGAAAGTTGAATTGCAGCCTTCAATTCTTCTCTCTTAACAAGAGATATATTATCATCATCTTCACTAGAACTACTACTACTTGACACAACAAATCTTCTCTTCCTTACAATTGATGTCTTTCGAGAAACACCAGAGGTTGGTTTCTTTGAAACAATAGGCTGTGAATCAAAACTTGATTCTTGAATTATTTCAGAGACTATAATGTTTTGGGCTACTTGGGTAGACACGGGTGGGTTCTCCTCCAAATGAGATTCCTGAGCCATTTCACCACAAAAGAAAGAAGAATTGTAGAGAGTAGGAAGATGAGTTTTAAGAATTACCTGAACATGATGTGGATAATGAATTGCAGGTATTTCATCTAGATTCTTTTCATTGTCCTTCTTTGTAATGTCAGAGAAAATTCTCTTTTGCTATACATAAGAAGAAATACAATGTTCTCTACCAAATCTAGCTTCAACATCAGGAATAAAATGATTAATAAACATTTGCATAAATCTATGATAATAAATCATTTTCCTGTTTTGATCTCTTGACCCAAGTTTAATACACATCTGATTTAAGATAATGTGACCAATGTTAATTACTCTGTCATAAAGCAAACTGTAAGCAATATGTGAGGTAACAGAAGTAATTTACTGAAAAGAACTACATTTGCCAGTAAAACATTTAGCAATTTGATCAAAGAAGAAAGACCATTCCTTCCTAAGAAAAGACCTATTTAACTGGCTCATATTGTCTAGAGGTCCACTATAACCTAATGCAGACAACATAGTTCTTACATCATCATCAGATGGTTCACTTGCATAATTATTAGTAACATGTAAGAGAAGTACTGAATTAACAACAGATTCAGTAATGTCATAAGTATCTTGTCCTAAGTGTAGAACAATCTTACTTGATTGACTCTGAGTAGAATCAATTACCTCAGCATTCTCCCAAGCTTGTGAAACAGCAGCTTGATTTATTTCTGGAGATGCTGACAATGCATAATGCAAAGGTCCAATAGCCATAAAATCCATCACAAGATGAAAATCAGCTGATACTCATTTTTTGCTGGTGATTACTGTAACATGATTATTCATCATAAAATCAAAGTCACCAAACTTGAAAGCTACTGATTTTGGTAGTCTTCTTTGAGCTGCCATTTTTGATCTGAAAAGAACTTGAGAAATCTTGAAATTGATTAGAGATTTTGAGAACTTAAATGAATGTTTTTGCCTTAAGAAATACAATTTAGAAATTAGCAATAAACAATCAGAGTCTCAATAAAGATATATTCAAAAATTCTTCAGACCCACTAACCCACGTTGACACGTAGGTTGACAGGTGTCAGTCCCTGAAAAATGCAGTTTTACCCACGATTTTTGGAAAATAAAATCCAAACTTGATTTTCATGAAATAAATCAGGGTAAAATCAAAATTAAATCAATACTAATCAGCTTCCTTTTCTAATGTGATCTTTTTCACCAAGATAATCACAACTCTTCATGTGATTAAAAATAATAAAAATAATCATCAATCGTGATGAAATCACTCTCGCTTTCCTGATCACTATCATCCTGATTCCAAAGATTAAATGGAGTTCCACGTGGCAATTTTAGAATTTAACTTGAAAAGAACATCAATAATCTAAACAAAAAAATCTTGTTAGATTGTCAAAAATATCTTGGAAATATGAAAGAATCAGTCATACGCATAGATGTATACGCCGATACATTGAATATTTAAAATGACTGTTCAGCTTCTCACTCTTTCCTTTATAAACCCTTGATGTCTTTTGCCTTTCTTAACTCCAAAAACACACAAAACCTCTCTGTAAACACAGAGCTTCCACAAAATACAATGACCTTCAACCCAATCTTTCGATTTCTCACAGATGATGAATACCAAAGATTCAATATTCGTCTCTTTGAAGAGATGACTTTTCTCATCGTTTTAGACATGGTTGGAGTAGATCCATATAATGTCCAAAACCTTCTCTTAGAACATCCATCTGTTGGATACAATCACCCTCTAACCTCCTCAAAACTTGAGGATGAAGAATTTGGCCGAGAATCTGAGGTTGATCTTGATGGGGATGTTATACATTCAAGTCAGCTACTCTCATTCAAGTCGCCTAGACAAGGAATCCAGGAGTAATCATCAAAGTGACTCTTGAGATACTCCTTGTCCTGAAGTAGATCTTTGAAGACTAAGAACAGCAACAACTTTAGACAAAATAAGGGTTATCAGTAGAAATTAGACAAAAAGATATTTGTATTTCATTTCCATGTATGTAATGCTTTCAATTAATGAAAATACAATTTCTTATTATCTACTTGTCTGTGATTGTTTATTGACTGATGTGAAAAACAATATAAACTATCAGTATGAATGAATTAAAGTTTGCTTGCATAGACTTAACAAAACTCAGAATTAGATCACTACAAAAAAAATGAACTTCAGGATTTGACACACAAATTTCACAATCCTGATACTGATGATAAAATCCTGATGACGTCAGCATACTGATAGTAATCCTGACCCTGATGTTTATTAACAAGTCTATCATACTGAAATTTATCAAAGTACAATGTTATAGCTTAAGCATTTAACAATCAAATATAGATCCTGACAAGAATATCAAGTCTATAGGCTGAAAACAACATACCTTGCTACTTTTGCAGATGTTAAAGATCTAGAAATTTAACATTCCTAACTCACTTACTAATATACTGAATGTAGTCTCATCAAGTGGTTTAGTTAGAATATCTGCAAGCTGTTTGTCAATAGGAACAAAATGAAGTTCCACAGTACCACTCTCAATATGTTCTCTAATAATATGATACCTGACATCAATGTGCTTAGTCCTTGAACGTTGAACTGGATTTTCTGCAATTTTGATAGTACTAGTTTTATCACAAAACATAGGAATATTACTAAGTGTCATACCATAATCCATCAACTGATTTCTTATCCAAAGGAGCTGTGCACAACAACTGCCTGCTGCTATATACTCAACTTCTGCAGTTGAGGTTGAGACAGATTGTTGCTTCTTGCTTGCCCAAGAAGTCAATCTGTTTCCCAAGAATTGACATGTACTCTATTTTACACCCTGCATAATCAGAGTCTGAATAGCCAATTAGGGAGAAATCAGATTCTCTAGGATACCACAAACCAAGATTTGGAGTTCCTTTGAGATATCTAAAAATTATCTTCACAATAATTAAATGAGATTCCTTAGGATCACTTGGAATCTAGCACATAAATAGGTAGAAAATATTATATCTGGTCTACTTGCAGTTAAATATAACAATGAGCCTATCATGCCTCTTTAACTAGTGTTATCCACACTCTTTCCCTTAGGATCAGAGTCTAGTTTAGTGGCTGTTGCCATGGGTGTTTTTGCAACTGCACAGTCTTGAAAGTCAAATCTTCCTAAAAGATCTTTGATATACTTTGACTGATTAATGAAAATACCAGTCTCAGTCTGTTTGACCTGCAAGCCTAAGAAATAATTTAGTTCACCCATCATGCTCATATGATACTTAGACTGCATAAGCTTGCTAAACTTAGCACACAACTTTTCATTTGTAGAACCAAATATGATATCATCAACATAAACTTGAACTAAAAGCAATTCACCTTTTATCTTTCTAAAGAATAGAGTTTTGTCAATTGTACCTCTTGTGAAGCCATTTTCAAGAAGAAATTTAGACAAAGTCTCATACCATGCTCTTGGTGCCTACTTTAGTCCATAAAGTGCCTTGTCAAGTTTGTAGACATGATTTGGAAACTTTGGATCAACAAATCCAGGTGGATGTTCCACATATACTTCCTCATCAAGCTTGCCATTTAGAAAAGCACTTTTTACATCCATCTGGTATACCTTGAACTTTGAATGAGCTGCAAATGCAAGAAACATCCTGATTGCTTCCAATCTTGCTACAGGTGCAAAGGTTTCATCATAGTCAATTCCTTCTTCCTGAGAGTAACCCTTGGCCACCAGTCTTGCTTTGTTTCTTACAATCATACCAGATTCATCTAGCTTATTTTTGAAAATCCATTTTGCACCAACAATAGATCTATCTTTAGGTCTTGGTACCAGTTTCCAGACTTTGTTTCTCTCAAACTCATTTAATTCATCCTGCATTGCAATTACCCAATCAGGATCCTGTAAGGCTTCTTCAACCTTCTTAGGTTCATTCTTTAAGAGAAAGCAACCATACAAGTATTCATTTTGAATTGATCTTCTAGTTCGAACACCACTATTTGGATCACCAATAATCAAATCTTCAGTATGATCCTTTGTCCATTTTCTAACAGGTGGTAGATTGACTCTTCTAGTCTCTCCCCCTAAGTTAGTGGTTTCTCTTGTAGAAGAATTCTCTTTGCCTTCAAAAACTCCCCTTTGATCAATAGAATCAATAGATTCCATATTGCTGCTAGTTATTGATCTTTCCTCAGTAGACTCTGAAGGATCAGTTCCTGATGGAGTAGACTCTGAATAGCTAGTATGCTCCTGATGATTACTGTGTCCTCTTGATTTATTTGCTCCCCCTCAACAGTAGCACTCCTTTGAGAAGCAATATAAATTCCTTCTGGAGAACCTTCATCATCACTGGAGAGTATCTCAGAATTCTTCAGATTTTCAAATTTCAATTTGTCATGGCTTTCATCAGTTTACAGAATTCCAAATTTCTTGTCATCAAATGCAACATGAATTGATTCCATAACAATGTGAGTTCTGAGATTATAAACTTTGAAGGCCTTAGATGCTGAATATCCTAGAAAGATTGCTTCATCCGATTTGGCTTCAAATTTTCCAAGTTGTTCTGGATGAACTTTTAGGACATAGCATTTGCATCCAAAGATGTGAAAGTATTTCACACTTGGTTTCTTTCCTTTGATCATCTCATAGGGAGTCTTTCCATGACTATTTACCAAGGTATAGTTTTGAGTGAAACATGCAGTGTTAATAGCTTCTACCAAAAAATAGGTTAGAAGTTTTGCATCTGCAAGCATGGTTCTTGCTGCCTCTATGAGAGTCCTGTTCTTTCTTTCCACTACACCATTCTGCTGAGGTGTACCAGGTGCAGAAAACTGTTGAGTGATTCCATTGTCTGCACAAAACTCCTCTATTGTAGAATTCTTGAATTCTGTACCATTGTCACTCCTAAGTACTTTGACTTTGTACTTAGAGTTATTTTGAATAATCTTGACAAGTTCAATGATTTGCTGAGGAGCTTCATCCTTCTTGTGTAGAAAGAATACCCATGTGAACCTTGTGAAATCGTCCACTATCACTAGAGCATATCTTTTCTTGCTGATAGACATAATGTTTACTGGACCAAACAAATCAAGATGTAGTATGTGAAATGGTTCAGTTATTGAATTTTCAGTCTTGCTCTTGAAAGTGGTTCTTCTTTGTTTTCCAAGCTGACAAGCATCACAAAGTCCATCTTGCACAAAATTTGCCTGAGGTAGGCCTCTCACTAAATTGTGCTTAATAAGTTGATTAAGCTTCTTGAAGTTGAGATGTGAGAGCTTCTTGTGCCAATTCCAGCTTTCATCACTTGTTGCTTTGCTGTAGAGACATCTAACAATTCCATTAGATGTATCACTTAAGCTGGCTTCATATATGTTACCATGTCTTTGACCAGTTAGAACAATGTCTCCATTCTGCATATTCAAGATTTTGCATCCTTCTCTATCAAAGATTGATTGGTAACCTTTATCACCCAGTTGACTTATGCTTAAAAGAGTATGTTTCAAGCCTTCAACCAGTGCTACGTTTTCTATGATGACATTTCCCAAAACAATTGAGCCATATCCCAGAGTTTCTCCTTTGTTGCCATCTCCAAAAGATATTACTGGGCCAGCTTTCCTCTCAAACTTTGTAAGCAGGGACTTTTTTCCAGTCATATGTCCAGAGCATCCACTGTCCAAAATAATTGAATGCTTCTTTCCTGTGCCCTGCAAACAAAAAGTAACTAGTTAGAATTTTTTAGGACCCAAATTTGATTGGATCCTTTCTTACTAGATTTAGAAACGACAGGCTTTGAAGATTTTGCTTTACTTTACCTGTTGCAGAGTCAACCTTAGACTCTGATTTCACAAACTGTTTGTGACTAGGAGTTTCAGATTTCAAAGAATAATAGTCATAATACAGTTCATGATATTCTCTACACATGTAAATAGAATGAAGTAAACTACCACAATGATAACAAGCTTTCTGTGGTTGGTATTGAATTTTTTGAGTCTTGGGGAATCTGGACTCAGTTTTCCAAGAAGGTTTTTTATTGCAGTCTAGGGCCAAATGATTATGATTTCCACACTTATAGCATTTTTTCCTAGGTGCATCAGGTACATTCTTGTAATTATTCTCTTTGTTAATACCTTCTTTTCCATTCCTATTTATTTTGATCTTGCTAGACTCTGAAAGACCATCTAATCTCTGTTTCAACTGAGACTTAGACAGAAACCCTATGTTTACATTCTTAGGTTTCTTTAACACTTTCTCATCTAAATTACTATTGTTAATTCTTTTATGTACAACAGGGGTACCTTTTGAATCAACAAATTTAACATGATTAGGTTCAGAAACAATTTTCTTACCTTCAGATTTAGATGTGCTAGCTTCTACTTTACCATCATAATTGACAATAGCTACTTTTTCTTCTTGTCTAGCCTTATCAAAACCTAAACCATTAACTTTACCACGAATTCCACTTTCAAAGATTTCTAGAGTCTTTTTACCAGAATTGTTAATGGTTTTAATCACATCTCTCTCTTCCTCTAGTTCTTTTCTGACATAGTCATAAGCCTCAAGAATAACACTATAATCATGCTTAGCTTTATCAGAACTTAACTTGTATTCTTCCATTTGAATTAACTCAGATTCAAGAAAATTATTTCTATCAACTAATTTATCATTCTTAACCTTAAGTTCATCTCTTTCACTGGTAAGAATTCTAAAATTAGTCATAAGATTCTTAAACTCAGCATGGATAGATCTAATTTCATCAGAATTTAAGCTATCAAATGAATCAAGAGAGTGAAGTGATACTTTAACAGAAGATGGAGAAGTTTTCTTTGGAGATCCAGGTTTGTCTGAAACATTTGCCATCAATGCAATGTTGTCATAATCCAATTCTTCTTCAGAATCACTGGCATCAGCCCAATCCTTCTGTGTGACCATAAGTGCATTGCCCTTTCCTGAATTCCTAGGCTTCTTACACTCACTAGCAAAGTGTCCAAGCTCGCTGCAGTTAAAGCACTTGATCTTGGCCTTATCAAGCTTGACAATTGTACTTTTGCCTTTGTCACTCTTCTTCTTCTCCTCCTTCTTTTGAAAAGGTCCTTTACTAAATCTTCTCCTGTTGAATCTTCCTTTCTTGAAAGCTTTAGCAAATATAGCAAAGAGTTCCTGCATCTCTGATTCAGAATCACCGTTATCAGAATCTATATCAGTAGTCTCTGACTCAGAACTTTCTTTGCTTTTCTTCTTCCTAGAGTTCTTTACAGCAGGCTCTTCATGCTGTTCCTCTGGAATCTTCTTTGAATCAGATTGAGCAGTGAGTGCAACAGTTTTCATCTTTCCTTCACTCCTGCTCTTCTTCTACTGCTTGTCAAGTTCATAAGCCCTCAGTTTTCCATATACTGCCTCTAATGATATCTCATCAAGATCATTAGCTTCCTCAATTGCAGATATCTTCTCATTGTAGAAATCAGGCAAAGCTTTCATGAACTTTGTATTCATATCCTCCAAGTCATAATATTTACCATGCATGGCCATCTCATTGATGAGTTTTGTAAACCTATCAAAGGTGTCAGTAAGTGACTCACCAGACTTGGATTCAAAGTACTCATACTGTTGTATAAGTAGTGTCCTCATGTTCTTCCTGATAGGCTTAGTTCCTTCACAGTGAACCTTAAGATTGTCCCATATATCCTTAGCAGTTTTACAAGAGAGAACATAGTTAGTGAGAACAGAATCAAGACTGTTGAATAATATGTTTCTCACTTTAGCATCTTTAAGAACATTCTCCTTGTCCTTATCTGACCACTCAGATTTAGGCTTCTCTGCTGTATGTTCTGGAACAACTTGACCATCAACAGTTGCTTGTCCAACAACCTTCGTTGGGATAAAAGGTCCATCTCTGATTCTGTCAAGATAATCAGGATCTGTTGCTTCCAGATGATGCAACATCTTTACTTCCCATAGAGTATATTCATTTCTCTTGAGCATAGGAATCTTAGTATTCCCATCCTTGTAACCAGACATGTTTGCAGATCTTTATGATTATTCGAAATCAACATGCTCTGATACCAATTGTTAACTCGAATAACTTGTAAAAGGGGGGGTTGAATACAAGTTATATAATCGTGTTTGATTTTTGCTTGATTAGATAAACAAGAATAAACGAATGAATCAAACTGTTTGCATTAATAAGATCAAATACAAACTCTACCAAAGGTGTACAAATACCTTTAGCAGCTGCTGACAAAATAAATCTCTCTATCTCTGTTTGTTTCGAACTCTCGAATACAAACCTTATACAGAGCTACGCATACAAAACTCACGACTCGAACTTACGTACTTTTTACAATGATATAGAGAGAGTATTTATAATGCTACCTATCAACTAATCACAAAAAGATAATCTATACATGACAATGTTCTACCGTCCAGTTGATAGTTTCCATCAATAGAAAATTCTTTCCTTCATAATATCTTCTTGCTTGTTCCTCAAACAAAGATCCTGTTTTATAGCACTTGCCATTTTCTGTAGCATCCATAATGACATCATCAATAACACGACTGATATCAGGATTTCATCTTGCATCAGGATCTGACCATCCCATCAGTACTTGATCAGTATTTGACCTGACATATCTGGATTCAATCTCAGTTCCTGACATATAGTACTCGATGCACTGTTCCTGACTTAATTCTACAGATTACTGTCTAACACATATATCCTATACAAAGTGATAAATCCTTTATAAGATCAGGATATACAAGAAGTATAAGTAAAATTCTATTCTTAACATCACAACTCATGAATTATTCCTAACAAAAATAAAAGGTAACGTGTTTTGACTGACAAAGTTAATTAATTAGTTAATAGTAATTAAGGGTTTTAGTTGGGATTCAGACGCTTCAAACTTTAATGAAGAGAATACCGAGTACACCAATGTCTCAAATCAAGATTTTCCAATTGAGGAACAATCTAAACGAATGGAGAATGAGGTTAATGAAGAAAATCAAACTTCTCCGTTGCCTAATGAGGAGATGGATGGTACAAATCTAGATGTGGAAAAAATTCAAACTTCTCCTAAAAAGGAAGGTCCAAGTGCCACTACTAATGTTCAATTGGAAGGACATTTGGACGAGAATGAAGAAAGCAATTCTTTGGTTAATCCTCTCACTCCGTGCGAGGACCCCAAGTCATTGAAGTGGGATACTAGAGACGTGGATAACTCGGGATCACTATCATCCTCTTCTTCATCCATTGTATCTTTGGAGCAATCTTTATGTACGGAGGAAGGTGAAATATATGATTTTTTTATCTACTTCTACTGTTCTTAAAGAATTGGATTGTCTCAAATTGCGAAGCAATAGAGGAAGGCCCAGGAAAAAATCTACCCAAAAAGAAAACAAATACTTCAAAGTTCCATCAAATAAAAAAAAGAAGAAATTGAAGAAAGGATTGGCAGATTCAATAGCGGTGAAATGGTTGGATATGGGAGAAGTAGTGGATGAAGCAAAGGCTATTTTGGAGACCGGACTTCACATGGGGCTTATTATGGTTAAAGAGAAAGAAGCCTCCCTTAAGCTCATCAAGGACAATCTCCAAGTTTAGTAACCTCCTCATTTGTTTTTCTTTTCTTCTTTCACTGTATTACATAGTTTATGGATTCACAAATTTTTCTAAGTTGGAATGTCAGAGGTGCATCGAATGCCATAAGTCGTTCGAATATTAGGTCAGCGGTAGTGGAATCAAAGGCATCTTTTTTATGCATCCAAGAATCCAAGTGTCAAGCTTGGAGTAAAAATGCTCTTCTTTCTTTGGGTCTTGGTCATAACATTGGTTGGATAGAGGTACCGGCTATAGGTTTCTCAGGAGGGTTACTTTCAATTTGGGATAAGCAAGTATTCGAGGTTCTAAATTCGAAAACAGCTCCAAATTGGGTACTGTTTCAAGGTGTTTGTAAATTAAACAACTCACATTGTTAGGAATAATTCATGAGTTGTGATGTTAAGAATAGAATTTTACTTATACTTCTTGTATATCCTGATCTTATAAAGGATTTAGCACTTTGTATAGAATATATGTGTTAGACAGTAATCTGTAGAATTAAGTCAGGAACAGTGCATCGAGTACTACATGTCAGGAACTGAGATTGAATCCTGATACGTCAGGTACTCAGGTCAAATACTGATCAAGTACTGATGGGATGGTCAGATCCTGATGCAAGATGGAATCCTGATATCAGTCGTGTTACTGATGATGTCATTATGGATGCTACAGAAACTGGCAAGTGCTATAAAACAGGATCTTTGTTTGAGGAACAAGCAAGAAGGTATTATGAAGGAAAGAATTTTCTATTGATGGAAAATATCAACTAGACGGCAGAACATTGTCATGTATAGATTATCTTTCTGTGATTAGTTGATAGGTAGCATTATAAATACTCTCTCTATATCATTATAAAAAGGCTACGTAAGTTCGAGTTGTGAGTTTTGTATGCGTAGCTCTGTATAAGGTTTGTATTCGAGAGTTCAAAATAAACAGAGAGAGAGAGAGATTTATTTTGTCAGCAGCTGCTAAAGGTATTTTTACACCTTTGGTAGAGTTTGTATTTGATCTTATTAATATAAACAGTTTGATTCATTCGTTTATTCTTGTTTATCTAATCAAGCAAAAATCAGACACGATTATATAACTTGTATTCAACCCCCCCCTTCTACAAGTTATTCGAGTTAACAATTGGTATCAGAGCATGTTGATTTCGAATAATCATAAAGATCTACAATCATGTCTGGTTACAAGGATGGGAATACTAAGATTCTTATGCTCAAGAGAAACGAATATACTCTATGGGAAGTAAAGATATTGCATCATCTGGAAGCAACAGATCCTGATTATCTTGACCTTTTATCCCAACGAAGGTTGTTGGACAAGCAACTGTTGATGGTCAAGTTGTTCCAGAACATACAGCAGAGAAGCCTAAATCTGAGTGGTCAGATAAGGACAAGGAGAATGTTCTTAAAGATGCTAAAGTGAGAAACATATTATTCAACAGTCTTGATTCTGTTCTCACTAACTATGTTCTCTCTTGTAAAACTGCTAAGGATATATGGGACAATCTTAAGGTTCACTGTGAAGGAACTAAGCCTGTCAGGAAGAACATGAGGGCACTACTTATACAATAGTATGAGTACTTTGAATCCAAGTCTGGTGAGTCACTTACTGACACCTTTGATAGGTTTACAAAACTCATCAATGAGATGGCCATGCATGGTAAATATTATGACTTGGAGGATATGAATACTAAGTTCATGAAAGCCTTGCCTGATTTTTACAATGAGAAGATATATGCAATTGAGGAAGCTAATGATCTTGATGAGATATCATTAGAGGCAGTGTATGGAAAACTGAGGGCTTATGAACTTGACAAGCAGCAGAAGAAGAGCAAGAGTGAAGGAAAGATGAAAACTGTTGCACTCACTGCTCAATCTGATTCAAAGAAGATTCCAGAGGAACAGCATGAAGAGCCTGCTGTAAAGAACTCTAGGAAGAAGAAAAGCAAAGAAAGTTCTGAGTCAGAGACTACTGATATAGATTCTGATAACGGTGATTCTGAATCAGAGATGCAGGAACTCTTTCCTATGTTTGCTAAAGCTTTCAAGAAAGGAAGATTCAATAGGAGAAGATTTAGCAAAGGACCTTTTCAAAAGAAGGAGGAGAAGAAGAGTGACAAAGGCAAAAGTACAATTATCAAGCTTGATAAGGCCAAGATCAAGTGCCCTAACTGCAGCGAGCTTGGACACTTTGCTAGTGAGTGTAAGAAGCCTAGGAATTCAGGAAAGGGTAATGCACTTATGGTCACACAGAAGGATTGGGCTGATTCCAGTGATTCTGAAGAAGAATTGGATTATGACAACATTGTATTGATGGCAAATATTTCAGACAAACCTGGATCTCCAAAGAAAACTTCTCCATCTTCTGTTAAGGTATCACTTCACTCTCTTGATTCATTTGATAGCTTAAATTCTGATGAAATTAGATCTATCCATGCTGAGTTTAAGAATCTTATGACTAATTTTAGAATTCTTACCAGTGAAAGAGATGAACTTAAGGTTAAGAATGATAAATTAGTTGATAGAAATAATTTTCTTGAATCTGAGTTAATTCAAATGGAAGAATACAAGTTAAGTTCTGATAAAGCTAAGCATGATTATAGTGTTATTCTTGAGGCTTATGACTATGTCAGAAAAGAACTAGAGGAAGAGAGAGATGTGATTAAAACCATTAACAATTCTGGTAAAAAGACTCTAGAAATCTTTGAAAGTGGAATTCGTGGTAAAGTTAATGGTTTAGGTTTTGATAAGGCTAGACAAGAAGAAAAAGTAGCTATTGTCAATGATGGTGGTAAAGTAGAAGCTAGCACATCTAAATCTGAAGGTAAGAAAATTGTTTCTGAACCTAATCATGTTAAATTTGTTGATTCAAAAGGTACCCCTGTTGTACATAAAAGAATTAACAATAGTAATTCAGATGAGAAAGTGTTAGAGAAACCTAAGAATGTAAACATAGGGTTTCTGTCTAAGTCTCAGTTGAAACAGAGATTAGATGGTCTTTCAAAGTCTAGCAAGATCAAAAGAAATAGGAATGGAAAAGAAGGTATTAACAAAGAGAATAATTACAAGAATGTACCTGATGCACCTAGGAAAAAATGCTATAAGTGTGGAAATCATAATCATTTGGCCCTAGACTGCAATCAAAAACCTTCTTGGAAAACTGAGTCCAGATTCCCCAAGACTCAGAAAATTCAATACCAACCACAGAAAGCTTGTTATCATTGTGGTAGTTTACTTCATTCCATTTACATGTGTAGAGAATATCATGAACTGTATTATGACTATTATTTTTTGAAATCTGAAACTCCTAGTCACAAACAGTTTGTGAAATCAGAGTCTAAGATTGACTCTGCAATAGGTAAAGTAAAAGCAAAATCTTCAAAGTCTGTCGTTTCTAAATCTAGTAAGAAAGGATCCAATCAAAGTTGGGTCCTAAAAAATTCTAACTAGTTACTTTTTGTTCGCAGGGCACAGGAAAGAAGCATTCAATCATTTTGGACAGTGGATGCTCTGGACATATGACTGGAAAAAAGTCCCTGCTTACAAAGTTTGAGAGGAAAGCTGGCCCAGTAATATCTTTTGGAGATGGCAACAAAAGAGAAACTCTGGGATATGGCTCAATTGTTTTGGGGAATGTCATCATAGAAAACGTAGCACTGGTTGAAGGCTTAAAACACACTCTTTTAAGCATAAGTCAACTGGGTGATAAAGGTTACCAATCAATCTTTGATAGAGAAGGTTGCAAAATCTTGAATATGCAGAATGGAGACATTGTTCTAACTGGTCAAAGACATGGTAACATATATGAAGCCAGCTTAAGTGATACATCTAAAGGAATTGTTAGATGTCTCTACAACAAAGCAACAAGTGATGAAAGCTGGAATTAGCACAAGAAGCTCTCACATCTCAACTTTAAGAAGCTTAATCAACTTGTTAAGCACAATTTAGTGAGAGGCCTACCTCAGGCAAATTTTGTGCAAGATGGACTTTGTTATGCTTGTCAGCTTGGAAAACAGAGAAGAACCACTTTCAAGAGTAAGACTGCAAATTCAATTACTGAACCATTTCACATGCTACATCTTGATCTGTTTGGTCCAGTAAACATTATGTCTATCAGCAAGAAAAGATATGATCTAGTGATAGTGAACGATTTCACAAGGTTCACATGGGTGTTCTTTCTACACAAGAAGGATGAAGTTCCTCAGCAAATCATTGAACTTGTCAAGAATATTCAGAATAACTCTGAGTACAAAGTCAAAGTACTTAGGAGTGACAATGGTACAGAATTCAAGAATTCTATAATGGAGGATTTTTGTGCAGACAATGGAATCACTCAACAGTTTTCTACACCTGGTACACCTCAGCAGAATGGTGTAGTAGAAAGAAAGAACAGGACTCTCATAGAGGCAGCAAGAACCATGTGCAAAACTTCCAACCTATTTTTGGGCAGAAGCTATTAACACTGAATGTTTCACTCAAAATTGTACCTTGGTAAATAGTCATGGAAAAACTCCCTATGAGATGATCAAAGGAAAGAAACCAAGTGTGAAATATTTTCACATCTTTGGATGCAAATGCTATGTCCTAAAAGTTCATCCAGAACAACTTGAAAAATTTGAAGCCAAATCGGATGAAGCAATCTTTCTAGGATATTCAGCATCTAAGGCCTTCAAAGTTTATAATCTCAGAACTCACATTGTTATGGAATCAATTCATGTTGCATTTGATGATAAGAAAATTGGAATTCTGCAAACTGATGAAAGCCATGACAAATTGGAATTTGAAAATCTGAAGAATTCTGAGATACTCTCCAGTGATGATGAAGGTTCTCCAGAAGGAATTTCTATTGCTTCTCAAAGGAGTGCTACTGTTGAGGGGGAGCAAATAAATCAAGGAGGACACAATGATCATCAGGAGCAGATTAGCTATTCAGAGTCTACTCCATTAGGAACTGATCTTTCAGAGTCTACTGAGGAAAGATCAGTAACTAGCAGCAATATGGAATCTACTGATTCTACTGATCAAGGGGGAGTTTTTGAAGGTAGAGAGATTTCTTCTACAAGAGATACCACTACCTTAGGGGGAGAATCTAGCAGAGGCAATCTACCACCTGTTAGAAAATGGACAAAGGATCATACTGAAGATTTGATTATTGGTGATCCAAATAGTGGTGTTCGAACTAGAAGATCAATTCAAAATGAATGCTTGTATAGTCGCTTTCTCTCAAAGAATGAACCTAAGAAGGTTGAAGAAGCCTTACAGGATCCTGATTGGGTAATTGCAATGCAGGAGGAGTTAAATGAGTTTGAGAGAAACAAAGTCTGGAAACTGGTACCAAGACCCAAAGACAGATCAATTGTTGGTGCAAAATGGGTTTTCAGAAACAAGCTAGATGAATCTGGTATGATTGTAAGAAACAAAGCAAGACTGGTGGCCAAGGGTTACTCTCAGGAAGAAGGCATTGATTATGATGAGACCTTTGCACCTGTAGCAAGATTGGAAGCAATCAGGATGTTTCTTGCATTTGCAGCTCATTAAAAATTCAAGGTATACCAGATGGATGTAAAGAGTGCTTTTCTAAATGGCAATCTTGATGAGGAAGTGTATGTGGAGCAACCACCTAGATTTGTTGATCCAAAATTTCCAAATCATGTCTACAAACTTGACAAGGCACTCTATGGACTAAAGCAGGCACCAAGAGCATGGTATGAGACTTTGTCTAAATTTCTTCTTGAAAATGGCTTCACAAGAGGTACAATTGATAAAACTCTATTCTTTAGAAAGATAAAAGGTGAATTGCTATTAGTTCAAGTTTATGTTGATGATATCATATTTGGTTCTACTAATGAAAAGTTGTGTGCTAAGTTTAGCAAGCTTATGCAGTCTAAGTATCAGATAAGCATGATGGGTGAATTAAATTATTTCTTAGGCTTGCAGGTCAAACAGACTGAGACTGGTATTTTCATTAATCAGTCAAAGTATATCAAAGATCTTTTAAGAAGGTTTGACTTTCAAGACTGTGCAGTTGCAAAAACACCCATGGCAATAGCCACAAAACTAGACTCTGATCCTAAGGGAAAGAGTGTGGATAATACTAGTTATAGAGGCATGATAGGCTCATTGTTATATTTAACTTCAAGTAGACCAGATATAATGTTTTCTACCTGTTTATGTGCTAGATTCCAAAGTGATCCTAAGGAATCTCATTTAATTGCTGTGAAGAGAATTTTTAGATATTTCAAAGGAACTCCAAATCTTGGTTTGTGGTATTCTAGAGAATCTGATTTCTCCCTAATTAGCTATTCAGCCTCTGATTATGCAGGGTGTAAAATAGACAGGAAAAGCACTACAGGTACATGTCAATTCTTGGGAAACAGATTGATTTCTTGGGCAAGCAAGAAGCAACAATCTGTCTCAACCTCAACTGCAGAACCTGAGTACATAGCAGCAGGCAGTTGTTGTGCACAACTCCTTTGAATAAGAAATCAGTTGATGGATTATGGTATGACACTTAGTAATATTCCTATGTTTTGTGATAATACTAGTGCTATAAAAATTGCAGAAAATCCAGTTCAACATTCAAGGACTAAGCACATTGATGTCAGGTATCATTTTATTAGAGAACATATTGAGAGTGGTACTGTGGAACTTCATTTTGTTCCTATTGACAAACAGCTTGCAGATATTCTAACTAAACCACTTGATGAGACTACATTCAGTAGATTAGTAAGTGAGTTAGGAATGTTAAATTTCTAGATCTTTAACATCTGCAAAAGTAGCAAGGTATGTTGTTTTCAGCCTATAGACTTGATATTCTTGTCAGGATCTATATTTGATTGTTAAATGCTTAAGCTGTAACATTGTACTTTGATAAATTTCAGTATGATAGACTTGTTTATAAACATCAGGGCCAGGATTACTATCATTATGCTGACGTCATCAGGATTTTATCGTCAGTATCAGGATTGTGAAATTTGTGTGTCAAATCCTGAAGTTCATTTTTTTTGTAGTGATCTAATTCTGAGTTTTGTTAAGTCTATGCAAGCAAACTTTAATTCATTCATAATGATAGTTTATATTGTTTTTCACATCAGTCAATAAACAATCACAGACAAGTAGATAATAAGAAATTGTATTTTCATTAATTGAAAGCATTACATACATGGAAATGAAATACAAACATCTTTTTGTCTAACTTCTACTGATAATCCTATTCTTGTCTAATGTTTTTGGATATTGCTTCTTTCATGCATCTAAGATACAAGACAAGGAGCATCTCAAGAAATCCATTAGGGATTTGCACATATCCATCTGCTCTTGAATTTCTTCTCAGGATGACTTGAATGAGAGTAGCTGGCACAATCCCATGTTTATTGAGGACTGATGGATAAATGAATTGCATCTCTGAAAGGCAGAGTGTATTAACTTGTAACACTATAACTAATGTAACTCAATTAAAAGAAAAGATACTTAACCAGAAGACAATCAAGAACAAGAAGTCACAAGGAATCAACACTAAATGAAGACAAGGTAATTGATACAATTGAACATGTTAACTATGATCAAGCCAAGAAGAAATCATTGAGAGAAGTTCAAGTCAAAGTTGTTCAGGCCTCAGTGATTTGAGAATTCGAGATTCAAGATCATAACTATCAGTATCAACAAGACCAATTGATTTCAAGTGAACAAGAAGGAAAGCAAATATTGGAAAGCCAAGTTACTAAGTGAATATGGTAATTTATTCAAGAAGCAGAAACACTATCAAGACTAGTCACTTATGAACCAGACCAGTGCATCAAGTGTCAGGACATTGATAGCAAGTTTATGTCAGTAATAAAGATCCATGTTCAAGAGCTTACTGAAGAATAAAGAAGATATGAAGATATCACAAGCTCAAGATGTGCATTGAAGTTTCAAGTTGAAGACCAGAATATTTTCTAAGTACTAAATGTTCTGGATGGCCAAGTAGAATATTTCTAAGTAGAAGTTCGACTTAGGAATTTCGAGATGGCCAAGTAGAAATTCTCAAGTAGAAGTTCTACTTAGAGTGCAGCTTCAACATGACACATGGCATCTTCTGATTGACAGATTTCCAAGCTTTCAAGATAAGACAAGATTTATGTGGACATCATTGGGCCACGTATATCTTAGTCTTTGAAGACTACAGGTCATAGATTACATGTAGTATAAATAGAAGCACTTGTGTAATGTTTTAGTTAGTGAGCAATATTGAGAAAAACACAAGAGAAAGAGAGAGAGTATATTCACAGAGCTTAGAATCATTCACATCTCTCTGAACTTCTGTTATACTTTGTAATGAATGTTGTAGCAACCTTTTCAAGATTATATATAAAGAAATATATTCCTTGAATCTGTGTGTTCATTTATTGCATCGTATTTATTGCTTCTCATAATCGAAAAGTTGTATTCACCCCCCCTCTACAACACATTTGGACCTAACAATTGGTATCAGAGCGGATGTTTAACATACAAAACATAGATCCTTGTGTTTGGTAGAAGAATCGTGAGTTTTCATTTTCTAGATCTACTTTTCATTTTTTCGAAAAGTGTGCTTTAATTCGTTTCTAGTGAAAACTCATCCAGAAAAATTATTTAAATACTCAAGGTGTGATTATTTAGCTTGGTTGTATTTTAATTAATTTTTGTGAATTAATCTGGGTTCATTGATATTTGGTGTTCTTGAGTGTTCATCATCTGTTCTTGTCAAAGAAGATAACCCAACAACTTTTTGATCTCCTTTTTCAAACAAATAAGATAGTCAAAAAGGTGTTTTTGTACTTTTGATTTGATTATTATTCCTTGGCCGAAAGCAAAAGAAAGTGTACTCAGTGCTTAGCAAGTGGGTTAGTCACTTTCGGTGTGTAAAGTAATCAAAAGTCAAAAAGGTGATATTGTTTATTCAATATTAAAGTAATCTGCAGAAAAATTATTCTAAGGACAAAAGTTCTACATAGAATTTCTACTTGAGATTTTCTACATAGAATTTCGACTTGGACAATTTCTACTTGGTGAATTTCGACTTGGACAATTTCTACTTAGAGAAATTTCGACTTGAGCAAAATTTCTACTTAGAAAAATTTCGACTTGGCAGAAGTTCTACATAGATATTCTACATAGCCTAGTCTTGGGTACTTAGAATTTTTTAGTGACAAGATTTGAAATGGCTCCTAAAAATTCTTTCAAGATCCCAATGTTCAACCGAGATCACTATGAAGAATGGGTTTTCAGAATGAGACTCTACTTAGAGACTATTAACCCTGAGTATCTGGAAGTCCTTGAAAAGGGTAAGTTCGTTCCAATGAAAGCTATTCCTGAGCGTACGGAAGGAGAGGAGGTTATACCTGCTCGGTCTGAGCCTAAAAAGGCAGCGGACTTTACGGATGCTGACAAGGAGCAAATAGCTTATGACACTTCTGTAAGACAAACCTTGATGGAATCTCTCGATCATGAAATGTTCAACATAGTCAAGGGTTTGAATACAGCAAAGAAGATTTGGGACAAAATAGAAGTTGTCATGGAAGGATCTGCAGAGGTCAGAAGCAACAAGACACTTATACTCAAGATGGAGTATGACACCTTTAGAATACGAAAAGGAGAAAGCATAACAGATGTCTACCTACGATTCAGTCAGTTGGTATTGGATTTGAATCTGAGAGGTGTTACTCTCCCCATGGTTGAAACCAATACAAGATATTTGAGGAACCAGCCAAAGAGCATTGAACATAGAGTCTACGCAATCAGAGAAACCAGAGATTTGCATACAACTTCTCTGGAAGAATATTATGGAATTCTGAAGACCTATGAGCTGGAAACTCTTCAAGATCAAGCATGGGACAATGATTCAAAGGGAAAAGAAACTGCATCAGGATTAGTTGCTGATGAGGAAGAGTCTAAGAAGGCAATGGTTGCAGCAAAGCCTAAATCATCACCTGCACCACATCAATTTGATAATGATGACGAGTGCGCATCCAACAGTGATGATGACTACTTCACCCAAGAAGAGCTGGACAACATGGACGATAGTGTCGTGGCATACATGGCAAGGAAGTTCAGCAACATGAGATTCAGAAAGAGCAACCGACCACAGAGAAATTCTTCATCTTATTATCGGGCTGCTAAGGGTGGTGGTAGTTCATCAGGCTACAAAAGCAAAGGCAAGAGTACCAGCTACAAATCTCCGTTGGATTTCAAAATGAAGTTCAATTGCTATAATTGTGGTGAACCTGGACATTTTGCCTCGGACTGCAAAAAGCCTAAACAGACTTATCCAAAAGAGACATTTGAAGCCCTCAAAAGCAAGTATGAATCGCTGGTGAAAGAAAAACATGGTAAAAGAGCTTTAGTAGTAACAGAAGGAAGAGCTTGGGATGATTCAGATGAGGAAGATGTTACTCATGTAGCAAACTTTGCGCTCATGGCTGAGACATCAGAGGAACCAGAGGTACCAGTTCTAACCCTTAAGGTAGAAATGTCTATTGATGATTATAAGGAACAGAACGGGGCTCTTAGCGAAGAGATCTACATGTTGTGCAAAAGCCTAGACACTTCTCAAAAGGAACAGAAAACACTTGTCGCCAAAAGCAGAATGCTTGAGGCAAAAGTGGAAGAGTTAGAGGCTGCTTGCACTGTAGATACTTCTCTAAGAGATTTTATTAAATCTTTGGAACACAAGCTCGTCCTTAAGGAGGAAATAGAATCATGTTTAAGGAACAAACTAGCTGAGTTAGAAACTAAATGTGAAGCTTACAAACTAGCTGCTAGTAAAGTGTATGTAGATAATGATGTGTTTAAAAAGATAACTGGAGTAGGTGTAGGACTTGATTATTCTAATCTTTCTAAGAAAGATGGGAAGAGACCTATAGACCCTAGTTCCAGTGACCTTAAAAATGATATTCCTAGCATTTTTAAACCTTCTGTTAAACCCATCTACAAACACCTTGTTCCTAGAATAGAAGAAGAAGAGACTGAATTGATAGCTAGATATGAGATTGAGATGGAAGATCGTCAGAAAGCACAACCTATAACTCCTATTAAACAAGTTAAAATCAATTTTCCTAGTGATGAATCTAGACTAGGAATAGGAGCTAAGGCTGTTAAACAACAAGGGAAGAAAGGCATAAAAGAGGTTAAGGCTGAACGAATAAAGAAAGCATGTTATCACTGTAAATCTACTGAACATCTTTCTTATGCATGCACTGCTACACATGCCATGCCTGTCACACATACAATGAATAATCTGCATCAGAATCATGCACAGTGTGGTCAACCTAATTGTATGCCATGCACTTTTAATGTCATGCAAACTTTTGTGAATTTAATGAATGCATCTAGCCAGTCATGCTCAAATACTGCTGCTAGTTCAAACAACAAAAAGAAGTTTGGGAGAGCCAAGACTGTCAGTCCTCCTAAAGTTAGGAGTGACAAACCTTCTCCTAGGACTGACAAACATGTCAAGTCTGAGAAAGGAAAGGAGGAAGTCGAAAGCTCTAGTTATGTTAAGAAAAGTGCATCTCCTGTTGTTAAATCTGTTGATTCTAAATCTTATCGAAAAGCCGGGCCCAATCAAAGTTGGGTTCCGAAGAAAGTCTAACCAATCTGTCATTGCAGGGCATTAAGCAAAAGAGAAATAAAGTTATATGGGTGCTAGATAGTGGAGCATCGAGGCATATGACTGGAAACAAGTCCCTGCTTACAGAGTTGGTTATGAAAGCTGGCCCTTATGTTACCTTTGGAGATGACAGCATAGGTGTGACAAAGGGATATGGCAAACTGAAAACTGGCAATGTCATCATTGAAGATATTTCCTATGTTGAGGGATTAAAGCATAATTTGTTGAGTATCAGTCAATTCTGTGACAAAGGTTACGAAATTGTCTTCAACAAGAAAGGTGTATCAATCACTCACATCAAGGAAGGTTCACTGGCTTTGAGAGGAGTTCGAAAGGCAGATCTTTTTGTTGCAGACATGGATTCAGCAAATCAGAATGAAGTCACCTGTTTCTACAGCAAAGCTTCGGATGATGAAAGCTGGTTATGGCACAAAAAGTTATCTCACTTAAACTTCAAAACGATGAATGCTCTCGCGAGGCGAGAATTGGTGAGAGATCTACCTCAAATGGAGTTCGCTCCGAAAGGACTCTGTGAAGCCTGTGAAATGGGAAAGTCGAAGCGAGCCTCGCATAAAAGCAAAGAAATTTCAAGTATCACTGAGCCTCTGCAACTTCTTCATATGGATTTGTTTGGCCCAGTGAATGTCCTATCTCTGTCTAGGAAAAGATATGCATTGGTAATCGTGGATGACTTCTCCAAGTATACATGGGTATTGTTTGCAATGACGAAAGACGAAGTACCTTTCTTAATCATTGATCACATCACTCAAATTGAGAATGTTTCAACACTTACTGTGAAGACGATTAGATCAGACAATGGCACTGAATTTAAAAACGCAGTGCTAAATGACTTCTGTGTATCTAAAGGAATACGTCGTCAGTACTCAGCCCCGAGAACTCCACAACAAAATGGAGTAGTTGAAAGGAAGAATAGAACATTGGTTGAAGCAGCAAGAACTTTGTTGTGTGATTCGAAACTTCCTCTGTATTTCTGGGCAGAAGCAGTGAGTACCGTGTGTTACACTCAAAATCGATCCTTGATCATAAAAGATAAAGAAAAGACACCATGTGAGCTAATGAACGGAAGAAGACCAACAATCAAATACTTTCATGTCTTCGGAGCAAAATGCTATGTACTTATAGATGATGAAAATCTAGGCAAATTTGCAGCAAAAGCTCGTGAAGGAATCTTTGTTGGTTACTCCACAGATGTGGTAGCAGCTTATAGGGTGTTCTTAGTGAATGATCGAAAAGTGACTGAAAGCTACAACGTCAGATTCGACGATACCAAACTCTCATCAATTTCAAGAGATTCTAGTGAACCTGAGTCCCTAAAATTTCAGAATCTGGACTTAGAAGATCTTGAAAATGAACCTGAGTTGGTTGTCCCATTAAATGTTCCAAGTGTACGTGAAGAACCTGAGTCTAGTGAACAAGCTAATTCTACAAGATCAGGAGAGACTTCTTCAGTACGAACCGGCAACAACTCAGGGGGAGTAAATAGCAGCTCAAGGACTACTGTTCAAGGCTCGAGTCGAGTTGACTCTAGTTCTGTAGGAGCTGGCACTAACTCAGGGGGAGTTAGTGAAAGTGATCAAAGTAGTCAGCACCACAATTCCGAAAGTCATGCTGAATCATCAAGACAATTTCCAAGAGAACGGGTATGGAATAGAGACCATCCGTTTGAATTAATTATTGGTGATCCAGATGCTGGTGTGTCTACTAGAAGAAATGCAAGAGCTGACCTGGCTAATATTTGCTTATTTTCTGGGTTCTTATCCAAGCTTGAACCTAAAGAAATAGAAGAAGCTCTTGGTGATGCTGATTGGGTGATTGCAATGCAAGAGGAACTCAATCAGTTTGAAAGGCAGAAAGTTTGGAAGCTAGTACCCCGACCAAAGAACAAATCAGTAATTGGAGCAAGGTGGGTATTCAGAAATAAAATGGATGAAAACGGACTTGTAACACGAAACAAGGCTCGTTTGGTTGCAAAAGGTTATTCTCAGCGAGAAGGAATTGATTATGATGAGACCTATGCACCAGTTGCAAGACTTGAGGCAGTCAGGATGTTTTTGGCATTTGCAGCACATAAGAACTTCAAGGTTTTCCAGATGGATGTGAAAAGTGCCTTCCTGAACGGAGAGTTAGAAGAAGAAGTGTATCTGGAACAGCCGCCTGGCTTCATTGATCCAGAACTTGTAGATTTTGTGTATCTTCTCTTCAAATCTGTCTATGGCCTCAGGCAATCCCCAAGATGTTGGTATGAAACCCTATCTGTATTCTTAATTGAAAGTGGTTTTACTAGGGGAGTAATTGACAAAACATTGTTCTATAAGAATGTGAAGAATGATCTAATACTTGTTCAAGTATATGTGGACGATATTATCTTTGGGTCATCGAATGAGCGCTTGTGCGAGAAATTTGCTAAGCTAATGCAAGATAAATACGAGATGAGCATGATGGGAGAGCTGTCCTTCTTCCTTGGATTACAGATCAGTCAGAGAAAAGATGGTATCTTTATCTGTCAATCCAAGTACGTCAGAGATTTACTCAAGAAGTATAATCTAGAAGATGCATCAGCAGCCAAGACTCCCATGGCAACAGCCACGAAGCTTGATGAAGACAAATCAGGTAAATCAGTTGACATCACAAGCTATCGAGGTATGATTGGCTCACTTCTCTATTTAACTGCAAGTAGACCCGATATAATGTTCGCGACTTGTTTATGTGCAAGGTTCCAAGCGGATCCTAGAGAATCACATCTCATAGCCGTCAAAAGAATTTTTAGGTATCTCAAGGGCACACCAAATCTAGGAATTTGGTACCCAAGAGATACAGGTTTTAATCTAATTGGCTATACGGATTCAGATTATGCAGGTTGCAGGATTGATAGGAAAAGCACATCTGGTGCTTGTCAATTTCTTGGCAGAAGATTGGTGTCCTGGCAAAGTAAAAAGCAACATACAGTATCTACTTCTACTGCTGAAGCTGAGTACATTGCTGCTGGAAGCTGTGTAGCTCAAATACTGTGGATGAGGAACCAATTGAAGGATTATGGCATGGAGCACAAGAAAATTCCAATTATGTGTGACAACACAAGTGCCATTGCCATAACCAACAATCCTGTAGATCACTCAAGAACCAAGCACATCGACATCAGGTATCACTTCATAAGAGAACATGTCGAGGAGGGGACTGTGGAGCTACATTTTGTGCCCACAATGCAACAAATTGCAGATATATTCACCAAACCTCTTGATGAAGTAACATTCAATAGGTTGGTTGGTGAATTGGGAATGCTTAACACAAGTTAGTAAAGCCTTCTATCTGTAAAATCCATGGTTATGTTGGTATATGCAAGCTATTTAATCATTATGTGTTTAGACTTTAAAATGCCTAATTAATGATTATTATAGGATGCATATAGTGTGATTTTGCATGAATTCAGTGTGTTTTAAGTGTCTTTTATAGCACAAATCTGTGAATTTATGCTTGTTAGATTGCATGAACATAGGGGGAGTTAAATTCATAATATTCTAAATCTTGCATGATTTTTAGATGAATTTACCTGTGTTTTTCATGTAATTAGAGGCCTTAGAATTATCAAGGAATGTTTTAATTATGTCATATATTAAAATCCTTGAATTGATATTTATATTAATTTGACAAAATTAATTGTTGAGTTTTTCAAAGAAAAATTGTCAAATTAATCTAAGTATCTTCAAAATTTCGAGTTAGTTTCTATCTCGAAACTCATCTAGAAATTCGACTTGAATTTTGATTTGAGCTTCCAGAGTGAAGTTTTGAAAATTCTAAGTCTGGGAAGAATTTCGAGTTAGCCTCTATCTCGAAATTCAACTCGAAATTCGACTTAGAGTTCGACTTAGAGTTACCAGTGTGCCTAGTTCTTCAAAATATTCGAGATACAGCCCATCTCGAACTCTATCTCGAAATTGAGATGAGATTTCCAATTTTTGGGGATATTTTGAAATGAACTGAGAATAACTTCGAGTTATTGAATAATTTCGAGTTAGTCTCTATCTCGAAACTCAACTCGAATTTCGACTTGATGTTCGAGATAGAGATCTCAGTTTGGTTAAGGGGATTTTTCGAGTTAACTCCTAACTCGAAGTCTATCTCGAATTTCTACTTGAATTTCGAGATAGGTTTCCCTAGTAAGGTTGGTGTGTGCTGTTTACATAGTCATTTACAAGATAAATGGTAAAGGTTTTCGAGTTAACAGCTATCTCGAACTCTATCTCGAAATTCGACTTAGAAAGTTCGAGATAGACTTCGAGATAGACTTCGAGATAGAATTTCGACTTGAGTGTTCCCTGTATGTACTTAATGTTTTTCACACTTTTTAACAGGGACATTTTAGTCATTTCACAGTAATGTCTATATATACATCTTTAACTCGATGTTTTTCTTTCACTTTTACCTAATAGAGTTTTACAGCCGCACATATACGCACATATACATACAGGCGATTTCATATTTTCAATCATTGATTCGTGATTTTTGTGACAAATCTCATACGGACAACGAATTAATGCCCATTTTTTGACTGCTATCACTTGTGTGTTACTGTTAATCTCTGTTCTTGTGTGTTTGTTGGTTCATCTTTCTTGAGATATATACACACGTATATACACACAAAAGTTAACAGATCTGTTCATACACGATTTCACACAAACACTTCACTATTAAAGCAGATTTAAATTAGTGGTTCGAAATTTGCCTTCCATTAACTGTTAATTGCATCCCGTAGTTTGATTTCTCAAAAAGGAACTTTTGTTGTTCTTGATAAATTAAAAGGGATAAAACTGTTAATTAAAAATTAATTGTTTTTCAGAAATTAAAATTAATTTTCACATCTTTTAAAGAAAAACTTTTAATTAAAATGGTTCACCAATTTTCACTTGCCAAAAACAATTTTTATAATATTTCTACGGAAATTGGTGATCAACTCCCGCGCTTTAAGTCTTGGATACGATTTCTCAATTTGTATTCCAAAGCTAGCGATGCTTTTACTGCTAAACCTACACTAGTGCATGATGCCTTACAGCAATTATGGACTAGTGCGGTTTCTTTTGGGAGCAAATCAACCCCCTTTGGTTTCAGGTTTACCTTAGCGGGTCAGGAATATGTGGTGACTGAACAAATTGTCAACAAGGTTCTGGGATTCCCCATTAAAGATGCTTATGATTCAGAACCTACAGCTGCAGAACGCCTCAAATTCTTTGAAGAAATAGGGTGTTATCCTCCGACTGGCCGGATCACGGGAAACATCCAAAAACAATTTCTTCATGTGGAATGGAATTACTTTTTCGAGGCCATCACAAGATGTTTTCGGGCACGAGAAAGCGATTACCATCAAATTTCCATTCCCATGCAAAACCTCGGAATTGCCCTAGCAAGAGAGCTGGATATCAATTATGGACGAATAGTTCTCTCTGAGATAGTGGCTGTGATGGGATCTCCTGCAAGCAGAGACCTCAACACCACAGATGTTGTCTGCTGGTTTCCTCGGTTCTTACAGATGCTGATTAATCATTTAGTACCGAAGGATGCTCTTGCTGTTAGACGGAGTTTTGCCAGTGGTCCATCATCTGCACCGCTAGGGATGGGCACTAAGTCACTTTCAACAGTTGAAAATCAGGATAAACATCATGGAAAACCGATGTCTATTCCTGATACCTTACAAAAGTGGCTTACATATGATGAGGGAGTTACCACTTTGATGGAATTCTCGCAAGCTTCATCACATGCTCAGAATCGGTCTGCTCATGCTGAGGCATTTGAAGCGATTCCTGATGAACAAAGCGGAGACGAACAAGGTAATGAATCAGGTAATCTCTCTCGACACTCTACTCATTCCTCTTCCTATGTTTCTGATTCCCAGACCCAAGAGACTGCTAGCCCGCAGGATCTATCCCAGGGTGAGAGCTATATTTCTAATTCTATATCATCCCAGTCACCGGAATCCAAACAGCCAGCACATATAGATGTAGGAAATGATGAGGAGAGTGACCCTGAAGAGCAGCCTCTTACTCGAAAGAAAGCCAAAATTTCTCATGCTGCTACTTCTAAACCTCAGTCAAACCCTAGAGTGTCACACGCAACCACTCCACCTCACGCGAGTGGTTCACCCCTTGAACAATCTGCACATAGGGATTTTGACTTTGATGATGATTTTGTACCTCTTAAAGATACTGTTGCTTCAAGAGGACATGAAGCTTTAAAAACTTCAACCGTACCTTCACCGGTACGTACTGATGCTACAAAGAGGATCGGTTCTGATGTTGTACAAGAACACTTTGTAGCCTCTCAGCCTGAGATTCCAACTCAGGAACAAACAGCAATTGATCCCATAACTGCAAATTATATTTCTTATCAAGTTTCTGCAGGTACTTCTTCATATTTTGGATCAATTATTGAAGACATACACGAGCGTGAGACAGGGAGTGTGTGTGAGAGGTTAGGGAGAGAGGGACCTTCATTTTTAAGGCCCGAAACCGAGCGCAAAATACCAACAGAACGAGAATTAGAGCGAGGTCACCTAAACCAAACACCGTCCCTTAATTCTGAAAATCTTGAATCTCGTTTGTCTTTTATGGAAAATCAAATGAAGGAGTTTGGGCAGTCAATGGGGCAGTTAGGGATGAATGTTGGAAATAATCAAAGGGCACTTGACGATTACGCAGCACGAATGGCAATTCAAGCTTCAGCTTTTACTGTTTTGACAAACAAGGTAAATGACATGGGCCGTGCTGCTGGTGTCTTGGGAAACACCCTGAATGACAGGATGGGAGCAATGGAGCTTACAATGGATACTCTGGCTGTGGAGATAAGCAGAGTTATGTTCGCAATCAGAAGTTTTGTGCCCCAGGAATGTTTCGCGCCGCAACAACCTCCCCCCGATGCTGGTACAGGTGGTGCTAGTGGAGCAGGAGCCTATGGTTCCGGGTTTGAAGATTTTGTTACAGCTGGTGGATCTGGAGACCAGGGTGGAGTTCAGGATAACTCACCTAAGGGGGAGAGTATAAAGGAGACGAGACAGCAGGGAGTTCAAATCGAAGAAATTCAAGAACATGCTGATCTTGTCAGGGAAATTGAAGTTGAGCCGTCTGTTGAAGAAGAGGCTCTGAGGAGGAAAAAGGGTAAGGCAATAATGGTTGAGCAAGATGAACCATTCATTGACCTAAGTCATCAAGAAAAAGTACAGGAGGTAATTGATTCAGATTCTGATATGGAAGACGCACCTTTGAAACATGCTATAAAGAGATCATTGAAAGATCAAGGTGGCGGTGCTGGGATGTCTGTCGGAAAGCCTGAAGAAATTAAGGTTGATGAAGAAACCCTTGAAGCTCAACAGTTAGCCTTAGATCAAGCTGAGTACTTTAAAATGAAAGCAATGCAAGATCGTGCTACGTTTCAGGAAAAGAAAGCGGAGCTACAAGGAAAGCAGTACGATTATGAGCTTGCAAGGCTAGCTGATCCTCAAATCGATCTGGACAATAGAAGGATAGGACAGAAATGGGATGACGCAAGAAAGATTTTGATGGGACCATGTACAAAAGGAGAGCATAACAAGGAGGCAGATGATCTGTTCTACCAACTAAATTTGCAGAATCCAATGGCTGCTGACTACATAAATGCTTTAAAGAGATTAATTTCTAAAGTCAGGGTTGGATACAATTCAACGCAAAAGGAATGGCAGGTTATTTTGTCTTTTACAGAAGGAGTCCCAATGTCTTTCATGTATGTGGATGACCAATTCATGACTAGAAGATCTGCATCAGAGTTGTTCTTGCTAGCAACAAAAATTCAATACTCTCATTCTGAGAATCTAAGCATTCTGTATAGGGATCAGTTAATGCGGCTAGCAGAGGACAAGGGTCCAGAATTCTCAGCATATCCAAATGTTGTCCGGATGGTGGTTGACAGTAAATTGAAGAGGGTGAGCCTGGAGGAAAAGGACTTAATGGAACTTTCAGTGGAATCTCTTAAGGCCGTCTGTAGGCAGATGATGGGTAAGGGATTCGCTTCTGTGCTTAAAGATAAATCAGTGAAGACCATTGAAAGTGTCATACTAAAGAAGAGCAATGAGGTGTGGAAGTGTGATGTCATTGCTCCAAACCCTCTTGATAATGTGAAGATTGAACCAGAGCTGATAGAGAGGAATTGGAATATTCTTCAAGCAATGAAGAACGTTGATGAAGCTCTGAATCTTCCTTCTGGAGAACTGGAACAAGGAGAGATAAGGGAGGCAGTTGGTGTTCCAGGAAGAGACAGCGTATACTGGATACATTCTTTTGCTGAAAATACAGCTGATGCCTTAGTATTCATAGATGCAGACCAGAAGCAAACACTCTTGCATATGAGTAGACAATGGCTGAAACAGACTCAAGATGCTGCATTTCTGGAGAAAGTGTTATATGTGTTCAAATGGGAAGATGTGGAAGTTAAGTATGTGAAAGAAAAGCAGAGACTCGTGAGTTACCTATCTGATGTAGTAGTGGAAAAGAAGCGATTGGAGCGAGATGCGGCTAGTGTCCACAATACTAACCGTGTCATAGGCTATCCCAAAATGATCTATTGTCAGTTTAAAGCTGATAAAACTCATAGGAAACCTCGGCTTATAATGAAGAAATTTGAGGAAATTCCAGAGATCAGGACTACTCAGGAGGTGGACAAACTCAGAAGGCTTTTCAAACATCCTTACCCAGAACCCAGGAACCCTCTAGAGATGGAAGCAGTAAGTTTGTTGAATACTAGGTGGACGCAACTTCATAATCCAGTATATAAGAAACAAAAGCAGCAGGAGGAGAAGCGCAGAAGGCAAAAAGAAGAAAAGGACCAAGCTGCTGAAGCTAGGAAGAGGAAACGGAATTAGGGTTAAAGGTCAGAGTGGTGTGAACTTGAAGTTGGAAAAACTTCATGTCTTTCGGTTGCTTTAACTCACTTGAGGAAAATTCATCTTAGAATGAATCCAATAAGGTGATATAAGTTTGACTAAAAGATATGAAATAATCCAGGTGATAGGAATCATTCAAATGATCTTTAATTCGAGGTTCGAATTCTGTTTCTAGTTTAAGTTCTTTGTATTGTTTTCATGTACTTGTAAATTGTATATTTTTCAAGACTGTAATGTTAATTATCTTTTCTCGTCTCTTGTTTAGTTGAGTTATCCTTCATTAATTTGAATGTCATTGTTAGACAATCAAATTGGGGGAGATTGAAAGGCAGAGTGTATTAACTTGTAACACTATAACTAATGTAACTCAATTAAAAGAAAAGATACTTAACCAGAAGACAATCAAGAACAAGAAGTCACAAGGAATCAACACTAAATGAAGACAAGGTAATTGATACAATTGAACATGTTAACTATGATCAAGCCAAGAAGAAATCATTGAGAGAAGTTCAAGTCAAAGTTGTTCAGGCCTCAGTGATTTGAGAATTCGAGATTCAAGATCATAACTATCAGTATCAACAAGACCAATTGATTTCAAGTGAACAAGAAGGAAAGCAAATATTGGAAAGCCAAGTTACTAAGTGAATATGGTAATTTATTCAAGAAGCAGAAACACTATCAAGACTAGTCACTTATGAACCAGACCAGTGCATCAAGTGTCAGGACATTGATAGCAAGTTTATGTCAGTAATAAAGATCCATGTTCAAGAGCTTGCTGAAGAATAAAGAAGATATGAAGATATCACAAGCTCAAGATGTGCATTGAAGTTTCAAGTTGAAGACCAGAATATTTTCTAAGTACTAAATGTTCTGGATGGCCAAGTAGAATATTTCTAAGTAGAAGTTCGACTTAGGAATTTCGAGATGGCCAAGTAGAAATTCTCAAGTAGAAGTTCTACTTAGAGTGCAGCTTCAACATGACACATGGCATCTTCTGATTGACAGATTTCCAAGCTTTCAAGATAAGACAAGATTTATGTGGACATCATTGGGCCACGTATATCTTAGTCTTTGAAGACTACAGGTCATAGATTACATGTAGTATAAATAGAAGCACTTGTGTAATGTTTTAGTTAGTGAGCAATATTGAGAAAAACACAAGAGAAAGAGAGAGAGTATATTCACAGAGCTTAGAATCATTCACATCTCTCTGAACTTCTGTTATACTTTGTAATGAATGTTGTAGCAACCTTTTCAAGATTATATATAAAGAAATATATTCCTTGAATCTGTGTGTTCATTTATTGCATCGTATTTATTGCTTCTCATAATCGAAAAGTTGTATTCACCCCCCCTCTACAACACATTTGGACCTAACAATCTCCATCAAGATCAACCTCAGATTCTCGGCCAAATTCTTCATCCTCAAGTTTTGAGGAGGTTAGAGGGTGATTGTATCCAACAGATGGATGTTCTAAGAGAAGGTTCTGGACATTATATGGATCTACTCCAACCATGTCTAAAACGATGAGAAAAGTCATCTCTTCAAAGAGATGAATATTGAATCTTTGGTGTTCATCATCTGTGAGAAATCGAAAGATTGGGTAGAAGGTCATTGTGTTTTGTGGAAGCTCTGTGTTTACAGAGAGGTTTTGTGTGTTTTTGGAGTTAAGAAAGGCAAAAGACATCAAGGGTTTATAAAGGAAAGAGTGAAAAGCTGAACAGTCATTTTAAATATTCAATGTATCGGCGTATACATCTATGCGTATGACTGATTCTTTCATATTTCCAAGATATTTTTGACAATCTAACAAGATTTTTTGTTTAGATTATTGATGTTCTTTTCAGGTTAAATTCTAAAATTGCCACGTGGAACTCCATTTAATCTTTGGAATCAGGATGATAGTGATCAGGAAAGCGAGAGTGATTTCATCACGATTAATGATTATTTTTATTATTTTTAATCACATGAAGAGTTGTGATTATCTTGGTGAAAAAGATCACATCAGAAAATGAAGCTGATCAGTATTGATTTTATTTTGATTTTACCCTGATTTATTTAATTGAAATCAATTTTGGATTTTATTTTCCAAAAATCGTGGGTAAACTGCATTTTTCAGGGACTGACACCTGTCAACCTACGTGTCAACGTGGGTTAGTGGGTCTGAAGGATTTTTGAATATATCTTTATTTTGAGACTCTGATTGTTTATTGCTAACTTCTAATTCGTATTTCCTAAGGCAAAAACATTCATTCAAGTTCTTAAAATCGCTAATCAATTTCAAGATTTCTCAAGTTCTTTTCAGATCAAAAATGGTAGCTCAAAGAAGTCTACCTAAATCAGTAGCTTTCAAGTTTGGTGACTTTGATTTTATGATGAATAATCATGTTACAGTAATCACCAGCAAAAAATGAGTATCAGCTGATTTTCATCTTGTGATGGATTTTATGGCTATTGGACCTTTGCATTATGCATTGTCAGCATCTCCAGAAATAAATCAAGCTGCTGTTTCACAAGCTTGGGAGAATGCTGAGGTAATTGATTCTACTCAGAGTCAATCAAGTAAGATTGTTCTACACTTAGGACAAGATACTTATGACATTACTGAATCTGTTGTTAATTCAGTACTTCTCTTACATGTTACTGATAATTATGCAAGTGAACCATCTGATGATGATGTAAGAACTATGTTGTCTGCATTAGGTTATAGTGGACCTCTAGACAACATGAGCCAGTTAAATAGGTCTTTTCTTAGGAAGGAATGGTCTTTCTTCTTTGATCAAATTGCTAAATGTTTTACTGGCAAATGTAGTTCTTTTCAGCAAATTACTTCTGTTACCTCACACATTGCTTACAGTTTGCTTTATGACAGAGTAATTAACATTGGTCACATTATCTTAAGACAGATGTGTATTAAACTTGGGTCAAGAGATCAAAATAGGAAAATGGTTTATTATCATAGATTTATGCAAATGTTTATTAACCATTTTATTCCTGATGTTGAAGCTAGATTTGGTAGAGAACATTGTGTTTCTTCTTATGTACAACAAAAGAGAATTTTCTCTGACATTACAAAGAAGGACAATGAAAAGAATCTAGATGAAATACCTGCAATTCATTATCCACATCATGTTCAGGTAATTCTTAAAACTCATCTTCCTACTCTCTACAATTCTTCTTTCTTTTGTGGTGAAATGGCTAGGAATCTCATTTGGAGGAGAACTCACCTGTGTCTACCCAAGTAGCCCAAAACATTATAGTCTCTGAAACAATTCAAGAACCAAATTTTGATCCACAGCCTATTGTTTCAAAGAAACCAACTTCTGGTGTTTCTCGAAAGACATCAGTTGTAAGGAAGAGAAGATTTGTTGTGTCAAGTAGTAGTAGTTCTAGTGAAGATGATTATAATATATCTCTTGTTGAGAGAGAATAATTGAAGGCTATAATTCAACTTTCTAAGCTAGGACAAAGAGATGAAGCACCTAGTCACAGCCAGGTTGCAGTCTCTCAAAAGTCTGTAGTACTTAAAAAGGGAAAATAATTACTGGATACTGTCTCTCAAAAGATTGTGTCTATTGAAAAAGGATCTCATCCCAAGATCATTTCTGTGTCTACACCTCTTGAGTCTTCTCAGGATAAATCTTTTGCTCACTATACTAGGAGAACAAGGAGAAAGATTCATTTGTCACCTACACACACAGAGTCTAGTCCAACTAATATCATGCAGGTCTCTACAAATGAAGCTACAATCAAGTCAGCAAATGACTATAGAGATCTGGATATTGATTCTTTATGGGAAACTACATTATCATACAACTGGCTATGGGAGTTATTTCTATCAAAGTGAAGCTATCCAGGCCTGTTCTAGATTTTCTAGTTGAAAGAGTACCAAAACTTTTATTTCCAGAAGAGTATGGACTTCTACATCAAAGACTTGACTTAATGAAGATGTATTTCTATGTAACTGTCAGAAGACAATTAGTCAAGAAATTTGGACTCTCAAAGCATGTTGCACTTCAATCACTTCATGCATATTTATTTGACAAGGATGTCATTATTGAAGATGCTTCAGCTCAAGGTGAACAACAGGAGGAAGTAGGTAGAGGAATGCAGTCAACAGAGGATATTATTGCACCAGTGGTGGATAATAGAAAGGATCAGATCACAATCACTACAACACAAGAACCATCTAGTCAGAGGTTGGATGACTCAAGAACTGTGACAGCTGATGTTGAAAGGTCTTTTGTGATGACTGAAATTGCAAGTGAGAAACCCTATGATATGGGAGGAATGACTTTGATTGATTTTTCTGAAGATCAAACAAATATTGTGTAGTCAGAGTCTATCTACCTTGAGGGTGTGTCTCAGTAAACAACACTTAAAGACGGTGACATACTAACTATGGTGTCTAATGAAGTATTACTGAAGACATCAGAGTCTAGTAGAGAACCTGAAAGTGGTATACTGGAGCCTGTAGTCTCTGGAAGGAAAGAAGATGTTTGTGAGGGTTCAGAGACTATAGTAGCTCACTCCTTGGAGAAAACCTCAAGCCCCTTGCCAAATGAGGAACCCTCTTTCCATGTGAGTTCAGGTATAAAAACTTCTTCTAAACTCTATTTTTCTGTAGGTCATGAGAGCACTTATCCAAATTTGAGTGATACACTTGAAAAGATGGATATTGATCCACAATCAGATAGGCTGGCTTCTGACCAGGCAAAAGGAGAGTTAGAAAGAGTGTTGACTTTAGATAGTCAAAGTGAGATTGAGGGAATGGATGATCAACTCCATAGTGAGGGAGAGAAAATTAGGAAACCACCATCGTTTGATTTCTGGGATCAGGTTTTTCCTGAATCTTGGTCTGACAATCTTGGTATGGATGCTGGTACTTATTCTTTTATTAAGATGTATGAGAAGAATGACTTAGCAAAGCACAATGCAAAGCCAGAAGTTAAAGCTCAGAAGCAAAAAGAAAGGCTTGCAGGAATTATCAACAGAAGAGGTGAAAGGCTAAGACAAACTTCTACTCCACCAGTACCAGAAGATATTCCTAATGATCATAGTATTTCTTTGTTTGTACTACCAATATCAGCCAGAATTGAGACATCAACAGTATCTGATCAATCTAAGGAGGAGTCAGGATTTGTAGATGTTAGTACACAGAATACTGGTGAAGGACAAGATGATCATATTGCAGCTTCAGATCAGAAAGATGAAGATGTTTGTAACTCTAATCGAGTTTTATTACTTGAATATCATTCTACACAGGCAACTTCTTCTACGAGACTTGAATCTGAAGATATTCCAAACACTTCCAACATTGAAGACAATTCTGAAGTTTTACAAGACATTCAGAAATCTCAAGTTGAAATTCAATCAAGACTTTAAACACTTGAAGATAACCAAGTCACTATTATGGAAAATCAAGCAGTTCTGATGAATCTCATTTGTTCTGTTACTGAATCTCTTGGAATTAATGTTGCTGATGTCAAAAAGGGGGAGATAAAAACAATTCAAAGGAAACAGACTGGGGGAGGAGATAAACAGACTGGAGGAGATAAAAGAAGAACTAAGGATGACAGAGGTGAATCTTATCAGGGAAGTGGTAAAGGAAAAGAAACATCAAATAGTTGAATTCTTTCTTATAAGTACTAGATACTTTGTCTACATTTGAAGAGGGAGGTACTTAACTTCATGATTTTGAATTCATAAATTCTATTCTGATTGTATTGTTATATGTTTTGACATCAACAACTCAGATTTATGCTTCAGGTTTTAAAGCATAAATAGGGGGAGATTGTTAGGAATAATTCATGAGTTGTGATGTTAAGAATAGAATTTTACTTATACTTCTTGTATATCCTGATCTTATAAAGGATTTAGCACTTTGTATAGGATATATGTGTTAGACAGTAATCTGTAGAATTAAGTCAGGAACAGTGCATCGAGTACTACATGTCAGGAACTAAGATTGAATCCTGATACGTCAGGTACTCAGGTCAAATACTGATCAAGTACTGATGGGATGGTCAGATCCTGATGCAAGATGGAATCCTGATATTAGTCGTGTTACTGATGATGTCATTATGGATGCTATAGAAACTGGCAAGTGCTATAAAACAGGATCTTTGTTTGAGGAACAAGCAAGAAGATATTATGAAGGAAAGAATTTTCTATTGATGGAAACTATCAACTGGACGGCAGAACATTGTCATGTATAGATTATCTTTCTGTGATTAGTTGATAGGTAGCATTATAAATACTCTCTCTATATCATTGTAAAAAGGGTACGTAAGTTCGAGTTGTTAGTTTTGTATGTGTAGCTCTGTATAAGGTTTGTATTCGAGAGTTCGAAACAAACAGAGAGAGAGAGAGAGATTTATTTTGTCAGCAGCTGCTAAAGGTATTTGTACACCTTTGGTAGAGTTTGTATTTGATCTTATTAATACAAACAGTTTGATTCATTCGTTTATTCTTGTTTATCTAATCAAGCAAAAATCAGACACGATTATATAACTTGTATTCAACCCCCCCCTTCTACAAGTTATTCGAGTTAACACACATTTTGCTTGTTTTAACATTTATGCTCCTCAATCTCCAACAGAAAAGGCATCTTTATGGAACACTCTCAGTGAATTGATTTTCCAACTCCCAGATATTCCTATTCTTCTATTTGGAGATTTCAATTGTGTTCTTAATTCATCGGAAAAGGGACGATTGCTTTTATAGGCACCTGGATTCTAAAACCTTCTCAACTTTTCTGGAAGCAACAGGTTTATTGGATGTTCCTCTAACTAACTCAAGCTTTACTTGGTTTAGCCTAGATAGTAAAAAGAGTCGATTGGATAGAGCCATAGTAAATCCACAGTGGGCTACTTTGGGTAATTGGACAATTATTTCTCTTCACCGTAAAAACTCTGATCACAAGCCAATCAAACTTGTTACTTCTTCTGGGGATTGGGGGCCAAAATCTTTTAAGTTTTTCAAATGTTGGTTGGATGATAAGCATCTGATAGAAAGGTTGGAACAAGTTTGGAAATATTCTCATTCAACTAGGAATCTAGGTGCTCGGTTTAAGGAACTTAGAGAATACACAAAGTCTTGGAACAAGCTACATTTTGGAAATATATACCAGAAGATCCAACTGGCTGAACAGGAACAGGAGTTGGCAGACTCATTGAACAAGAGTAATCTTCTCAAGTTGGAAATAAAAGAAAAACTGGATGGACTTTACAAGTTGAAGTCTAGCATGTTATGTCAAAAGTTAAGGGTTAATTGGTTACTAAGAGGTGAAAAAGATACCAAATTCTTTCACAGGGTTATTTCAAAAAGAAATCTTCAAAACAATATCCTGGGCATTCAAGTGGAGGGTGAATGGATAATAACCCCAAGCAATATCAAAAAAGCTCTTTTTGAGCATTTTAGGAATTTCTTAGGGGCTGATCCTAAAGAAAAGATTTTTGCTCTGGGTAATTTTCCCATTAATTTACTATCTTGTGAGGATAAGATTATGTTAGTACAGGATTTTTCTCTAGAAGAAATAGAAGCCGCTTTAAAAAGCACAGATTCATCTAAAGCCCCAAGCCCAGATGGTCTCAACGCAAGGGTTCTCAAGTCTTTGTGGCCCATTTTGAAAGATGACATTTTGAAGTTCTTTAAAGAATTTGGAGAAAAGAATTTCATTGCAAGGGGAGTCAATGCATCTTTCATTGCTTTGATTCCTAAGAAAGAAGTGCCCAAGTCTCCTAGCGACTATAGGCCGATTAGTCTTATGAACGCAGTGATGAAGCTCCTCACAAAGACTCTTACCTTATGGCTAAAAAAAGTGATGAATACCTTAATTTATGATGCTCAATCAACTTTCATTAAGGGCAGACAAATATCCGACTGTATTCTTTTGGCCAGTGTAGTATACCATTGTTTGAAGCTCAGGAAAAGCAAGGGAGTGATTTTCAAAGTTGATTTCGAAAAGGCTTTCGACTGCATAAATTGGGACTTTCTTTTTGAGGTAATGGAAAAAAATGAATTTTGACATGAAATGGATAAATTGGATCAAGACTATGTTCTCAACCTCAACCATTTCAATGTTGGTAAATGGAGTTCCAACGAACGAATTTTCTCTTAAACGAGGTCTCAGGCAAGGGGACCCCCTTTCACCCCTCTTTTTTAACCTTGTAGGCAAAATCCTCTCTAAGCTATTGTCAAGAGCCAATTCGGAAGGGATTTTTATTGGCATATCTTTACCCAATTGCACTTCTCAAGTCACACATTTGCAATATGCTGATGACGTTATCATTTTTCTCGATAATGATGAGAATTATGTCAGAGGTATTAAGAGAGTTTTTCAGTGTTTTGAATTACTCTCGGGTCTTAAAATAAATTACCAGAAGAGCTGCCTATACAGTTTGTATGAGGATGTGGAGCTATCAAATAAATGGGCATCTATTCTTGGTTGTTCAGCAGATTTTGGACCTTTTAAGTACCTAGGTACAACAATTGGTGCATCACCTCATTCTCTCTCTTATTGGGATCCATTAGTTTCGAAAATGCAAAGCAAGCTAAGGGCTTGGCAAGTCTCTAACATATCCATGGCAGGTCGTGTTATCCTCCTCAAATCTTCTCTGGATAGCCTCCCGATATTTTGGTTCAATCTTTTTGTCCTCCCATCAGGCATATTATCTAAACTTGAAAAGATGCGTAGGTAACTCATTTGGGGGGAAAATTTAACTGAAGGGGTGGCCTTCAATAAAACTTCATCTTCTAACCTGAAATAAGTTGTGTGCGGGAAAGGAAGTAGGAGGTCTAGGAATTGTTCCGTTGAAATTTAAAAACATAGCTCTCCTTGCAAAATGGTGGTGGAGGGTATATACAGAGAGATCAAGTTTGTGGAACAGAATCTTAACATAAAGATATGGAAATGATTTCAAATCTGATGTATCCACTACATTTTCTCGAAATGATTGTTCTCCGATAGTGAGAAGTTTCGCCAGTCTTGCTAAGTCTCAGAGCTCTTATGCATTGCTAAAAACTACTTTAAATGGTATCTAAATGGTGGGAATTCAATCTTGTTCTGGGAAGATCTTTGGTTGGATGATGGAAGATTAATGTCCTTGTTTCCCCGTCTATACAGAATCTCAAATTTTAAGTTCAGCCCAGTACAACAGGTATTACATTTTTGGAGGGGAGCTAACACTATTTCTGAGCAGTTTTGGTCAAGACCATTGATTGACAGGGAGATAACAAGCTTACAAAATCTAGGTAACATGCTCTCAAATGCTACACTTGGTCAGGGTCAAGACACTCTATACTGGTCCCCTGGTAAGGGCACCTTCTCCACTAAAGCTTTTGTTCAATGTCTTTCTTCTGGCAGCTCTGTTCATAACGGTTCTAGGAAGATTTGGGAAAAAATTTGGTCTAGCAAATATCCTCCGAAGATTGCTATTTTCATCTGGAAAATTCAGTGGGGTGTTCTTCCTACAAAGTTATTTTTAAGTAAAAGAATGTCATCACTTTCCCCTCTTTGTGCATGGTGTAATTGCCAGGAAGAGACTATTGATCATCTCTTCCGATCTTGTAGTTTGGCAAAACTGGCCTGGGAGTTTATAGGGCGTTGGTGGGGATTAGAATCTAAACTAGATTCCATCGGTTCATTCTCTATCTCTGTTTTCTTCAATTTGATTAATAATAGCATGTCTTGTAATGTCTGGTACTTAGTGGTTGCAGCCACATTGTGGTCCATTTGGACATGCCGAAATGAAGTGATTTTTGAAAATAAGAGAATAAACAAAGAATCCCTAGAATACATAATAAAGACAAGAATCAGTAAATGGGGAGAAGCTGCTAAAATTATGAACTTTGGTTCAGACCCAGAGTGGCATTTAAATCCTCGGGGTGCCATTGCTATTCACACTCATCTAGCTACAAAAAAATTCTGGGATCACAGGTTTCTTGGTTATGATCTAGTTTGTACGGTAGATGGAGCGTGGGGTCGTTCTTCAAGTGGAATTCTCACAGGAGGTATTGGAGGAAACATAAAAAAGAAGAATGGTTCTCTAGTTTATGTTTTCTCTGGTCCGAGTCATGTTGCTTTCAGTATCGAAGCTGAAATTGCTGCATTACTTCATCTCTTTCACGTGATAGATTTAAAAAAGTTTGATAATGAACTTATAACTGTTTATATAGACTCTGCAGAAGCTATAAACCTCTTCAAGACAAATTCAGAAATTGTTCATAATATTAATTTTTTGGGGATTAATTATGATAATTTAATCTCTAAGAAATTATTCTTGAATTTTGCTCCGAGAAAGTTTAACAGTGAAGCGGACTCTCTTGCGAAATCCGGCTTGAATAAATTGTCATTGACCGAAAAATGGGCCTAATGGGCTTCAGTCTTTTGGATCCAATGGTTCCTAGGGTTTATTAGCTTGTGTGAAATCAAGCTTAGTGTAAATACATATCCAAACTCTCTCTCTTTTTCAGATTAGGATGTATCTTCATTTTAAATTCATGGCCTTTCAGGGTTTTCTTGTGAGGTGGGAATAAATCTCTTTTTATTCTTCCCAAGCTAAATGTTCATTCCCAAGGTAATAATTCGACTGTGTATTATCTGCATGGCTACTTACAACCGTTTTACACATCGAAATTTTCAAGCAAGCTCTTCGATATCTGTTCCATCTATCTCTTTATACCCCTCCCCTCTTCTTAGCATAATTCAAATCCCATCTCTGAGTGTACTTGTACTATCTCTGCCATCTTTCTTTGTTAATTTTTCCGAATGGAAGACTCTTGGACTCCTCCTACAACCCCCTTCGTTAAACTCAATGTCCACTACGTCTCAGTTCAAAATCCCCTTCCAAATGGTAATCTTAACAATGTTGGTATCATAGCCAGAGACTCTTTTGGGAATAAGCTTTGGGGTGCGATGGGACCTCTTCACGGAATGAGAGAGGTGGAGGCAATTCTCTTGTGCATCCAATCAAGTATGATCGAGTCTGTTGTTCGAGGATGGGACCAAACTTATGTCGAAACAGATAACTGGGAAGTCTACGACATCATCATAAATGCAGAAGACCTCATCATTGCAGATGACCTTGGGGAGTTACTCACGTTTCTTGAGAATGATATGGGTTTGGGCCTTCTTTTTCAGATTGATCCAAATTTTGGAGAGGGTGAGGTAATTGATGCAACACCACCTCACACCCCAGTTCATGCTGCTAATAATGAGCCTTCATCCGCTCCTTTGGGAACAGTTGTTCACTCTAATAATTTGAATAATGGTCAGGCTCCTCAACCAAATTTCCAAGGTAATATGTTCCTTCCTTTCTCGGTGGTTAATGTTCAGTCAATAACAAACGTTGCTGTCTCTTTTAACATAAATGTGTTAGTAAACAATGTTAGTGCTACTGATGAAAATAATGCCTCTGAGACTTATGAAAAGAGTGGTTCATCAAGCTCGTTCCAAAAGAATGTTCCTGACAACATCTCTAAAGGAAAAGAAAAAGTGCTGCAAGGGTATGCATTTAACAATGATGGCTTGTTAACTCAAGTAGCGATTAGAATCTTGGACAGTGGTTGTCTTAAACCAATATCAGCACTGTTTGGTAGATCAAAGATTGACATGGATGAGCAGGTTTTTAAGGGAGGTTTTGCCAAGGATATTCTACATTGCGCGGTGACTGGGGAACTTGATTCACTTTTTGCAAAGGTTAATCAGCAAAAAGGTGAAGGAATAAACATTTCATCCATGAATAATGTAAGGGTCGAGAATGGGCTTGATTAGACGATTCCCATGGAGGAGTACATGGATGCGGAAGAAGTGTTTCTTCAGATGGCAATGCTAGAAGATTGGAGCAATGAAAAGTCTACATAGCTAGGCCTCGGTCTACTATCTCACTGCAAAAGTCTGCCTTATGCTTTAGTCTTGTTTCTTTAAAGAGATTCACATTTATATTGTTATATGTTTGCTTGTGGTTTGCTTGTGGTTTACTAAGACCTATTCTAGGCGTTTTGGACTCTTTTTTCCTTTCTCGTTGTAATGTCCTAAGGCATGGCCTTCTATGTTTTAATATATTTGCTCCGTTTATCAAGAAAAAATTAAAATATACTTTTTAGTTAGATAAAATATAGAAGATATTATATTATTCCTAAAAAGGAAGTTACTTAGTATTGAAAAATAGAAAAGTTAATATGTTTAACCTGAAAAAGGAAATTGATTAGTAAAGGAAAAAATTTAGTTAGATAAAATATAAAAAATATAAATTGATTAGATAGTATGATGGATATAAATTGATAAATAAGGGTAACTAAGTAAAATCAATAGGTACCATACCGACCAACCAAACTTTTAATGTTTCGGTTTTTATATAATTTGATGTTGTCGGGTGATGATCTCTGTGAATACTACAGAAATGTAGAGGTAATCACATGTTAAGGAACATCAGGCACTTTCCCGGACCTCATATAATTGTTCTTTAAAGTTACTAGCGTTTAAAAAATTAAGTCCTATACATAATAGTTAAGATGATCATAAATGCTCTCTAATGTTGGAGTCACAGCCATGCTTCTGATTGCAAGAAAATATGAAGACGTCTGGGCACCCTTTGTCGAAGATCTCATCCTGATATCTGACGATGCTTACACCAGAAATGAGGTTCTTCAAATGGTAATATCTAAAACATGTTTTCCTTTGCCATTATAGATTTCTGTTGTCGTCCGAGGGTAATTACCAATCATCTGTAGATATTCTGACTTCCAACCGACATGAATCTTTGATGATTAACAAGCTTGAGTTTGACCTCTCAGTTCCAACTTTGTATGTGTTTGTGAAGAGGTTCCTGAAAGCTGCTGAATCTGACAATGAGGTTTGTTTTTAATTTTCCTACGACACAATATTATAGCAGGATCAATATATGTAGTTCTGACATGACTGAAGTTCCAAATGTTTGATCAAATGTTGCCATTCTCAAGTATCATTTAGCTGTCAATATATGGTTATTTGTGTTTATTTTAAATTTCAACCTCTTATTATTTTTGTAAAATATATTTTCTGCATATTTTTTGGTTTTAACACGTGCTTTTAATCAGTATCTACCCATACTTGTATGATTCGTATTGTGAATATTGAGCAACTTGTGCATAATTTGCTAAGATATCAAGCTTTACAATATTTGGTCTGTCATTACTTAATTTTGATTTGATAGAGCCATGTCATGACCAGATTTGACAAACAATACAAAAAATGACAATGATTAAACATTTATGCTGTGGATCTTGACTCTTAAGCGACATACATTAGGCCAGTTTATCGCTGCAATAATGGCATGTAGATGTTATATATGGAACAATAAGAATTTTATTTTAACTTCTTTTGTCAACGTATAAAGTAAAATATGCAGCGTTCATGATTCTTTGTCTAACCTGCTATTTACAGGTCATAGCAGAAAGTCTTTTTGAAGTAGAAATCGGCAATTTAAATTAACTGTTCAGAATGATAGATACAGACAACAACGACACTATAACATTCGAGGAGCTGAAACATGGATCGAAAAGAGTAGGCTCTAATCTAATGGAGTATGAGATTTATGATCTTATGATTGCGGTGCTTGTTATATTCAAATTGTGTCATTTAATTCTAAACAACTTAGATGTGAAGGAGCCCTTTGCACTTGGCTTGGATAGTTATTACAACCAAAATTATCTATTCAGGTTCGATGGATCAACTTTCACAAAAACTCCAACATAATTAGCAATACTCTGAAATATGGATTTCGAAACGAAACCTTTAGGGATATCATACACCTGTATCCATATTTTAACCTCATTCAACGCTATTTCTTTTGGATTATCTTCCCCTTTTATCTGTTTGTAGACCAACATCCCCTGTTCAAACGACCATGGTCCACCTTCAATTACCCTCTACACATCAATGGGATGGTAAAAAACAAAGGAATAATGAATATCTCCTATATCATGAATTTCCACTTCCTCTTTTGGGCGCCACAATGATGCTAAGACATTTTGCATTGCACTGAAGTTTATGTTTTTCTCCATAAGGAATCTACCAATTAGCACGAACGACTCTTTACTTTGTTTAACCTCAGCATTACCTACTACCACTCCTCCTTCCTCTTCGTCTTCAATCATTAGTTTTGCATATAAATCATCTAATGCGGATCTGGAATATTCCATGACTATAATTGAAATATTTACCAAAGAAAACTTGTTACGTGAACAAGACAATAGTCTCAAAAAGAGAGACATAAAATATTCTTGATTTTCCCATGTTCTTGTTGGTGTCCACTTTAGTATGAAACAGGATGGTGCTTGGTTATTAATTCGTTTTATTTTATTTTAAATTCTATCTCGTGTTTTATTTTATGATTGACGAATTTTCCTTTTAATGTACTCGCATGCTTCAATTAATTAGTGCCATCTTATTCAACTTTTTAGGTTAATTGTTTCGAATTGTTTTTTAAATTTTTTTTTGTTAGTTAGTTCAATTAAACTCATCTCAAAAATTAAATTGTCTAATTTGCCTAAATTAAAAATTAAGGTCGCATGGAAAAATATATAGTCTCTGTGGATCGAATCTTAAATATTAAAATAATGATCGTACACTTGCGATATTAAAATGTTTATTTTCCTGCACATCATCAATCAAAGATCAGGGAATCCAAGGGCATCCTTGACCAAGAAGTCCAAGAAAACCAAGAAGTCCAAGAAAACCAAGAAGGTCCGACGACTAACTTTGAAACCTTGGTATCTTTAAGCAAGCATTGAGTGCCGTCCTCATCAAGGTTGGGAACAAGGTTCAATAACGTATCCACCATGTAAGTAAAGTATTGTATGAAATTGAATTACTCAGCCATCGAGAAATTTGCTTTGGCATTGGTAATGGCATCAAGGAAGCTACGACTATACTTCCATGTGCATAAAATTGAAGTCCTGACGGACCAACCATAAAGAAACGTATTGTATAGGCCGAAAGCCAATGGATTAATTATGATTGATTAACGGATTTGGATTCCTAGGTTTTCTATGTATTTGATAATATTTGCTAATTAGGTTAATTAAATCTCATCTCAAATCCATTTGTCTAGTTCGCCTGATTTAATCATTAGGGTTTTGAAAATTCATAGTCTTTGTGGATCAATCTGTATTTGTTACAACTAAACATTGTGCGCTTGCAGTTATTTTACACATCAATGACCTTCCCTTCAATTGTAGCTTCAAGGACAACCTTTATTGGGACGAACGGACCATCATGGATCCTGTCAAGGTAGTTAGGATCTGTGGCTTCGAGATGATGAAGCATCTTAACCTCCCATTGAGTATATTCATTTCTCTTAAGCATGAGAATCTTCATGTTGCCATCCTTGTAACCAGACATGATTCTGATCGTTATGATTTGAATTAAATCAAACCTGCTCTGATAACACCTGTTAATCTAGAAGTACTTGTAGAAACGGGGGGTTTGAATACAAGTACTAATACGTCTGACTATTTTTGCGTGTTTCTTGTTTATATGATACTAAAATATAACTACGGAAAATAAGAACACAAAACAAAGATTCAACAATGATTTATATTTTGATCAATCAAAGTTACAAACTCTACTAAAGGTGTACAATACCTTTAGCAGCTGCTCACTGTAAAATATATTACAATAACTATAAATCTCTCTTATGATAAACCCTAATACAAAGTATAAGGCTTCGATTCTAACTCCACACATTACAATTTGTAATGAACGCAGTCGAGAGTAGTTATACAAATTCAATCAACAAAATAGCATACTAGTCAATTACATGAAATGTGAAATTGTATCCCTTCTATACTAGTCAATTACATGAAATGTGAAATTGTATCCCTTCTATTTAGCTAACAATTTCGTTTCCAACTTATCTTCGATTGGTGTCATATCTTCTGTTATTTCTGTAATTGATTTGCCTTTATCTCCAGGATTTTCCATTTTGAAACACTGATTCTTTCCAATTCTGTAACTCTGCTTTCTAGACTCTTGTAAACAACCGACTCTGGTAAGTCTTGTAAACTCGGACAAATGTGCATTTGTAATAGACTCTGATACATAAACTTTTATACACAAAATATTTTAGTTTACATCATCACTTTATTCATAATAGTTATTTACATACTCCGTAGGCTGCAGGTTAAACAACCTATTTATAATGTCATTGTTGATGCAATCTCCAAACATGTTCTCCTCACCTTTACAGATTGTGCTCTTTTTCACTGCCGCAGATCATATATTTAATTAATTTTTTTGTGATCTATATTAAAATTCTATATGCTTTTTTTGGAAGAACAAATGACTTAATTCAAAATTATACTTAATTTTCATTTAAGTAATTTATTCAATTTTAACAATATTTAATTGTTCATTTTTATTAAGACAATTTTTTAATTGAAATCGAATCGACTATAATCGAATCAAGATTTTTAAAATCGAAATCGAGCCATCAATTTTGATTGCTATATTGTTTTTCAATTTTAAAAATTAAGTATAGACGTATAGTTGGTTTTGATACGATTCGTGCACTTCCATCCTTTGTTGGATGGACTTGAACTGGTCTCACACATGGACTTCCACGTAAACTATAGGGGTGGCACCAAGGACTCAAAACCATATACTAGGAGTAAGCCATTTTTTTAAGGTAAATTCTTAATGGTACCCTCTTAAAATTGGCTTTTCTAAATGGTACACAAAATAGTTTTGGTTTCTGAATGGTACCATTATACTATTATGTCATTCTCTAGTACCCTTACCGTTAAATTTCGTTAGTAAAACGTTATATTTTGGGTACCATTTTTAAAAGGTAATTCTAGGAGGGTACCATTGATGATTTCTCTTAAATATATTATTCTGATTTTTTTATCCTATTATTCTAAATTTTGCCTCTTCGTATTAATGTGATGATCGAAGATGAATAGAGTAATGAGAAGATGGAAGATAAATAGAATAATGAGAAGATGCTTTCGGATTGAAACAAATGAGATTCTTTGTTGTTTAGTTAAAGATGATACTCGAATCCCCAATTTCACTCAATCAAATTTCCCTCATTTTAATCTAACCCGGCTTTAAGAATTTAAGAACTGATATTTAGTCTAATACGTATACTCGCTCTGTCACTCTAATTTCTTTACATGTTTTAAGCATTGCTTGGCACGCATTTTAAGGTGTATATAAAGTATAGTTCCATAACTTATTTTTTAATTTTTTTTTGAATAAAAGTTTAAACATTAAATTTTTATTCAGAAGAAAAAAAATATAAAAAAATTATGGAACTATATTTTTTAAGAGCATTAAAATGTGTGACACGCCCCCGTCCCCCAATGTAAACAATTGACGGGGGCGGAGGGAGTATATGTCTAAATTTTTAGAATAATAGGATAAAAAATCAGAATAATATTTTTAAGAGAAATTATCAATGGTACCCTCCTAGAATTGACTTTTACAAATGGTACCCAAAATATAACGTTTGAGTAACGGAGGTTAACGGTAGGGGTACTACAGAGAATGACATAATAGTATAATGGTACCATTCGGAAGCCAAAACTATTTTGTGTACCATTCAGAAAAGCCAATTCTAAGAGGGTATCTTTAAGAATTTCCCTTTTTTTATTATCGTTCAATTCAGAATGATCTATTTAATTAATTATGCCCGTGGACTGGATCTATATATTTACTTTTATAAATAATATAAATAAATTGTTTTTAACAAGTTATTACATTGGTTAATGTGTCAAACTCCAACAATACTCTTCACATTAACTCTTGATTAAAAATTTATTCACAAATTAATCCCACCATAATCAAAAGTTGTATAAGAATTGGTGAACATGAATATTTTATTATTCAAATATAAATTAAAAAACTATTAATATTTTTAAAAGGTACTAAAAATTTGTTGGAACAACATTTTTATTCTTTTTATTCATTTTTTGAATTAAAAGATAGAATAAAAATTCTCTTGGAGATTCTGTAAGATCATATTTAACTACCTTTTTTTTTGAACAAAACTGGAAATATCATTAATCAAAATCATGAGAGATTACATCGATAAGAAAAGGAGGGATCGAAATCCACTCTCTACGATCAGACATAGAAATAGCCTCTCTAGCAATCCTATGAGCTGCCATATTCGCTGACCGCTTAACAAATTGAACCTTAGAGGACCTCAAGTCCTTAAAACTATTAAGACAATCACTTATGATATCACCAAAGTATGTGTGATTTCTACCCTTCTGTCTAAAAGCTTGAACCACTAGCAGGGAGTCAAGTTGAAAAACCACATTCGCCATATTCTTCCCTTTCACCCACGACAAAGCCTCACGAAATGCCATAGCCTCAGCAATCTTGGGATCAAGATCCCCCGGAAAAAAGCCTCCATACCCCGCTACAAACCTTTCATCATCATCTCGTAACAAACAACCAACAGAACTCTTTTTTCTTTCAACAGAAATTGCAGCGTCCACATTGCAAGAGAAACAGCCTTGCTGTGGCCTTTGCCATTTGATAATCCCCTCCCCTTGTTCCGATTCGACCCGTTATGCTTTACCTGAGCCTTCTGCCACTGCCCCATAATTTCATGCGCTGATTGGCACACCAGCTGAGGAGTTTGATACTTGCCCCTCCACAACACTGCATTTCTATGATTCCACAAACTCCAAGCAATCATACAGAGAAACTCAATCTCCTTATTTATATCAGTCTCAAGAACTACAGCTAACAACTGAGGGATTGACTGACCATCAACCAAATGAAAATTCAATCCTGATTCCTCCCAGCATCTCTGCGCAAACGGACAACTCCAAATACTCCCAATTTGAAACAGTTATGCGCTGTTATGCTTGGAAGACATTATTTGATACTCCCGAATAAATAATTTCATGTTAAAAAAGAAACCGATGGACTCGTCACTAGGTTCAGCACAAAAACCTTCATTATAAATGTTTAAGCCTTAAGTGTGCCTTGAAAACCGGAATGGCTACAAGAACAAAATATTTCATGATCATATCCCCGGTACAATAGGAAAGTATAGGATAAAATAATAGGGTTAGGCTCATTGGCGTATGAATAAAATCTTGGAAAGATCTTGAAGATTAAACTTACATACATAAAAAAGTACCTGCTCTCTTGTCTCCAACCTGCAGAGCCACCTAGTGAAAGAAAGAGACAGCTTATGAGTAGTGCTAGGTGTACAGAAAATATGCACAGAAAAATTTACATAATGAGTTGGATTCCACTAATTGATGTTTTTATTGGTTGATATTGATGTAAATGCAAAGGGTCCATTGAATTATAACCAATCACATTGAGACACCTATCATTTTGTGAAAATTTTTGTGAAATTTTATGTAACTCTAACATTTTCCACAGCTTATTTACTTGCATTTTAAATTTTTAACCAAGGAAGCTGACGGGCGCTGCTTCCTATAAAGTAGGTGCGCACCTAAAATTGATTAGCGAATTAGAGTATAATTTATATCCCCTCCGTCCCATTAGAAAAGGAATACAATGGGACAAAAAAAGACATGTATTTTGGGATGTAGGGTATAATATCCTTTACTATAAACTTCATGTAGCCGACCGACATCGATCATCAAGTCGGGATTTTGGTTCGGCTGACCGGGACATGGCCGACCAGCTCACCGTGGATGTCTCGGCCGACCGACATCGATCATCGAGTCGGGATTTTGGTTCGGTTGGTATTCTATTGAAATGTTTAAAATTGCTAAATATATTATTTTTGTTTTCGTTTATTAAATGTCAAAATTATTAACTTATTCTGTAGTAAATTTAAATTTATCATTTGTGAAATATAGTGCATGTGTATAAAATATGTTTGCAATGTTTATCCAATCATGTACAAGTGAACATCGGTCTTAATTATATCTATTTTTTTTCTAAATTATTCTTGAAAAACTTAATTTTAAGAAGATATTATAACTTTTCTTTCAGTGATTGAAGGTACTCGACCTCAAGTACATTCTTTTTGAAAGTAAACATAATTCAAAAACATCATTAATAAAGTCAACATAGGTTTCTCACAAAATGAAAATAAACTAAAAATAAAAACCTAAATAGATTAGACATTAGAGGCATATTTGTTTCATAGGATTAAGTAGATTAAGTAGGAGATAGAATTATAATCCATCAAAAATTTTAATCTCATATTTGTTTGAAAAAATTTACATGGGATTAAATTGAGGATTACAATCCCATATTTGTTTGGGGTGGAATAAGGCATAGGATTATAATTCTCTCTAATACTTGATTGGAACAGGTATTATTTAATCTCATACCACAAATCATTTTTTTTAAAAAAGATTATAGTCCTTTCATTATAATCCCTTCTAGAACAAACATAGGATTAGAAATTTAGTCCAATCCATAGGTTATTTCTCAAAAACAAACATGTCATAGGATAATTTAATTAGGATTAATTTATTTTTTAAAGAATTATAGTCCAATCCTAGACATAACACTTCAAAACAAACCTGCAATAAGATAATTTAAACGATTATAAATTTAAGAATTATGAATGAGTAGTAGGATTATTATGAAAGAATGACATAAATACCCCATTTTTTAATAAAACTGACGAAAATAACACAAATCATGGATGATGGCCATAAATACCCCTCTATTACGCATTTGGGAAAGGAGTAATAGATTTTATACATATTACACATTTGGAAGAGGGGTAATAGACTTGTCAGGGAAGCCTATTACGCATTTGGAAAATCGGTAACCCCTATTACCCATTCTCCAAATGCGTAATAGATAAAAAATTTATACTAGTTACCCCCCAATATCAAATGCGTAACCCTATTACTCTCATATGAAATGCGTAATAGACGGGTATTTATGGCCATCATCAGTGGTTTGGGGTATTCTTGTTATGTGATATAGTTTTTTGGGGTATTCTTGGCCAAAGCTCGATTATTATTTATAATCCGTCAAAACAAACGTGGCCTAGAGGTAATACTTTGATCTCTTAATCAACAACTAGCATAAAAGCCCGTGCAAGGCACGGGCCGGTAGCTTAAATATATTTATAAATTAAATTATGTTAATGTCGTTAGTTAAGTATGTGCAAGTTTATAATTTGAAATTTGATACGAGTAGTATTGATAGCAATCATAACATTTTTTTTAATTTGTTGTGGATCATAGAATATGATTGGAGTATTCGGTGGGTGCTTTCTACTTAAGATGACTTTTCAGAACACTTACAATTCTAACCATTGGTTCTTCGAAAATGGTGCATCCCTTTAGCAAATTTATAACCATTTTTAAGGTAAAATCTAAATATCCTTCAAACTATTCCATTCCGAAAGTGTAAGTTCTGGTCTTGATTTTAATAACAATCCTTTGAAACTCTGCTCAGGCCTTGTTCTTTAAGTTCTTAAAGCTCTTTTTCTAACTTTTCCCTCTCTTTTCTTCTAATCTCTTGATATTTAAGAATTCATTGTCTTTGTTTCTTTTTCGACATCTATTTATCTTTCAAGATATCAAAAAATTCAATTATGAATAATTGACTTAACAGATCTACCTTGCGTAACAAACTTATCATTCTTTTGACCTATGCGCTTGAGAATTGATGAATTATGTCTCGATAGATATTTTTCGTGCTTCCAACATCATGAGCTAAAATTGTTCATGTCTCATTTCCCTATACTTTGACATTGAATTCATTATTATACTTTGTCAAATGTTATATACAATTTATTCCAATATATTATTGTAAAATATCCTTATAATTCAACAATTTTTTCATGCAAGTATTTAGCCAATAATTGATAACTCATAATTCCATCTTATAAATAAACCACATATTCTATGTAATTATTTATAAATAATTGTTATGTTATCCAAGCTTATTTGTATATTATATATTTTGGATAATTTTCTTACTATTCATACTTTTGTTAATATGTACTATTCATATATATTAGTTGTTTCTAGTTTCACTAATAATAGTTAATATAGTTTAATTCATATAAAAATGTCATACCAAAATTAGTTACAAACAATTATGCGCTCCATTTACGATATTGTTAACAAAAGTAAATAATTTATCACAAAAGAATAATTATAGGCCTACATCTATACTATACTATTAAACCGAAACATTAAAAGTTTCGTAGCCGGTCGGTACTCTGGTCAGGCTTGATTAACATATTCTTAAGTAAAAAAATTAATAAATACTTGGATCGGACTTAATTAACATATTCTTAAACCCAAAATAAATCTATACAATACTTGATAGAATATAAAAAGTTTGATAATTGGACTTATTAGGCCTAAGTTAGAATCCTATTTTAACCAGACTAATATAATTATACTAAAAATCCATTCTAACTAAACATCTTGGACATATTGGGGCTAAAATTAAAATTCTATTTGAACATGACTAATTATTTTAATCACAACATATATAACTATTTTATTTAATTAAAACACAAATACAAATCTAAATCTAGTATAATTAAAATAAAATATTACAACACAAGTAGTATGATAACCAATATTAAAAATCACCCGTGCAATGCACGCGTTCTAAGCTAGTATGATTATAAAGAGAATCAATGCACACAAGTTATCATGCAAATAATATGTGAAGCTTAATTGAAACACTTGTTTTATCTTAAATAAATTGTAAAATAAAATATTGAATAAAATATAAATAAATAAATATTTATGTATGTAGTTGATGAATTTTAGTATTAACTCAAATGATCACATAGCTCAATCGGCTAGAAATTTAGTGAAACAATTTAGTGAAACACTTGATCCATCTTAAATAAATAGTGAAATAGAACATAAAGAAAAAAAACATTTATGTATGTAATTAATGAATTTTATTTTTATGTTAAATGCTCATGTAGCTCAAGTGGTTGGAGGGATGAATTGACCTATGTGAGGTCTTGGGTTCAAATCCTTGTACTAGGTTTGGAAGTAGGACGTGTTCTCCTATTATATATATAGAGAGATGCGTGTACTACACCTACAAAATGAGAATCTGCCTATATCACATAAAATACCCGAATACCCGAATTCGACCCGGAAATTTAATATATATAATAAATTATATAAATTTATCATATAATTATATATATATGTGAAATATTTTCATATTATTCAAATAATTTAATTTTATGTCATATAATAAATTACTAATACATATTTTAATATTATATATATATAAATTAATTAATATAAATAAAACTAATTATTTTTAATTATTTTCGGGTCAAAATGGGTCATTTTCGGGTTGATTGGTACTAACAGGTCGGGTTCGGGTTGAACATTTTAAACCCATTTCGGGTTCGGGTCGGGTTCGGGTCAACCCAAAAATAGGACCGGGTACAGCGAACCCGACCCGAACCCGACCCATTACCCGAAATTGACACCCCTAATCACATTCGTTAAGAATTGAAAATCTGAGTCTCACGCGGCTCACTGGCCCTGTGTGTAGGGTGAGATCTTTTCGCAAAACTCCATGAAATTATTTATTCAAACAACATTACGATAATTTGATTCTGCTAGAAGAAAATTAGCCACATGAACTTTGGGTAATGAAATTTAAAAGAACAGCATGCTTCCAACATCTGCAGGTAAAGGAAAATTTGACCTATAAAATTAAACTTAGCTAAAGAACAACGGGAGTTGCTATAGCACGTAGCGGATGAAGCTTTGCTAGTGTGATCCCACATTTTTCCTCCATGTCCAACTTATCTGGTAGAATACCACCTTCGAGTTTCCAGTCAAAACAATTTATCAAGGAGCCTAACATAACTGGGATCATCCTCATCGCCAGTGGCATTCCAGGACATATCCTTCGACCCGCACCAAATGGAATTAGCTTGTAATCTAGCCCGTTGAAGTCAACTTCAGAGTCCATGAACCTCTCTGGTTGAAAAGACAGGGGATTTATCCAAAGCTTAGGATCGCGTCCAATAGCCCATGCATTGACTAGCACCTGTGATTTCTTTGGAACAATGTAGCCAAATAGTTCAACTTCATTGTCTACTTGGCGTGGTACTAAGAAGGGAACCGGTGGGTGTAACCTCATAGTTTCTTTCACAATACATTGCAAATAAACCAACTTCGAAATGTCTGCTTCTTGTACAATCTTTCCTTTTCCAATCACTTGGTCCAGCTCAGCTTTCACCTTTACCAACATTGTTTCAGAATTTCTAAATATCTCAGACATCGCCCATTCCACTGTACTTGAAGTTGTATCTGTTCCTGCAGCAAATAAGTCCTGCCTATATGTTTTAATGACTGAAATTTATTAAACCCTAAAATAGTTACGTACAAGAACACATGCAGGTTTTCGCAAAGGTGCAAATCCTTGGCTATCAAGAAACTGAAGGTTGAAGACACAACTAATTATCATCTGACTCAATCCATGTATCTAGATTGAACTCCTACCATGTTCTTACCATGTTCTGTGAAGTACTCATCTTTGAAACACACACACAAGTTTAATTGAAGACGTACGTACTCTTGTAGGAAAAGATTTTATTTACTAATTAATTAACAACGAGGATAAAAAGAATAACTCACAATAAATAGGTGTTGGATGTGAGCTTCATCAATCTCATCTGTCTGTAACATTTTTATCAATTCCTCAAGCACGTCTGTTGTATTAGTATCACTTGCGTTTCCCAATCTCCTCAGTTGAAAACGCTCCTTAATCAGACCATCAAATAGCTTAATTAGCTTGTCAAAATGACCAGTCATTTGCCGCCTAATACCTTGTGGATCAGTCCAATGAAGAATAGGAAAGTAATCCGCCAAATTAGGCTTACCGGCCTCAACCATAATATTCCACACCAAGTCCCGAAACTCCTTAACCTCCGAATCCTGACACGGATCTGTCATATCCTTGGAAAATATAGTGTTTGACAAAAGATTGAGCGAAGTCAGAAAAGCAGCGCGACCAATATCTACAGCCTCCCCACTTTGGCTACACTTTTCACAGTATCTAATAAGATCATGCACCTTCCTACTTCGTAGATGCTGATTTTTATCGAGCTTGTTAGCTGCAAAAATATACGAGCTCATAATTTTTCTTAGGCTTCTCCAGCGACTGCCAACAGGCAACCAAACTACTGAGTATTTATTGTGGTTAATAGCGCGTAGAGCGCCAGGCTGAGGACGACTAGAGAATGCAAGGTCATGCTTTTTAAGGACTTGTTGAGCGGTGCTTGATGAAGAAATGACTATGGTGGTTATGCGGCCTAGTTTTAGACGCATTATTGGACCGTAAACTCTAGCGAGGCTGGCTAAGGATTTGTGAGGGTGCTTGCCAAGTTTGTGTATATTTCCTATGATGGGCAAGGGGTAGGGTCCTGGTGGAATTTTTTCAGTGGACTTGCCTCTAATTCTTGCAAGTGAGAGCAAAGTAAAGGCAAACAGCATGCACAATGCACTGATTGTAACTATATCCATAGTTCTTGATGGAACTGTGGTTGCAGAGCTATGAGAGAGAGAGAGAGAGAGAGAGAGAGGAGAGAGACTTACGCACGGATGTGAGAGCATATAACAAGTTGTCTATACCTCGGGGGTGATAATATTGATGATGTGATAATTGTAAAAAATTGAAAGGATGAACCTCTAGTTGTCTTGGTTCTGACGCTAGATTTTGCATTTTATTAGAACAATTCCAAAAATGGTGTTAAAAGTCCAATTTATATCCTATATATAATAAGGTTATTAGTAAATATGATCATTAATAAGATATAATAATCTACCTTCTTAATTAAAGTTTAGTTGGGGGGTGATAATATTGATGATGTGATAATTGTAAAAAATTGAAAGGATGAACCTCTAGTTGCGCTAGATTTTGCATTTTATTAGAACAATTCCAAAAATGGTGTTAAAAGTCCAATTTATATCCTATATATAATAAGGTTATTAGTAAATATGATCATTAATAAGATATAATAATCTACCTTCTTAATTAAAGTTTAGTTGGGGGTGATAATATTGATGATGTGATAATTGTAAAAAATTGAAAGGATGAACCTCTAGTTGTCTTGGTTCTGACGCTAGATTTTGCATTTTATTAGAACAATTCCAAAAATGGTGTTAAAAGTCCAATTTATATCCTATATATAATAAGGATATTTTTGGTTGTCACTAATACCGCAAAACAAATATTAAATGTTGGAATAAACTTTAATTAAGAAGGTAGATTATTATATCTTATTAATGATCATATTTACTAATAACCTAAGCACATTAGACCACATGTCCTATAAGCAAAGATTGTTAGGATTCATAGTAAAACATGACTTCCAACCATTAATATAATCTTCTTAAAACAATTTATACACTTTAATTTACACTTATCAAGTAATGGCCCTGATTTTAATAAAATAAATAAATTAAGTTTTTGTTATAATTTAATAAAATAGTTCTAGCAATTCCTCATATTTTTGTGAATATTAATTTCTAAAATAAATTAAATAAGATTCTTATTAACATGATATAAAATTTTCACAAGTTTTATGAATATTGGAGGAATATTATTCAAATAAAATAATTTTAAAAATTCTTGATATTTATGTAAATAACGAATACCAAAAAATTCTAATAATCTTATAATTTACAAGTATTTGAATAAAATCATAAAAAATTTATTATAAAATTATATTATAGGAATGTATGTGCACATGATATTAAAAAGAATTAAAAAAATTAAATATTTTTGTCAAAATGATAAAATAGAAATTAAACCATTATATCAAAATTAAAACAAATGGTAAACATTCAATAATAATATTCTAATTTTTTTGAAATATGCATGTAAATAAAAATTAATTAGTCAATTAATAAAATTGATATGTCCACACAATATATTAAATAATTTTATTTGAATGAATTAAATTAAATAGAAATTTGAAAATAAAAATAAAATAAATAACCATGCTTTACAAGGATATTAAGCTAGTACTAATAATAAAAGTAGAGCTATTTTTATAATATAGAGATATAGGGGGCTAAACTTGAATATAAAATAATAAAATATTATACTTGTTAATTACTCCCTCTGTCCCAACGAATTGTTTACGTTTGGGACAGAGGACTCGGCACGCATTTTAAGGTTCTTACAAAGTATAGTTACAAAATTTATTTTTAAATTTTTTTTTCCTGAATAAAAATTTAATGTTTAATTTTTTATTAAAAAATTTAAAAATAAGTATGGAACTATATTTTATATACGCCTTAAAATGCGTGCCAAGTAACGTTGAAAACATGTAAAGAAATGGGTGGGACCACATATAGTTACATATGTAAAAAAAAGTTACATATGCAACTTAATACAAAAGATAGTATTTTTTGCAAATAGGAAAGTATTTTTGCAAGTAAGATAGTATTTTTGCAAATAGCTAGTCTTAACAAAAGTAAATGTGCAAAAATTTACTTTTATCAATTTATTTTTCAAAAAACCCTATAATAAATTGTTTTATTGGAAGTAGAATACGAGGATGGTGGAGACGTCTTTTACGATTTTATAAAACTAAATATTTTTTTATTAAAAATTCTTTATTTTAACCTTTTTATACAAGTTAATTATACTTGCATTAGGAAAATATGTCCATGAATTCAATATTATTCCCGTAACGAAAAGTCTTCGCATTTAAAAAAAATTGATGTATTAACATAACAGAGAAACATTTCCATGCGGAAGCTATAAATTGATACGGGAATATCTATAATATTGTTAGTTACAGAGGCATGCCTGTATACATCTAATAACAAGCCTAATTGTTTGTAATGCTTTGCATTACTTACATGACCTCTTAACTGAGGAACCTCTAGTTGTAGAGTTTCTGTTTGTATTGTACTTGTAATAGGCATCAAATCCTAGTTGTGTAACTGTACAAATAGAGTCTAGAATAATGCTTGAAAGAAGTTCCATGGTTCATGCCTCAAGCAAGGAGTTAAAGACTGCCAAATAATCACAGTTGGGATTTGAAGAAATGAAGAATTTGCCTAAGTACCAATTCGAGAAGTATATTTGTCTATTCGAGAAGTCCAGCATTCGAGAAGTCAGAGATTCGATATCTCAAGACACTATTCGATATCTCTGAATACACTGTTCGATATCTCATTCGATATCTCAGGGATTCGATATGTCTACTACTCTATTCGAGAACTCAAGAAGTCAACAAGTCAAGATGGTATTCGAGTTCTCAAAGAGTCAACAAGTCAAAGTTCCATTCGATATCTCAAAGACTCAGAAAGCTATTCGACAACTCGAGGATTCGATAAGTCAAATGCTCTATTCGACAACTCAAGGAATCCTGATGGAAAAGAGCTATTCGAGAAGTGGTTCGATATGTCACTATAACAGTATTCGAGAACTCAGAGTTATCGATCAAGTCAATTCTAGTTCTCGAATCACTTACTTAGTCACTTCTCGAATACATTCTTGGAGACAAAATACTGATGAAATTGTACAAGTCAGAAACCTGCAACAAACCAATGCACTTTATGGACCACAACCTGTAACGTGCTCTGGAAAGCCTACAAGGAAGCTTGGAGAGATATAGAAGAGACAAGGAGCTAAAGAAGTGGATCTAAACAGGCTTTGCAAAGTCAAATCTGTAACCGTTTGGACACTTACTCAAAAAGGATAGACAGACTAGAAAGTAATTTGTTTAGCTACCTTATTTGTAGTAAGTAGGCTGTATCCATGTTCTATAAGGACACAGCCTCACTTCATAACTTAGTAACTTTTGTGAGTCAAGTTTTTCATACACTGTAAGCTATATCTCTCTGAGAAAAACGAAGCTGAGAATACAACCATTTGTATTCACAGATTGTAGCAACCTTTATCTAATATACATTAGATTAAAGTGATATTGTGTCTTGTGTTGTTTATTTATCCGCACCTTAATTTCTGCACACACAGGCACTTATCTGCTACACAGACTCAATCCAAGAAAAGTTCAAGAATCCATTCACCCCCCCCCCCCCCCTCTGTATTCTTTTACCGTGTTCAATACTCAACAAGTGGTATCAGAGCGGGCTGTTTATTCAAAAACAGAGAAACGATCATGAGTTCGAATACACCAAAGACTACAGGAACGGTGAAGGTCCCTAAGTTTGATAAAGAAAACTTCAACCTCTGGAAGATAAAGATGATGTTGTTCATCAAAGCCTCTCATCCCTTGTATCCTGAGATTCTCAAGAATGGTCCTTTTGTTCCACAACAAGAGATACCAGAGAAGACTGTTGGAACCATAACAATCCCTAGAGCTTATGAGGCCAAGGATCCATCAAAGTGGACAGAGTCAGAAAGGGAGAAGGTTGCTCTTGACAGCCACCTCATGTTGCTCATCATTGATTCCATGGATATGTCAATGTTTGCAAACATTGCATCATGCACGTCTGCTAAAGAGATGTGGGATCACATTGAGGTGTTGTGTGAAGGGACTGATGAGGTTAAAGAAAACAGGAAACAGATACTGGTCACACAGTATGAAGCTTTCATGGCACAGCCCAAGGAAAGCATCACTGAGATGTTTGAAAGGTTTCACAAGTTAGTTACTGAGTTGCAGATGAATGGAAAGGTTTACAGCACCAAGGAGTTAAATATGAAATTTCTGTTGTCTTCACCAAATCATCTGGAGCAAAGAGTCATTTCCCTAAGAGAGAGGGATTTGAACAAAGTCACCTATGATGTACTCTATGGAGTCCTAAAGACTCATGAACTTGAGTTGCTTCAGAAGAGGGCTATCCAAGCAAACCAAGGTAGGATGATAAACACATCATGTGCCTTGATTGTCAACAAATCCATCCTGGACCTAGAAGCATCTACAAGCCAACTAAGGATAGAGGAGGTGGCAGATGATGAAGAAACTGAAGCTGGGGTGAGTGAACCTGTTGAGGAAAAGGAGGAAGAAGAAGAGGAGTTTTACACTCTGGAAGAACTTGATGGAATGGAAAATACTTCATATGCTTTCATGGCCAGAAAATTTCCAAACATCAGATTTAAAAGAAATCAACCCTTCAAACCCAAAACTCAAAACCATTCAGCCAACAAGAACAAGGCACCTGTGAAACCAAACAGAAATAAGTTCAAAACCGGTTATGTGGATAGGTCATCTGTAAGGTGTTATAGATGCAATGACCTAGGGCATTTTGCCAGTGAATGCAAGAAGCCTAAAAAGAAGGATAGAGATTATCTTGAGCTAGAAGCTAAGTATGAGGCCCTTCTGAAAAAGCAGACACATGGTAAGGCCTACATAGCTGAAGGGAAGTGTTGGGATGATTCTGAGAGTGATGAAGAGGAACAAGAATTCTGCAATTATGCCTTGATGGCCAACTCCAAGGATGACTCATCTTCATCTGATTCTCAGGTACCATCTCTCACTACTATAGACATGTCTGTTTCTGAATACAAATCCATGATTGAACAATTATCTGTTGAAATGTTTAATATTCATACTAGTATGACTGCTGCTAATGAGGAGATTGCTAAACTGTCTACTAGAAATGAAGTATTAACCAAAAAGAATGAGGAACTTGAGCTAACTGCTATGCAAGTAGAAAACCTTAAGAAAGAAGTTGAATATTTGGAGAACAAGGTTCTATGTGCTAGTCAAGTAGAGAAGGCTCTTAGGGATGAATTAGCTGAGAATGAATTCAAACTTAAAACTTTCAAGAAATCATCTGGTTTAGTGCAATCCTACTGTGAGAAAATTGAAGCTAAACCTAAAGCAGCTATTGGACTTGACTATGACTCTCTCAAACAAAGGAAAGGCTATGCTGTCATCGAAGAGGACACAGCTGTTCATGAGAAAGTGCCTCACATTTTGAGAAAAACTGAAAATCCAATTTTTAAGGAATCAACATTTGAAATTGATGAGGATGCCTTACTCATCAAGCAAATGTTGAATGATGAGGATGAGGCACAATCTAGTGAACAGCAAGCATCCTCTAAGGGTGAGAGTGCCAAGTCAAAGACCAAGAAGCCAGTAGTTGATAAGCCAAGACCTAAGAAGTTTGTTAAGTTTGTATCAGCTGGGAAGAGTGAATCAGAAAAGGAAGTGACTAAAAAGAAACAGAACAGAAATGGCAAGTTAGGGATTAACAAGGATAACAACTATGTGTATATGCCTAATGCCCCTAGGAAAACTTGTCAGAACTGTTTCAGTACCAATCATCTAACTCATGCATGCAAGAAACCTGTTGGTAGTGTGTCTAAACCTTTCTATGATTGTTCTGTGCCTCTAAGACATAGAGATGCACCCTTCTGTGATAAATTTGACTGTATGCCATGCAATATGAATGTTATGACTAGTTGTTTTAATTTAAGAAGACAGTTCATTGATGGTTGTATCAGTCACAATTCTCACACACACTACACAAGGTCAAAGTCTTCAAGTCCTCCTAAAGCTAGGAAGGTACCTTTGTCACCTAAGTCTGAAACCTCAGGTTCTAAGACTTCCAACAGTGACAAGAAGACTGACACTAAGAAAGTTAACAAGCATGTTGTTTATGATAAAACTGTCTCTAAGTCACATGGACCCAAACTTGTTTGGGTACCAAAGGAAAAGTAATACCTTTGTGTTTGCAGGGCAAAGAAAGTGAGAAGAAGGTCATGTGGATTTTGGACAGTGGATGCTCAAATCATATGACTGGTGATATGGCCCTGCTATCACAGTATGAGGAAAAGGCTGGCCCAATGGTTGCTTTTGGAGATGACAGCATGGGTAACACATTGGGATATGGCAAGCTGAAAGTTGGAAATGTCATCATTGAAGATGTAGCACTAGTCAAGGGGCTCAAGCATAATCTGTTAAGTGTTGGTCAGTTTACTGATAGAGGATTCAAAGTGAATTTTGACAAAGATGAATGTTTGATCACCCACAAGAAGACTGGTGATTTTGCTCTATCTGGAGTAAGGAAGGGAAGCCTGTTTGTAGCCAATATGGACTCTGCAAACAAGGACAAAATTTGTTGCTTTTACTCAAAAGCATCAAATGAAGATTGTTGGCTGTGGCACAAGAAACTATCACACCTGAACTTTAAGGCCATTAATTCTCTAGTCAAAAGAGAGTTAGTGAGAGGCATGCCCACACTTGAATTCTGCCAAGAAGGAGTGTGTGAGGCTTGTCAAAAAGGAAAAATGAAGAGATCAAGCCACAAGTCAAAGACAGTGACATCTGTAACCAAGCCATTACAACTTATCCATATGGATTTGTTTGGGCCTGTTAACATAATGTCACTTGGAAGAAAGAGGTATGCCCTGGTAATGATTGATGATTTTTCAAGGTATACATGGGTAGAATTTCTGGCATCAAAAGATGAGGCTCCACAAGTAATCATTGAGCATATAAAGAAAGTTGACAAGGAAGCAAAGGCAAACGATGCAAGTGTGATTGCATTGAGGAGTGATAATGGAACAGAGTTCAGAAATGCCACACTTGAAGCATTCTGCAAAGAGAATGGCATTTCTCAGCAATTCTCAGCTCCAAGGACTCCACAACAAAATGGAGTTGTTGAGAGAAAGAATAGAACTCTAATTGAGGCTGCTAGAACAATGTTACTTGATGCAAAAATGCCCACAAGTTTTTGGGCTGAGGCTGTGAGCACTGCATGCTATATTCAGAACAGAACCCTCATCAACAAAAACACTGGAAAGACTCCTTACAACTTGATGACTGGAAAGAAGCCTACACTGAAGTATATTCATACTTTTGGAAGCAAATGCTTTGTACTTAAGGACAATTCTGAATATGTTGGAAAGTTTGATGCAAAAGCATTTGAAGGAATTTTTCTTGGCTATTCTATGGAAAGAATTGCATACAAAGTTTATGTCATCAGTCAAAAGAAAGTTATGGAAAGCACAGATGTAACATTTGATGACAGCAAACTACCTGGACTAGAAGAAGCCAATGATGAAGACAAAGATCCATTGAAGTTTGATAATCTAGATGATTCTGATGAAGAGATTGAAACTGGAGTTGAAACTCAAGTTCAACAAACTCAAGTGAATAATGATACAAGAGAAGAATTTGTGCCAATCAATAGTGAAGAAACAAGCATCCAAGACACACCTGTGAGTAATGGCAACTTCACAGGGGGAGGAAATGAGGATGATCATGATGAGGATGATGAAGCAACATCAAGGATGAGAAATCAGGCTGAACACTCAAGGAAATGGGATAGATCACACACTGCAGAGCAAATCATTGGAGATCCTAATGCAGGAGTAAGGACTAGGAGAGCAACTCAAAATGAGTGCCTCTATGGATGTTTTCTATCACAAGTTGAGCCTAAGAAACTTGATGATGCATTGTTGGATCCAGATTGGATTATTGCCATGCAAGAGGAGCTGAATCAGTTTGAAAGGAACAAAGTATGGGAACTTGTGCCTGCACCAAAGAATAGAACCATTGTTGGAACAAAATGGGTTCTGAAGAATAAGATGGATGAAGATGGTGTAATAATAAGAAACAAAGCAAGGCTGGTTGCAAAAGGATACTCTCAACAGGAAGGCATTGATTATGATGAGACATTTGCCCCTGTTGCTAGATTGGAAGCCATTAGAATATTCTTGGCATTTGCTGCTCATTCAAACTTTAAAGTTTATCAAATGGATGTCAAGAGTGCATTTCTAAATGGAGAGTTGGAAGAAGAGGTTTATGTGCAACAACCACCTGGCTTTGAGGATCCACATTTCCCAGAATTTGTCTACAGATTGCTTAAGGCACTGTATGGACTTAAGCAAGCTCCAAGAGCATGGTATGATACTCTATCACAATTTCTTCTTGAAAATCAATTCACTCGAGGCACATTGGACAAGACACTGTTTTACAAGAAGCATGGTGATGATATGATCCTAGTTCAAATCTATGTGGATGATATCATTTTTGGTTCTACAAATGAGAAACTGTGTGAGAAATTCTCTAAACTCATGCAGAGCAGATATGAGATGAGTATGATGGGAGAGTTGACATTCTTTCTAGGGTTGCAAGTCAGTCAAAGGAAGGATGGTATCTTTATCAGTCAAACCAAGTACATCAAGGATTTATTGAAGAAGTTTGACTTGGAAGATTGTTCACCTGCCAAGACACCCATGGCCACTGCCACTAAATTGGATGAAGATGCTAAAGGCAAGAGAGTAGATATCTCAGTCTACAGAGGCATGGTTGGTTCTCTACTCTACCTCACTGCAAGTAGGCCAGACATCATGTTTGCTACATGCTTGTGTGCAAGGTTTCAATCAAATCCAAAGGAATCACATTTGATTGCAATAAAAAGGATCTTTAGATATCTGAAGGGCACTCCTAACTTGGGATTATGGTACCCTAAGGACACAGGGTTCAATCTGGTTGGCTGCTCTGATGCTGATTATGCTGGATGCAGAGTGGATAGGAAATGCACCTCAGGAAGCTGCCAGTTTCTTGGACAAAGGTTAGTTTCTTGGTATAGCAAGAAGCAACAATCTGTGTCAACTTCTACAGCTGAGGCTGAATACATAGCTGCTGGAAGTTGCTGTGCTCAAGTGCTTTGGATTAGAAATCAACTTAGAGATTATGGACTTGTGTTGGAAAGAATTCCAATCATGTGTGACAACACAAGTGCAATCTCTATAGTTGCCAATCCTGTCAATCATTCTAGAACAAAGCACATTGACATCAGATATCATTTCATAAGAGAACATACAACTAATGGAACCATTGAGTTGCATTATGTCTCTACAGATAAAGAACTAGCTGATATATTCACTAAGCCATTAGATGAAGCCACCTTCACAAGGTTGGTAAGTGAGATTGGAATGCTGAATTCTTCAGATTCTGGCTAAGTGAATACATCATCTAGATTGTTGCAGCAGTAAACACTTACTTTATCTAAATCCTCAATATTTTTGAAGTAAGTGTTGGCTGAAATATGATTTATAAATATTTCAAATCTGTTGCATATGTTGAAAATCATATTTTTATTAACTTAAAATTTCTATGAAATTTTGAGAAAATCACTATTTGATTTGCTAGGATATTTTTCAATGAATATGTCTGGTAAATTTTTACAAGATAGTGAAAATCAAATTTTTATGAGTGATGGGTATAGTTCGATAAGTCAGACTTCTCGAATGATTCACTATTCGACATCTCTAATAAGTCTCATTAGAGTAGTCTTGAGTTCTCGAATAGAGTCTTTCTGAGATATCGAATAGAGGAATTCAAGACTTCTCGAATATAGTAACTGAGTTCTCGAATGATTGAGTTCTCGAACACTATATTTGAGTTCTCGAATCATTTGAAAAGGCTGAATTCTCGCTGAATTTTAACCGATTTTGGATTTTTATCTAAAAATTTAATTCACTCATAAAAACACATTTTATTTAATTTAGAATTATTTCTAAGTTAGATAACTGCCAGCTGTGAGTTTCTATCTGCTTGAGTTATCGATTAAGCCATTCTTGACTTCTCGAATAGTTGTTTTCTACTTCTCGAATGCCTGACTTGTCGATACAAAACAGTCTGCTAATCGACAATTCAAGTACTTCATTCTTATACAATCTCACATCTATTCGATTCATTTCATTCGATTTCTCAAGCATCTACACTCTCTAAACCCCTGAAACCCTAGCTACGAAAAGCCAAATTTCTTCTTCAACCTTCAATTTCTTTTCTCTCTTCTATACAAATGGCAACAGTAAAGTTCAACACCAACTTCATCGCTCTCACTAGTGATGTTGAAGCACCCAATGCAAATTTCAAGTGCTTTGTGAAATGGATGGCTGAGTCATATATCAAGGATGCACTCTCTGCCAACCCAACTCTGTATCTCGATATTCTGGAACAATTCTGGAGTACTGCTATTGTGGAGGTTGTAGCCCTGGAAAACGCAATCACTTCCTATGTCATCTACTGCAAGGTTCAAGATAAGGAAATCACTATCACTACTGCAGACATGAACCAAGCACTAGGACTACAACAAGAGTCATTTGACAGAATGGCCACTAACACAGAGTTGGAGGAATTCTTTGAGTTCATAAAATACTCAGATGGGATTAATCTTGGAAAGCTAAACAGAAAGAATCTGAGAAAGGAGTGGAGCTATGTGTTTGCAACTCTTCTACAAGTCTTCACTGCCAGGAAATCAAGCTTTGATCAAAACAGTGCACCTGTGCAGCAAATTGGATATGCTTTGGCCTTTGGAAAGAAGATAGATGTTGGCCAAATCATACTTCAAGAATTATATGGGAGACTTGGTAAGAACACAACCAAGAGAGGTACTGATATTTTCTTCCCTCGCTTTATTCAATCTGTACTTAATTATAAAAATGCTTCATTGATTGAATTGCCTGGGATTGATAAAAATAAAATAGGCTATCCTAAGTCCATGACCAAACTCATTTTTGGTAATTTGGAGACTAGGAATGATGTGGATGTAAGACTGAACATAACTCCCCACATGGAGAGTTTGTTTAAGACTTATCCCCACAACATGCCAACATTTGATGCAAAATCTAAGTTAGCACAGCCCAAGCAAGTGGAACAAAATGCTAACCCAGGGCCTGCTAACCAACCCTCTCAACCAAACACTCTACCTCTTACTGAGCCAACTGCATCATCCTCTCAAAAGGGTGATGTTAGTAAAAAGAAGAGAAAGGAAGTAATGTCTGCACCTTTAAATATCTTGTCTGAAGCAGCATTAGCTGTGGAATTAGGTCTAGGAAGTGAGGAACCTGAGTTACCCTTACACAGAACAAAGAAGAAGAAAACTAAGACCACCTCTTCAGTCACACAAATGGCTGAAGTTGTAAAATCAGGGGCACACAGCTCACTAGGTGTATCCTCTCAACAGGGTGCACCTATAGAATCAAGCATTCTCCCCAATGCACCCTCTTGTATAGAGTCAGCACATGGGAGTGATAAGGCTGGCACAACACTGAGTGGAGAGCACATCACTTTTGAAACTCCCTCTATCTCTCAGGGGGAGTTGCCAAAATCTACTCTAAAACACACTTCTCTTCCAGAATCTAACTCTGAAATTTCTTTGGAGCCTGCAACTCAGACAACTGAGATGCAAGGTATTGATCATCAAGAATCCTTTTCTTTTGATGAGCCAATAATTTCAAGTGACTTAGTGCATGACACTTTGTTCATCACTCAGAACCCACATTTAGATGGTGAGGGAATGCATGCTGAGGCATATCCTAATGACACCATCACAAACACAGAGGTTCCCCTAGTTTTTACTAGAGACTCTGTGCCTGTGTCAACTGCTGGTGTAATTCATCCCACTTCTGTGGTGACACCAGTAGTAGAGTCAATCCATCCGGTTACAGAAGTTGCATCTGTAACTGAGGAGACTAGCTTGCCTAGCTCTAGCTCTGACTTCATGTCAACATGGCTGAAGCCTGTGCAACATGATAGTGCTTCAGGATCAGGGTCTGTTCCACAACAATTGACGGTTGAAGCACTTCAAAGCTTAATTGTGGATCAGATTCCTGAGTTCACAAAGATTGCTCAGCACCTTCTCACTGCAGACATGCCCAATCCAGACTATGAGGCTATTCTGTTATGCCATAGGGATGATGTGGAAGTGCAGAAGTCAAAGATCATTGATGATGCTGAGAGAGATGGCAACATAGATGCCTGGTTGCAAGGAAAATATGATATTACTCTCGATGAAGCACTTCAGTATCTCAGGGAGGAATACATCACTTCACTGGGCTCCAATGCAAAATCCCTGTCACCTGGTGAAGTGTATGAAGCTGTAAATGACTCCTACAAGGGTTTCCTCAAGGCTGCACACTATCTTGGCAAGGGAGTCAAAACTGAAGTCAACAGGGTGTGTGATAAGACAGCCACTTCAGTAGCAGAAGTCAAGAGGGCCTTTGATGCTAAATTTCCTCAATTGGACAGTGTGTTCAAGGACATCAAACACTGCAACTCTACCTGCACACAGGTGGACAATGGGCTGGCTATGCTAAAAGATGCTGTCACAGGTCTGGGGCATCAATTTCAGAATCTATCTGACCAGACTACAGATGCCAATGCCATGCTGAGGATAATGTTCAAAAATCTTTATGGAGATAGACTAGTGACTGATGTCCCTGTGCATGAATTGTCTAAATATGAAGTGAAGAGACTGCAGGATCAATCTTTATCTGGCTTCAAGGCCAATGAGTTATTCACTAAGGTCAACACTCTTGAGCAGGAGGTAGCTACTCTCACCAAGACCAATGCTCATCTCACAGAAAAGGTTGCATTGCTAAATGATCAGTTGGACACTCAAGCATCCACCACAGCTGATGTCCTTCTGCATCAACAATCCATGTTAGCTGCAATGATGAAGCATATGGGTCTCCCTCTACCTGATGAATCTTCACTCCCAAAGGACATTTCTACAGCCTCTGTGCCTGACAACAAGCCTAAGGGGGAGAAGAAGGAGAAGAAGGCTAGGAACTCAAATTCAAAGGGGGAGACAAAGGGAGAGAAAGGCATAATAATCAAAGAAGGTGGTCAACAAAGGGCTTCTAAGTCTCTAGCAAATGTGCCTGGCAAGGGAAAAGCCAAAGTAGATGAGCCTCCATCTACCTTGCCAGTTGTCACCTTACCAACTGTACACATCACTACTCCTGGAGGACAAAAGCAATCCATAACTACCACAGTGGTTGCAGGGAGTATGTCATCTGACAAACCTCAAATCTCTATATCTGAGAGTGCCAAGCCTGTAGAAGTCAAAGTTGTTACTGAGGCCAAGCTACAAGAAGTTGCTAACTCCAATGACTATCATGATAAAGCCTTCTTGGAGTTTCTGAAAGCCATAAGGGAACAGGTTGGTGACACTCAGTTTTATCTGAGGGAGGTGAAGAAGCAGATAGACTACATCACTGTCATCCCCAAGAAAGTCAACAATATATGGGTCAAGGAGATAGTGATGGTTTCCAAACTAAAGATATGGCATCTAACATACCAGACTCTACAAGACCTAAAGCACTCAGAGATAGATGCCATACTTGAGATCATTGAGAAGAAAAATGAGAACAGCAAGAGTCTGTTTGATGATTTAAGGAATGGTCAACCTACAAGGCTACCAGAAGTGATCAAGAAGCCATGGACAATTATTTATCAGTCTGGTACCAGAATTGAAGATATCAAGCAATTGGTCATTCCTCATGATCTCACCTCCAGAAATCACAGACTGATCATTGCTATCATTGATCAATTACAGAAGAAGGTTGGAGCCAGAAATGCTGAAGAAATTGAGGCACTGCATATCCTCAGAACCTATATTGCAACTGGTGAAATTCCAGAGATGGCTCAACCTAGGAGAAATAAGGATGATGATTCTGAAGACAAAGGTGATGGGAGGAGAAGATATCACAGGAGAGATAAGGGTGATGGAGATAAGAAGAAATCATGAGAGCAGTAGATGAGATTGCAAGAAAGGAGAAAGAAAGGAAACAGAAAGCATATGATGATCTACAAGCCAAGGCAATGGAGATGCAATCAAAAGAAAACGGCTAGTACCTCATCATACTGTAAGAAGTATTTATCTTGTAATTTCATTTATGTGTTCAATCAAATCACATACCTGTACTTTAAAAGTTTTATCTTTAATGTATGTTAGGCTTGTTATCAGACATGAAATTGTGACTAAGGGTCTCACTCACAATTTGGGGGAGATTGTTAGTTACAGAGGCATGCCTGTATACATCTAATAACAAGCCTAATTGTTTGTAATGCTTTGCATTACTTACATGACCTCTTAACTGAGGAACCTCTAGTTGTAGAGTTTCTGTTTGTATTGTACTTGTAATAGGCATCAAATCCTAGTTGTGTAACTGTACAAATAGAGTCTAGAATAATGCTTGAAAGAAGTTCCATGGTTCATGCCTCAAGCAAGGAGTTAAAGACTGCCAAATAATCACAGTTGGGATTTGAAGAAATGAAGAATTTGCCTAAGTACCAATTCGAGAAGTATATTTGTCTATTCGAGAAGTCCAGCATTCGAGAAGTCAGAGATTCGATATCTCAAGACACTATTCGATATCTCTGAATACACTGTTCGATATCTCATTCGATATCTCAGGGATTCGATATGTCTACTACTCTATTCGAGAACTCAAGAAGTCAACAAGTCAAGATGGTATTCGAGTTCTCAAAGAGTCAACAAGTCAAAGTTCCATTCGATATCTCAAAGACTCAGAAAGCTATTCGACAACTCGAGGATTCGATAAGTCAAATGCTCTATTCGACAACTCAAGGAATCCTGATGGAAAAGAGCTATTCGAGAAGTGGTTCGATATGTCACTATAACAGTATTCGAGAACTCAGAGTTATCGATCAAGTCAATTCTAGTTCTCGAATCACTTACTTAGTCACTTCTCGAATACATTCTTGGAGACAAAATACTGATGAAATTGTACAAGTCAGAAACCTGCAACAAGCCAATGCACTTTATGGACCACAACCTGTAACGTGCTCTGGAAAGCCTACAAGGAAGCTTGGAGAGATATAGAAGAGACAAGGAGCTAAAGAAGTGGATCTAAACAAGCTTTGCAAAGTCAAATCTGTAACCGTTTGGACACTTACTCAAAAAGGATAGACAGACTAGAAAGTAATTTGTTTAGCTACCTTATTTGCAGTAAGTAGGCTGTATCCATGTTCTATAAGGACACAGCCTCACTTCATAACTTAGTAACTTTTGTGAGTCAAGTTTTTCATACATTGTAAGCTATATCTCTCTGAGAAAAACGAAGCTGAGAATACAACCATTTGTATTCACAGATTGTAGCAACCTTTATCTAATATACATTAGATTAAAGTGAAATTGTGTCTTGTGTTGTTTATTTATCCGCACCTTAATTTCTGCACACACAGGCACTTATCTGCTACACAGACTCAATCCAAGAAAAGTTCAAGAATCCATTCACCCCCCCCCCCTCTGTATTCTTTTACCGTGTTCAATACTCAACAAATATATAGAAAATATAACATATCTTTTCATCATTTAAAATTCCATAAATATTAGAAAGTTTAAAAAATGTAAAAATTGAAATTTGTTCTCTTTTAAGGTTTTAATTTTTAATAAAAAAAATTATTTCATAAGATAAGTGCCATCTATACTATGTAATTAAGTTAATAAGAACGGCTCGAAACATGTTTTAACGGGAAGACGTCTCACTAGAAAACACTAGCTGTATTAGCTATTAGAATTTGATACTAATGTCACAAATTTTTTTTTATTTTTACGGTTCAATTTTTATGGATAAAATTATTATATATGTTAGATTTTGATTCAAGTGATATCAGGATCTGGACTGTTACTGATCGGATACTGATGCTGACGTCATTAGTAACATAACGTCAATATGAAGGTATCATCAGGATTAGAAGCTGGTCAGGATTTCGTGAAGATTCTCGTCAGACCAGATCGAGATCAAGGAAGATTGATATGTCGGTTACTAAATTGTAGGAAGGCATCTATCATACAAGATATGCATTCAGAGTAATATGTAATTGATTTAGAATATCTTGTAATTGATAGTGCATCTGTGTACACTATATAAACACAGTTTAGGTTTTACATGATTGTAATAACTTACACGAGTTATCTTGTAACCTAACAGCTCTTAAGAACAAAGGGATTTCTTAAGAGAGTTTGTAACAGTTTTATATCAGAATTAATAAAGCTGTTATTGATTCATACTTGTGTTATTTTCTGTTTAAGTAGAAAATCTTATACAATTGTATTCAACCCCCCTTTTACAATTGTTAATTACTGGGCAACAATTGGTATCAGAGCAAACTGATTAATAGTAATCAGAAACGATCTTAAGATGTCGACAAGCAAGTATGAAAGTATCAAGATTCCTATTCTCAAGAAAACTGAGTATCCAACATGGAAAGCAAAAAATGCTGATGCATCTGGAAGCAACTGATCTAGATTATCTTGATAGGATCAATGATGGACCATTTCTTCCAACAAGATTAGTTGGAAGAACAGAGACTGTTGTTGAACACTATGTCATCAAGGCAAAGAGTGAGTGGACTCCAGAAGAAAAGGCTCAAGTGCTCAAAGATGCAAAGGTAAAGAATATTTTGCATAACAGTCTTGATAATGTCATGTAAAACAGGGTAATAGCATGCAAGACTTCAAAGGAAATTTGGGATACATTGGAAATTCAATGTCAAGGCATTGAATCTATCAAAAGAAACAGAAGGGCTCAGTTGATTCAGGAGTATGAGCAGTTTGACGCTAAATCTGATGAAAGCCTCACTGATATGTATGATAGATTTCTGACACTGCTGAATAATCTATCTTTAGTTGGCAAAGAGTATGATCTAGAGGATTCAAATACCAAGTTTCTAAGAGCTCTGACTGAGGAGTGGGATACTCAAGCTTCAATCATAAGGCATCAATACGATCTGAAGATGTTGTCTCTTGATGAAGTCTATGGGATGCTTAGAACCTATGATCTCGAGGTTCAACAAAGAAAGAATAAGAAGAATGTCAAGGCAAAATCTGTTGATTTGAATGTTGAATCAAAATCAAAGGGAAAAGCTGAGGAGATTTCTAGCAGAAAGAGTAGAGTTGTAGAGTCAATTCCTGATGACTCATCATCAGATACTGATGCTAAGTCTGATTCTGATACTAATGATGACTCTACTGATTCTGATATGATGGAGATGGTTGCTATGATAGTCAAGGGCTTCAAGAGGATGAAGTTCAGAAAGGCTAGGAAGCAAGGGAAGTTCCAGAAGAAAACCTTCAATGCTGACAAAGACAGGTACAAGAAGAAAGAAGACAAAAGCAGCAAATTTGACAAGTCAAAAGTCAGATGCTACAACTGTGATGGAATGGGTCACTTTGTAACTGAGTGCAAGAAGACCAAAACTAATGCTCTCATCTCTTCAAGCAAAGATTGGATGGACTCATCATCTGACTCTGAAGAAGAGAAAGTGAATTATGCTTTGATGGCTAATACTGATGAGACTACTGCTGCTAAAAATAAGGTATCTGAAACTTTGTTTGATTTTGATACTAATAGTGTCTCTAAGTTAAGATCATTTCTAAAATCTCTGCATATTAGTTTTAGGAGTCAGTCTCTTGAAAATGCTAGAATAAAATCTGAAATGACAGAGGTGGCTAGGAGAAATGATCATCTAGAATCTGAGTTACTTTTCTTGCAAGAGGTACAAGCAGAATGTGATAATGCTAAACACATGAAACTAGAGATGGAGTTTAAATGTACTGAACTTGAAAAAGAGCTTGAGGGTGCTAAAGAAAAACTCAGAACCTGGACACACTCTGGAAAGAAAACTCATGATATAATCACTGATAAGAATTGGAAAGAGTGTCTAGGTTATAATCCAGAGAATGAGAAAAAGAAAGGTAAAGTTGTTACTGATGAAACAACAAAACCAGGAAGAGTTGTTGTTAATGAGTCAACAAATCCAAAAACCTACAGATATGTTACAGACAGTACAAAAACTAAGCTAAAACATGTTAATTATGTGTATCCAGAAAATCCCAAATCTACTTCAGAAAAGGGATCCACTTCTACACATCATTCAGAGACTAGAACTGTCAAGAACAAGAATGTAGGTCTTTTGTCTAAGAAACAATTGAGGGACAAAATCTGTGAGGTAACAGATAGGAAGAAAGTCCCAATTGTCAAAAGGAACAGGAATGGTAAAGTTGGAATAAACAAGGAGAATAATTATAAGTATATTCCAAATGCACCAAGGAAAGTATGCTTTAACTGTGGTAACTCTAATCATCTTGCTATTGACTGCAGGAGGAGTAAAAAGAAGGCAACTGTAGTTCCTAAGTCTGACATTAGGAATAAATCAGTATTTTATAAACCACAGAATCCTTGTTTCCACTGTGGCAGTGAATGACATTCTATTTATACATGTGAAGAATACCATAATTTGTACTATAATTATTATGAGCCTTTGCCTAAGTTTAATAAAAGTGCAAATTTTGGAAATACAAAGAACTTGAATTCTAAGCATGCATTAATGATATCTGATAAGAAAAGGACAAATTCTGATGGAACCAATCCTGAAGAAGGTGTTTTTGCTAAAAAGTCTTTTGCTGCTAAAAATGTTAAGTTGCATGAAAAGAGAACCCAACAAGTGTGGGTTCTTAAAAATTCTAACTGAGTTCTTTGTGATTCTGATTGCAGGGTAAAAAGAAAAATGTGTTAGTCATGGATAGTGGATGTTCTGTGCACATGACTGGAGACAAAACCTTGCTATCAGAATTTGAGGAAAAGGCTGGCCCAACTGTGTCTTATGGAGATGGCAACATTGGACAAACTTTGGGATATGGCAGTATTATCATTGGAAATGTCATCGTTGAAAAAGTAGCTCTGGTGAAAGGACTCAAACACAATTTGCTATGTGTTAGTCAAATCACAGACAAAGGTTATCATGTCAACTTCTATGATACTCATTTTGAAGTAATCAGCAAAACTTCAGGGAAGGTTGCTTTAACTGGTCAAAGACATGGTAACATTTATGAAGCCAACATCTATACCAATACTGATGGACTCTCTACATGTCTCATCAGTAAAGCTTCTGTAGATGAAAGTTGGTGTTGGCACAAGAAGCTTTCTCATCTCAATTTCAACAATATAAATGAGTTGGTAAAGAAAGACTTGGTAAGAGGATTACCAAAGGTACTGTATACTCCAGATGGACTTTGTGATGCTTGTCAGAAGGCTAAACAGAGAAGGACATCTTTTAAGAGTAAGACAAAATCCTCAATTGATGAACCATATCATATGCTTCACATTTACTTATTTGGACCAGTCAATATAATGACCATCAACAAGAAAAGGTACATTCTAGTTATTGTTGATGAATATACTAGATTTACCTGGGTGTATTTTCTACATAGAAAAGATGAAACTGCTGAAATACTACTGGACCATGTAAGACTCATTGAGACTGGCACAAAGTATAAAGTCAAGATTTTAAGAAGTGATAATGGAACTAAATTCAAGAATTCAGCAATGGAAGAGTTCTGCAAATACAAAGGAATAGTTCAACAATTCTCTGCTCCAGGCACACCCCAGCAAAATGGAGTGGTTGAAAGAAAGAACAGAACTCTTATTGAAGCTAGCAGAACTATGTTGGAGGAAGCTAAACTACCTACATATTTCTAGGCAAAAGCAGTCAACACAGCATGCTACACTCAGAACATTACACTGATCAATAGACATGGTATAACTCCTTATCAGATGATCAAGGAAAAGAAGCCAAGTCTGAAGAATTTGCATGTATTTGGCTGTAAGTGCTTTGTTCTAAGACCTCATCCTGAATAGCTTGGAAAATTCGAGACTAAAGCTGATGAGGGTATCTTTATTGGCTATCCATCAACAAAAGCCTTTAAAGTCTACAATTTAAGAACAAAGACAGTCATGGAGTCTATAAATGTATCGTTCGATGATAAGAAGATTACAGGAATTGCTGAAGACTTACATGATGATTTGATTTTTGCAAATGAAGCTACCAAGAATTCTGATGAAATCTTGTCAGATACTGATACTCCATCAAATCCTAACGAACCAATCATTCCTGATGAAACACAAATTATTGATGGTAATGTAAATGTTGAGGGGGAGAAACAACAAGAGACCATCAACACTGAATCAAATCAAACATCAGGAGGAGATTCATCAGAAACAGATTCAAGTGACAATTCTGACAGCAGATCAGAAAGAGATAGCAATATCTCAGGGGGAGCTTCTATCAACACTAGTTCTTTTGAAGATAACACCAATCCAGGGGGAGCATCAAATTCAAGGAATGATTTACCACCAGCAAGGAAATGGACTAAAAGCCATACTCCTGATTTAATTATTGGGAATCCTGAAGTAGGTGTTAGAACCAGAAGTGCAACTCAGAATGAATGTCTTTATCATAACTTTCTGTCAAAAGAGGAACCTAAGAAAGTTGAAGATGCACTCAAGGATGCTGATTGGGTTATGGCTATGCAAGAAGAACTAAATGAGTTTGAAAGAAATGAAGTCTGGAAACTTGTACCAAGGCCAAAAGGAAGGTCAATTGTAGGTACAAAGTGGGTGTTCAGAAACAAGACAGATTCAAATGGCACCATTATTAGAAATAAAGCAAGACTAGTTGCAAAGGGATATTCTCAACAGGAAGGAATAGACTATGATGAGACATTTGCTCCTGTTGCAAGATTGGAAGCTATCAGAATCTTTCTGGCATATGCAGCCCATAAGAAATTCAAAGTTTTCCAGATGGATGTGAAAAGTGTTTTTCTCAATGGAGAATTAGAAGAGGAAGTTTATGTTGAACAACCTCCTGGCTTCATTGATTCAAAACATCTAGATTATGTCTACAGACTGGATAAAGCACTTTATGGACTAAAGCAAGCTCCAAGAGCCTGGTATGAAACATTGGCTCTATTCTTATTGGAAAGTGGATTCAAAAGAGGCACAATTGATAAAACCTTGTTTTATTTGAATCATGGTAAGAATTTGCTGTTAGTTCAAATTTATGTTGATGATATCATTTTTGGGTCAACTAACTCCAAATTGTGTGAGAAGTTTTCAAAGATAATGCAGTCTAGATATCAAATGAGCATGATGGGAGAGATGAGCTATTTCTTAGGTCTGTAAGTTAAATAGACTGATGATGGGATTTTTATCAATCAGTCAAAATACACAAAGAATCTCTTGAAGAAGTTTAACATGCAAGACAGCTCTACTGCATCAACTCCCATAGCTACAGCTACCAAGCTTGATCCTAATCAAGGTACTGAGGTAGATGTAACCAATTACAGAGGAATGATTGGCTCACTCTTGTATCTAACTGCTAGTAGACCAGATATCATGTATGCAACCTGTCTATGTGTAAGATTTCAGGCAAATCCCAGAGAACCACATCTTATAGCAGTTAAAAGGATTTTCAGATACTTGAAAGGCACCCCATCTCTTTGCCTTTGGTATGCTAGGGAATCTGATTTTAATTTATGTGGTTACTTAGATGCTGATTTTGCAGGCTACAAAATAGACAGAAAAAGTACTTCAGGCAGTTGTCAGTTTCTAGGAGGAAGACTTGTTTCTTGGTTTAGTAAAAAGCAAAAGTCTATCTCTACATCAACTGCAGAAGCTGAGTACATTGCTGCTGGAAGCTGTTGTGCTCAGATTATGTGGATGAGAAATCAGCTAATGGACTATGGTTTGTCATATTCAAAAATACCTATTTATTGTGATAAGCAAAGTGCTATTGCTATGACAGGAAATCCAGTACAGCATTCTCTTACTAAGCATATCAGTATCAGATATCATTTTATAAGAGAGCAAGTTATGGAAGGGACAATTGAGTTACATTTTGTTCCTACTGATCAACAGCTGACTGATATATTCACCAAGCCACTTCCTGAAGCTACGTTTACAAAGCTGGTAAATGAACTGGGAAAGGTAAACTATGATAGTTTCTGAGAACAGAGAAAGATCAAATACTGATACCCGTCGAATTCTGATGCATTTCGAATCCTGATGAAAAGTCAATCATGACTCCAGTCAAACATCGAATACTGATGCGAAGTCTCACGTATCAGTAATGTATTTCAGTACTTCTTTTTCTGCTCTGTTTTCCTGATATACTTGTAACTATTGAACTTGCTAATAAGATGATTACTTTAATTAGTTTTCATGTTTATTTCTTTGATTTAATTATTTGAAGAACAAGTTCAATGCAGAAAACAATGAATAAGATTAGAGAAACAAAATTTTTCATTGATAATAAGAAAGAGATTACATTCATAGATTATATCCTTTTGTTCTCTATCTACTAATCTATTCAACAGGAAAATAAAGTCCAAACCACTCCTTGTTAGCAGCCATCCCAGATCCCATCTTTGCCACTTTGTTTGGGTGAAGATTGATAGGGATAAGGTTATTTTTGCTGACATATTCATTAACAATGGTTGATGGAGTTGGATGAGGATGTCTTAGACGAAAGCCATGCTAATGTTGCTTGGAGGGCAGCATCGATGTCAATCACTTTTGCAGGTCTTTCTTTCTCGATTTCTTCGAGACCAGCATCCATCTGCAACCACAGAGTCTCAAGTTGTCTTTCCCAGTTGAAAGCATCAAACTCTTCACGAGTGTAACTGAAAATATCTCTCTTCTCAACTAGATGGAGATTCTTTTCTTTGATGGTAAAGTTTGACATCTCTTTTGCTAAAGATATTTTCTGTGAAGAGCTTTTGGTTTACAGAAGAGAAGAAGGGTTAAAGAAATAGTGGACAGGTCTCTAGGTGTTAAATAGATAAAGGAGTGGAACGAGAATATGAAACGATTCATATTCTGGTGTTGGTACCAGGTATTTTTAGATTGTGATGTTTTAATTTCCATAATTAAAAAAAATTAATTTATTTTATTTTTAATCACAATCTTATTTCTCGAGAACTGCGGGCGCATGTGTTGTACTTACGTGAGTATATACTTACAATTTGGAAATCGTGTCGCGTGCGGTTATCACCACTCTTACACGTAATTTGGTCAATTATTTATGTGTGCACGAGTCGATTACTGACATTTGTCCTTGAGATATCATTAGTTTTGTCTAAAATCAATTTAGCTTTCTAAATTGATTCTTTTATTCTCAAAGTATCAGTATTGTATCGTCTCTTCCACTTTGTGTAAATGCACACCTAGAGGGGGGTGAATAGGTGTAAATGGCTAACTATATTCAACTAAGTCCGATTTTAAAAATTACCAGAAATAGCTTACTGATTTCGTTTTATGCAGAGACAAATGGTAAGCTGATTGTAAATAGTAAGCTAAATGCAAACAGAAAGTAAAGAGCAGAAAATAAAGAACACAGAGACTTTTAGCCAGGTTCGACCCCTAACCCCTATGGTCTACGTCCTGGTCCCTTACCAACCCGGTAAGAGAATATATTATTGATCAACGAAATAAACCAATTACAAGATACAATAATATATCTCCCTTAATCCCAGCTGCTGATAAATGGCTTGCTGAACACCTGTTTCTGAACTTGCTCTCTAAGCTATACTTCCCAAGTATACTTCTCTAGCAACGTTCACCAAACCCTTGTTCCTTAGCCAATATGCCCAGCAACTCAACCTTACCAATCCTGCTGACAAATGGCTTGCTGTTTGCTGTGCTGAACTAACTCTCTAAGCAATACTTCCAAAGTATCCTTCTCTAGTCTAGTTCGACCCACCCAAAACTTTAAGCCAAACTTGTACAGCAACTATTCAATACAAATTGAACAATACAATGTTTGAATCAATACAACTCAACCTAATGAACTCTCTAAGATATAGCACGTATATGATATATTAAGAGCTCAAGAGAATCGAAAGGATATATCAATGAAAAACTGAGTTGTGTATTCTTTGTGTGCTTCTCTGATGGATTCAAAATGAATTGAGCACAAGAACAAGTTTATAAAGCTTCACACCAACGTTCAGAAAATCAATCACCAATTATTCGAACGATTATGAAATCAATTTCTAACGTTCAATTGGTTAGAGATTTTACAAACGTTCTTGTGAATGTTTGACAGAGGGTTTAGAAGAAAAAGATCGATGAAAAACATATCCCTTCTGTTCGTATGGATATAAAAACGCGTATAGGAGTTTTGAAAGAAAGAAATCTTTTAAATAAGGAAACTCCTATAAGTTTTATAAAATGATTTAAAGAAAGATATTTGAAAAGATTTGAGCTATAGAATATATTGTGTACGTATTATATAATAAAGATTCCTTACAATATATTTCCTGAAATAAATCTATGAGACTCAATCTTGATCTTTATCTTCAGGATTTCTGGCAGTTGGAAATGGCTTGCTGTTTGTGAACTGACTGTATGCAACTGGCTTGCCAGACTGTCTCTGTTGTAACACCAAATGGCTTGCTATTTGTATATCTTGTTTAAACAACCAGTAGGCTAATATACCCTGCAAAACCATGTTAGTACAATACAACATAACACGATGTTTTATATCAAACTATAAGCAAATAGCTTGCTGATTATGATCATCAAAACCATAGGAGTATCACTTTGTGCAAACATAAACCCTAACTGCTCAAAAATACAAAATCTCTCCGTTCAATCACAATGGAAAATCAATTGTTTGTAAACAGTAAAGTTGTCATCAATGGTGTTACTTTTGCACCTAATAATTTTGTTGTTGTTCTTGATCATCTTGACGAATGATTTTCATATCATTCAAGATTTCTTGGCCTCAAGTCCAATTAACTATGCATTAACACAACCTTCCAAGGTTTCTTTCAAAAGTGTTATGCAGGTGTGGTCTACAGCAGTTTTTGGTGAAGGAATGACAACAAAGAATCCGTACATGTCCTTTGAGTACAATGGTACTACATATAATGTGACTCCAGAGGTGATGAAGAAAGCTCTTCAACTACCATCTCTCAATGGCAAACAAGCAGAAAGTGTTTCTGATGCTACACTTCTTGATTTTGCAAAGAGTCTTGGAATCAAAGGACAGCCAATGAAGTTTGGGGAATTATACAGAACAAAGATTAAGAAGGAATGGAATTTCTTCTTTGATACCATCAGTCGGTGTTTTCTGAATAGTTTCTAACTTTGATGCATTGCCTTCAGCCTCAGTTCAAATTGGGTACTCTCTAATTCATGAAACTCCTTTTGATTATGGATTATTTCTTTTGAAAGCATTTCATGCTAGAAAAATAGAGAAGTGTGGATATGTCTGTTTTATTAGATTCTTTCAATTGATATTCTCATATTTATGTCCCAATGTTGAATTTGAAAATGATGATAAATTGCCTATCTTTAAGATTTCTGAAAACAATATTAAATCTTTGGAGAAATCTGATAAGGTAAATAACTTTGAAGGCAATCCTATTATTCCTAATAAGGTCAGGCTTCTTTTGACAAAGAGAATGCCTACTCATTATGGATCTATAACTGATGGTTTTGGACCTATTTCTGGTGCTATGAGACGGGAAACTACCCATCCTGTTTCTGACCAAAGCACACAACCCAAACACTCTATCAAACAGTCATCCACCTCTGTTGTCTCACAAAAGGCATCAGTTGTAAAATCAAAGAAATTAGCTGGATCTGATGTGTCTGGAAGACAATCAGGATCAAAAAATTTCTCCACTTCAACCCACTCTCAAAAGAAGTCACAAGGGGGTGAACAATGAGTCCTGGCTAAGGAGAAATCTATGCTTGATGTTGATCAATCTTTGATTGACATAGGGGTGTATAAGGAAACAGGAGAAAAGAGGAAATTCAGTCAGACAATGATTCTGAGCCTGATTATGATTCTGATGATGACAAAGTGCATTTATCAGTTTCTTTGATGAAAAAGATAGTCACGGCTGTTGCTTCTAAAGAAATGGCTATTTCTGAAAAGCCAAAGAAGAGAAGGAGATTACTTAAACAGAGCCAATACTTCATTCTTCTAGAGTTACAGAATCTTGATGATGATATAGAGAATATTCTGAATCCGGTTGTATCATCAGTTCCTGACTCAACTACAAATCCTGACATCTCTACTCCTGATGCTTCACCTGTGAAGACTGTTGAAATTTCTGATTCTCCAGCACCTACATCTCCAAAAAGAAGGATAATCGAAATGTCTGTGGATGATGTGAACAAAATTGCTGCACAACTTGGATTAAAGCCTGTCTCACTTCAACACAAAGATGCTGCTGAAAAGGTCTTTCATAGACAGAAGAAACATAGGACTACTTCACCTCTGAAAGGATCTAGCCCACAAGAACCTGAACTTCAAAGTAGTTCAGCAGCTACTGCAGATCCAGTCACATAAGAACCATCCATTCAAAGTATGGATGCAGACATTGCTGAAGGAATAGTCCCACAAGAATCACTTTTTCAAAGGGAAAGTGAAGACAAGAATATTCCTGCCCCACAAGAACCATCTTCTCAAAGTGAAGATGCAGGCATAATCACAACAGCAAAGGAGTTTCCTGACACTGCTCAAGCATATTACTGAATGTGATGAGATACTGAAGGACACTACATATGAGGGAAGCACACAAGAACCTTTGACTCAAAGTGTTGAAGAAGCTTCACAACCTCAGACTACACAAGAACCATCAGTAGAAAATACTGATGTAAGTCATGTTTTAGTTGCAGCTGTCAATCCTGATGCAAGTACTGCTGATCCAAATATTCCACTGCTTATTGAGTCGATTTCTGCAAGGCCAATGGAATCATTAACTACTTCATCAGGTAACACTTCTATTTCTACTTCTCTTAATACTAATAGTATGATTACAGATAGACCTGATACAGGGACACCTCTATTTGTATGACTTCAGTCCACTCTTCTCAGCCACCTCTTATTTATTTGAATTTGTTGAGCCAGAACCTTTCTAGTGAGAATGAGAGTAAACAATTAGAGAAAAAGAAGAGTGAAGAGAGGCAGCCTCCTGAACTGGCAAAAGGTGAGGTAGAAAAGAGTGAGAAGTTACAAACTTCTGGAGAGGTAGTAGTTACTATTGAATATAACTTAGGTAACATTGTGAGAAGTGATGAGATCACTTTAAAAGAAAAGAGAGATCTAGGAAATGTTTCTATTCCCACTGCAGGTTTTCAGGAACCAATAATTTCATCTACTGTTGATTTGAAATTGAAAGGAATTATGAATCCTGAAGATAATGTGGATGATAAACTTCCTGAGGCTGATGATAGCTCAGATGATGATGATGATGCTGATGATAATCATAAAACAAATCAACTAAAAGCAGTTCTCAAAGCAAGTCTAGGATCTGTTCATGGATCTTCTAGTAGATATATGCAGTCTGTTACTCAAGAAGAGTTCAGAGGGGAGTACAGTTCTAAACTTCCTGAACATACTCGAGCCATGAGGGGATATGAATGGGATACTGAATGGAATCAGCCAAATGCTGAGATGAACTTCGATAATGCTCTTTTTCATTCCAGTCATATTGCCACTAGGATGTCTACTCCTGAGCTTAAGGCTCTTCTCAAGACTAATACTCTTTTAGCAAAAGGATTGAAAGATGAAGTCCAGACTATCAAGTCTGACAACGAAAAGTTTCACACTCGGTTTCTCATGGATTATGCTGAGATTTCTACTACTTGCCAGCTTGATCGTTTAAGCACTTCTTTTACTACCAGGATGGATACTATGGAAACTAAAGTTGATACTTTGTCTTCTAAAGTTGACACTATTGATGAAACTCTCAAGCTTATTTTATCTTTCTTTATTGAAGAGGGTTCTGATGTCAAAAAGGGGGAGAAGGTAGTCAACAAAAAAAATGCACACCTAATCCAGTTGTTAGAAAGGATGATAATACTTCTGGAAATGGTGGTGGTGGTGGTCAGTTAAATGAAGCAGAAACCTCTGATACTGCTTTGATAGCAAGGAAAAGTACGTCTCAAACTCAAACCAAGCAGTCAACTCATGTTTCTGAATCTGGCAAGAGAACAGTGAGAACATTAATGAAATCTCAAGTCATGACAGAAGAACAATTTCTAGCGCCTGGTCTAAATCAGATACTTCCAACAATTCCTGAAGAGGATGAAGATTTGTTCATTACTGACATAAAGGATGCTCTACATCTTTTCAAGAAAATAACTTCTAAGACAGGTAAGAGTGAAATTGTTTATCACAATGATGTTAAAGTTCAACAACATCATGCAAGGGAGGCTTTAGCCTTAGTTTCTAAAGAAAATGCTAACATGAGTACTCAAGAGTTTTTAGAAGAACAGAAGAAGATTCTTGAAGAAATTGAAAGATAGAAGGAAGCTCCTACTGCAAGAAGAGGAAGAGGCAGAGGAGGCAGAAACAGAGGCAGAGGAAGGAAACCTGTACAAGCAAGTACAAGGTAGACAAGATCAAGTGGAATCAGAATTGAAGAAGTTTCTGATGATAGAAAGAAGAAAACTCCACTTCTTCTTGAGTTGGTTCCAGACAACAAATTCAATGATCCTGATGAAAATGTTAATACAGAAGTTGAAGAAGAAAATTTGCTGAGAACCGGAAGGAAAAAGTCTATTTTGAAAATACATGAAGATGTTCCTGAAGGGTCTCAGGCAGATGAGATTAATCAAAGAAGGTTCAGGGAATATGAAGAAGAAAGAAAACTCAAGAAAACTGATAATGACATTATTGAAGATGCAAGAAATGAGTACTTGAAAAGAATCTTTGAATCTGATAAAGATTTATGGTACGATGCCAACAAAGTTTTTGAGGAGGAAATTCCCAGTGAACCGAAGTCCAAGAAGAAAGGAAGAAAATGGAAACATGTTGATGATATGAAGTATTCTGGACCAGGGATTTTCAAATCTGCTGGAATATATTTACCACCTCCGATGACTCATGGTCTTCAGAAAGCTAAAGTTTCTGAATCTGATAAATCTCCACCAAAATGGACCAGGATGCAATCTGAATTGACAGGGTTGGTACCTTACACTAGAGGTGGTATTGGTTTTAGAGATGCTGAATTAAAATCTACAGCTCAGACAGATCAACATTTTCTTGTTAAGAAATTTGGTGATGAACTGACTATTGATGATCTTTGGGAACTTGAATCTGTTGCAATTGTTGCTTGCATTGTGGACTTTAAGAAAGTAGAGAAGATGTTGTACTTCATGAAGGACAAGAGTGTTAAGAAGCTGTTTATCATGATGTATTGTGCAAGTCAACAAAAGAACTGAAATATGTTCTTTATCTACTTGAGAACAGAAGAATTCCTGATACAGAAGCCAGTGTTTATCATAACTGGTGTAACATGATCTTCAGTGCAATCAAATCCAGATATCTAGATGGAGGATCAAGGTATGATGGTAATTATACTCCCATGTACTTGAATACAGAAGGTCAAGAAGTAGAAATGCAAAGGGGTTCAGCTGTTAAAGAAGTAATTCTGATGCAAGAACAGTTATCTTTGAATCCTGGTGGAAGAGATCTTGCATATTTACTGTTGGGAGAGTTAGATTTACCAAGGAGCTCAATTCAAAATCTCAGGGCTGGTATCTATCAGATTGATAAGAACAATGAAGAACTCAAGAATCTGAAGAAAAGGCTGGTTCAGATTCTGGGAGAAAAAGAAGAGGAGTTACTATCAAGTTTCTTGCAGATAAATAATTTATTTGTGAGAATTTCTGAGACTAAGCCTGAAGATTACTTGTAGAATTTTGTTTTGAGTTTTTGACATCATTGAATCAAAGAATTTGTGCTTTATTTCATTAAGTACAAATTTGACACTCATTAACAGTTGTCAAACACTCTATTTACTCCAAAATTTTCAAATTATCTCAATGAAAATTTACCTTAGAGTACTGAACACTATTCAACAGCGTTTGTCAATTTTCCAACTTTATCACTGAAACCCTTTCAAAAATTGCACAGTTGTGAATATATGTGTGTGTGTAGCAGAGGTTACCAAATCAATTTTTAGAGCATCTAATATTTCATAAATTCCATAAAGCAAATCAATAAACACTGAATGCACAAACTCTCATATTAAACACTGATTATATGATGAAAGCGAAACTCTGTAGTGACTTAAATACAGAAATCTGAATACTCATTTTCCCTTTGATGTCCATGATTATCCAAGTAAGCACACAATCTTTATAGACAAAAAGATCAAGAGATAGATATCAAAGCATCATTCAGTGAGTAACATGCCAGGGATTTGATAAACTCACAAAATCTCAAAGCACACAAGTGTTTAGGTGAAGTGTTTACACTCAAGTTCAATCAGTAAAAGCAGATACTACCATATGCTTGATTGTCCACCAAATCTACACTACTTTGAGTACATGTATGCACAAATCAAAAGGACTTTATTCAAGGTTGTAATTTGTTTAAAATCAAACAGGTGAGAAGAAAGAAAATAATTGAATAAATTGCTAACTAAACAAGTTAATAGAGCAAGATGTTCAGTTGCACTTTTAGTACATAATTGTACAAAATGATCAGTATATATACATTTTTTTATGTATATATATATCCACTAAGAAAACTTTCCTTTGTAGAGAAACTCTCACCTGCTTGCTCTTGAATTTCCAAAAGAATATAACTGCTCTTAATACATCAGAGTTTAAAAGAAGCAGTTAATGAGGCTCAAAGGGGTTTACTAAGGGTGGAATTTATGAACAGTGTTTGGAGAAATATGGTAAATCCTAGTGCCTTTATCATTTTCATGCACACACATATCATGCAGTCTCAAAATGGTTTAAAGCAAGTTCTAGAGCAACATACTCACTGATGAACATCACACAACAATAAAATCTGATTGATATAAAATGTATCAATCACTTATTTGGCTCAAATTCTCACAGGGTGCAGACATGAATTGGTACTCACCAAACTAAACAATGATGCATCTCAAGTTTTATAATTTTCACAAGTACAAACAAGGAATCATCAAGAACCATGTATATGTCTTGGGAACAGAGTGTCACTAATCAGAGTTTAGAGTTCATCAATATCAGAAGTTATTTATGAGAGGCAATTCACATAGTATTCATAGACTCAGAGTTTAGGACCAAATAAACTAAGAGATGCTATAAATATGAAACAGTATCATGCTGTGTTAACTTACTGCACAAGTTCTGATTAGATCACAGTGACTCAGAAAGAGTCATGATTTAATTACTGAGAATCATGCTTCATACATATTTCTTCATTGGTGATTTCATCCAGACAAAAATCAATCCAGAATTCACAGAGTTTATCAAACATGTTAACAGTGTATAACATACAGACATGCTGATAGAGTTTAACAGTGTTTAAACAAAAACATGTTAACAGAGTATGCATAACAGAGTTTAATCAACAAGGTTCACATAGCACTTAACAATTCACAGAAATATGAGCAACACATTACATAAGTAAAATTTTGAGTCTAACCAACATCTCTAGTCAAAACCAGAGACCATTCCTAGTTCATTGACCAGTCTTGTAAATGTAGCTTCACTCAAAGGCTTGGTGAAGACATTTGCAAGTTGTTGTTCTATAGACACAAAGTGGAGCTCAATGTTGCCTTCCTCTACATGCTCTCTGATAAAGTGATACCTTATGCTGATGTGCTTGGTCATTGAGTGTTGTACTGGATTACCTCAATCCATAATCCAGCAGTTGATTCTTCATCCTTAGAATCTGTGCACAACAGCTACCAGCAACAATATACTCTGCTTCAGCTGTAGATGTGGATATTGATTTCTGTTTCTTGCTGTACCAAGAAATAAGTCTGTCACCAAGAAATTGACAACTTCCACTGGTGCTTTTTCTGTCAATCTTACAGCCTGCAAAGTCTGCATCAGAGTAGCCAAGTAGGTTGAAATCTGATTCTCTTGGATACCACAGCCCTAAAGTTATAGTGCCCTTGAGATACTTAAAAATCCTCTTCACAACTGTTAGATGTGGTTCTCTTGGATCTGCCTAAAATCTTGCACACAGACATGTTGCATACATGATATCAGGTCTACTTGCTGTTAAATAGAGAAGAGAGCCAATCATTCCTCTGTAGCTTGTCATATCTACTGGTGACCCTGTATCTTTGTCCAATTTAGTTGCAGTTGCCATGGGAGTTGTTGCAGATGAACAGTCAAGCATGCCAAATTTCTTGAGAAGATTTCTGGTATATTTTGCTTGATTGATAAAGATACCATCATCTGTTTGCTTCACCTGTAAGCCTAGAAAATAACTAAGCTCTCCCATCATGCTCATTTGATACCTGGACTGCATGACCTTGGCAAACTTCTTACAGAGTTTATCATTAGTAGATCCAAAAATAATGTCATCAACATATATCTGAACTAAAAGCAAGTCACTTCCAGATTTAAAATAAAACAGAGTTTTATCAATTGTACCTCTGTTGAACCCACTTTCTAAGAGAAATTGAGCCAGAGTTTCATACCATGCTCTTGGTGCCTGCTTAAGTCCATAGAGAGCCTTGTCTATCCTGTAGACATGGTCTGGATATTTTGGATCTACAAAACCAGGTGGTTGTTCAACAAACACTTCTTCTTCAAGTTTTCCATTCAGAAAAGCACTTTTCACTTCCATCTGAAAAACCTTGAATTTCTTGTGAGAAGCATAAGCAAGAAACATCCTTATTGCCTCCAACCTTGCAACTGGAGCAAAAGTTTCATCATAATCTATCCCCTCTTGCTGTGAATAGCCTTTTGCCACAAGTCTGGCTTTGTTTCTTGTAACAACCCCTTCACTATCAGTCTTGTTTCTGAATACCCACTTAGTACCAACAATAGACCTATTCTTGGGTCTTGGTACAAGTGTCCAAACTTCATTTCTCTCAAATTCATTTAACTCTTCTTGCATTGCTATTATCCAGTCAGCATCTTTAAGAGATTCTTCAACTTTCTTTGGCTCAGTTTGTGACAAAAATGCATGAAACAGACATTCATTTGTTGTTGCACTTCTTGTTCTTACTCTTGCATCTGGATCACCAATAATCAAATCAGGTGTATGAGATTTGGTCCATTTCCTAGCTGAAGGCAAATGACTTCTCTCAGAGTTTGATCCTCCCCCTCGATCCATGTTCTCCTGATTTCCTTGGTGTCTTTCTTCATTCTCTGAGGCTCCCCCTGAATGTGACTGCTCAGAGTTTGAACCGTCAGATTTTGGACTATCAGAGTTTGAGTCATCAGAGTTTGATTCAGAATTTTCAGCTGAGTCACTATCAGAATTTGAGTTATCACTTTGATGTGATTCTTCATGCTCCCCCTCAACTGGTTCTTCTCTTGTTTCTGGCTGAAAAGTCTCTTCAGTATTTACCAGTAGAGGTTCAGAGTTTAGCTCCACAGAGTTTATCAGATCAGCCTCATCAGAGTTTACTTCATCAGAGAATAAATCTTCATTTTCAAAGTACAGTTGATCATGTTCATTTACATCTTCAAGTCCAGTTATTTTCTTGTCATCAAATGACACATGAATTGATTCCATGATCACTTTGGTTCTCAGATTATAAACTCTGAATGCCTTAGTTGACAGTGGATAGCCAACAAAAATTCCTTCATCTATCTTCAGGTCAAATTTGGTCAACTGTTCAGGATGAGTTTTCAGTACAAAGCATTTGCACCCAAAAATATGAAAATATTTCAGGTTTGGCTTCTTTTCTCTCACCATTTCATATGGTGTTTTTCCATGCTTATTGATCAGAGTGGCATTCTGAGTAAAACAAGCAGTTTGAACAGCTTCTGCCCAGAAATAGGTTGGTAATTTTGCTTCATCAAGCATAGTTCTGGCAGCTTCTATCAAAGTTCTGTTCTTCCTTTCAACTACACCATTCTGTTGTGGAGTGCCAGGTGCAGAAAACTCTTGATTAATTCCTTTGTTCTTGCAAAATTATTCCATTGTTGAATTCCTGAATTCAGTTCCATTGTCACTTCTGATAATCTTCACTTGATTCTTTGACCCTTTGTCCAACTGCATTATATGTTCTGTCAGAGTTAATGAAGTTTCATCCTTCTTTGCTAGAAAATACACCCAAGTGTATCTGGTGTATTCATCTACAATGACTAGAGCATATTTCTTCTTTCCAAGAGACATAACATTCACTGGTCCAAAAAGATCAACATGTAGAAGATGATAAGGATCAACAATTGAAGACTCAGACTTGCTTTTGAAGGAAACTTTTCTCTGTTTGGCCTTTTGACATGAATCACACAGGCCATCTGCATTTAACAAAGACTTTGGAAGTCCTCTCACAAGATCATTCTTTATCAGCTCATTGATGTTGTTCAGATTTAAATGAGAAGGTTTCTTGTGCCACTTCCAACTCTCTTCACTGGACATCCTTGTTGACAGACACACTGCTTTGCCATCAGAGTTTGTTGACAATTTTATTTCATAGATGTTATTGTGTCTGTTTCCAACTAGAGCAACTTTCCCTGTAGATTTACTGATAACTTGACAGTATTCAGGCTGAAAATCTACATGATATCCTCTGTCACAGATTTGACTCACAGATAACAGATCTTGCTTGAGTCCTGGAACCAGAGCTACATTTGTGATGATGACACTTCCAAGATTAATATTGCCATATCCCAGAGTATGTCCTATGTTGCCACCTCCATAGGAAACTTTTGGGCCAGCCTTCTCCACATACTCTGATAGCAGGGCTTTATTTCCAGTCATGTGTCCTGAACATCCACTGTCCACGACTAGGGTACTTTCCCTGGTGCTTTGCAATCACAAACAATCACTGATTGTTAGTTTTAAGGATCCAGACTTGCTTGGATCCTTTTGCTTTAATGAATCTGTTAGCTTTTGCAGCGGATTTGTCATTATCAGAGTTTAAACTAACATTTTCAGACTTAGCACCTGCAGAATTAACTTTAACCCATTTCAAATTAGGATTCAGTTCATAGTAATTATGATAAATAGCATGATAATTCTTGCAAGTGTAAATTGAGTGCCAAGTACTTCCACAATGTTTGCACAGAGTTTGTGGTCTAGGTTTGACACTATTCTTTTTCACTCCAGATTTGGAGGGTAAAGAATTAATGTCTTTGTTCTTCCTGCAGAAACTAGCAAGATGATTAGTACTACCACAGTTATGACAATTTTTTCTAGGTGCAAATGTAGCAAGCATTGGCCTATTTCCTGATGTAATGCCTACCTTTCCATTTCTGTTTTTTCTAGGCATTTTCTGTTTGTTGACAGATTTTATCTCTTTAAGCTTTTGCTTAAGTTGTTTATCTGTCATTGAACCAATGTTAACCTGTTTTGCACAGGTTTTTACTAGCTCACTTTCAACAGCTCCATGTTCAGTTTTAACGGTACCATGAACAAATTTTCTAGTTGGAAGAGTTTGCCTAACTTTCAAATGATTTAGAAATCTAAGCTCATCTTCCTCACAGTACCCTAAACCAACAGTGTCATCTTGAAAAACCTCGTGAGTGTCTTTTCCAGAATCAGTCCAAGTTTTAATAATATGATTTGCATCCTCCAATTCATATTCTAGTTGCTTATACTTACCTAGCAACTCCTGTTCTAGAAAAACAGCATCATCTCTTTCTTTCTGAATTTTTTGCATGTTTTCAAGTTTTTCTTCAACAAGTTTGTTTCTCTCTTTAAGTTGAGAACACTCATTCTTGATTCTCTCATTCTCTAGAGTCTGATCCCTATAACTGATATGTAATGCTTTAAGATAAATCCTCAATTCAGTTATATTGTCAGTATTATAAGCATAGGTAGTTGGGGGTACCTTGAGTTCAGAATCTTCATTCTGAGTAGAAGCCATAAGTGCATAGTTAACTTCCTCATCTGAATCTGAGGTGTCTGCCCAGTCTCTACCTTTGGTGTAGAGTGCCTTTTTAGTTTTACCCTTCTTGCACTCAGGAGCATAGTGACCCATCTCCTTACACTTGTAGCATTGAATCTCAGACTTATCTTTCTTCCCATATTTAGAGTCCTTTCTCTCAGATTTGATGAAATTCTTCCTGTCAGACTTTGAGTCATTCTTGGAGAATCTCTTCCCCTTCTTGAAGTTCTTGAATCCCATCTTCTTGAAGGTCTTTACCATCAACGCAGCCATTTGCATCATCTCTTCATCATCTTCAGAATCAGATGATCCATCTATATTTGAGTCAACATCAGAGTTTGATGACTCACTTTCTGAATGAATGACCAAGGCTTTTCCTTTTGCCTTCTTCCTTGATGCTTCTTTCTTTGAAGGTCTTTCTTCAACTTTCAGAGCAACAGACTTTGACTTCTTGCTTGATCTCCTGTTTCTCTGCTCCATTTCCAACTCATGAGTCTTGAGCAGTCCATAGATTTCATCAATCTCAGTATCAGCAGGATCATAGTTATCTCTTATAGTGGTTGTTTTCACATCCCACTTTTCAGGTAGAGAAAGAAGAAACTTGAGATTTGAGTCTTCTAGATCATACTCTTTGTTAATCAATGACAGATCATTGAGCAGTTTACAGAACCTGTCAAATGTTTCTGTCATGGTTTCTTCAGACTTTGCCTCAAAGTGCTCATACTCCTGTGTGAGTATGTTTCTTCTATTCTTCTTGATAGCAGCAGTTCCTTGACACCTAACCTCAAGTGCATCCCAAATTTCTTTTGCAGTTGTGCAGTTAATCACCTTATTAGACATAACATTGTCTAAAGCACTGTGAAGTAAATGCCTTACTTTTGCATCCTTAGCAATAGATGAAAGATCCTCAGCAGTTAGATCTTTCTTTTCCTTTGGAATCACCTTTGATTCCTCACCAGCAACAGCAGCAGATAACTTTGTAGGTTTATGAGGACCTTCATAAATTCTGTTAAGATATTCTGGATCTGTAGCCTCCAGAAACATGGTCATCTTTACCTTCTAGATTGCATACTCTGCTGGCCTAAGCATAGGAACCCTAATTGTCTCATACCTACTAACAGTAGTAGGGGCTTTCTCAGAACCTGATGGAGGAGGAATCTCTGCCATTGATTATAGTAGTATTTGAGTGGATCTTTAGCTGTAGTGAATTAACAGATTGGCTCTGATACCAATTGTTAGGCCGAATACACACTAATAATCAATAAAGTATGAGCGAATAACAATTTAAAAACTGTTTTTGTATTAACTCCTCTCTCAGTGATTTAAAATATCATAGAGAGCTGCTTAGGTTACAATGAAATGATATTCTCAATGTTCGATACCCTTCTAGGGTTAACCTAACTGTATTTATAAGATATACAGCTACGTACAATCGTTAATTGATTCTCCTATAATTAAGCTATACAATTGATATCAATTACGATTGCTACACGTCTTCTAAGTCAACTCAATCTCTTTGACAGCTATCCAATCTTCAAAGATATTGCTTCCATGTTTATCTTGAATTAATCTTCAATCTCTGTTGACCCTCAGACGCTTCCGCTAGACAGAGTTTAACAAACTCTATTGCGCTTCCAGTCAGCAATGTTTACGCTTCCTTCTGTCAGCGTTTGCGCTTCCTTCTGTCAGCGTTTACTCAAACTCTGCTGCGACTGCTTTCATTAACAAGTTAAACTCTGTTTCCCTGTAACACTTAAACACTAACATTAAATCACATCAATTATATCTAACATGATAGTGCAGCTGTGTACACTATATAAACACAGTTTAGGTTTTACATGATTGTAATCACGTACACGAGTTATCTTGTAACCTAGCAGCTCTTAAGAACATAGGGATTTCTTAAGAGAGTTTGTAACAGTTTTATATCAGAATTAATAAAGCTGTTATTGATTCATACTTGTGTTATTTTCTGTTTAAGTCGAAAATCTTATACAATTGTATTCAACCCCCCTTCTACAATTGTTAATTACTGGGCAACAATATAAGTCTTTATGATATATGTTAAAGTTGGGATTACAGATTAACGAAAGAGTGGCTCAATCGAGATAATCGTATTTATCAAGAAATCGGTTCATAAGAAAAAATTATGTAACTATTAAAATTTTATATTGATAATATAGTGTAACGTAAATCGGTATTAAATTTTTTAAAAAGAAATTGTAATGATGCGGCTTTATTAACTATTTGTTTGAATAAAACATCAAAATTAATTTCTAAACAAAATCCAATAAACTATTTTATAATCTAAGTAAAATTGGTAAAATTCATAAATCATGAAAAAGAACCCGTGCTATGCACGGATTTTCTTTAATTTTATATATTTTTTATTTAATTTAAATTGACTTTTTTAAAACATTACTCTCTCTGTCCCTTCCATTTCTTAACATAAAAAACTGTGTGTTTGACACGCATTTAACATAATATAATTAATGGTAATTAGTCGATCTATTGAAGATATTACCTTTTATAAATACCTACAAACATCAATCGTATCATATCTTCCCATCATTAATATTTCCTTTCAAATTTAAATACGTTATTTTTTTGATTTAAAACTAATTTTATCACAACATATTTTTCAATTATTAATTAAATATGTTAAAAATCCATATATGTTACATTAGTATAATTCGTAAGCATGAGTATATTAAATTATATTAAATTAAAATTAAAAAATTAATAAAAATTTAACATAATAAAAGAAATACCATATCAATAATCTATCTATACTATTATATAATAACTGAAACATTAAAAATTTTGGTACATGTTTTTCGGTACTTCGTAAATTTACTTATTTATCCTTCATTATAAAGAATAATATATATGATATCTGTAATATTAAAACACCTAAAATAAATAATAACATAATATAATTAATGGTAATTAGTCGATTACTTTTTTCACATCTACTTTTAGTTGAAGATATTATCTTTTATAAACACCTAAAAACATCATTCGTATCATATCTTTCTATCATTAATATTTTCTTTCGAACCCCTTTAACAATATCTAACCAAAAGCTTATCTTAACTGAAAGCTTATCTTAAGTAAAATCAATCATATAAAGTGAATTATTTGACACAAAAAATAAATCCTAATTTTACGATTAAAAAATAATAACAAAATGTAATTTTATATAATGACAAATTTGTGTATCATGTATAAGGCCCCGTAGGAACTATTACCTAAAATAGAATCCAATTTTTATAAAAATATCAAATCTATTATTCGAGTTATAAATGATACAATTGCATGCCACCTTTCATCAATTAAATGAAAAGGGATTTCACCATATTTTTTCTTTTGACGAAATGCATTGTTTCATTAAAAACAACAAAATACAGTCAGAACAAATCTCCAACTGCCATTACAACCAGATTGAGAAACAAATAACAAACTAAACATAATTAGCTGATTTGTTTTCTGATCGTTTAACACATAGAATTTAAAAATTCTTGAAATTAAAAACGAAGTCGAAGACATCCCGAGCAATCCATATTGCACCAACATCCCGGAAAGCAGCAGCATCACAAATGACCATATCACATAAAAATAATTGTTAGCCCAGTGTTCAAAAACCCCAAGTGTAGGAGCGACACCCCAGCTATCTACATGCCGGATACCAGCTATAGACATGCCGAAAATGGATTCTTCACCCCAGCTATCTACATGCCGGATACAAGCTATAAACATGCCGAAAGTGAAAACCGATAACGAATGAACAATCTTTAATTGTGAAAAGTGAGCTCTTGCAATAATCACCACCAATCCAGTTTCAATGCGGGTTTTCCGGATTCTCCAAAACATCAACAAAATCATTTTCAACAAAACCCCGCTCACAATTAAGAAGCGAAAACCAAAACTCTCACATAGGAGAGACATAAAACCACCCAAAAAGATGGACAAAATAATCAAAATCTCACCCAAAGATGAAGATTAATGAACTTATTAACAAGAAAAAAGAGAGAAGATGGGGTAGATCTGGAAGAGGGGAAGGAAAGGTGAGGATAGAGAGGGGGACGGATGAAAAAGATGAGGAAGAAGGGAGGGGGGATGAAGAGGGGAAGATATGAAGAAGGGGAGGAGAGTTAGAGGGAGATGAGAGAGTCGACTTTCATAGGATTCTCTCTTTTAAAAGACACTTGTTTAGGTTGAGGGGGGAATGAATCAGTTTAGAAAGGAAAAAACTGATAATATGACTAAGTCTACAATTCACCTAAGTCTTACTGAGAACTATCTAAGTTCCAACCGATGCACGTAATTTTTTTTAATATTATATTAAATTTTTTATTAAATTTTTTGTTAATGATACAAGTCTACAATTGATAATATGACTAAGTCTACAATTCACGTAAGTCTTATTTAGTGATATATAAGTAAAATATAATTAATTCTGTATAAAATCTAGACTGCAAGATTAAAATGAAATCAACGGTAATTATCATGGTTCTCTAGTTCTCTCACTAAGGAGGGTTCTCTTTTGAACCTCCTCTTATGATTATATATACTAGCTTAAAACTCGTGCGATGCACGGATTTATCTTAATATTATATAAAATTTTATTTATTCTGATTAAAATTTTAAAGACAAAAATTTTAAACAATGTGATTTGATTATATATATGTTTTTAAGTAATGATTATAAAAAATTGAGTAAGAGTAATTAGGTAAAAACACAAAGTACCGTATCGACCGTTCAAACTTTTAATTTAGTTATTAATTATTATTATATTATTGTTTATTTTATTTTATTTAAATAAAATTGTTTGTTATTTTATTTCAAAATAATAGGTTTCGATTAGAAAAATGAAAATATGTAACTTGTTTTAGCTGAAAAAGGTAATTAGTTATATATTACTAATTAATATTAGCATTTAATTAAATTAAATAGAACTCATTGTAGTATTTTGATAAGGAGATATTTTAATTAGATATAATGCAAAATATAATATGTTTTATCTGAAAATGGGAATTGATTGGTTATTGAAAAATAGAAAATATAACATGTTTTACCTTAAAAAGAAAATTGATTAGTTATTGGTACTTAAAAATATTATTTTATTCAGTAAAGTAGAATTATGGATCAAAAAAGAAGTTATAACAAATTTATTCAATTGATTATGTTTTAGGTTAAAAAAAAGGTATTCTATTAATTATTAGTAATGAAATATGAAAGGAAATTGTTTAGTTATTAAAGGTAACATGTTTTGCATGAAAAAGTAAAATGATTAGTTATTAGTAATTAACTAATTAGAAATAATTAAGTAAGGCTAATTAAGTAAAACTATAAATTATTAAATAAGGGTAATTAAGTAATGATTATAAAAAATTGAGTAAGGGTAATTAGCTTAAAACCCGTGCGATGAACAGATTGTTTTTAATATTATATGATTTTTTTTCATTAATTAAAATTATTTTTTTTAAACATGAATTTCAGAGGCTTAAAATTTCTATATGAGATGATTTGATAATAATTATATAAATGTTATCCATGATATTTTTAGAAAAGAAGTGATTTTAGTTAGAAAATGTAGAAAATAGGTTTTAGTTGAAAAAAGTAATCGGTTTATTATTAGTAATTATCAAATTATTATTTTATTAAATAAAATGTCCGTGATATGATTTGAAAAAAAGAGGATTTAGTTAGAGAAAATTAAAAAGGAAACATGTTCTAATGAAAAAGGTAATTGATTAGTTTATAGTAATTATAATTTAATTACGTTATTTTACTAAATACAATTGCTCGTAATGTTTTTAGAAAAGGATAAATTAATATTGTCCGTGATATTTCTATTAAAAGAGGGATTTTAGTTAGAAAATATAGAAAAGATGATACGTTTTAGCTACAAAAGGTAATCGGTTGAATATAATATTATAATATTATTAGTTTATTGTATTGAATAGAACCGTCCGTGATATAATTGAAAAAAGAGAGATTTTAGTTAGAGAAAATAGAAAGTTAACGTGAAAATTAAAAAGATGACATGATTTATGTGAAAAAGTTAATGTAATTATAATTTATTTATGTTATTTTACTAAATAAAATTGCTCATAGTTTTAGAAAATGTGAAATTAATGTTGTCGTTGATATTTCTAGAAATAAAAAAGGAATTTAATTAGAAAAAATAGAGAAGATGATACGTTTTAGCTGAAAAGGTAATTGGTTAATTATTAATATTATAATATTTTTATTTTATTTTTATTAAATAGAAATGTACATGATATAATTGGAAAAAGTGAGGTTTTAGTAAGAGAAAAGAAAAAAAGTTAACGTGTTTTGGCTTAAAAAGGTAATCGTACATGATATAATTGGAAAAAGAGAGATTTTAGTTAAAGAAAAGAAAAAAGTAATGCGTTTCGATTGAAAAAGGTAATTGATTAGTTAATAATTATAATATAATTATGTTATTTGATTAAACAAAATTGCTCGTAATGTTTTTAAAAAACAAGAAATTTTAGTTAGATAAAATGTAAAAGATATTGTATTTTACCTGAAAAATGAAATTATTTAGTTATTAAAAAATAGAAAAGGTGATACGTTTAACATGGAAAAGGAAATTGATTAATAAAGGAGAAATTTTAGTAAGATTATTATAATTTTATTTTTATTAAATAGAAACGTCCGTGAAATATGTAAAGCATAATGAAATGTAATATGTAATAGAGGACATATATAACTCAACTAGGATAAAAGATAAATAATATTAACTCTATACAGGGATCGTGAAATTTGAAGAACAGGCACCGACAAGGATCAAGTCGCTGAAAGCAGTTCATTAACATGATCAAGCCTCAGTGACAGAATAAGATGTACAGATGATTCAGTTGAAGGGCCAAAAGATTCCATGTATTTATATTATTTGAAAATACTGCTGCAGGCTAATCAATTGGAATGTAACGAAAGTGTGAAGATCAAGATCAGTGCTAGTCACTTGTGAACCAGACCAGTGCACTAAGTGTCAACACATACGAGAAGGATCAACACATTAATTCACAAAAAGAATTTCCAAAGCCTATTGACGATCAAGGGCAAACATGATATCTCAAGGTATTATCAAAAATTAATTTACTCTGAAAATTAATTAAGTAACAAATTAATTAATTATTTATAATAAATAATTAAATTAATCTGGTACTTGAACTATTTTCCGAGAAGAATTAATTCAGCAGAATATTTGAAACAAAAGAGAGAAGCCCAAAAGAAGCAGCCAAAAATAGTAATACTATTCAAGGTTACTATTCACATGGCGGCTACTATTCATATGGCGGCTACTATTCATATGGCAGCTACTATTCATATGGCGGCTACTATTCATATGGCGGCTACTATTCAAAAAGTGGTTGGAGGGGTCCACGGGGGTTGTTGGAATAGTACAACATAGTGATTTTCTAAAATCTATAAATAGGCATGTTGTATTTCATTTCAAAACACACCTCAACACACAACTCTCTCTTCTCTCACTTATATCCTCTCTGTGTTAGTTGCTAGATAGTCCATCTAGTAGGAAAGCCGGCTTAGCCCGCTTTCAGGAAGTGTCGGATAGAAGGTCCTCGTGCCTAAACTATCCTTAGAGCATCTCCAATGGTAATAGCTAAAATCATTAGCTATATAATGATTATCTAAAAATTTGCTAAACTGTAAGATATTTTACTCCAATGGTATTAGCTATAATGAATAGTTATATTTTAAAAATAGTATTTTATTATTATTTTAATAATATAAATATATATATATAAGTAAATAAGATCGATGATGTGTCACGATATAAGTGGAGATAATGAATTATAGATATTATCTATATATTATAGATGTCCTCCAAATATAGAGGATGTCAAGATGATTATCTAAAATTTTACCTAACAGAAAGTATGGTTGGAGAAGAAAAAATATAGATATCATCTAAAAATTGTGCCATGTCATCAAGTTTAGCTAACAGATGTGTAGCATTGGAGATGCTCTTAGGAGTGTTCTGGTTTTGAAGCTAATCCATTGGATTAGAAGTTGTAACACCCCTTCGGGTTTATTATCAATAAAGATATATTCTTGGAATTGTGTTTCGTTATTTTGATTTCAAGATCCGAAAAATTGTTATCCGCAAAAATCTTGAAAATCGAAATACTTTGGTAGTATCGTATTCAACCCCCCCTTCTACGATACTTCGGGACCTAACAATTGGTATCAAGAGCAAGCTTCTAACATACATGAAGTTTAAAGATCACCATCATGGGATTTAAGGATACAGGCGTGAAAATACCAGTCCTTGACAAAGATAATTACTTTCACTGGAAAGTAAAGATGCATTTACATCTCTTATCCATTGATGAAGGTTACGTAAACTGTATAGAGAGAGGTCCTCATATTCCTATGAAGGCCAACACTGCAGTTGGAGAAGCAGCCGGAACTGCAGCTGCTGGAAGGCCTATTCCCAAACCGCCAGCAGAATTCACAGAGGCAGATAAAGAAGAAGTCCAGAAGGACAAGAAAACCATGAACATACTGTTCAATGGAATTGATCAAGACATGTTCGATAATGTCATAAACTGCACCACTGCCAAGCAAGTGTGGGACACTATACGAACACTCTGTGAAGGGACTGAGCAAGTTAGAGAGAACAAGATGCAACTCCTCATACAACAGTATGAGCACTTCCATCATAATTCTGGTGAAAATTTAACAGAGATATTCAGTAGATTTCAGAAACTACTGAATGGCCTGAAGTTGTATGGAAGAACATATGAAGTCAAAGACTCCAACTTAAAATTTCTGAGATCTCTTCCTAAGGAATGGAAGCCAGTTACAGTCTCGTTGAGAAACTCTCAAGACTACAAAGATTTTACACTTGAGAGACTGTATGGAATTCTGAAGACCTATGAGCTCGAGTTGCAACAGGATGAAAAAGTTGAGAAGAACCAGAAGAAAGGTGGAAATGTAGCTTTGGTGGCCAATATTCCAACCAAACAAGATGGAGAGAAGATGAAGAATGTGGAAGCCACACCAAGTCAAAGAACTTGTGAAGGTGGAGCTAGCAAGGGAAAAAGCAAGATGATTGAAGAACTTGATGCACTGAGTGAGGATGAATCTGAAGATCTAGATGATTATTTGGCATTTCTATCAAAGAGATTTTCGAAGCTAAGATTCAAGAAGAATCCAGCAGGAGCCGGACAATTCAAGGAAAGCTATCAACCGAACAAGGGTGTGGTTGAAAGATCAAAGATCAAATGCTATAGCTGTGGAATTACTGGTCACTTTGCCAATGAATGCAGAAAATCGAAATCTGAGAATGAAAAGAAACAGTTTGAGATTGTCGATTACAAAAAGAAATACTTTGACCTTCTCAAACAAAAGGAAAGAGCATTTGTATCTAGAGATAATGATTGGGCAGCTGGAGGAGACTCAGATGCAGAAGAGGAGTTTGTCAATCTTGCACTCATGGCAAACGAAACTGATGAAGAGGCCAGTTCAGCAAGCAACCAGGTATACTCTACAAACCTAACTGAATTTTCCAAAGATGAATGTGATAATGTTGTTAATGAAATGTCTAATGAATTGTATAACATGCATGTCACATTAAAATCGCTTAACAAGGAGAACAAAAAGATTAAAGATCTTAATGCTAAGATAGGTGATAGGAATACTCTGTTAGAAATTCAACTAATTGATTTTGAAACAATGAAAAGAGATTGCCAGGATGTTAAGAATGAGTTACTTGAGGCTATGAAAAGAGAAGAGTGTTTAATAAAATAGTTAAAAGAGGAACAAGACTTAATTGGTAAGTGGAAGAGATCAAAGGTTAAAACTGAAGAAATTTATAGTAAACAAGGAGTTGATTCTTTTCACAAATTAGCAGAAGTTAAGTTAGATGTTGATAGGGAAGTTGCTTCAGATAGTGATTTAGTCGAAAAAGAATGTTCTTTGAGACTTAAGCCTGTTAGCAAAGCAACTTTAACTAAATTGAATAAAAAGTACAGGGGCCTGTCAATAAGAACTTTGTTAATGAAGAGTGTAGCAAAACCAAGTCAGTTGAACAAAGAAACAAAGGCAACTTGTCAATCAAGAAATTGAAGGATAAGTTAGAAAAGACTGAACCAAAGGCTAAGGCTAAAAGAAGAATAGAAATGGAAAAGTAGAAATTAACAAACACATCAATTACACACCTGATAAGTATGCTCCTAGGAAAGAATGTGTAAAATGTGGTAGTGTTAATCATTTGTCTTTCAATTGTAAAACTGTTAAAAATGCTTCTGTGCCTAGTATGCCTATTTCTGTGCCTATGCCTGCTATGAATGTTATGCCAAACATGTTTGTTCAGCCTGCTCATGCATCTAGTCATTATGCTAACATGCCATTCATGCATAATCCATATTACAATGCTTTTAATATGCCTCAGTTGCCATGGATGATGAATAACATGTATGCACAGACTATGCCAAATTATACATCTAGTTTTAATGCATGTGAGCAAGTGAAACAACCTATTTTTCAGAAACCTACACCAAGAGTTATGGTTGATTTAACTCAATCAGATACCCTGGGTAGTAAGGGCTTGAAAAATAAGAAAAAGGCTAACAAGGCAGGACCCAAAAAAATTTGGGTACCAAAATAAACTTGATTTGATTTTGATGTGTACAGGGACATAGAAAGAATCTTTGGTACCTGGATAGTGGTTGTTTTAGGCACATGATTGGAGATTCTACCCTGCTCACTAAGTTTGAGGAGAGAGCTGGCCCTAGCATTACCTTTGGAGACAACAGCAAAGGATATACTAGAGGATATGGCTTGATTTCACAAAAGAATGTTGTCATTGAAGAAGTAGCACTGGTTGATGGACTTAAGCATAACTTGCTAAGTGTCAGTCAACTATGTGATAAAGGACAGAACGTCTGGTTCACATCTGAAGCTTGTGTCATTTTCAAGAAAAGTGACAACAAGGTAGTGTTGACAGGAGATAGAAGAGGAAATGTGTACATTGTTGACTTCAATTCAACAAATGCAAACATGACTACATGTCTTCTCAGCAAGGCAAGTGTAGATGAAAGTTGGCTTTGACACAAAAGACTGTCACACTTGATTTTTAAAGCAATGAATGAGTTGGTAAAGAAGGATTTGGTTAGAGGTATTCCAAAATTGGATTACTCACTACGCCATAAGTGAGCATACGCAACCCTTTTTACAAAGCGTTGCACAGAAAGCGTTTCGTTAGATAGAAGTTTTGGGTCTTTTGCAACTGAGCTGAATTGGTGTTGCGTTAGATATAGATTAGCGTTGCGTATTACCCACAGTGTTTCACATTATGCAACACTAACTGATGGCGTTGCGTTAGATAATTTTTTATTTTTATAAATGGTGACGTGGCAGGAGTGGGACCCACATGTGCTGACGTGGCATTTGCTGACGTGGCACAGGTGGGACATACATTTGCTGACGTGGCAGAAGTGGGGCCCACCTTTGCTGACGTGGCATTTACTGACGTGGCAAAAAATGTTGCATTAGATACCAGTAGTGTTGCGTTTGCTCTTTGAAGTGTTGCATTAGATATATTCATATTTTTTTAAAAAAATATGACGTGGCAGATGTGGGCCCCACAACTGCTGACGTGGCAGTGTGGGACCCACAAGGGTGACGTGGAAGGAGGCCCACCATGGTGACGTGGCAATTGTGGGACCCACAATTGCTGACGTGGTAGAAGTGGGGCCCACCTTTGCTGACGTGGCATTTGCTGACGTGGCAGAAGGCGTTGCATTAGATATTTGTAGTGTTGCATTTGCTATTTGAAGTGTTGCATTAGATAAATTTATATTTTTTTGAAAAAAATATGACGTGGCAGATGTGGGACCCACCACTACTGACGTGGCAGTATGGGACCCACAAGGGTGACGTGGCAGGAGGTCCATCATGCTGGCGTGGCAATTATGGGACCCATAATTGCTAACGTGGAAGAAGTGTTGCATTAGGTAGCAGTAGTGTTGCATTTGCTATTTGAAGTGTTGCATTAGATATTTATTTATTTTTTAAAAAATAGAAACAATAATCCGTAACAAAGCACTAGTTACGAGTCATATTGAAAATAGTAGTGATCTACTAAGATCTCCAATCAAATTAATTTTTTATTTTCTGAAACTTGGGGAATATCATTATATTAGATATATATTGACATCCGTACGGTTGGATCGTTCAAAAATATTTTTTAAAAAATAGAAACAATAATCCGTAACAAAGCACTAGTTACGAGTCATATTGAAAATAGTAGTGATCTACTAAGATCTCCAATCAAATTAATTTTTTATTTTCTGAAACTTGGGGAATATCATTATATTAGATATATATTGACATCCGTACGGTTGGATCGTTCAAATATATTTTTTAAAAAATATCGTACCATATTTTTCAATTATTAATAAAATCTATACTATTATATAAAAACCGAAATATTATCTTTCCATCATTAATATGTCCTTTCGAACTAAAACAAGTTATCTTTTTAATTTAAAACAAATCTTACAATCATTCATATATACCCAAAAATATCACATTAATATAATTAAATTAATGGTAATTAGTCGATTGTCTTTTTCATATTTACTTTTAGTTGAAGATATAACATTTTATAAACACGTAAAAACATGAATCATATCATATCTTTCAATCATTAATATTTCCTTTCGAACTAAAACACATTACCTTTTTAATTTAAAATAAATCTTTCAATCATTAATATATAACCGAAAATATCACACCATAATTTTCAAGTAAAATGTAACACCTAAAATAAATAACAATATAATATAATAAATGGTAATTAGTCGATTGCATTTTTCATATTTACTTTCAGTTGAAGATATTACCTTTTATAAACAACTAAAAAGATCAATTGTATCATATTTTTCAATCATTAATATTTATAATTAAAACACGTTACCTTTCTAATTTACAACAAATCTTACAATCATTAATATATACTCGAAAATATCACACCAAAATTTTCAATTATTAATAAAATATATTAAAAATCTTATATGTTGTTTATAATAAGGAAACATTATTATAATCGGTAAACACGAGTATATTAAATTATAACAAATAAAAATTAAAAAAATTATTAAAATAATGATTATATAAAACCATAATTTTAATATTAAATAAAATTTATAACATAATACAAGAAATCCGTGCACTGCAATACTAATAATTAATCAATTATCTTTTCAACTAAAACATATCATCTTTCTATTTTTTTCTAATTAATTTCCTTTTTTTTCTAGAAATATAACGTACAACGTTAATTTCTCATTTTCTAAAAAACACTAGGAGCAATTTTAATTAGTAATTGAACATAATTAAATTATAATTAGTATAAACTAATCAATTACCTTTTTCACCTAAAACATGTCACCTTTTTAATTTTCCCATTTTCTTTTCTATTTTCTCTAACTAAAATATCTCATTTTTCAAGTATATTAAGGGTAGTTCTATTATATGAAATAAAATAGTAATATGATAATACTAATAATTAATCGATTAACTTTTTCAGTTAAAACATATCATTTTTTCTATATTTTATAATTAGAATCCCTCTTTTCCTAGAAATATCAAGGGCAACAATAATTTCTCTTTTTCTAAAAACATTACAAGCAATTTATTTAGTAAAATAACATAATTAACTTATAATTACTATAAACTAATCAATTACCTTTTTCACCTAAAACATGTTACCTTTTTAATTTTCTCTAACCAAATCCTCTATTTTTCCAATTATATCATGGGCATTCTATCTAATAAAAAAATAATTTTATAATTACTTATAATTAACCGATTATATTTTTCAACTAAAATCCATCATCTTTTCTAATTTTTTAACTAAAATTCCCCATTTTCTAGAATTATCACGAATAACTTTTATATAATTATCATCATATAATCTCATTTAAAAATTTAAGTTTCCAAAAATCATGTTTCAAAAAAATTTAATATAATATTAAAAAAATCCGTGCATCGCACGGGTTTTAAGCTAGTATTATAAATTTAAGTATCTATACAAGTACGTAACATATTCTTTGTTTTATAATTACAATTAAATTATGATCTATTTCTTAGTTTTAAAATTGATATAAATAAATACTTACTAATATAAATACATATATCGTGTTAACTTTTAACTTAGATAAGTGACGAGCACTGGAATCAATAAAGCTATCACACATATTTGGAGGTGAAAAAGAGGCGGAAAATTTCCCCCCTAAATGAAAATATTGTAACCTACTTTACCATCTCAACCTCTTGCGCCGCATACACCTATTTCTCTCACTCTCCAACTAAACTTCTCTCTCAGCTCATACTTCTCTCTCACAACTACAACTACGAATGGGTAAATTAAGTATATATTTTTTTGATCTTATTGTTTACTCTCCACTCATTTTTTAATTTTTTCAGTTTGGGGCTTTTAATTTGGGATTTTATTTAGGTCAAATACCTCTATCTAATTTAGGTTTTGGTCTGTGACTAATTAGAGATCCAATTTATGTTTTGGATTTTGTGTGTTGGTCTAATTTGGGTTATATTTACTTTATATCAGTTTTGTGTTATTGACAAGCGGAGAGTTATAGATGGAGAAAGAGAGAGAGAGAAGGGGAGACATAGATTCCGGGTGAGCCAAATATATCGTACATCTGCTCAAGGTATTATAGAGCACCAGAATTGATCTTCGGGGCTACAAAATTTACTACCGCAATTGATATTTGGTATGTTGGTTGTGTATTAGCAGAGCTGCTTTTGGGTTGGGTAAGTACACAATATTGTGTATTTTAAAGGGTTCTTGTCGTCAATCTTCTCCAGGCATTTATCTTTACATATATGATTTCAAGATTATTTTACTGTGTTTAGATTTTTCGTGATTTGTTTTGCTAATAGAAATCTGAGTTTTTGTTTTGCTAATAGAAATCTGAGTTTTTGTTTTGCTAATAGAAATCTGAATTTTATTACTAATGTAAATCTAATCTCTTTCAGACTTTGTTTTTTGTTGTTGTGCGCCCGTTTTCGAAGAATACATATCTTTTCACGCACACCATTATTCTTATGCAGACTTCCCAAAACAGAGCGACTCGAACATTTATGGATTATGATTCAATTAGTCAAGCAATGGATGGTATTTTTCAGTGATATCTTTTCAACCTCATGATTAAGTAGTTTATTTTACTCTTTGGAATGGAACCAACTAAGCTTTTACAGTTTTACATCATAGGTTAGCCCATAAAATTGTTCATACATATTGTATAAAAGTTTAGTTGGGTCATACAAGACAGTACATGCAACAATTAATTGGGGTATAGTACTTGCCTGTTAATTAAACTTATTGATCTACTGTTAATTAAACTTATTGATCAACTGGATACTGTACCTGTAAATCCGTCCTTTGTGGATACATTACTTTCAAAATACTCAGGGCCTCATTTTTGTGGTTGATAGCAATGATCGAGATCGTGTAGTTGAAGCTAGAGATGAGCTGCACAGAATGCTTAATGAGGTAACAGGCATCACCTGCAAAAAAGTTAGTGTTGTTTATAATGTTTCCATGTTATATGTGATAACTTTTCATGTTATTATGTTTGTGTAGGATGAATTGAAATAAAAATCGAAAACCGATTGTGGATCAACATTAGGCCATAGTTCGGGACTTAAGTTCGGCTTTTATTTAATCATTTTTTAAAGCAACTTGTTGTTTATTTGAGCATTAACAATTCCTTAAACCCAGATTTCTGCTAGGATGTCAATTGTAGGGTGATCACGTGGCACTTTTGTCTGCCCCTGCGGAAATGGGATTTAGATTTCGCATGGACTTTCCAGATGAGGCAATGGAGTTAACAGCTCTGATATTCCGTAATTCAGCGCCTTCCAGGGAAGAAGATGTGAGTGACAGTTTAGAAATTAGCCTCCATGTTCTCTATATATGTAGGGGATCATGATATAGTTTGTTTTTTTTTCTTATCAAGGAACACTTGAAATCTTACAAGGAAAAAGCAAAACTTAAGAAGGAAAGCTTGAAGCTCCGCCAGAAGGAATCTCGTCGCTTTAATCCTGTAAGTATAAGGGACATCACCTTTAGTTTCCAGACCAAAGGTCTTTCTCAGACTTATTGCACAAACTACAATGTCCATGCATTTGGTCCATAGATATTGAAATCAGCAATATCAATTTAGTTTCGCTAAAAAAATAAAATAATTTTTAGATCATATGGCATTTTGTAAAAGTTTGTACCTACTGTGAATGGTTATAAGGATTAATACAAAAATTGTGTATTAGTTTGGAGATTAGAAAAAGATCAGCTGCATAATAATAGTAATAAATTAATAATTTATTTTTGTATCAGTCTTGTTGTACTTGTCATTTTTAGATCACGGATGAACTTGTTGTACTTGATACAGAAATTTATTTTTAGATCAGCTGCATCATAATATCTTGTATGCATGCAGTATGCTTGATAGTGACGAGAATGGAGTAGTCTTAACTCATAAACATACATCTTTGTCATCCTTGGAAGTTACTCTATAAATATGCCAAAGGAGAGTAATATAGAAATGTTACATGAAAGTTCAGATCATGCAACTTTCGGGGTACTACTATAAGTTTAAACTTATTTTTTTCGAAGGCAGACTGTTCGACTTGAAGTTAAGATAAGTTGGGCATACACCTTATTCTCCACATTATTCTGGTGCATTTCTTACAGCCTGTGGTATGTTTTAAGAACTATAAACTGCATTAGTATACATTCATCTTTTTTTTTGCTAAGTGTATACACTCATCTCTAGTAAACTAATGACAGTTATTCTTGCAAATACAGGTAAGGAACATTAACTAACAGCTCTATAGCCGAGATCTAAAACTTGGATACATGTTTGAAAGTTTTTTCTTTGTGATCATAACTGTACATGCAACTTGAAATTGCAGATAGGGAGCTGGATGTAATTGAGATGGCTGTTTATGGTGATGTGATTCGCCCTGGGAATGAATGTCGTTGCAAATCTGTTGCTGAAATGCGGCAAAATGAAGTGAACAGACCTCACACCTGCTTTCAACTTTTGTCTTTGTATTAGTTGTTTTGGACTCGAAATGAATGTGGTTTGATTTGGATAGGATGTTTTTATGTATAAACAAAGCAGTCAATTCAATTTTTTTATAAAAAACTGTTGCATTTGACTTATTTGATGTTGCACTATCACAGTTTAAATGTTGAAATAAAAAAGAATGGTGTTGCATTTGAAAAGAATGGTATTGCTTAAAAAAAAATTTAGTGTTGCATTAGATTCAAATAGCGTTGCGTTAGATAGTGGACCCCACTACTGACGTGGCATGTGAGTTCCCATTGCTGACGTGGCATGTGGGGGCCACTGCTGACGTGGCATGCAGGCCCTAGTGCTGACGTGGCACCTTGGTGGGCCCCATTGATGACGTGGCATGCCCCCCATTTGTGACGTGGCACTTGTGGGGCCCACTAATGACATGTCAGCATGCTGACGTGACACCTTGCTTCCATGTCAGCATGCTGACGTGGCACCTTGCTTCCATGTCAGCATGCTGACATGGCTGAAACATCTTATGCAACCCCATGAAGTGTTGCGTTTGCATGATTTTGGTGTTGCATAAGGCCTCTTATGCAATGCTTTTCGAAGTGTTGCAATAGTTTGGAAAAGCGTTGCGTTAGGGGTCTTACGCAACGCCAGTATTGGTAACGCCCCAAAAGCGTTGCGTAAGATCTTACGCAACGCTTTTCAGGCCTTACGCAACTGAAAATGGGGGTTGCGTATGTGCGTTTATGGCGTAGTGACTCTAAGGATGGATTGTGTGATGCATGCCAGAAAGGGAAGCAGAAGAAGGCCTCTTTCAAATCAAAGTCAATGTCATCAATTGATCAACCCTTGCAACTACTTCACATGGATCTCTTTGGACCAGTCAATGTGTTGTCAATCTCAAAGAAGAAATACTGTCTTGTGATTATTGATGATTTCTCAAAATTCGCTTGGACATTCTTTCTGCACTCTAAGGATAAGGCAGGTGAAGTCATTATAAATCACATCAAGCTAGTGAACAACAATCCTTTACTCAAAGTAAGGAGAATCAGAAGTGACAATGGAACTGAGTTCAAGAATTCTGTAATTAAAGAGTTTTATGAAGAAGAAGAATTATCCAAGAATTCTCTGCACCAAGAACTCCTCAACAAAATGGTGTAGTAGAAAGAAAGAACAGAACTCTAATTGAAGCTGCAAGAACAATGCTTGAAGAGTCTAAGCTACCAACATACTTCTGGGCAGAAGCTATAAACACTGCATGCTACACTCAGAATATTTCTTTGGTCAATCAAGCAAAAGGCATGACACCTTATCAACTTTTCAAAGGCAAGAAACCAACAATCAACTTTCTGCATGTCTTTGGATGCAAATGCTTTGTACTGAAAAATCATGGTGAGCATCTTGGAAAATTTGATTCAAAGGCAGATGAAGCTATCTTTGTTGGATACTCAACTGGAAAATCCTACAGAGTCTACAACCTAAGACTAAACATTGTAATGGAGTCTATATACATGTTGTCTTTGATGACAAGAAAATATCTGGTCTAGTAGATGAAGGTTTTCATGAGTCTCTCTCATTTGAGAATGAGAGAAGTGGTGAAGAAAGTGAAGATGATGATGAAGAATGGAGATCAAATGGTGTGAGAAACAGACAAGGATCATCAGTTAAAGTGCAGAATGAACCACCTGTTGAAGAGCAACTTACACCATCAGTTGGAAATCAATTTGAAGCATCTATAGAAAATCAAAGAGAAGCATCTGTTAATGAATCTGCAAGAACTCCATCAATCTCGAGGGCCATACACTCAGGGGGAGTTTCTCACAGTCAAAACTCAACAACAAGCCACAATGATCAACACAGAGAAAATGAAGCCCCTTCATCAAGGTCAAACTAACCACCACGGAGAAAATGGACCAGGGATCATCCACTTGAGCTTATCGTTGGAGATCCTAATGCAAAGGTCCAAACCAGAAGAGCTACTCAAGAAGAATGCTTATATAGCAGTTTTCTATCCAAAGAGGAACCTAAGAGAATTGAACATGCTCTTCTGGATCCAGACTGGGTTTTAGCAATGCAAGAAGAGCTAAACCAGTTTGAAAGAAATGAGGTATGGAAACTTGTACCCAAACCTAAAGACAAATCAGTGATTGGCACTAAGTGGGTATTCAAGAATAAGATGGATGAGAATGGCATAGTCACAAGGAATATGAAGGAATTTACGGACGAGCGGAAGCGTGGTATAATAATTTATTTCCGTAAAAACCGTGTATCGCACATATAGAAAAGCATATAAAATGAATAAACGAGGGAATCGTAACCATACCTTGAAATCGAAGCTTTACAAAATGGTGTTTTAGCAGTTGCTCCTCAGAGTGTGAAGCACTCTACCGGTATCCACCAAGATTAATTCTTCGACGAAGCTTTTTATAAAACTAAGCTTTTATAAAAATGGAGGTTTGAGAGAGGGAGAGGGAGATGAAGAAGATGAGGTAGGCAACTAGGTTTTTCACAAAAACCAAAAGTATATGAACTCATTCTCATCTCATTCTATTTATAGGGCTCATGTAGGGTTTTCATAATTAATATATCATTATATATTAATATATAAATCCTACACTTTATCTTATAAAATGTTAAATAATAATTAAAACAATTTTAATCATTATTAAAACAACTTGCTCTCTCAAAATACCTTCATCAATAAATTAATCTTTTTATGGTGTGACCCTGTAGGTTCAATATTAAGCCGATAGTAGAAATAAATAATAATAAACTTTTTATTTATTATTTATATGAATTCTAAAATTCATTAAATATAATTAACTGATTAATTATATTTATTCTACATCGTGAGTGATGCTTCTCAACATATCGCGACTATCCGGATAATATGAATTCACTGCTTAGAATACCAAGAACCTGTCAGTGCTAATTACTGTACAATCAATTCCTTCTACCCTACAATATCCCGATTAAATACAAGGCATGGAACTCGTGTCAAGCCTATCAAATTTAATCATATGATTTCTTATTCATAATGCAAAAGTTCATATTAATGCAAATTAGAAACTCCTTTCCAATTTCATACACTCTGGCCAGAGATTCCGGAACTTGCATCATAAGAATAGCATAGGATATTCTCTTCCTTTACTGGAAGGGGTAGATCCTTTATTGACCGTTAACTATCTCCATACACAAATCCCTATGCCCATAATAGACCTAATGGATGTCCTTGAGACTAAGGACTAAACCAAAGCATAGTTCATTATATACAAGATTACTATAACGATCTCAAGTCTAAGGACACTTGTACAACTATCACTCAGTGAACAACTATCGACACGTGAGTAAACTCCATTAGTTGTTCAACTTATCGAGTCATGTTCAGTGAACTTATTCCTTAATAAGCACCTACATATTAGCTATAGTGTCACCACACAAATGCCTATGAGAACAGACATCCTCCTAAAAGGAGCAAGCTTAGTATGTACCAATCTTTGCGGATTTACTAACTTCCGATTAGTTATCCTTTGATCGGGAACTGTTTAAGTCTAGAGTTATCATCTTCTAGATCTCACTATTACAATCTCATTATAATTCTAGAAGCTTTACTTAAACTATGGAACATCTTATTTAAGACACTTTAAATAGATAAAGCCCGTAATAAAAACAAATAAGTCTTTCATTAATATTAATGAAATCAAATAAGAGTACAAGAAAGTTCTTCCTAAATCATCATACATGATTGGATTTTAGGACAAACTCTTTCAATGTCCCACTAGTACTAAAGCCAATCACTCTGGTATCTAATACCCATTCACTCATTATGACGATCGAAGTGAATCTGAGATAGCGGTTTAGTGAGTGGGTCTGCTATGTTGTTATGTGTGTCAACTCTCTCAATGTTGACATCTCAACTTTCAATGATCTCCCTAATCAAAATAAAGCGCCACAAAACAGTTTTGCAGCATCACTTATATCTATAAACTCTGCTTCCGCTGTTGAGTTAGCCGTTGTAGGCTGTTTGGAACTCTTCCAACTAATCGCTCCACCCTTCAAGGTAAACACGTACCCTAACATGGATTTGCTATCATCACTTTCTGATTGAAAACTAGAGTAGGTATAACCCTTCTATTTTTCAACTCAGATCCACTAAAACCAAGAAAAATATCCTTAGTCCTTCGCAAGTACTTAAAGATGTTCTTCACTTCTTTCCAGTGGTCTTCACCTGGATCCGACTGATATCTTCTCGTCAAATTAATTGAATGAGCAATATCATGCCTAGTACATAACATCGCGTACATGATAGATCCTATTATCGAAGCATAAGGAATCTTACTCATACGCTCTCTTTCCTCACGTGTCTCATGAGACATCTTCTCGGAAAGGGATACTCCACGGCTCATCGATATGAGACCTATCGTGGAGTTTTTCATGCTAAACCTTTTAAGCACTTTCTCGATGTATGTACCTTGGGTAAGACCTATAATTCTTCTCGATCTATCTCTATAGATCTTCATACCGAGAATCTAGGATGTCTTTCCCAAGTCCTTCATAGTGAAGTTCTTTGATAGCCACACTTTGACTGATTGCAGCTTCGGTATGTCATTTCCTATAAGAAGTATGTCATCCACATACAACACAAGAAATGTTACCGCGCTCCCACTAACCTTCTTGTAAACACATGGTTCATCTATGTTTTTGATAAAATCAAACTCTTTGATTGTCTCATCAAAATGGATGTTCCATCTACGAGAAGCTTGCTTCAATCCATATATGGATCGCAAGCAAAATCCGAATTGATTTGAGTAGGGCTACATGCAAAAAATTTCATCAAACTCAATCCTTTCCCTTTGTCTGAATCATTTTGCCATGAGCCTAGCCTTGTAGGTCTCCACCTAGCCATCTACTCCAATCTTTCTCTTGTATACTCTTTAGCACCTAATGAGTCTAACGTCCTCAGGTGCTTTTACCAAGGTCCATACCAGGTTGGCATACATAGAATCCATTTCGGATTTCATGGCACTCTGCCATTTCTCAGAGTCAATACTATATCACATAAGGTTGTTTAGTGTGAACAGGAGTTTCCTCTTGAACCGTAGTAGTTTGTGTTCCATGAACTTCTTTAAGTTCAATCTTGCTCCCACTGTTCCCTTCAAGGATAAAATATTTTTCTAAAAAGGTAGCATGTCTGGAGACAAACACTCTATGATCGGTGTAAAAGTGATACCCTAAAATCTCTTTAGGATATCCCACAAAACTACATTTTACGGATCAAGATTCTAGCTTATCAGGGTCAACTTTCTTGACATAAGCCGGACATCCCCAAATCTTAACGTGTTTAAGACTCAGTTTCCTTTCTTTCCATATCTCATATGGAGTTTAAGGAACAGATTTGGAAAGCACCTTATTCGGTAAATATGCTGAGGTTTCCAATGCATAACCCCGAAGTGATACTGGAAGATCTGCATAGCTCATCATGAATCGAACCATGTCTAACAAAGTTCGATTTCTCCTTTTATTAGTATGTTCAATTTGTAGTAAATTATGTTCTACGTCACATACATACAGACCATTATTTAAAATACCACTACCATAAAGAACGTTATCTCTTCAGAATTGAACATTTATTATTCTGAATAATAAACGAAAATCCAGCCAAGTCTAACATGGGAATAGAAATAATATTCCTCACAATCGAGGGAACAAAATAACAATTATTTAAAAAAACAATAGTCTTGCCCGTAGGCATATGTAAATCAAACGATCCTACAGCTATAGCAGCAACTCTTGCTCTATTTCCCATCCGTAGAATCACCTCCTCTTCCTCAAGAGTCCTACTTCTCCTTAGTCCTACCGCTTGTGAGAACCACAAGCGGTATCTAATACCCAAGTAGAAATTTGATTTAATGACATATTTAATTCAATCATGAACATACCTGAATCAGAAGCGGCAGTCTCACTACCCTTCTTCTTCTTCAACTCTGCAAGGTAAACCTTGCAGTTCCTCTTCCAGTGCCCTACCTTGTTACAGTGAAAACAAACAACTTTGCTCTTGGGGTCTTCAGCTTTTGGTGGAACCGGTTGTTTCTCACCTACTTTCTTCTTCTTGGGAGGGTTCTTCTTCCTTTTCTTAGGATTGGAACCTTCACCAATTAGAAGAACAGAACTCTTCTTAGAGGGAAAGTTTGATTCTGCAGTCTTCAACATGTTGTGGAGTTCAGCCAGGCTGACGTCCAACTTATTCATGTGAAAGTTCACAACAAACTGCGAAAACGAATCCGGGAGCGATTGCAAGACTAAGTCTTGGCTTAGCTCCCCATCCATGACAAAACCAATTTGTCCAAGACGTTCAATCAAATTGATCATCTTAAGTACATGGTCATTCACAGATGATCCCTCTGGCATCCTACAGCGGAACAGCTCCTTCGATATCTCATATCGAGCTGTCCTCCCTGCCACATCATACAACTCTTGTAGATGCTCTAGGATAGTGTGAGCATCCATAAGCTCATGTTGCTTCTGTAACTCAACGTTCATGGAAGCTAGCATGATACATTGAGCAACATTAGCATCATCTATCCACTTACGATACACAACATGTTCATCATTATGTGCATCGTCAACAGGTTCAGCAGGCTTAGGTGAGTCAAGCACATATTCCAGCTTCTCAACCCTGAGAACAATTCTCAAGTTTCGAAGCCAGTCAGCAAAATTCGGACCAGTCAATTTGTGAGCATCTAGTATGCTTCGGAGTGATAGTGCAGCAGACATAGTGTATATAGTAAATCTGTAAATGATAAACACATAACAACACTTAGCAAATATTCAATTTCATTTTAAAAACACTATATGAATCGGGTCTTTATTCATAAGTGGCTCCCACTAGTTTATCTAATTTATACAACCCCCTAAGTGAATAAATAAGCATTCAAAATGCTAGTGGGAATAGGGATCCTACATTCCATCACACAACCCCGGCTGTGGCACGAAATGCCATGTGATGTTCAGTAGGCAGACAACTCTTGTCAATTACATCTCATGTTATTCCCTAATAAAACTTTAGCCTCTTGAATAATTGAGTCACGGCTGTGGCACGACAAACTCAATATTCTAAGTCAAGTCTAACCCAACATTCTGTACAATTGAATCAGTCTCCAATAGCCCACGGCTGTGGCACGTAACGACCATTAAATTCTAATTCATTGTACACATCTCTATGTAATAGACAAGTATTTCTTATTTCGAAATCAAAGCCCTCGGCTGTGGCACGAAACGACAGTGATTCAAAAATGAGAACTACTTTCTACCATGTTGGAAGGCTATGACCGACACAAGCCCCTTGTGTCATTGGCCAATTACTACTTGATATTTATAAAAGAGGTTTTTTTTTTTTTAAGGTCACGAAACATTTTCGTATAAACCTATAAGTCTAACGTGTTTTAAGTTTAATAGATAATCTAAATCTATAACAAAAACACGAAAAATCTCAATATTATTAATCAAGTCAAATCTAACATTTTGTACAATTAAATTAGATTCCAATAGCCCACGGCTGTAGCACGTAACGACCACTAAAATCTAATTTTGTACACATCAAATGTAACAGACAAGTATTTTCATGTTGATCGGTAACAAAGTCCACCTAAAACAAGAAATACTTTCTGTCATGTTGGAAGACCATAACCGACACAAAACTTTTTGTGCCTATGGCCGATTACAACTTGACATATATAATACATAGATCTCATCTTCTCTGTTATTAACCAATAATTAAAACTCTTTTAATTATTAATTCTATTTCTAAACTCTTTAGAAAATTAATCTCTCCCTTATTTTAATTTCTTAAATTAAATCAATAATTAATAATATTAAGATCACATCTTAATTATTTTATAATCAATTAAATCTTATTTAATCAATTAATAAAATTGCTAACTAATTATTCATTTCATAAATAAATAATTATCAGCCATTATTAATTAACTAATATTATTTAACAATCATAATCATATTATAAAGAAATTCTCTTTTCTGAATTAAATATTTCAAATCAATAATCGATAATAGGATGATTCCCAGATCGGGGGGAGCATTGTCAAGAGGCGTCACTTAATACCCCTTTCTTATAGATCAAAATCTGTTTTTGACAGAATCATCCTTTCTCTCAATATTGAAAATTCATATTTAATCATGTGTTTCACAAACACAAGAATTTCATGATTGTATTTATAATATTAATATTAAGGTAAGAAACGATTCCTATTCCAGATTTTCTAGAGCACGCCTTATGTTGATTTAAGTTCGCCTAAATCTATCATCGCATGGTAAACATAGGCATATATCTCATATATAAAAATAAATCAACAAGTAAGCATGCAAGCAATATCATGTCACACATTGATATAATGATGTATGGATTTATTATAGTATTTAAAAGCAATTAAAACAATTAAAACATGCTTTAAAACAATTCCGGGAATATAAACAGTTCAAAACTATTTTATAAAAAATATTTGACCACTCCATTAGATCCGTCTCGGAAAAACGAATCCAACGATATATCGCACGCCCAAAACGGAGTTACGAAACTCCCAATAAATCAAATTTAATGTGGACAGAAGGGATGTAACGCATTACAAGAATGCGTTACTACAATTAAATGCTCTTTAATTGTGTAACGCATGACGCTCATGCGCTACAGACCCTGTCACGCATTCCCCGAATGCGCGACACCCTGTTCCCCGCGACTGTGCGCCACGCGCGCGATAACAGCAGCAGTTTTTTTTTTATTATTGTCAATCGACCGTTGTCACTTGTCACTCCCAGTTGCTTTTGTAACTGTTGTCTCTATTAATAAAATTAACTACTAACTTAACTACTGTAATAACTTTTATTATTATCTTTATAATTTTAATATTAATAAATTAATTAACAATTAATTAATAAATTAATAAAAAATCATAAGGACATGATTTCTGAAAATCATCAGCAGCAGAAATATCAAATCAGTAGGGGTTCCTTGTGCAAAATTTTAATTTCATAATATTCATATGCATGATTATTTTATGAATTTTAATCAAAATAATTTTAAAAAATTCATAACAAATAATCTACACATCACAAAATTATGAAAAAATATCTAGATGATCCATAACACTTATAGAACCCAGATCAATGGTCAAAACTTCATGCAAATATTATTTTGAATTAATTCATAATTAAATCCAAATAAACTTGCAAAAATCATAATAAATCCATACATGCATAAAAAAATCTGAAATTTTTTGTATAAATCTCTATATGCAGAACCTAGCTCTGATGCCATTGAAGGAATTTACGGACGAGCGGAAGCTCGGTATAACAATTTATTTCCGTAAAAACCGTGTATCGCACATATAGAAAAGCATATAAAATGAATAAACGATGGAATCGTAACCATACCTTGAAATCGAAGCTTTACAAAATGTTGTTTTAGCAGTTGCTCCTCAGAGTGTGAAGCACTCTACCGGTATCCACCAAGATTAATTCTTCGACGAAACTTTTTATAAAACTAAGCTTTTATAAAAATGGAGGTTTGAGAGAGAGAGAGAGGGAGATGAAGAAGACGAGGGAGGCAACTAGGTTTTTCACAAAAACCAAAAGTATATGAACTCATTCTCATCTCATTCTATTTATAGGGCTCATGTAGGGTTTTCATAATTAATATATCATTATATATTAATATATAAATCCTACACTTTATCTTATAAAATGTTAAATAATAATTAAAACAATTTTAATCATTATTAAAACAACTTGCTCTCTCAAAATACCTTCATCAATAAATTAATCTTTTTATGGTGTGACCCTGTAGGTTCAATATTAAGCTGGTAGTAGAAATAAATAATAATAAACTTTTTATTTATTATTCATATGAATTCTAAAATTCATTAAATATAATTAACTGATTAATTATAATTATTCTACATCGTGAGTGATGCTTCTCAACATATCGCGACTACCCGGATAATATGAATTCACTGCTTAGAATACCAAGAATCTGTCAGTGCTAGTTACTGTACAATCAATTCCTTCTACCCTACAATATCCCGATTAAATACAAGGCATGGAACTCGTGTCAAGCCTATCAAATTTAATCATATGATTTCTTATTCATAATGCAAAGTTCATATTAATGCAAATTAGAAACTCCTTTCCAATTTCATACACTCTGGCCAGAGATTCCGGAACTAGCGTCATAAGAATAGCATAGGATATTCTCTTCCTTTACTAGAAGGGGTAGATCCTTTATTGACCGTTAACTATCTCCATACACAAATCCCTATGCCCAGAATAGACCTAATGGATGTCCTTGAGACTAAGGACTAAACCAAAGCATAGTTCATTATATACAAGATTACTATAACGATCTCAAGTCTAAGGACACTTGTACAACTATCACTCAGTGAACAACTATCGACACGTGAGTAAACTCCATTAGTTGTTCAACTTATCGAGTCATGTTCAGTGAACTTATTCCTTAATAAGCACCTACATACTAGCTATAGTGTCACCACACAAATGCCTATGAGAACAGACATCCTCCTAAAAGGAGCAAGCTTAGTATGTACCAATCTTTGCGGATTTACTAACTTCCGATTGGTTATCCTTTGATCGGGAACTGTTTAAGTCTAGAGTTATCATCTTCTAGATCTCACTATTACAATCTCATTATAATTCTAGAAGCTTTACTTAAACTATGGAATATCTTATTTAAGACACTTTAAATAGATAAAGCCCGTAACAAAAATAAATAAGTCTTTCATTAATATTAATGAAATCAAATAAGAGTACAAGAAAGTTCTTCCTAAATCATCATACATGATTGGATTTTAGGACAAACTCTTTCAGAATAAAGCTAGATTAGTTGCTAAAGGCTACTGTCAAGAGGAATGAATTGATTTTGAAGAAACCTTTGCACCAGTGGCAAGGTTAGAAGCAATAAGGATCTTCCTGGCCTATGCAGCACATGCCAATTTCAAAGTCTATCAAATGGATGTCAAGAGTGCATTTCTAAATGGTATTCTGGAGGAGGAGGTGTATGTTAGTCAACCGCCTGGTTTTGAAGATCCAGACTTTCCAGAATATGTGTTCTTTCTACTCAAAGCACTCTATGGCCTGAAGCAAGCACCTAGAGCCTGGTATGACACACTCTCACAGTTTCTTATAGAGAATCACTTCATTCGAGGTACTATTGATAAAACTCACTTTTATAGAAATGTCAATGGCTCTATGATACTTGTCCAAATTTATGTAGATGATATAATATTTGGGTCTACAGATGAGAAACTTTGCAAGAAGTTTTCCAAACTCATGCAAAGTAGATATGAAATGAGTATGATGGGTGAATTAACTTATTTTCTTGTGTTACAAGTTAAACAATTGAATGAGGGAATTTTTATAAGTCAAACAAAATACATTTATGATATTTTAAAAAGGTTTGATTTAGCAGATTGCTCTTCTGCAAAAACACCCATGGCCACTGCCACTAAGCTTGAACTGAATACTAAGGAAAAGAAGGTGGACATGACAAGCTATAGGGGCATGGTTGGATCTCTTTTATACTTAACAGCTAGTAGACCTGATATTATGTTTGTTACATGTTTATGTGCTTGATTTCAAGCTGATCCTAGGGAATCTCACTTAGTAGCTATTAAAAGGATTTTCAGATATCTCAAGGGAACACCAAACCTTGGCATTTGGTACCCTAGAGATTCTGGTTTTGATCTAATTGGTTACTCAGATGCAGATTATGCAGGTTGCAAAATGGATAGAAAAAGTACCACAGGAACCTGTCAATTCTTGGGAAACAAGCTGATCTCATGGTTCCGTAAGAAGCAGAACTCAGTATCTACCTCAACTGCAGAGGCTGAATACATAGCAGCTGGGAGTTGTTGTGCACAGATTCTATGGATGAGAAATCAACTACTTGAATATGGAGTTAAAGTTAAAAAGATCCCAATTTTCTGTGACAACACTAGTGCAATTGCAATATCACAGAATCCAGTGCAGCATTCTAGAACCAAGCACATAGACATCAGATACCATTTCATCAGGGAGCATGTGACGGAAGGCACTGTGGAACTGCATTTTGTTCCTAGTGAAAAACAGTTGGCAGACATTTTTACTAAAGCTTTGGATGAAGCAACTTTTTCAAGGTTAGTAAGTGAGCTTGGTATGTTAAATTTCACATGATCGATCTTTTAAAATGTCTGTTCAATTAGTTGCAGCCAGTGAATTTCATTCTCTGGATTTTGTTTGTTTTATTTGTTTATCTGCATGATTATTCTGGAGATATCATTGTAGCATAATTTAATAAATATTTTATTGACATATATAAATTAATGATATTTTGTTAATTTTATGTCTATTTAATTGTGAGTTTATCTGATTATTGTGGATTATTTCTTAATTCACTGCGTGATTATTTTTAAATCCATAATAATTAGAAGTATTAAATATTTGTATATGCATATAGGCTGATAGGTCTTGGTGATAAGATGTTTTTCGGCCGACAGGTTTCGGCGATAAGATGTTTTTTCGGCTAATTAGGGTGTTAGGTGAGAAATTATTGAGCGGTGTTAGTTTTTCAAACATAACCTATCACTATTACACCTAACCCACTAATCCTTGAAACCTTATAAATGATGAGTTTTTGTTTGTGTTTAACATCATCATTTTTCAGATATACAGAGCATATACACACAATTGCTAAATATTTCGAGCTTTGATCGGAAAGATTTCTCAATCTAGCTGGTGGTTTTTAGATCGGATTTCATATTCTTGCTTTATACATCATCCTTTATAAAAACTAACCCTTGTTTTTGAATTTCTTCAAAGTTTTGAAAATGGCATTGCAGGGAAGGTTTTTAATTGCTAAAGTTAATCCTATTTCCATCAGCAAATCGAAACCATTCAGGATGAGCAATTTCGGGCTTGGACACAATTTCTGAATGAACATTCATTAATTCGCTATGCTTTAGTTACACAGGTGCAGCTTAACCATGATGCATTGCGTGAACTATATTGCAGTGCAGTTAACACTTCTGGACAGGATGGGTATGCATTCACATATCGACTATTTGGTAGGTCGATTAGGGTCACTGAACGAGATGTTAATCGAATTCTTCATTTTCCTATGGAAAATCTCATTTCTGATCCTACACCCGAACAGATTGAAATGTTCTTTCGTTTTATAAGGTATCAAGATGGCAATTTCAATACTGGTAATCTATCTAGAACGTTTCTAACCCAATATTGGAATTTCTTCTTTCACACTCTTAACCATGTTTTTTCCTCAGATAGAACAAATCAAGATCGAATACCTGAATTTATTCAAATAATAGGGTATGCGGTCGCCAATAATTTGAGGATTAATTTTGGAAAAATAGTGCTTGGTCAAATCATTTTAAAGATGAAACACTTGGGAACAAGAGATGTTCAGACTCACAATGTCAAATGTCTATATCCAAGGTTTCTACAGCTAATATTAAATGATTTTTTGAATGATGAAGACAGTGTACGCTTGGAAAATGGTCAAAAGGTGGAATGTTCTTCCATGAAGACGAATGTAATTAATTACATAAGCAAAAAGAAATATACGAATGTGCCTACAGTTCTAACTGAATATCTAAAGACTGTCCCACTTCCGTTGTTACCACGACCAGTGAAAGCAGGTATACGACAAGGTAATATTTCAATCCCTGGTAAGCCAATCTTCATCTTTGGGACCATTATAAGTTATGGACTACTATTTCAGACCTATTGAATATGTATGCCAAGATTTGGGCTTGTTATGATATTCCGGTGGCATATATACAATCTAATTTATATTTTGGCTGTAAATACATTATTCTAATATGAACGTACAAGAATGGTCGATTATGATATGATTAAATATTTAACAGCGTGTTAGGGTGACAAGCATACAAATTACAAAGTCAAAAATGTCTCTGTCTGTCTATTTGCCTGTTTGTCATAGGTAGATCCACATATGTTTCAACTACTCAGATTACCACTAATTATATATGTTTGTTCAGCAAGAAATAGTACTTAGAAGATAATGTTACATTGATCATAATTAGTGGAGTCTGACAAGTTATAAATTACAATATAACATATATGATGGTTTTGTTTATATTAGAAGAGCCTTTTGCCTAATCTTTTTATTAATAACTCTGCTTGATTAATTAAACAGGTTGTGAAAGAGACATAATAGAATCAATAATTGGGCTTAAATGCTTGCTGTGTTGAATGTTGGGCTTGCCAAGCAGGCCTTAACTCCACATTAGTATGATATTGTCCGCTTTGGGTTGGGTCAGGCCCGCACGGATTTGTTTTTGGGCACATCCCAAAAGGCCTCATACTAATGGAGTTAATTGGCTGCTTATATTCTAGCAATCTGCTTCTCCCACAAACGATGTGGAACAACTCCTAACAATCTCCCCCTTCACACATCGGGTTCGACACCTGTCGAATCTACCTCCTTTCTGTGTGATCTGCTCCCCTTGACCCATACTGGAAGTTCCTGGCCATCTGGCCCCCCTTAGGCCCATACTGGAAAGCCCACCTGCTCCCCCTTAAGCCCAACCTGGGATAGCCTCATCTACCTCTTCCTGGATCCATTCTGGAGCCCATTGAGATTGTTCTGGACCGTTTATAACCATAGCTCTGATAACACTTGTTGGGCTTGCCAAGCTCCACATTAGTATGATATTGTCCGCTTTGGGTTGGGTCAGGCCCACACGGATTTGTTTTTGGACACATCCCAAAAGGCATCATACTAATGGAGTTAACTGGCTGCTTATATTCTAGCAATCTGCTTCTCCCACAAACGATGTGGGACAACTCCTAACATTGAAACCCATGAGTTAACAAGAACAATTCAGATCTCAGCCACAAAAAAAATGATAATATATGACGAGAGAATTGCTGATTAGAGTAGGTTCATCAACAGTTAGAAGATAAGCTGCATGGAGCCCACTTGCACACTTATTATGTATTTAGTAGTGTTTGTGTGTGCATATAATTGTATGCAATCATATTTTAATTCATTTTAGAATGCACCATGATAGCCTGATTAGCGTATTTTAAACTATAACTTGAAAGGTCAGTTAAAAACTACTAAGAAGAGATGAGCAAGACTTACTACCTAACATTTTCTTCTTCTTCTTCCTCCTCTGCAGTCTCTACAACAAAGTTGATTATGGCAATGAGATGCTCCTCCTCACCTTCAACTTTTATGATCATTCCCAAACGTGTTCCAGCAAAGAAGCCTTTTAGTAGACTGCTGATGTTTTCGAAACCGCAGACTCGGCATCAAACACCCCTGCTCCAGATCAAGTCATCCTTCAATAACATAGTTAGTTTCTTCCTCTTTCTTACAACAAATCTCAGTGTGTGTGAGCACGCGAGCGCATCTAATCAACTACAATATCTTTGCAGGTTTTTGAAGATCCGTGCAATGGTATAATTTGTCATACAGATGAAAATGGAGATATGATTTGCGAAGGATTCGACGAGGGTCCTCGACTAAACCACCAACAGTTGGCAAGATTAGCTTGTAATACTTGCGGGTATGTACTCACACACCACTTTAAAAAGATTCACCTGCAAAGCTAGCGAATCATATCAATTTTAATGTTGTTTGGTTTTCATTCTACATACAGTGATACAAAGATCATCGATATGCTACAAAGAAGTTGGCTGAAAGTAGCTGATAAAGAAAGTCTTGTTGCCGCCCAGTATTCTACTCCTATGGATTCACCAAAGCTTTCTGCTAACTAAATACTACTACTGCTTATAGCTACACATGCCTACATTGACAAGCATTAGTTCTCCCCATAAGTTGTATAAATGTAAAACCCTAGCAGATGTGCTTTCACTTCTATATGCTAGTAAAATAACAGCAAATGTAAAATCGAAAGGAACTTTACTACACCTTTTCAGTTCTCCATTCAGTAATACGTGATACATAAAGAACTTGCTATTTTGTAAAAATAGAACTGTTGCACTTGTACAACTAGAATGTCATTAGATCAGAGCACCTGACGAAAGACTTAAGTTACCATACACTAAAATCTTGCACCGCTGTGTTGGATTGACCATCTAATGTGTCAAACACACAGATTAACCAAGTTCACGATACAAAGAATTATAAATGTACACCAAATGTGGTGCTTATACAAAAATGCTACTGCATAGCACCATTATAATCCATACACTGATACACACAATTGAAATGTCAAATTTTAGATGATAAACGAAATAAACAAAATCTGGGGGGGGGGGGGGATTGTATATTTAGGCCCCAAAGAAAAGTGTTGTGGCTACGAGAACACCTGCATCTTCTAACAAATGGAACTGCTATCTAAAAAAAATGACATATGGGGGAAGAAAAAAATAGAAGGGATACTATATTTGAACTGGGGATAGACAGAATGAACAACTTCTGAACATATATATTATACACATGAATGTACAAGAACAGCATAATCTGCAGCGTCACTCAGCATAGGTTGCACCATGAGTGGTCTCTTCACACAGATCACTCTGGGACCTACTAGGTATGATAGTTGGAGGTGACCATTGATCCGGGACCATCAAAAAATACATAGTCATTGCTTTCCTGAACCTCTTCTTGTATTGTTTAGGTGAAATTACTGTTGGTGAAGCATTCTTCGGTCCACCAAGGATGCCAGAAGTCTTCACCCATGTTTCCAAATGCTTGTCCCATGTGTACTGCCTCATAAAGTCGATGATTCCAAGTACAAGTTCATGTTTCTCTTCATCCACTCCGACGAGCAAAGAATAGTCCATTACATCTATAGACTGCAAAAGAACGCATTTTATACTGGATATAAGGAAACAGGAATTTAATGTACTAGAACGTCCAGACAACATGACTTTCAGGAGATGTCAACACAGAATTTAGAAGCACAAAACATGGATCCTAATTACTATCTCATCAAAGGATGTGATTAATTTTGACATCAAACAGTCTTCACAACTAAAAACGTAAATTAGCTCAATACTATTTTTAATTTCTCCGTTTAAAAATATTATTTGCTCAAAAGTCATTGTCATGCACTCTTATCGAAATAAGAACTATGGTGGCTATCAAGTTGACTTCACAGTTTTAATGACAGGACTTGCTAATAAATTAATATAGTTCAAAATCTTGCATTGCATCAAACTGCTCTACTCTCAATATCATTTCAAAGACATACCTCAGCTGTAAGTAACATGCCTACATGTTATTTAACAATAAAAAGGTAAATAAGCCTATCTCTTTAGTGTATTGATGGTTTTAACTGAAGATTAACGTTATAGCTGATATAGTAAAAGCCTGTCAGTTTTGACTGAAATATATACACTCTGGGTTCTCTCAATATGCAAGGTTCTCTCTTGAACCTCCCCCTATATATATATATTCATATTTTTTTAATCATCACCAACCCAACATTTTTCTCTCGGCTGCAAACTTACTTAAACTCTATTATGTTGGCTGTTAGATTTTTGATATGCAATCTAAAAAGCTAAGGAAAACAAAGCTTTCTACTATCCCTGTTACCGAATTTCAACATAATAACAGTAACAAGACTAGAGGATGCAGGCTTGCATACGCCCACAAAATGGTACGCGGGATACATGATGAATGATATGCGATAAACTACATGGTGTTGAGATAGAAAGAAAGAAAAGAGAGAGTTTGTGCAATAATTTGCACGAGGGAGGGAGAATAAAGCACAGTTTACAGAAAGGAAAAGGAAAGTAGAAGGGTTCACAAAATAATTTAGGGAAACCTGACTGGATGCACATAAAATATACTTTTTGCCGTTTTGGGAACTTGCAAGGCATAATTACCAAGTTTCACAACAATTGAAAGTGACATAGCTGTCTAACCTTCTTGTTTATTAGCAATAACCTTGTTGCTAAGACTTTTTTTGTAGAAAATAATAATGATTGGAGGAGTACATGTATTCACTGCTTTTCAGTATTTTACCATGCTAAATCTTTTGAAATAATACCGTGCCTAAAGTTTATCAATTCTTAGTGAGAGAGATTTGGCCTACATGAGAACTTTATCGTATTTGGCATCATTAGAATGAGTGATAAAAGTTGCACCAATAAAATTTTCATAATATACTGGCAATTATATCATTGTAATGCATGATAAAAGCTGCACCAATATTATTTTCATAAAATATAGGGATTATCGTAAACTTACTGCAAGGAAAGCTGTGTCATTCCAAACAGCTCTTTCCAACAATCGCTTTGCCTTGTTTCCAACAAATATAGGGGATGTTGGCATTGCTTCAATCAAGTTCTGATCTAGTAAAACCTTATTACTTCCACTAGAGTCTGGATTGTATCGTGATCTTGTAGATCCTTTGAGATCATACATCCGTGTCAAACTTCTTCCAAACAAAAGATTCTCCATAACAAGAACATCCATTTTTATTTCCTTCCCTCCTCTAAGGTGCTTGGATGTTACCTTTACATAGAGGAGAAACAGTTCAGAAGCAATGCAACTCATAGATCATTAATCACCTGACCAAGACGTATACATATATATATGTGTGTGTGCATGCGTCTAATTCTACACAGTCGCAACTTTTAGTTTGGCTTATTTTTAATCTGTGATGGCCTTGAAAACCCTAAACATTTGTTTGTTTCTACTTTAGTGAATGTTCTTCTAGACTTCTAGCTTATTCAAGTAGTCAATTTTGTCGTGTTACAAATTTTCATGATATGCAAGACCTACCAATTACTTTTCTCTATTCAAGAAAGAATGGGTTTTCCACATGCAAGATGAGAACTGTAATTGATTCAGAGGAATAATAAAGTAACTGCAGATATATACAAATAGATAACTGCTATATACCCTCCAAAAAAACAACTAAATAATATCAATCCTATTTTTTATATATATAAAGATCTCACTTCTTAATTAGAAAATCTCAAAAATTACTACCTAAGATGGAAAATTTTAAAATTCCGAACAGACAAAAAAAAATCTAAAGGAACATTCAGAATAGTTAAAAACTTTAATGCTTTATCATTAAGTTCAGATAGGTAATTAGCACCTCATTAACTTGTAATACCTGATATATGCCCAAAACCTTTGCCAGACATGTAGGGCTTCTTGTGCCAATTGATTCAGATAGGTACTTGAAATATTCGGGGGCAAACTGTATAAATGATTCCAACTCTGTCTTAGTGACCTGTTTGATTATGAACCTATCATCCAGTGTTTTTGCGAAAAATACATTGCTCTTGCCACCTTGAGCTCCCCACTTTTTGCAACGGCTTAATGATTTTACGTAATCAATTTCAGATGGACAACATAATTTTCTCAAAGCTTCAAAGCGCTTTGCATAATAACAAGTCACTGTATATTTTACCTTACCAAGAGGCCCATCATCTCCAAAAGAAACTCTAGCATGAAAAGCCTTTGTGTATGACAGTGGATCCAGAACAAGAGAGCTACGAGAGCCAGACAAGGATAAAATACCCTCATCTGTAAATCCGAGACTCCTGTAAGGTTCCATGGTTTCATCAGTGTGGAAAGATCGGAAACTTGATGAATGAAAGGAATGCATCTGAGTAGATTCTGCACTATCTTTTGGTCTTTCAAACCCATCAGATAGTTGGGCTGCATAATCAGACGAAAGCAGAGCATACGATATGATACTGGTTGGTTCATCATCGTATACTGGGACTACAGTGTCATTAACACCAACAGGCAGAAGCAACCTAGCTCCACCACGGATTTCTGATTCACGAAACGATGAGATGTACACAGGATTATACTCATTCAGTGTACCTAGTTTCTGAGCACTCCCTATGATGTTCTTACTCAATGAACGGTAGAAGTTGACAAACGGCAATCCCAACCAACTGACTGGATCTTCTGCATTGTCAGAGCCTTTGGTGGATGCCAAAGGAAGCGTTCTGGAAGTCCTGGATCCACTTTGATCTTCAGCTTGTTCTTTCAAATTAAACTTTTCTGAGACAGACCTAGAGCCTGAAAAATCTGAATAATTTGTTGGTGCTCCTACTCCAGGGTGATTTTTACCGGTCCATGCTGCGTCAAGAGTGTCCGAAAGACTTATGTCTCTACTAACAGCTGATCTAGTTTCTAATGAATTGGAGTCATCAAAAATATTTGTACGAGAAGAAAACATAGCCTCACTTTCTTTTTCGTGCCTCAGATCTAGACACTTGTCACTTCCTTGTTTGTCTAATTCTATCTCTTTAGCGGTTACATATCTGCCTTCCTGATTATAAATTTGATCTAGTTTTGGGTCTACAAGATTCGACTCACAATCAACTGAACCCTTGTGTGAAGTCACAGGATTATTCTTATCTCCAAGCTTCTCATTACCAAATATAAATATCTCCTTATCTTCTGTAGTGGAGTCACAAAAATCATTTTGAAGAGTCTTGGCATCTAAACCAGCTGCATAAACCAGCCGATGGTCCCACATATAAGATTGAAAGAGCAATTGCCTCCGCAAACGATTAATCTGAAAAATATCAATGGCAGGTTGCCCTTTTTGTGAATTCTTGCCCGAAAACTTCTGAACTATTTCCTAAAAACAATATTGAGCGAGTGATCAGTATAAACAGACAGAATAAACAAACAATAGAATGCTGTTCTGTTTTAAATATATTCACAGGCCAGTATTGAAAGCTGCTTATGGACAAATTGCATAACCATCACTTTGTCAGCATCCCTTTACATAAAAGAAAAGGGCAGCATTTTTAACAATTTAAAATTTTAAAACAGAGCAGCGCTTAGTTTCATGCCAAGAATTAGGAACGTCAACAAATACCAAAATACAGTACCATACTTTAGAACACATAGCTATGCCAAGGTAACATTCTATAGTAATGTAAGATCAAATATGAACAGTCAAATAGGAACTTATCTACTTTTAGTAAGCACTTAGCACCTGCATTAAATTCATTAGTTTTTTTACTTCATAAAGCATTTGTAAAAGCACATGAACAAGGCAGCAACATCGATATAAAATGATAATTGACAGTTGAACACCTCACCTCAAATTCAGACTTCTCTTTGTGCACCATTCCTTCTAGATCTACTAAACAGCGTCTTAATTCATGATTTTTCATGCTGCTATTAACTGAACCTGTGCCAGGTCTTCTCTCCACAATCTGACGAAGGGAATTAAGTACTTCCGAAAACAAAAGCTCTGCCCGATCAATCACCTGTTTTAATTTTACGATTGAGTAAGATTACATTCCTAGTAACATTAAAAAGGAAACATCAAAAAAATAAGAGGTGGTGATGATTCTACCTCGTTGAGCTCTCTTTGTATCCAATACTGATTATCAAAATTAAAGTCAAGTTTAGAAGGGGGAAGGTAAACTGAGTGAACATCGATTGATGCATAACGAAAGCAAGCAACCATATTCACAAATCTGCATTTATAAAAAAACTGTCAGCAACTGAGAGTTCTTCATACAGGCAACCAGAAACAAATGGCATTATGGCATAAACAGAAGTAATAGGTTACAGTGATGATATTAGATGGGAAGCAAAAAAACTAATTTACAGAGAATAATAAAAGCATGTATATCAAGATCTGATTTCTATATAAAAAAGAAAATAAAAAAACATCTTTTCAACATCACATTACAGCTAATATGTATTTATTGTAATATAAACATAAATATAATAGGAATCCCTTGCAGAGAATAAAAATTTAAAATTCAGAGAATTTGTTTTTTTAATGATAATAGAGAGTTTTAATGTCCAAGTATGTTATACACCCTCCAACCAATAATGTAAGGTAATTTTTTACAAAGTAATGAAACTGAAAATATAACAAAGTTGTTTAAGTAAGCTGCATCAAAGTTCATTAATTACATATTGCTGGCCTTAAATCAAGAAACCTGCCATCAACTATGATCCTATATACAAGGGTAACACGATTCTTTATGTTTTAAATACTCTGTACTCTGTAGATATTAAATTTACATCAAACTAAGAGACGTACCCATAGAAGCGAAGGCAATCACGATGTAAAGAATGGCCACAGCTAGCTACTCTACTAGCAGCTGCATGATTAGAAAAACTTAACTCCAAAAACTTCCCAAAGGACAAACCCCAAGCAGCGTCAGACATCACTATTCTTGGAGTTGCTGGAGGGAAACCATTAGTCCGTGGACACCTTAAGCATCTATGCCACATCCAGATCTTTCCTTCCTTTTCACCTGGTAGCGGAAATTCTGGCAACTTCTTCACAGAAATAGTGAGAGTGCCTTGCCTATGAGTATAACAATGCACATGTGCTTCTGATGGCATCTCGCATGAACCGCATCTGTAACTCTGACAAGCAAGTAACGTTTCCTTAATTACAATTTTCGACAATCAGATCTTACGACAAGAACATAACTGATAAAACTACATGCATGCAGAATGTCTACACACGTAGAAGCAGAAGAAGAGAAATAACCTGGTCAAACAGATTGTCCCTGAGAAAGCGCCCCAGAGGCTTATCAAAGTTTCCATAGTATTTGATTCGAAATAGATGAGACCTCTCACAAACAGTTCCCTTCCACACACATCGGGATGATAAAGAAACCAATATGCTTTGATGGTCAGAGGGTGAGGCTGGAAACTCTTCCTTCAAAGAATTTTGTTCCTCGAGAACATTTTTAACATCTTGCTGAAAAGGAAATGAATTTTGATTTTCAACTACAACATTGCTCTCACTCGGAGAGTCATTGAATTCAAAACTGTGTTTTACTGCTTCTGGCAGCGCTAAACAGTTACCAGGATGACAATCCCCTACAATGAATGGATCATTGTTAGCTACAGATGGTTTTCCATCAGAAGACTCTTTTAGATCCATGAAATTATTCTCCACTGATGCATGGGAAATATATGGATCACAAGCAACAGAATTTGTAACCACGGGTGCACAAGTGATGGATGGGAGAGAAGCAGGAGAGGTGGTATAATCTGAAGTTAAGCTTGTGTTCTGCAAGCTTTGATCATTTGAAACAGTTAGCATAGTGCTTTGTGAGGCCAGACTGGAGTTTGGAACACTATTTGACCTCTGTGGTGCATCACATGATTGCGAATCCTGAGTTTTTTCATTGACAGCAAACCCGGGAATGGTTGAAATAGACCTGTCCATGCTTGATGATTTATCTGGAAGCGCAACATTTAATGGAGAATTCAGAGGAAGTTCAGGCAAGGAGGCCCCTTCATCAGCAAGAAAAGATGTTTCTAAAGCCAAGTGATACGCTGCAAAAACTCCATACTGGACCACATGTTTGACTTTCTTCAACTCGTCCACACTGGCACCTCTTAGTAATATCTAAAAGGAAAAACAAAATGTAAAAACTCCTTTGTAAATTTGCAAGTCTGTTCGATCAAAGGCCAAGAACACTCAACAATATTATTAAGACTACCAGCTAGACTTTTATTAATATATAATGCTAGACTAGAGTCACTAGACATCAATCTTTACCAGTTTTACCCAATACGAATATAGTTTTTCATCTTTAATTAACCACAAAATGCTTTAGCAAATTTATGCCGCCTCAAGTATATTCACCAAAACAACAGTGACTACGAAATGCTTTAACAAATTAGTGCAGCATCAAGCATATTCACAGAAACAACGGTGACTATCCCAAAACCTTGTAATTCATATACAACTAATCCAACTTTCAACTCTATGGCACTAAACTAGAAATAATTCCCTACTCTAGATTCAGTTGTTAAAAACTCACAGTGCAACCGAAAGGCTTAGGACATCCTTCAAAATACATCAATGTCTTCACCAACTTTTTCCCACTCTGCTCTGCAGTACCATGCTCTTCCAAAAACTTATCAACGTGAAAATTATCACAGTATCCCAAATTCAGTGATGAGAGATGATCGATTGACGATACTATCTGACCCCCCGTGCAACGTGCTATACGTTCCAGAAGCGACCTTTTAACATTAAGAACAACTGATATGTTTTTCTCAAGAAGATATTCTTGTGCATATCTTGTGACTGATTTCTCAACCAAGAGGACATCAGGTTTGTGCGCATCAATCTTTGCAACAGCCATCTTTAGATGATCTTTTTCCTATACAATAATAATACCACAACACATCAGCACAGCTAGAACTTAAAGATTAGAACGCAACCAAGAAAGGTTCAGAAACTGCAAAAGTTGTGATTCCAAACCTGCTGCAGCAGGGTCTCAAAACTCGACAATAGGTTAGGAACTCGCTGATACTCTAAAGCCCCGCCGAGAATCAGCAATCGAGGTCTCTCTATTTTTGATGTCATTCTTCGGTTGGCAACATTTTTCTTACAAACTACTCCCTTTACGACCATACTAAAACAAAAGAGAAACAAAAGTTTCGTAAAGATAGGTACAATATAGCATAAGGTAAAAAATAACTGGGATTGCCTGGTTCCAAATTAAACAATGTTGACTCCAAAAGCTTTGTAAGTAAGAATACAGAACCAGTATAATTGAAAATTTTCAACCAGCTACATATTTTAAAAAACGGTTCTGCTAAAACACAAGAAGACTATTTAAGAATTGTAAAAGTTCCTCTATCAAGGTAAAAAAAAAAAAAATTGAAAAAAAGCCCATGATTGTGACACACTTGTGTAAACATCGGGACATGATATTACAAAACCAGTAAACAAAATGTCCTTAATAAGAAAATATTGTAATTCAATAAACCAAAAGCAAAAAAAAGATAGTTTTCTAAAATGAAGCATCCACTAGTAAATGCTTTCGGTTGTACTGTACAATAGCTGCAGCTTTCTTCAAATTTATATTCACCTTCAGTTCAAAATATTCTAGTTAGTTTTTGGGATCCAAAGCATGCAGTCATTTAAAACCTATAAAATCAAAGAAATTGATACATATCGTGACCCTGCAAATCATCTACCCTAATAAATTACACAAGCTACTATGTACCCCACCCCCCCCCCCCCCCCAATGCTGTAGGCTTGCAGCCTCTGTTGTTACTTAATTGAAGCAAACTAGTATGCAAGTTGATGACAATACCTCTCATTGCGATACCCAGAAGCCAAACACTTTATCTTTACGTACCCTCCTGGGTCCATTCCAGCACTTTTGCTCATGTCTGGCTTTAAAATTGAGGCAGCCTCCCAGGAAAGTGATGAAATGATTTCCAGCCAATTATCATTTTCATCTACCTCTCCCATAGGAAGATTCTCAACCTGCAAAAGCTGAGCTACTAAGGCCCTAAAGTGCCCATCAACAACATTTTTCATGACCTTTCTGTGCTCCTCATTTGATTTTTGTCTGTTTCGATACTCCCCACTTCCAAAGCTATTAGAAGGACGCAAATATCCCCACTCTCCTGTAGCATCCCCTCCACCATCTTCATCATCATATAGAAAAGCTTCCTTCTCATCTTCTTCATCTTCTGGTTCAGGGGGTAGCCAAAGAACTCCATTATTCTCAAAATCAACTGGTTCATATTCCACACTTTCAGCAGCATATAATGAGGAAGATGCCTCACATCCATCAGCATTATCATGTTCGCCTTTTTTTACTAGTTGTGCTCTCTCAGAATCCTGGGAATCAAAACTATTATGTACAGATAAGAGGCTAATTGTTTTGGCATACTCTCCATCTGGATGAACTTTGTTTGATCTATAGTTATTGCCGACATCATCAAACTGAATTTGGCTATAATATTCACTGACACTTGGAAAATCCCCTGTTTTGGTACCTTGCGGGTGATCTCCAGATTCTGGGTGATTGTCTTCATCACTCCTGATAACAAATAAAATTAAAGCAAAACAATTGTTGACAAAATATGCGTAAACTGCATTGAAGTCCTGCGGTACAGTGATATGCTTCACTACAAACATAGGGTTTATTCCCCATGGCAGACAAGAACATTTACCAACCTCCGCAGCATTAAAAAAACTTTCATCATTCTTATGCTCCTTTTAAAATTCAATTAACAAACAATTTGCAAGGGCGTCGAATCGAAAATGAAAAAAAAATTAAAGAGGGGAAAGTAAAAGTAAGATACTTTTCCACACATAAAAGTGAGTAAGATATGTTCCAAGTGATAAATTAGATACCCTATAAAAATTAAATGCACACAGATTCTACATAAACTCTGCAAGATTTTACAACCGACTGTGCAAGATTGACTCTGCAAGGATCCGTGTAGAAAAAAAACCACTACTCCCTCCGTCTCATTCATTTTGACCCAATTTCCTATTTTACTCGTCCCAAAATGTTTGTCCATTTTCAATAACTAAGGTAAATTTAGGTTTAAATACGTTAAAATTTTACAAAGATGGCATTATCTGAGTGCAGATATGGAAACTAAAATATAGTTATAGTAATTGGTAAAAACGTTTTTTGATTGATAAAAAAAATGAATGGAACAGAAGGAGTACACTCTTTTAAATCCATTGATTATTATTAATCTGTTAAAAACTTATAAAATCTGAAATATATACACCCCCATTAGTTCAATGTAAGCATACACATGGACTTCTTTCATCAAATACATGATTATAAAGATGTAGGGAACACAATATTTAACTTCAAAGAAAACATCAAGGATTTTCAGTATCTTGAATAATAGTACAGTCAATTTGAATACCATGTTCCAGAAATGTGGTAACAGCACAAAATTGCTTACATTTAATGCCACTTTGAATGCTAAATTCATGTAATAACACCATAAAACATAAAATGCTCAACTAAAAGTAAGGTAACTAAATGACTTATGCATACTTCAACACTGTAGTTTAAGAATGTACAAGTGTCCGTAGGTGTGTGACTTACCTTACCCACATCATATTGCTGCTGATACTGAAACACGATTTCATGTCGAGACATAGCCATATATTACCTAATTGGGTAATTATTTCTGAAGACCTTTTTGTTATAATTAAAGATAAAGAGTACCAGGAACAATGGCTCAAATGCAACAATTATTAATCCGTGGGATAGTAAATTTGGTAAGCACGTGTATTAGTTGGATTTTGATGGCACTAAAAAATTGGCAAGCAAGTCTTTTACAATTTTTCGACAATTTATGATTTTGATAGGACTAATAGTCTAATACAGTGATCTTACGATTCTCATGTGTAAAGGATGATGGTTGGATCATTGGACATATTTAGCAAGTTCTAAAAATTCCAAGGAAATGTAATTGTCTTCATCTGGAACCCTGAACCCAACATCCCTGTCTACTGGCCCAAAAGCAAATAATTCAACTAGGTAAACGACAGTACTTGTGATGCCAATTATACCGAAGCACGGACATTAGAGTCCCCTAATGAGTAATGACCCCTTGCCTAAGGATAACTCCTATTTTCTACATCCAACCATCTCTTTCTATCTTCACACATAGTTCCACATGTGAGCCATAAGACAAAATCTACAACTTTTTAAATTTGCCTAGGGAGCCGTGAGATTAAGGGATATGTGCATGATGAGACAAAGTGCAATTCATACCTGTTAATGCAGTACTCCAATGGTTTTGTAGACGATTCAATTCCATATGTAGCACAAATACTGGTCCTACTTGGTGATAATACACGTGCTGCTTCTGCAGTTTTTTCCATCTCTGCTGATTTATGAATACTGATTCCAGAAGGCCAGGTATTTAGCATGTAAGAGTCAACAGATTTACTTGGTGATACAAGTGTAGTATTGCTACTGTCAACAGTTCGATTAGATTTAGTGCTAATGAAACTGGTAGCTGACGGTGAAGAGGCAAGATCCAGGTTGGTGACCTGGATCTCATCGTTAACAGTAGCAGTTAAACCTTGTTCCCATTGCTTGAAACAGTAATTGCAGACCCTGATCTTATCCCACTCTTCAAGAGAAGTCTTTGTCACGCTAGATACTGAAGGAACCCAATTCTGAGTACACCCGCCACAGAAAACCCGACCGCAAAGTCGACAGTGGTGCCTTCTATTAAACAACGTAAACTGATTATCACAGTCGTAGCAGACCCTACAAATATGATCGGGCATCCAAAAGTCCCTTGACACATTAGTTGGTTCGGACCCCAAAGTGATCCACGATTTGCATAAGCCAAAAATATTACAAAAACACTTGTCCGATGCATCCATGGACATACAATACTGTTGTCTCGCTCATTGTGAAATGCTCATCTGACAAGTGTCGTATCCAGTCCGATTCCCTAAACGGATTCGATCGAAATGTTTATGCTAAGAAATAAAGCAAATCAAATATACGCACAAGTACATCTACCACTGATACCAAACTGTATGATAGAAGCTAAAATTGAGCAGTAAAAACTATTGGCAATGGATACAGTAATGACTACGATTCTCACAATTCATAATTCCACAGATAAGCATTAATAAAAATCTCAAACTCGGATAATAATCTAAATCCAGCAAAATTACCAATATCCACAAACCGCCACTCAAATAAATCTATTTATTCCAAAGAAAAACATCGAAATCTAGGCAGCTTTGTAGTTATATATATACTTATATACGAAAGGAACATCTAACAAGTGTCGTATCCAGTCTAATTCCCTAAACAGATTTGATCCAAATATTCGAATCACGAAATAAAGCAATTCAGTTATAGGCAAGACTACAAACAACACTCATAACAAACCATAAAATAGAAGTTACAATTCAGCAGTACAAACTGTCAGAAACCGATACAGTAGTGATCACGATCCTTACGATTCTTAATTCCAGGGATAAACATAACAAAATTCTCGAATTCGAATCATGATCTTAATCCAGCAAAACAATCAATAAACTGTAGAGAAACAAGCTCTGAATCCTAATCAATTGTTCTCCTGAAATCATAAACCTAATCGAAGAAAAAGTAATAAGCATGAAATCAACTAACATTAATAAATTAAAACATTAAAAATTAAATTAATTAAACCATATATATGAAGCTATGTAGTAGAAAAAAATAAGATCGGATGAAAGCAATAATTAGGGCACAAGTTCCAATAAAATCGTGGCAAGAGAAAAGAAATACCTGTATGTATTTGTATGTATATGTGAATCGATTAAACACATGCAATCCTGGCGCATCAATGGAAAAATGGAATCAATCAACTGGTCTGTGTTTTTATATGATTCAAGCAGAGATGTGTATGAAGCTTAGGTGGTTTTTTACGTGTTTTATTATTTTATTTTATTGGATATTATTATATAACTTTTCAAGTGATAACGGCGACACTGTCGTCCGCCATTAGTATATTTGTTTGCATCCGATCACCACTCACCATAAATAATTTTATGCGTCATAATTAACTGTATCTTCCAATTTTGTTTTTAAATTATTTTTGGTAATTTCAAAATAATTTGTGTTTTTTGATTATGGAAGGAAAATAATTTGATTGTATTAAAAAAGCTGAGGGACTTTGAGTGCTTTAATTGCTTTTAGATTTTTTTTTTTTTTGGAAACTGTTATTGGAAAAATTGCTTGAGTGTGTGAAAAATATCATATATGTATTTATAGAAATGTAAATGTTATTTTATCAATTATAAAAATGGTAGATACTTCTTTTCCGAAAAGAGTTAAAATTTGAGAATATCACAATTTAAAGATATGATCCATAGTATCATAAAATAACATAACTTTAGAGAGGTGTATTCATTTGAGAATCTGTTGATTTTAATGCATTCTCAAAATCCGTAAGTATTTATTTGGGATTTTTAAACAATCTTTTAAAATTTGCAGGTATTCAATTCGGATTCGGATTTCAAATAATCTTTATAAATTTGTGGATATTCAATTGAGATTTTAAAAAAAATTCTAAAATCTGTAAGTATTCAATCCAGATTTTAAACAATCAATCAAAATATCAAGGTATTCAAATTTCAATAGATTTGATAAAGTCATGGATTTTGAAATATTTGTAGAAGATTTTATATGTAAAATTATCATTGTAAAATTTGTTCTTACTACACAATATTTTGATGTATTTGTGATTTACAACATTTTTAATAAAAAAATCAAAACAATTAAAGTATAAACATATGTAAATATGCATATAAGGAGCTGATTTCTTTGTTTTCTTTGTGACTTCATCGCCCATTCTTGACATACAGCTCTGCTAGTCTGATCCACCTTGAAAAATAATGGTTGAGCTAGATGTTCTGAACTTTCCTCTCCAGTTGAAACCCAACACGGATTCACCAAGTCAAGTTCTCCAGTCCACACATGATTAAACAAGCCTTTGTTAAATATATACTATTAGACTCGACTGCTAAAGTAATTGTATGTTGATTGTTATGTAGTTCAAAGAAAAGCATACTCTATTATTTATTTCTTAAAGAATGCCAAGAGAAAAGGTTGCTAGAACTATATCAAATTATATGGAGAATACAACAGATGGAGTTGGATATATTGCTGGATTACAACCTCCTACTACGAATGTTGTTTATTCGTCGTCATCTCCTCAGTTGATGCTACAATGAAAATGAGAAACACATGAATGACGAGGACTAGATGAATAAGCATTTTTTTATTTTGTTCTCGAATCTTTAATTATTATTTTTTTGAAATACTATCATTCAATATTTTAAAATTTTCGGACTATATTCATTTTGGACTATTTATTTATATATAGTTATCTTTAATTGATATATAGATGTTATAAAATAAAAAAAATGAAAGAAATAAATCTCGTAGGATCTGTGGGATTTTGTAATTCTACAAAAATCCATCAAAATCTATCAAAATCTGTAGAGAATTAAAATAATCTGTGTAGAGATTTTAAACAATCCATGGATTTATACATTCCATTAAAATCTATGGATTATTAACAATCCAACAAAATCTCAATTGAATACACCCACGTTTATAAAAAAATCAGATCACTACTTTTTTTTATTGGGTTGCTGCTCAATCTTTTATTCTCCTAAAAAAGGTAAGCATAAATTGCGTTTCCAATTTTTTTTTTAATATTTTCTTGGAGCTTGTAATACAGTTTGAACTTGAGTTCTTCTGAGGAAACGCACGACTCGCTGACACATTTATTTTTTTTATGAAAAGGGCTAATTTTTTGTTATGATATTTTGGTCTATTTTATTAACAATTGCAATATAAAAGACTGACCCTTACAATTTATCCTTGCTGGATCTAAGTATGAGCAAAAAACTGAATCAAACCGAAACCGAAATCGATGAAAATCGAACCGAAAAAAACTGAAACCGTTAAAAACCGATCCGAAACCGAAATCTAAAAATCGATCCGATTTTAACGGTTGCGGTTCCGGTTATAGGTTAAAACCGATCCGAAAAAACCTGAATCGGTTATTAAAATAAATAAATAATTATATATATATATATATATAATTAATAAATACACATATTTTTTGAGCATATTTTTTGGGCTATGTGTTTATAACTTGGACCAGCAAATTAAGATATAATCTATCTATTAGACTATTACAGCAACACAACACAGACTACCCAGTAAGTGTGAATTTCCCTATATCTATTTTGCTGTTGATCTTATTTAAATCCTAGATCATGGCCATTATGCCTGGATTCAGAATATTGTATGACTATTCCTCTAGGCTCTACCTAATATTAAGAAATTATTTATACAAAAACAATTTCCTCATTGTCCCTGTATGTGCCATAAAGATCTCAAATAGTGGCATGCTTTCAGGAACTACAAATTTTATAACAAATCCTACTGCAATGCAGGTTTGCCTCCTGTACCAGCTACCAGGTAAAGCTTCTGTATTCTGCAACCACTAGTACAAAATTGGCTTTTTACGTCGGTTAAATAGGTCTTATACGTCGGTTAGATGGCGACGTATAGAGGGGCAACGTATAAAGTCAGAGTCTTTTACGTCGGTTAAAAAGGCGACATATAAAGTTCAATATACGTCGGTTAAAAAGGCGACGTATAAAGTCGAAGAAGGGCGATGTATAATGTCGAAGAAGGGCGACGTATATTGTCCAAAAAACTGACGTATATAGATTATGTTTTATACATCGCCCATGTGAGAACCGTCGTATATTGTCCATAAAAATTAAAAGATTTTTTTTTGTTTCTCTGTACCCATACCCAAAATCCCGGTAAACAATCAAAATAACCAGCTTTAAGAAAATTTTGTACAATGAAAAACCTACAATAATTAAATTTTCCCAATTCGATTTGAACACAAATATAGATTATATAACATAATACTGTTATGGGTTAAGTCTCAAAATGGTCACTAAACCCAGAGGCGGGTATCAACATCTTCATCAATCTTTTTGATGTCTCATTTGTACCACTTAAGTTGATAGTAATGACACGACCGTTAGATGTGTATATTGACCTGACGGAAAAAGGTTTGACCGTTACGTGTTCTAATGACAACACAGTTGGCAACTGACAGAAATTAACGTGGCACACACGTGGATAGTGAATCAGATATAAGTGTGTGTATATATTACAATTGGGGAAAAAGATTTGATCAAAAACACAAATCATACATACAAAAATTCGAAGGTTCTCATCTCTCGATCTCTGCAATCTCTCTCTCGATCTCTGCAATCTCTCTCTCGATTTTCTTTTCCTCTCCAGAAATCCATCTTCTCCCCTATGTTGTGCGATTGTATTGTGCGCGTTGTTTAGCTTCGAGTTGTGGGCTCCTGCGTGTATAGAGATGGGTATGTGCGTGAGTTTTTGTGTCCAAACGTGATGATGTGTGTGAGTTGTGATGTTTGTGTGTGTCTCTAGCTGGTTGTAAACTGATATGCTTAAAGTGGTATGTAATGGCAGTGTTGATGTTTGTGTGTGTCTCTAGCTGGTGTGTGTGTCTCTAGCTGGTTGTAAACTGTAATGACAGTGTTGGGTTCGTGGTCGCCGGAATCTGAGTTTAATGGCCGGATTTTGTTGTAGTTTTGATTGAGAAATTCGGTGGAGTTGTGTAGTTGAGGACTCGGTCGGTTTGTGTTTGTGTAGTTTAGGTTTTTTTTTGTTGGGTTATGTTAGAACATGATTTGAAGAGGCTGTTTGATGTATCAAAATCGGTTAGAGCAGCGGTATGTTATTAAATTTTGAGGTTTCGTTTAGTTTTTTTATTGCTTTCGGTTTTGTTTGAGGAATGTGTATTGAATTTTTGTTTTGTTAATGTATAACAGATTGTAATTGCAAAGCAATGGCATTTTGCATATAGTACTCCTACAAAGAAATTGGCATTTAAAGATCCTGTTGAGTTTGAGAATTCGGGTGATGCTTATGAGGTTGAAGCTCCAAATGCCCCGAAGCAATCAAGAACACAGTCTCATTTGAATGGAAAGAATCAACGATTGTTGTCGAGGAGATTGTGTATGGAGTTGGAAATAGAGATTTAAGTTAATGAGATGTACAGTTTGCAAGTAAAATGGTTTTGTATTTGTTTATAAAATTATGGAAGATTTTGAAGGTGAAATATACAATGTAGCTTTCCAATATATCTTCCCACATGTTTGTGTAGATTCTAAATTACAATATATTTTTCCATTCAATCAAAAAGAAAGACTGGGAATTTAAAGACAAATTAAAATTTGATTTTAGAGTTCCTCAAAAAAAAGAGTTTGATTTTAGAGTACAAATTTATTTTTTTATAATATTTGAAAGAAAGATTGAGATTTTAAAGTAAAATATTATTTTTCTATTCAATCAAAAAAAAGATTGAGAATATAAAATAAAAGACTTAATTTTTATTTTAAATTAAATTTAATTTTTTAAAATTTTTTTTAAAAAAAAGGGGAATTCAAAATAAAAAACACAAATTTGAATTTTAACGTAAATTTTAATTTCTTTTTAAATTTTTAAAGAAAGCTTGAAATTATAAAGAATAGATATAAATAGAATATTTAGTTATGTGTATAGACGGTGGAATACATGTAAGATTGCAATCCACAGTGTCCAACACATTTGTGCCACTCAGCTTCTTCCGTTAAGTCAATCAATCAAACTAACGGCTGTGTCATTACTATCAACTTAAGTGGTACAAATGAGACGCCAAAAAGATTGATGAAGATGTTGATACCCGCATCTGGGTTCAGTGACCATTTTGAGACTTAATCCAATATTGTTATACACTTGAAAAAATACATCCAAAATGTTCACAAATTCTCAATCTAACGGGTCAAGCATATCATGCACGAGATATTGTACAAGTAACACAGAAATAATGCAATAATAAAATTTAAAACTATGCTCTTCCACACAAGTTCAACGACAACTACTGCTTCATCCAAAAAAAACTCCATCCATCTCTCCTTTTATACTTTCCTGCCACCATCTATAATTATCACTGGAAACTCGTAGTACTTGTATTCAGCACAGCTTTCATCAAATAAAAACCTGCATATAACAGAGAACAAGAAATCTAGATTAAGTAAAGCAGCAGCAGAACATAAAGTGTGTGGTGCATAAACTCTTGGTATACTAGATAGCTGTAGATGTTATTTTACTTCTAACATAGCCACATTTTATATAGACAAGAACAAAGTCTGAATTGTTTTCAAACAATGCATGGATACAAAATTTGGTACTTCATAGAATATTTTAGAGCAAACATTAGTGAAAAGGATTACGAGATACTGAGAGTGAGAGGTTATAATATAATGTGAGATGATCTGAGATGTAAGAAGAATAAGGTGTTGTCCGATAAAACTGGAATCATACAAAACTGAATCAAGTGCACTGGAATGTATAGTGGAGCTGTTGCTAAATAAAAAATGGTGTTTGATAATTATTCTAAATAAAACTTTAAATTTTTTAAATTCACAACTACATCCCTTTGACAGTCACACTACAAATTATAGAAAATATTTATAACTGCGAATAATTTAATATATATATATATACACAATTACACATATATTAATATTAGCTTAAAAGTTAAAAGTTAATTACAAAGTGTAACAAAAACAGAGGCAAAATCTATAGTGGGTCAGGAAATTAAATATAAAAGTGTAACAAAGGCTGATGGGTTGAACTAGAACCAATACTACGTAGGTTAAAAAAATATAGAACTATTCACTGCAAAAAAACACAGTAGTATAATACTAAAAAAATATAACACAAAGTTCACCTCACAATCACCAAGCCCACTAAATGTGGATTAAAGTTCTAAATACAGTATGTAACAAGTCGTAAATGATATCTATATACATGTACTTGGCTGGTCTTCATACACAAATTTGCAAACATGGCCACATGATAAGTGGATTTATATCCACTTGGAGCGTTCCATATCGGCTTAAATTGGTGTACTTGGACTCAAGTTTGTTGTAGTTTTGATGTGTTTTGCTTAATTGTGCAGGGTTGAAGAAATGTCGATTAAGGGTGTTGTTTCCGTCACTTTTGGAGTTGAATTCGGGCTTAATAATGTAGAATGGAGTCTTGTTGTGGTTCACCATGAGGATTCCAAGCATAGAGGATTGAAAACGGAAGAGAACGCAAAAAGAACGGGAGCAAACGGAGCAAAAACGAAGGAAATAGAGCTGAAAAACGAGGAAAAACAAAATTCCATCAGATTGTGGCTGGGCAGACTGCTCCAGATTTGAGCAGTCTGCGCCAGATTTTGGCCTGGAATGCAGAATGTTGCTGGGCAGACTGCTCCAATCTTGAGCAGTCTGCTCAAAATCGCGCTGATAATTTACAGTTTTGCCCTTTTTACGATTTTGGCCATATCTTGAGTTCTAAAAGTCAGTTTTGGGCGATCTTACTGTCCACGCGAAGATAACGAGATTCTCTATCATTCTAAAGTGGTCCAGAGGTCCAATTACAACTGGAACGGTCCAGAAATACTGAAGAAAAGTCAGCTACGAATTTTCCTTGAAAACAGAATCAGTTTAGGAAACGTATTTTACAGAAATTCTATTATAATTCTGTTTTGGTATTTTCTTGCTGGGCAAGACTTCTAGAGCCTATATAAACACATCCAACCCTTGTAATTGGAGATATACATTATCATAGCTTTATTATTGTAACCAGCTTAGATCTGCAAGGGAGAAAAGGAGAGAAGGATTCAACGCTCGTGACAAGCAACGAATCTAGATCTACTTCATCCTTTGTGTTACTTTGGATTATAGATTTGTTTTCTCAAACTCTTGTTTATTAATATAATTACTTCTTTTATTCATATCTTGTTATTTATCATGTTTTCATCAAATCCCATGATGATGAAAGGTTTAGTTATGAACTAATCGTTGTCATGGGATCCTAGTGGATTTATCTATGTAGCTTAGTAGTTTGCATGCCTTAAAGATTTATGTGTGGTGAATTCTTGATATCCTCGTATGGTTAATCTTAATGCTTTTAGATGCGTAGCTAACATCTAAATTGAATTGTTAATCTCTTGTGAAGTGAAAGTGGATCTTGAGATTTAGAACTTGCCATGCTAGCATAGGTTCATAATTGTTTATCAATATGATTTGTGGTGTGAGATGAAAATACTTATACTGCCCTGTGTGATCTTTATGGATAACTTGTTCTTCAACCGTTATGTTTTCAAATTCTATAGACATATAGGGTCTAAGCATAATTGGTGTCTATTCATCTTCTATCTCTTTTGTGGATGTATGTTTAGTTTGGTATGTGTATGCTGACAGGTAGCGTGTACTTGTTTCGTGTTATCCGATCAGATATCAAAACCATTGCACATAGTGATTAAAGGCTGCAACTCTAAGTGAAGTAGATGATGAAACTAGGATTCCATGTTTTATTCTCATTTTAGTAATTCGACTTTAATCTCTTTAATTAGTTAATCTTTAGTTTGATAATTAATTTAGTAGTTAATAAAAATCCAATTTGTTATTTGTCTTAGCAGTGGATAAAAACCATACATCGGTGCATAGGTACATTAATTGAATTGAACACCACTCTAGATCTCTGTGGGAACGAACTTGATTTAATCATATATTACTTGTGACAACGTGCGCTTGCGTGAATTTAGTGCAAACAAGTTTTTGGCGCCGCTGCCGGGGATCATCGGTGTTTTTATTTTAGTTTATGTGCTTGTCATCAGTGGTCGTTAGCGTTCACTGACTCGGATTCTTACTTAGTTTGTTTGATTCGTGGTGTTTCAGGTACTTAAGTTTGTATGCGAACTCGCTTACAAGCTCCTTTGGAAGAACTGGCGGAAGACGATCTTGTATAGAATAAAGAGAATAAGGAAGAGGAAACTGAAACTACAGTAGCAATGGCAGATGCAGCAGCAGCTAAGGCTTTGAAGGACTATTCTCAGCCGAAACTCAATGATATCCAGTATAGCATTATTAGACCAGCTATTGCAGCGAACAATTTTGAGATCAAGCCGGGCACAATTCAGATGGTGCAGAATTCAGTCCAGTTTGGGGGAGCTCCTACGGAGGATGCCAACATGCATGTTAGGGACTTTATCGAAATCTGCAACACTTTCAAATGTAATGGTGTGACGGATGATGCTATCAGGTTGAGGCTTTTCCCATTCTCTCTGAGGGATAAGGCTAAGAGCTGGCTACACTCTTTGCCACCTGGTTCCATTACTACATGGGAAGATCTTGCTCAAAAGTTCCTTACTAAATTCTTCCCTATGGCGAAAACTGCAGCATTAAGGAACCAGTTGGCTCAATTCCAACAGCAATCTGGCGAGACCTTGTGTGAGGCTTGGGAACGCTACAAGGAGATGCTACGCAAGTGTCCTCATCATGGCATGCCTGATTGGATGGTTATTAATGGGTTCTACAATGGGTTGGGAGCACAGTCTAGGCCTTTGTTAGATGCAGCATCAGGTGGAGCTCTGTGGGCAAAGAGCTATGATGAAGCTTATGAACTTATAGAGATGATGGCTGCTAATGAATATCAAAATCCAACCCAAAGGCTATCTCAAGGCAGGGCAGCAGGAATTTTGGAAGTAGATACAGCTGCAATGATTACGGCTCAGTTGAAAGCTCTTGCTATGAAGGTGGATTCTCTTGCTAATTATGGAGTTCAGCAGGTGGCTAGTGTTTGTGAGTTATGTGCGGGCGCACATGAGACGAATCAGTGTACTATCTCTTCTGAATCAGCACAGTTCGTGAGTAATTTCCAGAGACCTGCTGCACCAGTTCCAGCCACTTATCATCCTAACAACAGGAATCATCCCAACTTTAGCTGGAGCAACAATCAAAGTGCACAACAACCTTTTCAACAGCCTTATCAGCAAGCAAAGCCATTCAATCAAGGCTATCAACAGCCTTACGCTCCAAGGACACCATATCAACCTCCGGGATTTCAGCAGCAACAGCCCCAGGCTCATATGGGGCAATCATCTAATGATAAATCAGAAGAGGTGTGGATAGCGGTAAAGAACCTACAAGCTGGCCAGAAAGTTTTGGAAACCCAGTTGGGGCAGATTACAAGTGCCTTGGTAAATATGCAACAAGGAACTCTTCCAAGTGATACAAGGGGTAATCCAGGCAAGAGGGAGGTTCAAGAACAGGTCAATGCAGTTACTTTGAGATCTGGAAAAGTCACGAGTGATCTTAAATCAGCAACTGAAGAAGATGAAGATGTTCAGAATCAGCAGGTTGAAAAATCTGCAGTGCCAGAAATTGAGAAATCTGATTTAGTGGCTGATCAGCTAGATGGTGAGAAGAGCAAGAAACCTATTGAAAAGTTTACTCCGGAGCAATCTTCAATTAATAATCAGATCTATCCACCTCCGCCATATCCTGGACGTTTGAAGAAAAGTCAAGAGAAACAGTTTCAGAAATTTATGGATGTTTTCAAGAAACTGTCCATTAATATTCCTTTTGTAGAAGCATTGGAGCAGATGCCAAGATATGCTAAGTTCATGAAGGATATTTTGTCACGGAAGAGAAGGTTGGAAGATTTTGAAACAGTGGCGTTGACGGAGGAGTGTAGTGCTGTTCTGCAGCAGAAGTTGCCTCCTAAACTTAAAGATCCAGGAAGTTTCACTATTCCATGCACTATTGGCAACCTTTCTTTCAACAAGTGTTTATGTGATTTGGGAGCTAGTATTAATCTCATGCCCTTGTATGTTTTCAAGAAACTTGGTCTACCGGAGCCAAAGCCAACTAACATCTCTTTGCAGTTGGCTGATCGATCTATCACATATCCTAGAGGTATAGTGGAGGACGTTTTGGTTAAGGTTGATAAGCTCATATTCCCAGCTGATTTTGTTATCTTGGATTTTGAAGAAGATAAGAAGATTCCCATAATCTTGGGAAGACCGTTCTTGGCTACAGGAAAGACTTTGATTGATGTGCAAAAAGGAGAGCTTACAATGAGGGTGCAAGATCAGAGTGTCACCTTTAATGTGTTCAAGGCTATGAAATTTCCAACAGAGGATGAAGAGTGTTTCAGTGTGGAAACGGTTGATACGGGTCAGAGAAAGAAGTTGGATCAATTGTTGAGCGAAAAATCGAATATGCGCGTGCTAAAGCATCCTATCAGTGATTCCATTGACAGTTCTTCAATACGAGATCTCTCGAATGTCAAGCTCGGAAAACTTCCATCCCATTTGAAGTATGTCCTTCTGAATGATGAGTTGGTAATTTTTGAAGAGGGTCACGATAATGTGTTAAGAAGGTGGAGCATGGATGATGAGGTAGAGGAGTGTTCGTATCAATCAACTGTGAAGCATAAGCACCTTAGAGGTGTGAAGAAGAAAAAGAAAAAGTCGATTGGAGGAAGAGGCAAAGAGAAGTTTGGTTTAGGAAAGATGTGGGAAGATAGCAAGAAGGTTGTTAACCAATGGGTGAATGGTCCTTCTGCTAAAGACAAGTCAAATGCGATCTTCGAGCCACCATGATTTGAATCATATTTGTCCGGCTAAATGACGTTAACGACAGCGCTTCGTGGGAGGCAACCCATGTGTTTCAGTGTTTTCAGGTATGTTTTCTGCTATCCCTTGTATTTACTTCCATTCAATGAGGACGTTGAATATTTTAAGTTTGGGGGTGGTTTGAGGGATTAGTAGTTGTTGTTGTATTATTTGTTCATGTAGGATTTCATGCTGTGCATATTAGTAGTAGTAAATTATGCATATATGTTTGTGTTATCTATGTTTGTTTCATATAGGACATTCTGTTTTTATTTTCGTATATCATGTGAGTTCATAATAGTTTGCATTTGCACCCATGCTTGATAGGAATTTTGTGTTGTTGACGCTTTTGATTGAGAAGTGATATGCTTTGTTCTTGTGCACACACATACACTAGTAAGTTGAAGCTAGTAGACTTTTTGAATGTTGTAAGTGATTAGAAGGACATGAATATGTGCAAGATGATTTAGTTTGCATGCTTTGAATACAAGTTGGTGCGTTAGAGAGATGTTTGCTTGGGATTGAGTATGTTTTTCCACCAAGTGAGATTTTGAGCCTTATTGCATATTTATTTGCAATTTATTCGTTTGCTTGAGTGTCCACGGATTGTTTGCATTGCTAGCAGTTGTTTGAGGTCTTTCTTGAAACGCATGACATTATTTGACGATTAAAATGATAAAGGCAATAGGAATAACCGCATATTTTCCCATATTACCATACCATGTTTACATGATCAATTAGTTAACCCGTTGAGCTTAATCTTTTTTTTTCGGTGACATACCACATTACTTACCTAGACCTTTTTCTTGTATTGGCCTTACATTAATTTGAACCTACATTGTCAAAGGCTAGTAGAGTGCTTAAGGGAGTAATAAGGTGTGTAAGGAGGGGTTTATTGTTGGTCTTACTTTTGGGGGAAATATTGAAAATTGGGTTTGGTTATTTACTTGATAGTCGGCATATGTAATAAATTATGGGATCATTGTTATTGTTTATATTATTGTTTGTGTTCTATTTAGCTCTCGGAAAAAAAAATGAAAAAAAAAGAAAAAAAAAGAAAAGAAAAGAAAAAAAAATATATTATGAGAGCATGTTTGTGTTTGTTGTGATCCTATTTTTAGTCGACTAGTCGAGCGTTTATTGGAAGAAGAATAGTAAAATTATGTAGGGGAAATATGGTGTTGTGTATGATTTATTAAGGTACTTACTAGCTTTTGACACTACACCTGTTTTGGCTTATTTGACATACCTTGTCCCTAGCCCCGTTACAACCCAAATAAAGACCTTTTGATTATCGTCATTGATGTATGTTGTGTTAAGAGTTAGATTGATACCAAATGTCAAGCATGTTTATGATTTTGTTGGAATTGAGTGATACACTTACCCTTGTTCTTGAGTGAATATTCTTTTGTGAGTGGATTGTGAGTGTTTGCTTGTTCTTGCGTATGAGATCCCGAGTATTGTCTCAAAGATGTACTCTTGTAGGCTTAGCATGTTTACTAACTTATTCTTACACTTGACATGGGCTTGTGAGAACTTATGCATGTTCATTGAGTAGACTATGTGAATACTTGCACTTTCGACACCAAGACATTGCGTATTTACTTTGATTCTTAAGTTAATATGGCATGAGAGGATTTGAAGGTATGGTAGATTAGATTAATTGCATTTGCATATTAGTTGCATTCATGCATTGCATTGCATTAGGTTAAATGGATTTTGTGGGTACATTCGCTATAGGCCCTCACGAGACCTTACTCGTCCACTAGGGCTGCCTAGGGGTTTAAAGGGCTTGTTGCATATGCCAAATGCAACCGTGATCACCTACGGAAGTGGTACTAGTTAGTTAGTTGTAACTGTTTATGCTTGAGGACAAGCATCGGTTTAAGTTTGGGGGTGTGATAAGTGGATTTATATCCACTTGGAGCGTTCCATATCGGCTTAAATTGGTGTACTTGGACTCAAGTTTGTTGTAGTTTTGATGTGTTTTGCTTAATTGTGCAGGGTTGAAGAAATGTCGATTAAGGGTGTTGTTTCCGTCACTTTTGGAGTTGAATTCGGGCTTAATAATGTAGAATGGAGTCTTGTTGTGGTTCACCATGAGGATTCCAAGCATAGAGGATTGAAAACGGAAGAGAACGCAAAAAGAACGGGAGCAAACGGAGCAAAAACGAAGGAAATAGAGCTGAAAAACGAGGAAAAACAAAATTCCATCAGATTGTGGCTGGGCAGACTGCTCCAGATTTGAGCAGTCTGCACCAGATTTTGGCCTGGAATGCAGAATGTTGCTGGGCAGACTGCTCCAATCTTGAGCAGTCTGCTCAAAATCGCGCTGAAAATTTACAGTTTTGCCCTTTTTACGATTTTGGCCATATCTTGAGTTCTAAAAGTCAGTTTTGGGCGATCTTACTGTCCACGCGAAGATAAAGAGATTCTCTATCATTCTAAAGTGGTCCAGAGGTCCAATTACAACTGGAACGGTCCCGAAATACTGAAGAAAAGTCAGCTACGAATTTTCCTTGAAAACAGAATCAGTTTAGGAAACGTATTTTACAGAAATTCTATTATAATTCTGTTTTGGTATTTTCTTGCTGGGCAAGACTTCTAGAGCCTATATAAACACATCCAACCCTTGTAATTGGAGATATACATTATCATAGCTTTATTATTGTAACCAGCTTAGATCTGCAAGGGAGAAAAGGAGAGAAGGATTCAACGCTCGTGACAAGCAACGGATCTAGATCTACTTCATCCTTTGTGTTACTTTGGATTATAGATTTGTTTTCTCAAACTCTTGTTTATTAATATAATTACTTCTTTTATTCATATCTTGTTATTTATCATGTTTTCATCAAATCCCATGATGATGAAAGGTTTAGTTATGAACTAATCGTTGTCATGGGATCCTAGTGGATTTATCTATGTAGCTTAGTAGTTTGCATGCCTTAAAGATTTATGTGTGGTGAATTCTTGATATCCTCGTATGGTTAATCTTAATGCTTTTAGATGCGTAGCTAACATCTAAATTGAATTGTTAATCTCTTGTGAAGTGAAAGTGGATCTTGAGATTTAGAACTTGCCATGCTAGCATAGGTTCATAATTGTTTATCAATATGATTTGTGGTGTGAGATGAAAATACTTATACTGCCCTGTGTGATCTTTATGGATAACTTGTTCTTCAACCGTTATGTTTTCAAATTCTATAGACATATAGGGTCTAAGCATAATTGGTGTCTATTCATCTTCTATCTCTTTTGTGGATGTATGTTTAGTTTGGTATGCGTATGCTGACAGGTAGCGTGTACTTGTTTCGTGTTATCCGATCAGATATCAAAACCATTGCACATAGTGATTAAAGGCTGCAACTCTAAGTGAAGTAGATGATGAAACTAGGATTCCATGTTTTATTCTCATATTAGTAATTCGACTTTAATCTCTTTAATTAGTTAATCTTTAGTTTGATAATTAATTTAGTAGTTAATAAAAATCCAATTTGTTATTTGTCTTAGCAGTGGATAAAAACCATACATCGGTGCATAGGTACATTAATTGAATTGAACACCACTCTAGATCTCTGTGGGAACGAACTTGATTTAATCATATATTACTTGTGACAACGTGCGCTTGCGTGAATTTAGTGCAAACACCACACAAACTGATAAATATGTATAAGTGTTTATAAAAACAAATCAGTCAAACATGCTGTAACACCCCCAGATCCGGGGTCCGGGATCTGGTCGTTACGGTCTCAATTTCCATCCATAAAATCAATATAAACTGAATAACAACCTTGTGACCCAAACAATAATATAGAACACACACGTTATAGTCCCAGAGATGTAATAAGAGTAACCAAATTTATTAATCACACAGTTGAGTTCTTACAACCCAAAGAATTACAATATATACATTACTTACTCTTTGCCATCCATTAGTATATGTCATATAATAAATACATTTGATATTCAAATGCTAACAACTAGCTTTCCAATAGCTTACTCTTCAGCAATGGTAGCTACGATCTCAGCGGTGAATCCTCTGACGGCTGATACATGCTCGCACCAAGTGCACCTTGTGCGGCCATCTGATCTCACTGTTGTTGTGATATAAATAATAAAGCAAGGGTGAGCAATAGCCCACCAACAAGAATATAACTAAACAGTAATATATATGACAGTTCAAAGATATATTTTGAAACCATATGCCATGCATAACCGAAAATGGTGCCAAATCAATATAAAGGATGAAGTTACAGGGAACTCAACAGGTATATATTTCGTGGAAGCATATGCTATGCCAAAATAAGCAAGATAGCATCATTTTCATAAAATAGGAACTTGCAAGAAAGATATTGCAATTCCAGTTTGAAATACTTTTCAACTCTGCCAACTATGATGATGTTGCAGAAAATTTCCAACATTGAGTGATGAACTAATACTGGAGTTTGACGCGCTAGGAGACATAGCATTTACACGATGATCAGTCGCATGTTATGCTCCCCACCTCTTGTTTACTACATGTAGAAGGAAGCACCGACGGATTTACTTGTCTACCGCCCTCTGGAACCCCCTCGGCCAACGGTTGGGCCATTTGCTGGACCGGCGCCACTGGGTCACTTACGCATCTCCTAGTTCATTCCACATCCATAACTTTGAAACGTAAAGTTCGTCCCCCTTTCCCCAAGTATAATACTTGTTGATAAGACTCCACAAGGTAGTCATATCTAAATGGAAAGGAAAATTTACCAATATTTCCCAAGCTGCTGCTTGTTAATGGATAATGACTTGTTCCAACATTCTTACCCCTCGAATAATGAGTGGGTACACATAATACCATGAATAATAGCAACCAAGTTGCGAGTGAAGCGAATAATTTATGACCGGGCAGTCACAAGATAAATAACATTTCTCAAGTAAGGTTCCCTTACAATAGAATCGAAGGAAGAATGGAATCACTGAGAACCTTCCTTGATAATATAATAATATTAATAAGACTCTGTAATAATTTATATAATGTTCGAAGGTCGATGATACTATGTGAATGACACCAAGTATCTTTGAAACGAGTTAGAAGAACTAAATAAATATTCCAAGAATATTTATTAAGTCACAGATATTGAAAAAGGGTTGCTCGGAATAATCTTTGAATAAATATTCAGAATAATATTCATTGAACAAATAATGAACATTCAAATTAATAACAATGTTTATTGAAGGAGTAACAGTCAGATGGACATTGGAGATAATATTTATTGAATCAATAGTGAATATTCAACTCAAGAAGGATACATATTGATGGAATAATTATCGACTTAATATTTGGGACAATATTCATTGAATAAATAATGAATATTCAACTTAATAATATTTATCGAAGAAATGCTTATCGAATGAATATTTGAAATTATGTTCAATAGTTGAATCGACTTTAAATAAAGGTCGAAGATAATATTCCTTATCTCAAGGGAATATTCAAAATAATATTTATCGAATAACTGGAGTTCGAATCAATGTTCAACTAATATTTATAAAATAACTAAATATTGAATGAATATTCGAATTAATATTCATTTAAATAAATAAGGCTCGAATGAATATTTAAAATAATATTCATTAAATAAATAAACTTGAATGAATATTCAAAATAATATTTATCGAGTAAATAAGAATGAATATTCTTTAAGTAAATACTCAACTGAGGGTTCGAATAATATTCGAATATTTAATCGACTTTATATGAACATTAAAATTTAAAGATAATATTCATCGCATAAATAATTAACTGATGAATAATCCGAATAATATTTCTCAAATAATCTCAAGGGAATATCCCAAGAATATTCGCCAGATAACAAATGGAAAATATTTACTTAACTATTTTCCTCTGAAAATAATATCAATATATCAAGAAATAACGACTCCCGGTCTATAATCAAAGAATGAGATTCACTGCCCTTCGATTAAGGGTCTAAATAATTTCTGGCTTATAATTGATATATATCTATCTAGTTTATAAGCCAACAATAAATCAGGGAACAAGTATATCAATATGACTTTTAAAGTAGGCATGCATGCTATGGCATATGTACTGTAACAGAAACATATATATATATATATTCACAACAACAGCCTTAAAGAAGGATTCGAAACTTGCCTGGAAATCGAGTACGGGTAGGGGTAGTGGTAGCGTGTCCCGGGTCTGCCTGATGATCTATAAATAGCCAAGGCATTCGGGATTAATCACTTAACTCCTTTCAAAGGTTAAGTATAAACTTAACTCAAATCGAAACACGTTTTCAAGTCGTTTCGTTATACCCCTCTAATTCACTCTTATTATTGCTTTTATCATCCGACATTTGTTCGTTAATAAAGCATGTCATTACCCTTACATATGGTAAGCATTCGATTTGTAAAAGTTTTAAAGTCGAAAGATTATACCTCGAGATTTATCGATCGTTTGCTAAGTGGTTTACCGTAATTATATCCAAGTATACTCTTTAGGGGTACTTTCGTACTTAACCTTGGTTCGAACATTTTTATAAAATCGAAAAACGATCTTTTTAATACGAGTTTTTCTCTCACACCACCCTTATGATCTCTAATATTTAATTACCAAGATTCGCCACTGCGATACTTATTTTACACGGTTCAATTTCAATTACGAATTCGCATTCTCGGTTTCGAACCACTTTTACGAATTTAATCATAACTCCTAAACCGTAAGTCAGAATGTTTCGATTCTTTTTCCAAAATGATCTATGGCTCGAGATCTATAAGGTTGGGTTAATTATTCATCAAGATCAGAGGTTCAATCTTACTGTCAAAAACGGATTTTAAGTGCTAACGAAATTTCGTCATTATAACGGCTATATATCGAACGTTCCGAAAATCATGTCGTCAATACCAAGCCACATCGGGCATCAATACAAGTTATACACATATTATACATCTCCTACTGTCCAAGAACATCATCTTGACCAACATATCACAATCATGTTTAGATCCACTAACAAGCTTCATAATCATGCTTATAATCATACTACTACATCACTTACACTAAATCCATCAAGAACTTAACAAATCTCAAAGTAAGACCTAGGGTTTCAAGTGATGATTACCTTCCTTGGAGTGTCCTAGAGCCTCACTAAGACTTGATCTATCCTTGTGTGGCCTTAGAGTTGCTAGATCCACCATAAGAATTCAAGAAATCAAGATTAGTTCATAAAAGTTACTATTCATCCGCACTTTGATGATTTATTTGAAAATGGAAAAAGATGAATTTGAAGCTGAAATTTCTAGGAGATCATCACCATGATATGTAGTACTTACCATAAAAATTTGAAGAACAAGTGATGGTTGGAAGTTGGACTTCCAATTAGCTAAGAATGGGCAGATTTTTGTGGAAGAAATGGAGAGAAAATGTTGTTTTGTTTTGTTGTTTTTGATGTGTAAAATGGCTAAATGCATGTATCTTTATGTATATACTTGGATGCATCTCTTTTTAATGTGTTGTTGGCAATCTATTGGTGCCACTTGTTGGCTTCTTATTGGACCATGTGTTGGCTCCATATTAAGCAAGTCCATTTTTGGTTAAATGCTAAAGAATCATCCTAGTTGTAGTTGACTTACAAGTATGCCACTTAGGTTCTTCTTTTTCCACCAATTGCACATGTATGCATCTTGATTCTTTGCTTGCTCTTTTGTCCGGTTATTGCTCAATTTGATTGATCGTTCGTAGGAATATCTCAAAGATTTCTAGTTAGGGTTTTACCGGAAACCTTCTTAATAATTAGAATACCATTCTCCATCTTACTTAATACTTCTCGAATTTAAATTCCTTAAATACCTTTAATAAATCCTTAAGTCTGGCAGTGTCCAGAGAATTCTCGGAGAAAATAAAAGTGTTATTTTTCTGAATCCGACAGCTTTTACATACACTTATTTTCCCCTCGGATCACTAATACGAACCCAGAAATTCATTCCGGGTACTTCTATATAGTGTCGTCTCATAATATTCTTATTTCCATCAAAAACACTATTCATCACTTATTCTCTTTTTAGTCCTGGTACTTAGAAAATATCTTTGTGCTTCCTCGAGCGTTCCTTAACTCTTTCATGGAACCTCCGTACTTGTAACCGATATCGATCTGGATGACACGAGGGTATCTATTTCTCTCTAGGGAATCTTATCTTAACATTCTAGGAGATAGATTATTCTAATCTAAGTTATCACCCAATAGCATCCTTCAGGACATATATCCTTGGAATCTATATCCTTTCATTATTCATTCCTTAAAACCAGTATTACATGGCAGTTGTAACCACTGTTCACTCTTACATCAATACATAATAAAAAGTTTTAATTTTGCCCAAAATCTGGGTTCTTACAGTCCTCCCTCCTTAAAAGGATTCCGTCCCGGAATCAGGTAGAAGACAATTGGGTACTTGTTGGTTATTTCACTTTCCAATTCTCTGGTCGGTCCTTACACATTCCAGTCTCTCTAAAGCACATCGTACTGGTGTTACAATACACCCTTTATACGTTCTACCAATTCATTAGTACTTTCGCACAACACATTATCCGGTATACGCTCTTGTCCGGTCTTATACTATTATCCTTATTGGTACGTGCAGTGACTTCGGTATCACTAACGCGCTACGAATTTCGGAGATAACCTCACTCGTAATTTTGCAATTCCTGACTGCTTTAATCTTCGCAATCTCGCTCAATATATAGAATTAGAAGAATTTATTGAGAGATCACTATGATCAATGAACATTTGTTATATTGCATAGCTAGTACAGAAGGGGGCCAGCCTTTAGTACTTGACAAGCAATTAAGCAATTAATGGCATTCCACTTAGACTCCTATCACACAGACAGAGAGTCAGGTAGTATTACCTCCCCTCCTTAAAGGGTTGTTCTTCTCAATTTAGAAGAAGATAAGTAAGGGAGAAGAAAAGGAAAGAATTTCAAAGAACTATATAAGAAAATTTTCCTGATTGTCAAAAATATCATACTTAGAATTTACCTCTGAACTATAGAGGTTTATTAGAGAAAAAAAATAATCGTATTCGTATAAAATACTACTTTTTCATAATCTCACATATCACATGTCCTTGCTACCCTGTCCATCATTCTGTGGACCTATATTCTTGTTCGATATTGGTATCACCTACTTTTGGAAAATCCTTCAACCTCTCAGGTTAAAATCATGGATTTCTCGCTTGACATTATTATTACTGGCATTTCACGCCACGACACTGGCCATTCATATTCATAATTCTAACACCATCAGATTGTCATTCCGATAGCTCATTAGGAAAACCCATTCATCAATCCATTCATAACATTCCTTGCTTCACTTCCATAATTATTTCCCAATCTTTTCTTTGTCAATCACATCCTTCGTATTATCTAACTCTTATTTACTTTTGTTGTTTATCTCCACCTTCATCTCAGGGTTGAGGCACTCGTCACCTTTATTCAATACGTGTTACACGTTTGGGGCCAAATTTTCCTTTGTTCCACCATATAGATTTCACTTTTTCATTCAATGAGTCTCTTTATTACTCAATCCATCTATTTCAAATTTCCTCGACTTTTCCAAACTTAACATGAGTTAATCTTTATGTCATTTATGCTTTAAATTTTAGCTTTCCATTATGACCGATATCTCCAATGTCAACCTCATACTTTTCTTACCTCATTTATGGGGTTTCTCAGGAGTCCGCATATCTCTTCCTTTATTGATTCTCAATTCTATGATCATTTCTACCAGTCCCTTGGTTTCTATTTATACTATAATCACTCTATGAACTATCATGGCATTACCATTTATTTCAAGCATCATGTCATTCCCAAACTTAAACCGTCCGAAATAAACCTGGACGATTTCTTTAACTTGGATTCAATACAATCTATTTGTCTTTTATTCCGACATTTCCACAGTTGTTATCATCTAATTTCTCAGAAGAATCACCACTACATTAATGTAGTCCATGGTTGAATCACCATCGGGTTCATTTACATAGGGCTTTAAAAGCTAGACATACGGGTTTCATGATTTGTCAAATCACCACTCTCTTAGGAAGACAAAATAATCACTATTCCTTACCCATAAGGAATTCTTCCTGAACTTGATACAGATATCACATGAAGAAGATAGAATTGCAGAAGAGCTTCAAGCATTGCAGCTAGGATAGGTTGAGGAGATTATTAATCGTATATCTCTAGTTGAAGACTAGAGCTCAGCGTTTTACTTAATCACTTTCCAAATCTCGTTAATCCAGGGATACCTTTCAGCATCACGAATCTTTAACTTCATGTACTCTATCTTGTTTGCGCAGAAATATACCAACATAAACTTGCTTGTCATTCATCATCATGCCATTTAGCTTATCAGTATTTGTACCATCTCTGTTTCTGGTCATCTACTACCAATTCCTTGTTACTTAACCTCCCCCCTCTCTTTCCAAAGGAAAGGCGAGTCTCTTGGGGAATTTGGTCTGGCCTGTCGTAGAGCCTCCTAATGTCGGTAAGGTGCTACCGGCAACATCAGGAATCGAATCTTTACTTAAACTTTTCTTATAGTTTATTCTGGCACAATCATCAGACGGAATGTAATTTCCTCTACCACCTTATGACCATCAAGGTCCTTTACCATATCATTCTATCTCTTTAGTATGAGCATATATACTTACTCCCTTATACTTAAAGTGTCGGCCACCTCATTGGCCTTTCCTGAATATAATATTTCCTTGAAATCAATATTTTCTGGATCTATTCCAACTCAGGGTGGAAGCATCCTCCCTTGAACTCTGCTAGATGAGAGAAAATATATTCCAGTCTTTTTCCAAAAAAAAAATCATTGCTTCCACCTTTCTGTGGGAACTTTATCACGGTTACTCCCAAACATATCTAGGATATTTCTTATCTCAGTCCTTTCTTATTTTAGGAAATCTCAACCTTGCTGGTTCAATCCATACTTGCTCATGGTTTCATACCTGCTTTATCTGGCCTTATTGTTACTATGTCATACATTCCTTACCAAACTTTACTCATTTCCTTATAGGGTTTCTTATGTCATTCTCACCATTCCTCCTGTATCTTCTGGGCACAGGGTATATCAAACATCATTAACCAATTCTATAACGATTCTGCCTTTGTACTTTTCGAGACTCCTTTCCATAAATCCTTATAGGTTATTGATACCTTGGTCGATTCAACTTATATCGTCTGATTTCACAATGTCTTTATTAGGGGTAAGGCTATCCTTTGTGCATCCCCCAGGGTTCGTCTTAATCTCTGGACATTCTATCCTCAATTTTATTTGCAAGGAATACATACATCCTGTATGTGGCAATTCAATCATATATCCTTAATAAGGGTCTCTTTTCAATCATTCTCATCTTGATAATCTATAGGTAGCCTAATGCTAATCTCTTCTTTCAAACGAATGTCAGTCTATATAACCTTCCAAAAGACAACATATGTCTATCTGTCTTTCTTATAGAACTTGGTAATGGTAGCAATGATGCTCTGGAAGATATTGGTCGTGTTTAACGTGAATCTCTTAGTGTCTAATGCTCTTTTTGAGGACGCTAAGCTTCAGATAACATTTATACATCATACTACGCCATCTTTGACAATTTTCGTAACTCTTTATTGGTCATTATCCTCAATCCCAATACTTCCATGGTATATATAAAATCCATCATCATGTTTCTTAATTCATTTTATATCAAAAGTTCTCGCGGTTGGCACTTGGTTAGAAGCACCCCGCTTTGTCCTTACCTTGCTGGTTCAGTCACTCGATAATCTTTAGTGACTTAGCCCCAACTGGCCATGCTAAAATATGTGAGTTTAGGGGTCGGCTAATAGCATTACTTTTCTAGCAATTGCTGGCATAGTGCCTTCTACTTTGATACCTTTTGATCTTTTCAAAACTTCACTCCATATAAGTCTCAATCGACTTCTCGGTGCCATCTCCGGTCACCTTCCCTTTTCTTTTATTCTTCTAGTTACTCTTATCAATTTCATGTGCCACAAAAGCTTAACATTTCTGGCATGACAACTTTTTCATTTAAGTCCATCCCGAACTTTCTTAGTCCGGCTTGTTCCTTGATTACATTTCCCTTTTTACCATCCAATCTTATCTTCAGTAGTTTATTTCTAGAATCAATCGTAATAATCGGGATCTATCTACCAATCCGTATAGCGGCTACCTTACCCAATTCATAGGGTTTGCTTCAGTTTCCACTCTCCTCAGTGATGTATTCAGATAATCAGAAAGACAAGGTTTGTCAAATTTTGTCCAATTCCTTTCCAGGATTAGGGAAATTTCAGTCAATCTATCCACCCACTGGTTACATTAAGAAAATCAATTTTGATACCCAAAGAATATTTCTATGAACATCCGAGTTGGTTGAACCATAAACAGTTACAGTAGCGAAATGATTGACATAAAGCTGGGAGTTTAACCATTAGAAGGAAACCAAATATACATCTTCCCTAGAAGGGGAATCAAAAGTTTCAAACTAAACATGCCATACCTCCCCGATACATGTTTGTCCTAATAGTCGATACTACCGAATACCAGTCTACTTAATAACTAGTCTCGGAAGGAACACTACCATCGGGGTCAGTCGCTTCCCAGAATTTGCACTACCAAGGTCATCCGAATCTGGTGAACCGTGTTGTCCAATTGTGTTCGAAAATTATGTTGTCCTGTTGCACAAGCACAACACCTAAACCTGTACGAGGTGCATCCTAATATATTCCAAAATTTTCCTTCTTCCATTAGGTAACGCCAATGCTGGGTCGTCATCAGTTTTTATCTTTAACTCCAGGGAGATTTTCCCCCATTTATCTTGTCCATTCAAACTTTTAGTCTTACCAATAAGTCGGGTTACGGGACTGCACTCTTTGTATAGTCCTGAGCAAATCTTTGGTAATACCTTGTAAATCTTATGAAATTTATCACCTTTGTCGGTGTGGTTGGCCAATCTCCATTTGAAACTGTCTTTAATTTGGTGGGGTCAATCAATCACTACTTCCTATTAATCATATGTCCTACTGTCTGGACTTTATTTTGCCAAAACTCTCACTTCGAGAACATGGCCTACACCTGTTCATTCAGGTTTCATCTAAAAGCATTCTCAATTTCATCTCAACCACTGCTTGCCTTACTCAATCCATTTATGATTCAGTGTCAAAATAAACTTAAGGTAACTATCATAATCCATTCAAGGAAAAGAAGGAATTTACTATTCCTTTAAATCACAAGCATCTAATGTTTCTGGTCCATCATTCCACTGAATTGAACTAGACTTTACTTGGTTCCTGACGATAGCCTTATTACTAGTTTATCACAGACTCATTGGTCTTCTCCTCTTGTAGGTTCTGAGATCCTTGTCTCGCTTACTACTTCCTTATATACTTTATTCAATCATGCCATCACCTTTCAATGTCTTTATTTTCTAAGTTGATCCATTCATAAAATGGACATTTCCTTGAACCCAACCACCTTATCAATCTAAGTTTGACTTTACAAATTATCACTTATGAAATCTGCCTTCTCATGGTGAATTATCATTACAATATTCACACTAATTCATTTATCACCTGATATGGCACTTGCTGCCTCTATCTTAACTGCTCCTGGAGACTCTGCTCCTTGTCCTCTATTGTTGTCTTTGATAATCATGTACCACTCTATCTCTTTCCTCATTAATCTAAAGGTCTCTAAGGATTTTAATCTATCCCCATATAGGATCTCAAGTAATTCCTCAAATCCATCCTACCTGCTGGTACTTCATCTAGCAGTCCAGCTATGAATCCAATACGCATCTTTAGTTCTCTTAATAATATCTCAGTTCTTTATGCTCACTTTTATGAGCACTATACCTTAACTCTTACAGTCTCTCCGGCTGTAGCCCTCATTTCCTGAAGTGTAAACTCCTTATACTCATCAATATTTCCTTCCTCTGCTGGGACCTCAACCGGGTCCTCAGTAGGGTGCTCTATCGAATCCACCATCAGATCTTCAACATCAAAACAAGCATCATTATATTACTGCTCGTAATCCCCAAGGTCTGTCGCCTTACTAGTCGATACAAGAACGAGCTAAGTTACTATCATGATACTTTAGGGTTCCCATAAGGGTTTTATATGTCAATACTACATTATGTAGTCTGACTATGAACTTGGCAAGAGTTCTTATTATCTTAATGAATTTATTGTTTTAACGTCACGTCATCTCTGGGATTTATAACGCTCTCTCTGATACCATTTCTGTAACACCCCCAGATCCGGGGTCCGGGATCTGGTCGTTACGGTCTCAATTTCCATCCATAAAATCAATATAAACTGAATAACAACCTTGTGACCCAAACAATAATATAGAACACACACGTTATAGTCCCAGAGATGTAATAAGAGTAACCAAATTTATTAATCACACAGGTGAGTTCTTACAACCCAAAGAATTACAATATATACATTACTTACTCTTTGCCATCTATTTGTATATGTCATATAATAAATACATTTGATATTCAAATGCTAACAACTAGCCTTCCAATAGCTTACTCTTCAGCAATGGTAGCTACGATCTCAGCGGTGAATCCTCTGACGGCTGATACATGCTCGCACCAAGTGCACCTTGTGCGGCCATCTGATCTCACTGTTGTTGTGATATAAATAATAAAGTAAGGGTGAGCAATAGACCACCAACAAGAATATAACTAAACAGTAATATATATGACAGTTCAAAGATATATTTTGAAACCATATGCCATGCATAACCGAAAATGGTGCCAAATCAATATAAAGGATGAAGTTACAGGGAACTCAACAGGTATATATTTCGTGGAAGCATATGCTATGCCAAAATAAGCAAGATAGCATCATTTTCATAAAATAGGAACTTGCAAGAAAGATATTGCAATTCCAGTTTGAAATACTTTTCAACTCTGCCAACTATGATGATGTTGCAGAAAATTTCCAACATTGAGTGATGAACTAATACTGGAGTTTGACGCGCTAGGAGACATAGCATTTACACGATGATCAGTCGCATGTTATGCTCCCCACCTCTTGTTTACTACATGTAGAAGGAAGCACCGACGGATTTACTTGTCTACCGCCCTCTGGAACCCCCTCGGCCAACGGTTGGGCCATTTCCTGGACCGGCGCCACTGGGTCACTTACGCATCTCCTAGTTCATTCCACATCCATAACTTTGAAACGTAAAGTTCGTCCCCCTTTCCCCAAGTATAATACTTGTTGATAAGACTCCACAAGGTAGTCATATCTAAATGGAAAGGAAAATTTACCAATATTTCCCAAGCTGCTGCTTGTTAATGGATAATGACTTGTTCCAACATTCTTACCCCTCGAATAATGAGTGGGTACACATAATACCATGAATAATAGCAACCAAGTTGCGAGTGAAGCGAATAATTTATGACCGGGCAGTCACAAGATAAATAACATTTCTCAAGTAAGGTTCCCTTACAATAGAATCGAAGGAAGAATGGAATCACTGAGAACCTTCCTTGATAATATAATAATATTAATAAGACTCTGTAATAATTTATATAATGTTCGAAGGTCGATGATACTATGTGAATGACACCAAGTATCTTTGAAACGAGTTAGAAGAACTAAATAAATATTCCAAGAATATTTATTAAGTCACAGATATTGAAAAAGGGTTGCTCGGAATAATCTTTGAATAAATATTCAGAATAATATTCATTGAACAAATAATGAACATTCAAATTAATAACAATGTTTATTGAAGGAGTAACAGTCAGATGGACATTGGAGATAATATTTATTGAATCAATAGTGAATATTCAACTCAAGAAGGATACATATTGATGGAATAATTATCGACTTAATATTTGGGACAATATTCATTGAATAAATAATGAATATTCAACTTAATAATATTTATCGAAGAAATGCTTATCGAATGAATATTTGAAATTATGTTCAATAGTTGAATCGACTTTAAATAAAGGTCGAAGATAATATTCCTTATCTCAAGGGAATATTCAAAATAATATTTATCGAATAACTGGAGTTCGAATCAATGTTCAACTAATATTTATAAAATAACTAAATATTGAATGAATATTCGAATTAATATTCATTTAAATAAATAAGGCTCGAATGAATATTTAAAATAATATTCATTAAATAAATAAACTTGAATGAATATTCAAAATAATATTTATCGAGTAAATAATAATGAATATTCTTTAAGTAAATACTCAACTGAGGGTTCGAATAATATTCGAATATTTAATCGACTTTATATGAACATTAAAGATAATATTCATCGCATAAATAATTAACTGATGAATAATCCGAATAATATTTCTCAAATAATCTCAAGGGAATATCCCAAGAATATTCGCCAGATAACAAATGGAAAATATTTACTTAACTATTTTCCTCTGAAAATAATATCAATATATCAAGAAATAACGACTCCCGGTCTATAATCAAAGAATGAGATTCACTGCCCTTCGATTAAGGGTCTAAATAATTTCTGGCTTATAATTGATATATATCTATCTAGCTTATAAGCCAACAATAAATCAGGGAACAAGTATATCAATATGACTTTTAAAGTAGGCATGCATGCTATGGCATATGTACTGTAACAGAAACATATATATATATATATTCACAACAACAGCCTTAAAGAAGGATTCGAAACTTGCCTGGAAATCGAGTACGGGTAGGGGTAGTGGTAGCGTGTCCCGGGTCTGCCTGATGATCTATAAATAGCCAAGGCATTCGGGATTAATCACTTAACTCCTTTCAAAGGTTAAGTATAAACTTAACTCAAATCGAAACACGTTTTCAAGTCGTTTCGTTATACCCCTCTAATTCACTCTTATTATTGCTTTTATCATCCGACATTTGTTCGTTAATAAAGCATGTCATTACCCTTACATATGGTAAGCATTCGATTTGTAAAAGTTTTAAAGTCGAAAGATTATACCTCGAGATTTATCGATCGTTTGCTAAGTGGTTTACCGTAATTATATCCAAGTATACTCTTTAGGGGTACTTTCGTACTTAACCTTGGTTCGAACATTTTTATAAAATCGAAAAACGATCTTTTTAATACGAGGTTTTCTCTCACACCACCCTTATGATCTCTAATATTTAATTACCAAGATTCGCCACTGCGATACTTATTTTACACGGTTCAATTTCAATTACGAATTCGCATTCTCGGTTTCGAACCACTTTTACGAATTTAATCATAACTCCTAAACCGTAAGTCAGAATGTTTCGATTCTTTTTCCAAAATGATCTATGGCTCGAGATCTATAAGGTTGGGTTAATTATTCATCAAGATCAGAGGTTCAATCTTACTGTCAAAAACGGATTTTAAGTGCTAACGAAATTTCGTCATTATAACGGCTATATATCGAACGTTCCGAAAATCATGTCGTCAATACCAAGCCACATCGGGCATCAATACAAGTTATACACATATTATACATCTCCTACTGTCCAAGAACATCATCTTGACCAACATATCACAATCATGTTTAGATCCACTAACAAGCTTCATAATCATGCTTATAATCATACTACTACATCACTTACACTAAATCCATCAAGAACTTAACAAATCTCAAAGTAAGACCTAGGGTTTCAAGTGATGATTACCTTCCTTGGAGTGTCCTAGAGCCTCAATAAGACTTGATCTATCCTTGTGTGGCCTTAGAGTTGCTAGATCCACCATAAGAATTCAAGAAATCAAGATTAGTTCATAAAAGTTACTATTCATCCGCACTTTGATGATTTATTTGAAAATGGAAAAAGATGAATTTGAAGCTGAAATTTCTAGGAGATCATCACCATGATATGTAGTACTTACCATAAAAATTTGAAGAACAAGTGATGGTTGGAAGTTGGACTTCCAATTAGCTAAGAATGGGCAGATTTTTGTGGAAGAAATGGAGAGAAAATGTTGTTTTGTTTTGTTGTTTTTGATGTGTAAAATGGCTAAATGCATGTATCTTTATGTATATACTTGGATGCATCTCTTTTTAATGTGTTGTTGGCAATCTATTGGTGCCACTTGTTGGCTTCTTATTGGACCATGTGTTGGCTCCATATTAAGCAAGTCCATTTTTGGTTAAATGCTAAAGAATCATCCTAGTTGTAGTTGACTTACAAGTATGCCACTTAGGTTCTTCTTTTTCCACCAATTGCACATGTATGCATCTTGATTCTTTGCTTGCTCTTTTGTCCGGTTATTGCTCAATTTGATTGATCGTTCGTAGGAATATCTCAAAGATTTCTAGTTAGGGTTTTACCGGAAACCTTCTTAATAATTAGAATACCATTCTCCATCTTACTTAATACTTCTCAAATTTAAATTCCTTAAATACCTTTAATAAATCCTTAAGTCTGGCAGTGTCCAGAGAATTCTCGGAGAAAATAAAAGTGTTATTTTTCTGAATCCGACAGCTTTTACATACACTTATTTTCCCCTCGGATCACTAATACGAACCCAGAAATTCATTCCGGGTACTTCTATATAGTGTCGTCTCATAATATTCTTATTTCCATCAAAAACACTATTCATCACTTATTCTCTTTTTAGTCCTGGTACTTAGAAAATATCTTTGTGCTTCCTCGAGCGTTCCTTAACTCTTTCATGGAACCTCCGTACTTGTAACCGATATCGATCTGGATGACACGAGGGTATCTATTTCTCTCTAGGGAATCTTATCTTAACATTCTAGGAGATAGATTATTCTAATCTAAGTTATCACCCAATAGCATCCTTCAGGACATATATCCTTGGAATCTATATCCTTTCATTATTCATTCCTTAAAACCAGTATTACATGGCAGTTGTAACCACTGTTCACTCTTACATCAATACATAATAAAAAGTTTTAATTTTGCCCAAAATCTGGGTTCTTACACATGCAGATATAGGTAGCTAAAGGGAATTAAAAGAAACGATAAGGCTACTCCTACTACACAACTTAGGTGCTTACTTGAAAGGGGTGTCACCAATATTTTTCATTGTTTTGTTTTGGATTAAGCAAAACTTGAGCAGCATTAACATAAGAATAATAAAGTTATTGATAAATTTGGACACAATCAAGAGCAGAGAACAAGGCAAAGGGGGACAGGACAGAAACATAACAGCAATCAATCAAATTAACAATGATAAAGTGGATGAGTTATATTCGTTTACCTCAATCTGAGAATTAACAAGACTCAAGATACAACTCCGTATGATTCGAACACACAACTCCAGCTCCGATGTGGTTGCTTAAGTATCCGACTCTAAGGGTGTAGTGATCCATAGTATCAGTTTTGTACTAGTTAAAAATGCCTCATAAAATTATCTCACCAAGCCACTTAAGCTAGACCAGATAGTTCAACGTCAACCAATTAAATAAAAATCCTAGACGAGAATCTATAAGAACGCAACCATATAAGTACCAGAAAAGTAATTAAAGAACCTTTGATATTAACCTATCACATATAAGTTGCATTTTAACATTGGAATTTAATTTATCATCTATATATGTCTGATTCTGCATCTCGGTGTGCCTCTGACAACACCGGAGAATCCTATCAGGTAGCTTTATATTTAACCTAGGTAAAATAAAAAGAAGACAATGTTTTTTATCTACAACTCCAGATATGCTAATAATGAATCAATTAATAAGTAGCTAGACTATGCATGGACAGTACCATTTTGAGAATGACATCAACAGCACCCTTACCGTCGCCCAGAGCTCCATCAATTTCATCAATTACCTGAAAATATATATAAGTTGGTTAAAGCTTTAACTATATCTATATCAATATAAAACTATATCACAAGTAAAATCTGAATGCAAACCGCACCAAACAATTTGGATTTGAGTCAGCCATGATCAAGTTCATTTGAATGACATCAAGTATTTTAGCTTCAATTGTTAATGAAGATCGATCGTCACTGGCATTAATCTAAGAAAAAGCAGTATATTATCCCAAACTTACCAACATATATAATATATCAAATAGAATTTTTTGAAGTAAATAACGAAGCAACAATCTCTCCATCAATCTGCGAAGCATATCCCGACACAATCATTTCCTCGAACACCTCCTGAACAGTCTCCAGAACTTGTGGTATCGGAGGCGGAATCCAATCCTCATCATCATAATCATTCTTATCCTCAACAACAACTTCCTCAACCTCTATTCTAATCCACTTTCGAGACTCATCCTGATTAATTACATTTGTATCATCTAAAGTGGTTGTAATTGGGGGTTGTAATTGGGGACGCTTGTTGTTATTGGAGTCGGTTCGTGTCGAAAGCGGAGTAATAGTAGGAATTGTAGGAGCTTTGGATGGGGGGATGTGTGTGTTTTGTTGGGGGGATGGTTGTTGGAAATTGTCGTCGTCGTAATCGAAATCGTCATGGAGGTGAGAGAGAGATTATGAATCGATTGAGAGATTATTCTTCTATCCACGGGAGCTCGTCTGGATTGGGGATGTCCATGTCCATTATGTCCCATGGGAGAGAGTCGAGGGCGGAGAAAGATGAGGGAGACGAAGAGAGATTTGAGAAGGATCAGATAATTAAGTTAAAATGAACGGTCGAGATTAATTGCATCCAACGGCTCTAAGTAACGATCCATGTGCTCATGGCCCATTTCTAATTTCTTTAAAGGTTTTATACGTCGGTTATATTAAGAGCGACGTATATAATAGCACTATATACGTCGCCTTTTCCTCAACCGACGTATAATGTCATCATATATACGTTGCCTTTTCCTCAACCGACGTATAATATCACCATAGATGTCGCATTCTTCTCAACCGACGTATATAATAGCATTATATACGTCGCCTTTCCTCAATCGACATATATAGTAGCATTATATATGTCGCCTTTTCTTAACCGACGTATAATGTAACATTATATACGCCGCCTTTTCTCAACCGACGTATAAAGTAGCATTATATGCGTCGCATTTTACTCAACCGACGTATAAAGTAGCATTATATACGTCACCTTTTACTCAACCGACGTATAAAGTAGCATTATATACGTCGCCTTTTCCTTAACCGACGTATAATATGACCTTATACGTCGGCTTTTTCTTGAACCGACGTATGTAACTGCTTTATACGTCGCCTTTAGGCGGAACCGACGTATATAACTACTTTATACGTCGCCTTTGGCCGGAACCGACGTATAAGAGGCGATGTAAAAGATCAATTTTGTACTAGTGAACTCCTTTATTTCTAAAATTGTATCTAAGATTTTAGTAATTAATTATTAAAACTCTGCATGTTTCGAGAAAACTTTTATATTTGACTGACTTTGTCAAATAAAAGTATATTAAACTAAAGGTGGAATAAATTATTAATGGAGTTTAAAGAGTTTGTAAGTTACATTTCACAATATTTATTATGTGAATAATGCTTTTAAGTTACAAATATTTTGATAATGACATTGATTAGTACTTAATGGGCTGTTTAATAGGGAGTGGAAGCAATGTTAGAAAAGCCTATATATGGTGGTTCATGCCAATAGAAAAAAGCACTCATTTTTAAGGATAGAGAGCTTGTTCAAGGCATTTCTGGAACTCCCAAAATAAATCTCCTATTTTCTTTCTTCTAAATTATTTATCCATCTATATCTATATATTTGAAAATATAACATTGGTATCAGAGCATTATAGAATCTACTCGTCATTGCAGAAATCGTTTTAAGTTTTGAAGCTGGTTTAAGTTTTCGGTCCACTCATTCTCTAGCACTCTGGTTTTGTGTCAAATCAGTTATTCAGTCTCTGTTGGTGGTGTTTGTATCCTTTTTTTATAGCGTAGTTAGATAGTTTATTTAACTTGTTAATTGTTTATTGTTTCCTGCATATTGGTTATGGTCTATGAGTTTTTTTTGTCTAGTGTTCATAGCCTGTATTTATGATATCATTTGATATTTTTTTAGTTTACCTGACCTCCTGTGCTTGTAGGCTGGTAGAGTGGTAGGCCTATTCTAATGTTTGTATATTGTGACTTTGTTTTTGTTTTTATTTGACTGACTTGTATCATGTTTGTTTTAATATTTTTTTTCTTTTTGTCATGATTACTTGAGTCTTGTGTAGTTTAGGGTTGTAGCTAGTGGAGTAGTATAGTCCTTGCCATTCAATTCTTGTATGTGTGTGTGATGCTTCTCATTTTTTATGTTGTATAATTTTTGTTTAATTAACTGATTATGTTATCGTGTGCAGTGTGCTTAGTTTTACTATAATATTGTTTTAATTTTAATTAGTTTGGTTTGTTATCCTTTTCATGATATTTACAAATTATTTGTATTTTTTTCAGGACAAATTATTTGTATCTTTGTTGCTAGATTTTTAAATTTTTATTTGTTCTACTTGTTGGCATGTATATCTTGTATATTGTAATTATTGTCCATTTAATTGTCGTGAACATTTCTTATTCTTTCGGTACTATTTTTATTCGTATTAAATAATTGACACTTTTTGTTATAATTTTAGATCTTGTTGAAAGATTTAAAATGGCTATTAAAGTGATATTGTTTATATTGGGAATCAATTTTATTTTTTTTGAGAAATTGATTGGTTTCCATAATATTATATGGAGCCGGGAAATTGATTATTTCCGGATGATATGGAAATTATTGTTGCAAAGTATGGCATTAGAAAATTTTTAGTGACTTTTGAAATATTGAAATATAGAGTATTAAAAAGAAATGAAAGAAAATTTTGAAATGCTCATAAAAAAGAGTACAAAATCTAATTTTTCTAGACTCAAATGGCACTATTTTTGTTAAATGGAGGTGTTGGAAAATTGGCTGGTTATTGGAGCAGCAAAAGAAAAAGGTATTTGAATATAGATTGTTTTGAAACAATCACAAAATTTATCGGTAAAAAAGTTGATATTTTAAGAAAATTTTTTATGCTCAAATTAAGGCGTGAAAATAATAAAATGTGAGGAATACTTTTTAAAGAGATGGAATATTATTAATATTTTGTGCTTATGGTCACAATTTGGATATGTTATGAATTTGATGAAATCAGATGGGTTTATATTTTTCGAAGTCTCTGACAGAAGAAAAACAATATTGGGTTTTGTGAATTAAATGGAGTGAGAGATACTATAATTGTACAAAGGTTTGGATATACGATTTTTAATAATATCGAAGCATGTATTGAACTAGATCCGATAAAAAAAGAATAATGAAATGGATCTTGATATTGAGAATTTCATCAAAATGGATAATTGACATTCATGTATATGATAATGAATTTTTTTTTTTGTTCGTAGACATGGATACCTAAGGAAGCGATGACGTCGCATGAATTTGACTCATGAATGGAAGTCAAGAAAATGGAATTGAGTCCATCGGAAAAGGTTAAATGTGGGAGTTGTGTGATTTCCCAAAAGGATGCAAGTTCGTTGATTGTATGGATTTTAAAAAGAAAAATAAATGGTTGATGAGATTCTTGGTAAATCTGAGGCTCATCGATGCAAAAGTTTTTTCAAAAAAAAAAAGATGAGAAATTTTGAAATATTTTGCCAAGAATGAATTAGACAATTGTGTCTTTATTTGAAAAGTGAGAGTTTGTTTATAATATTATCAATATATGTTAATGATATATTGTTGTTGAAAAATATTAAAATGCTCAAAAACTTAGTAGGAAAGTTGAGAATATGGGTGAAATCTGATAAGTTAAGGGAATTAAATATTTTGAATATTTAGTTTGAACTAGATAGGTATCCGAGAGAAATGCTTAATCATTTTTTGGATGCAGAATTGCAATCTGGCGCCAACCGTAGTGGGGAATGGTAAATATGGAAATGGAACCACTAAATGTATTATGTGCAAGTTGTTAATAGTATTTTTGTGTGTTCGTTCTCAGGGAAGGACTAAATTTAATACAAAGTTCAGGTTTCTTATCTCTTTATGTCTAGAAGTGTGTGAGAAGAATTTTGGGTTTGTTTATAAACTAAATTAAACTAATTATCAATCAAGAATAAAATATATGAGGAAAACAATCCAAGAACTGGGGTTCTTCACTTGGTTTCAATGCACATTCAATATCTATGTGATGTCTACGTTCTTACTCTGCTGAAAACAATTCTTCTAAGGTTATAATGTTCTCTTCCAAGATACAATATAATGTCTACAACTATACCCTAATTGTCACTTCCGTGATACAATCAAAGACAATCATAAACTATTAAGCTCCAAGAATTATAAGTCTCACAACTCTCCTATTAATCTTCCAATTAAATATTTGAGTTATGTCTGTTAAATCATGTACTAAAATTGCAACTCCTCTTCCAAGTTATTACAATCCCTAAAATCCAATCAAAGGTTCATGACTCCCCTAATTGTGTTAAGCCCTCAATAACAGATCAGCAAAGCAAGAAAATCACAGATAATTAAACACACATGAATACCAAGGAATACTACCCAATCCTCAGATTAAAGATTTAGTTACACATAATTAAAGAAGAAAACAAAATAATAATGATAATGAATGAAAACATAATATTGAAGAAAGAATTGAAGATCGAAAGTACCTTGATACGATTAAAAGCTATCAATTGTTATGATTTACAATGGTAGTATATGTTTAAATAGGCTCTACAAATCTTGCCTAGCAAGAAATTGCCTTCTATTACAATTAGGATTTAAAGAAGGTACCCAAAACTGCCCAGAATACAATTAGAATTAGAAAAAGGGCAAAACAGTAAATTCCCAGCCTTCTTTAACAAGATCACGTGCGCGACTTTATTCAGCACGTTTCTTGCACTTGTTTCCTATCCCAGGTTGTATAAAATCTCTCAAGCTTCGCGTGGGCAGTAAGATCGCTGAAAACGGACTTCTAGAACTCCAGATATGGCCAAAACAGTATAAGCTGCGCAGCCTTCCCGGAAAATCCGAATTTTAATCAATTAAATCTCCAAAAACGACAAAAGCTTAGATATTCTTGCAAACCTGCACAACTACACAAAACACATCAAAACTACACAAACTTGAGTCCAAAACAATCAATTTAAGCCGATATAGAATGTTCCAAGTGGATATAAAATCCACTTATCAAACACCCCCAAACTTAAACCGATGCTTGTCCTCAAGCATAAACAATTATAACTACCTAATTAGTACCACTTCCGTAGGTGATCACGGTTGCATTTGGCATATGCAACAAGCCCTTTAAACCCCTAGGCAGCCCTAGTGGACGAGTAAGGTCTCGTGAGGGCCTATAGCGAATGTACCCACAAAATCCATTTAACCTAATGCCATGCAATGCATGAATGCAACTAATATGAAAATGTAAGATCCCCTTCAAACTCACCAAAACCAACTAACAAGCAAATATCTCAATGAATGTAACAAATCCAAGCAGAGCTCGACTAAGTTCCCGTATACTAACAAATACATGAACAGAAACGTGCGTGTGTGCAATGCTCATCAGAAATACTCCCAAAACTAGGTCAAAAATCATACATGCTTTCCGTCAAGACAATCACAGGTTTATAATCAGAATAGACTGTAGACACTTCATAACCTAGGAACACCTCCACCCTTATCCAAGGTAGACAGAAACTCATGCTTTATTACTAAACTACGACACTATATACAATACACATGCTTATTTAACCGTGCAATGAATGAGACCCCAAAAGGCTTATACAATAATACCCATGTAGCGAGTGTTAGGTCAGCAATCCCAAACCACAAGGGCTTTAGGTTACTAGGACTAAGTCCCCTCAGACTTAATTACTCGAGTATTAAAGAGCTCACTCTGGTTAATTTTGCATATAAACAAATAACTTATTGACTCTTTTTTTTCTTTTTTTTTCTGCAATCTGGAATGAGCCTTTCTCATTTCCAACCCTAGACTACTCATATAAATATGAGCCGGCTACTAGCCATTTGACGCCTAGCCATTATTAACAATTATGAACAACTAACATGAAAATTCCTGGTTTCCCCCAAACTTAGACTTTAACGTTCCTACGCTATAAAGGGAATAACGAAAATTCTAAATATAAACAAGTGATTAAATCTCAAAACATCCCACAGGCATGACCCTAACCTAGCCCAAAAGCACCCCAATGAGACTGTGTAATAAATTTTGTTCCCGTAACATGCAAGTCAATTTCATAGAAACTATAAATCAGCCCTCTACTCATCATTATCACACCCAAATCAACATCCACCTATCAATCAGAATCAGCTCGTCCTAAGGGATCATGAAATATGCATGCCATGAAAATGCAACTAAATGAAAACTCACATGGTATACGAAAATAAAACAAAATGTCCTATATGAACACACGTAGATAATACTATCATAACAATCATGCATGAACTATCACTACTATGCAAACATGATATCCTATATGAACACAAAATACAACAATATATACAACTACTAATCCCCCAAATTACCCCCAAACTTAAAATATTCAATGCCCTCATTGAATGGAAGTAAATACAAGGGATAGCAGAACATACCTACTCATCCTCGCTTTCGTCACCCTCATCGTCCTCATCCGAAGAATCAGGTGGAGGATACGGAGTCCGAGCTCCAAAGATAGGCCACTGAACAGCAGTATCGGGTGACTGAAACTTTGCCTCCAAGGCTATGCCCATGTCCTCAGAATACTGGCGACTGCTCACATGCATAGCATCCAACCGCCTAGTCATTCGACGAAAATAAGACTCAAGAGCGGACATATCCACCGTACTCTGCGAAGAACCTGCCCTCGCCACTGCCGGTGCCCTTGGAACATGTGGCGGAGCGCCCGCTCCCTGACCACTAGCATCATTCACAACAAAGCCTAGACCCCTAGGATGAGGAGTGCCGCCCGGCCACTCCTTCAACCTCAACCGGTCAATAGTAGCATCCGTAACAGAAGCCGTAGGTTTATGCACCGGCTCTCCTTCATACCATTTGACTTTCGATGCATCACACAAGTACCATATGATAGAAGCATAAGGAATACTAGCCGACGAATTGCTTCCCAAAAATCGAAGAATATTTTGATTAATAAGGTACCCAAGGTCAACATACTCACCTTTGAGAATACCCCATAGCAAGATAGCTCTATCAACAGTAACATCGGAAACATGGTTTGACGGAATGATATTAGAACTAATGAAAAAGAACCATGCCTTTGCAAAACCTGACAATGATGAAGCCGGAAAAGTACACTTTATCTCCGTACCTAACCTACATTTCCGCTCCGTTCCCGGAACACATAACTCCTCAATGAGTGCATCAAGATCAACATCATCCTTAGTCTTCTGTCCCCAGTCCGTAGCACCTCTAGGTTTAGGTGGTAGCCTAGTCAAATTACGAATAGCACGAGGCGAATAATCCACCTTCTGACCCCTCACAATTACGGAGTTATTCCTTGCTACAGAAGCATTAGCATAAAACTCCCGTACCACATCCAACGCTGCCTCATTAGCAAATTGGCAAAATAATGTCCAACCCCGCTCACTAATCATATCCACAATCTCTGGATATTTACCACCGGGCACAAGCCTCCGTTCCTGAATAATCGTCTTTGAAACTAACCTACTATACTCCGCTTTAGCATCCTCATTCACAAATCTTTCCACCCCATTACCCACAACATCATTCTCATCCAAAGATGGAGGAGCACTACTACCACTACCCATTAACCGTTGCCTTTTAGGAGCCATAATCAACAAATATCAAGCAAAGCACAATAATCTCCAAACAATTCACCAAATAAAGAACCCCCAAATTACACACCAAGAACCCTAATTTGCAAAATTCACAAATTCAAATAAAAGATAAGATAGAATGTTACCCAATTGAATCCAAGAGGTGAACTTGCAATATGAATCCCCACAATTTCGAATTTAAATCCCCCCTTGCACTTTAAATGGATGAAAGTTGAGAATTTGGGATTTATATAGATGGGTTTGTGTATGTATAGATGTGGTGGGTATATATATATATAATGGATAATGGTGTATGTAATTTAGAGATGAAAAAGGAATTGGGATGTGTAATAGGATTTGAATTGAAGTTAGACTAGGAATTGGGATGATAGGTTTAAAATTTGGGTATGAATTAGGATATAGGATATTAGAAGAATAAAAGAATTGAAATAATAATTTGAGGGTTAAAACAAAAAAGCTTGCAGGAGAGAACAGCGCTTGATGCGCTGTTGTGGAGCATCACGCGCGGAGAAGACTACTGGGCGCACCTGCGCTGGAGCACGCATGATGCAGGCGGATTCTGCGTGTCTGGGCGCACCTGCGCGCGGCTGGCGCATGATGCGCTGGCGCATTCTGCTTCTGTTTTTTTTTTTTTGAATTGAAAGAAACAATAATACAATATAATACAAGGGCGTGGGTTGCCTCCCACGAAGCGCATTTGTTTAACGTCGTTAGCCCGACTCCGATTCTCAACTGATGATAGGTTCTTGGAGGTGAAGAATGCTCATTCCTCGCTCCACTGTTTCTCCAAGCAGGTATGGCTTAAGTCTCTGCCCGTTCACCTTGAATACATCTGACCCTTCTCTAGTAATCTCACAAACCCCATTAGGATAGACCTTCACAATCTCAAAAGGTCCGGACCATCGTGATCTAAGCTTTCTCGGGAATAAACGAAGTCTTGAATTAAACAATAGAACATGTTGCCCAACCTCAAATTCCTTCTTCTGAATGTGCTTGTCATGCCATAATTTGGTCTTCTCCTTGTAGATACTAGCATTTTCATAAGATTGGAGCCTAATCTCCTCAAGCTCTCCTAGTTGAAGTAAACGCTTCTCTCCTGCAGATTTAAGATTAAAATTCAACTCTCTTATCGCCCAAAATGCCTTATGCTGAAGTTCCACCGGCAAATGACATGGCTTCCCAAAGATCAACCTATATGGAGACATTCCAATAGGTGTTTTAAACGCCGTCCTATATGCCCAAAGTGCATCATCAAGCTTTATTGACCAATCCTTTCTCGACATTGCCACTGTCTTCTCCAAAATTGACTTCAACTCACGATTCGAAATCTCAACTTGTCCACTTGTTTGCGGATGATAAGGAGTTGCCACCTTTTGTGTCACACCATACTTTTTCAAGAGATCAGCCACCTTTTTATTGCAAAAGTGTGCACCTCCATCATTGATAATAGCCCTTGGCACTCCAAATCTAGTGAACACATGCTTCTTTAGGAACTTCTTCACCACTCTAGCATCATTAGTAGGAGATGCAATAGCTTCAACCCATTTAGAGACATAATCAACTCCAACCAAAATATACTGGTTCCCATAAGAAGATGGAAATGGACCCATGAAGTCCATCCCCCACACATCGAATATCTCCACCTCAAGAATAGACTGTAAAGGCATCTCGTTCCTCCTCGAAATATTTCCAACTCGCTGACATCTATCACACTTTGCCACAAAGTCTCTAGCATCCTGATGCATGGTTGGCCAATAGAATCCTGACTGCAAAACCTTCGCCACTGTCTTCATACTACTGTTATGACCTCCACACTCTAGAGAATCACAATGCCTGAAAATATGAGGAACTTCATCATGAGGTACGCATCTACGAAACATTCCATCAGCACACTCCTTGTAAAGTAGCGGTTCCTCCCAATAGTAGTGCTTCACATCATAAAAGAATTTTTTCTTTTGGTTATACGAGAGATTATCCGGCACAACTCCTCCCACAATGTAATTCACAAAATCTGCATACCATGGTGTAGACAAGGACACACCTAGAAGCTGCTCTTCCGGAAATTTATCATTGATAGGTTTTTCACCTCCTACCTCTCCATCTCCTTGATCCAACCTAGATAAGTGATCAGCTACCAAGTTCTCGGACCCCTTCTTATCTCGAATCTCAAGATCAAATTCCTAAAGTAAAAGAATCCAACGAACTAGACGAGGCTTGGCATCCTTCTTTGTCATCAAGAAACGAATCGCAGCATGATCTGAATAGACAATCACCTTAGACCCAACAAGATAGGATCTGAATTTATCAAGTGCAAACACCATTGCAAGTAGCTCTTTCTCCGTAGTGGAATAGTTGATTTGCGCATCATCAAGAGTCTTGCTTGCATAAGCTATCACATGCATACGTTTATCCTTCTTTTGCCCAAGAACAACACCCACAGCATAGTCACTAGCATCACACATAAGCTCAAATGGCAAGCTCCAATCAGGAGATGTAACTATGGGTGCAGAAGTAAGTTCCTTCTTCAGCTTGTTAAACGCAACAAGACAACTTTCATCAAAGTCAAAAACACGATCCTTTTCGAGAAGATTACAGAGAGGCCGAGCTAACTTGGAGAAATCCTTGATGAACCGTCGATAAAAACCAGCATGACCAAGAAAGCTTCGAATTCCTTTCACAGATGAAGGTGGTGGCAATTTTTCAATAACTTCAATTTTTGCTCTATCGACCTCAATGCCTTTATTAGAGATTTTATGCCCAAGCACAATGCCCTCCTTCACCATAAAGTGACATTTCTCCCAATTAAGAACAAGATTAGTTTCAATACATCTCTGCAACACCTTCGACAAACTGGCTAAACATGATTCAAAGGAAGAACCATACACCGTGAAGTCATCCATAAAGACCTCCATGTATTTCCCTATAAAATCTGAGAATATATGGTTCATGAGCCGTTGAAACGTCGAAGGACCATTACACAAACCAAAAGGAAGCCTCCGATAAGCAAAAGTACCATAAGGACAAGTAAAGGTGGTCTTCGGGTGCAATAGGAATCTGAAAGTAGCCCGAGAAACCATCCAGAAAGTTGTAATACTCATTACCCGCCAACCTTTCGAGCATTTGATCAATGAATGGGAGGGGAAAGTGATCTTTGCGAGTAGCGTTATTCAACTTCCTGTAATCAATGCAAACTCTCCAACCTGTTACTGTTCTCGTGGGAATTAATTCATTCTTCTCATTGTGAACAACAGTCATCCCACCTTTCTTAGGCACTACATGAATAGGACTAACCCATTTACTGTGCGGAACCGAATATATGATACCAGCATCAAGCAACTTAGTGATTTCTTTCTTCACCACCTCTTGCAAATTCGGATTCAATCTTCTTTGTCCCTCAATCACAGGCTTATGATCATCTTCTAAGGCAATTCTATGCATGCAAAGAGCAGGGCTAATTCCCTTGATATCTTGAATTGTCCAACCAATAGCTGATTTATATTGCCGAAGAACATGTAATAATTTTTCTAGCTCATCATCACTAAGCAAGGCAGAAACTACCACATGATATGTATCATCAGGACCAAGAAAGGCATACCTCAAATTAGCAGGTAGAGGTTTAAGTTCCACCTGTGGTACCTCTGAAAGCGTAAAAACCATCTCAACTTCTGTGTCTCGAACAACAAGTGCTTCTTCTTCTACTACATCATCTAATACCCTTTCTGCTCCCATGAAGTGTTCATTTTCTAGTTGCATAATTTCATCAACTCTGTCAACAGTAAAACAAGTTGCTCCAAAAGGAGGCATCTTCATTGCTTTGTTCAGATCAAATTCCACTTTGTCCTCACCAACATTCAATGTCAATTTTCCAGCTTTAACATCGATAGTAGTGCCAGTAGTAGCCAAGAATGGCCTTCCCAAGATAATGGGTATCTCGACATCTTCATCCATCTCTAACACCACAAAATCACAAGGTATGACAAATTTATCCACTTTGACTACCACATCCTCAACGACCCCCAACGGATATTTAACAGAACAATCCGCTAACTGAAGTGAAATCCGTGTCTTTTTAAGCTCTCCAAGACCAAGTCGTTTGCAGATTGAATATGGCATCAAACTCACACTAGCCCCTAAATCACACAATGCTTTCATGTTCTCCATCTTCCCAATAGTACAAGGCAAAGAAAAGCTTCCCGGATCTTTCAATTTCTGAGGAATGTCCTTTTGGATGACTGCACTGCATTCAGCATTGAGAGTAATGGTTTCTACATCCTCAAGTTTCCTCTTCTTTGTCAACATCTCCTTAAGAAATTTAGCATAGAGTGGCATTTGATTCAAAGCTTCAGCCAAAGGAATATTGACATGCAACTGCCGGAACATAGTCAAGAACTTCTCGTACTGCTTCTCTAACTGCCTGTTGTGAAGTCTCTGTGGAAATGGAATAGGAGGAACATAAGGTGGTGGAGGAACATACGGCTTTTCTAGTTCTTCTTCCTTCTTCTCTTCATCTACTTTCTCTGACTTTTCTGCATCGATCTCTACTATCTCACTTTCTTTTTCAGCATCCTTCTTTTTAGGCTCAAGAACCTCAACCTCGGGCAACTCTTTCCCGCTCCTCAAAGTAATTGCTTTGCATTGCTCTTTACCAGTCTGGTCGGGTTGACTAGGAAGTGATCCTTGCTCACGAACACCCATCTTGGAGGCAATCTGTCCAATCTGTGCTTCTAGCATCTTTTGAGATGATGCCATCTGCTCTATTCTTGATTCCATATTAGCCAATGCCCCAGAAGTTCCTTGCATAATCTTATTTAGTGCAACCTCCGAATCAGCTGGTTCTTTCTTCGGAGGAGGTTGATACTGCTGCTGTGCTTGATATGGTGGTCGTGACTGAAAACCAGAAGGTTGATTCTGCCTTGGAAATGCATAAGAAGGATTAGCCGCATGATTATTACTGTAAGAAAGATTGTTGTTTGGCCTTTGATTTGGATTGTAATAAGAGTTATTCTGAACCGGCCACGGCTGTCTTCCCTGAATGAAAGATGCTTCTTCTGGAAATTGTTGCACATAAGAGTTCTGATTAGCACCATAATCATTATACCCCTCCATAGGTGAAGAAATAGCATTCACATTTGCTCTTTGTCCTCGCACCTCCTGAGTTAGAGTATCCAATTTTTGAGCCAGCATGTTGATCATCTCAGATTCTTGTGCTGCTTTTGCTGAGCTCCTCCCACTAGGTGCCCATGAATAATTATTAGATGCCAATTCCTCAAGGAGTGCTTTAGCCTGTGTAGTTGGTGCCTTCTTGAAATTTCCACCAGCAGCCACATCCAAACTCAAACGAATATCTACATTCATGGCCCCATAAAAAGTACTGATGATCTGCCAATCTTCCAAGCCATGATGTGGACACTTCCTCAACAGTGCCTTGAATCTCTCCCATGCCTGATATAGACCTTCACCCGGTTGTGCTTTGAAACTCATAATCATAGTCCTCAATTGTTGCGTCTTGTCAGATGGATAATATTTGGACAAGAATGCAGTAGAAAGACAATCCCATGTAGCAACCGCAGTGTTTGGAAGTTGCTGAAACCATTCCAAAGCTCTTCCCTTAATAGAATAGGGAAACATATGGAGACGAATCTTGTCACTCGTGACACCATTGATTCTGAATGAGCCACACATCTGCACGAAACGTTCTAGATGTCTGTGTGGATCCTCTAGTTCAATGTCTCCTTCAAAAGCTTGATTGCTGATCATCTGAATTAAGCTTGGATTAATGTTGAATTGGGTTGCACCAATCTCTGGAGTTTTGTACATGCAATTTACAGGATTAGGTGTCTCATGGTCCCAAATAGAAGTCTCATCAACATTATCATTAACAACAGCTTGAACTGTCGGCTCTCCCATCTTAGCTTTCTCTTTTCTGATCTTTCTCAAAGTACGCTCGATTTCAGGGTCAAATTCCAATTTTCTAACGCAAGATGCACGTCGCATACACCTGAAAATCACCAACAAAACAACTTGTGGAACCAATTAAAATCTAAACAATAAGACACAATTAACCAAAACTCAAGTATACTGCCTTCCCCGGCAGCGGCGCCAATTTGTTAATAGTATTTTTGTGTGTTCGTTCTCAGGGAAGGACTAAATTTAATACAAAGTTCAGGTTTCTTATCTCTTTATGTCTAGAAGTGTGTGAGAAGAATTTTGGGTTTGTTTATAAACTAAATTAAACTAATTATCAATCAAGAATAAAATATATGAGGAAAACAATCCAAGAACTGGGGTTCTTCACTTGGTTTCAATGCACATTCAATATCTATGTGATGTCTACGTTCTTACTCTGCTGAAAACAATTCTTCTAAGGTTATAATGTTCTCTTCCAAGATACAATATAATGTCTACAACTATACCCTAATTGTCACTTCCGTGATACAATCAAAGACAATCATAAACTATTAAGCTCCAAGAATTATAAGTCTCACAACTCTCCTATTAATCTTCCAATCAAATATTTGAGTTATGTCTGTTAAATCATGTACTAAAATTGCAACTCGTCTTCCAAGTTATTACAATCCCTAAAATCCAATCAAAGGTTCATGACTCCCCTAATTGTGTTAAGCCCTCAATAACAGATCAGCAAAGCAAGAAAATCACAGATAATTAAACACACATGAATACCAAGGAATACTACCCAATCCTCAGATTAAAGATTTAGTTACACATAATTAAAGAAGAAAACAAAATAATAATGATAATGAATGAAAACATAATATTGAAGAAAGAATTGAAGATCGAAAGTACCTTGATACGATTAAAAGCTATCAATTGTTATGATTTACAATGGTAGGATGTGTTTAAATAGGCTCTACAAATCTTGCTTAGCAAGAAATTGCCTTCTATTACAATTAGGATTTAAAGAAGGTACCCAAAACTGCCCAGAATACAATTAGAATTAGAAAAAGGGCAAAACAGTAAATTCCCAGCCTTCTTTAACAAGATCACGTGCGCGACTTTATTCAGCACATTTCTTGCACTTGTTTCCTATCCCAGGTTGTAGAAAATCTCTCAAGCTTCGCGTGGGCAGTAAGATCGCTGAAAACGGACTTCTAGAACTCCAGATATGGCCAAAACAGTATAAGCTGCGCAGCCTTCCCGGAAAATCCGAATTTTAATCAATTAAATCTCCAAAAACGACAAAAGCTTAGATATTCTTGCAAACCTGCACAACTACACAAAACACATCAAAACTACACAAACTTGAGTCCAAAACAATCAATTTAAGCCGATATAGAATGTTCCAAGTGGATATAAAATCCACTTATCACAAGTAGTCAGAAGTTCGATGTTTTTTATGTTGTGTAATCGATTGACTTGACTTGACATTTTTAGTTAGTTTTGTAAGTGGATTATGAAGTAATTTTACTTGAGCCTAGTGAAAGGCTGTATAAGAGGATCATGATCATGTACTTAAAGAGTACGTTGTGTAACAAATTGGTGAATCATGCATACGTGCCTTGAGTTATTGTTCATTGCGATATAAGTATCAAAGGTGATATTGGTAATAAGAATTCAACTTAGGACACCTATTTAATTTTTGGTGGAGTATAAGTTGGGAAGTAAGAAACATGAATGTGTTATAAAAGCTGGAAAGGATAATGTGATATTTATCCTAAGGAGTGATAATAATCGTTGGACTCATGTTGATACTTAAAATGAAAAGTGTGAGTCACGATATTTGTTGAACTTAGATTTATACTCAAATTGTACACTATGTGAAAAGTGGGTGTTATGAAAAAGATTTGACAAAGAAGTCAAGTGGGAGATGTTATATTTGACTGACTTTGTCAAATAAAAGTATATTAAACTAAAGGTGGAATAAATTATTAATGGAGTTTAAAGAGTTTGTAAGTTACATTTCACAATATTTATTATGTGAATAATGCTTTTAAGTTACAAATATTTTGATAATGACATTGATTAGTACTTAATGGGCTGTTTAATAGGGAGTGGAAGCAATGTTAGAAAAGCCTATATATGGTGGTTCATGCCAATAGAAAAAAGCACTCATTTTTAAGGATAGAGAGCTTGTTCAAGGCATTTCTGGAACTCCCAAAATAAATCTCCTATTTTCTTTCTTCTAAATTATTTATCCATCTATATCTATATATTTAAAAATATAACAAAAACAAATGTTTTGTGGATGTAATTTTAACTTTAACGTGCTTTTCATTTAAGTAAGGTATGTCGGTTTTATCATTTTTATTTGAGGCGGTTCTAAAACCGAAACGATTGCAACCGATCCGACAATTTTGAATCCGAAACCGAACCGTTGGTTTCGGTTTTAGATTTTAAAACCCGAAGAATTTCGGTTTCGATTTCGGTTTTACCATAAACCGGATCCGATCCGATCCGTGCTCTCCCCTATCTGGATCAATGAAAATGAAATTTCCAAATTCAACTGGATTAGTATTTAGTACTAACTCCATCGGCATTAGTAGATTAGCCTTTTCCGTTATTATTAGTGATCGATATTTTTCTATCCATTGAATTAAAATGAATTATCATGATATTTTATATAAAAACTAGGTAAAATAGTTCCTTTCATAACGATTTTCAAAAAACTTTTTGTGAATTATTAAAAAAAATTGTCCGCATTACGCGCGTGCTATATTTATTATCTTAAAGTGAATTGATTTGTGTTAAATTGATTTTTTTAAAAACAATAAAATTTCATGTCAAACGGAAAGAATTGGTGAAAGTTGTAATTAATATGTTTATTTTATTTTTTGCGTTGTGCAAAGTTATTTATTTTTGTTGCTATCTTCCCTTTAATACATTATTTTAGTTTAAAAATTTACTTGTAAGATTTAATTTGAATTTGAAATAATATGAATAATTAAAATTACATTTTGATTTATTATGTACACATTCGATGTAATATTAAAAAATATTTAATTGAAATAATAATATTTTGATTTGTTTCATATAAATTAGTACATAATATAATATGATGCATTACTCGCATCATATAATATTTATCGACGCTGCTTGGTAGGAACGATTATTCAGTTATTCGGTAACCGAATCGAAATATATTTCGATTAATTATCAAATAAGGGGAAAAATTATCAGAATAGTAAATTAAAATAATTTCTGACCGCGTCGGCTCATTTGTAGTTGTGGGTCATAGGGCGGATAGCTTTATTTTATCGAACCGAAATATTTATTTTGACTAAAATCGATTACCGAATTAAGAAAAAAATAATCTCTTTTAGTCACTTTTGATTATTTTAATTATTTTTGTCTTTTTTCAAGGCTTTTAAAAATTAAAAGAAATGTAAAAATAATAACTACATCAACTATAAATGTCAATAAACTAGCATTATTAATTATCATTTATTAATATTTAATAAAAATTATAAAATAAAATGCAATTACTGTACAAAATGTTAACACTAGTAAATAGTCAAGAGTTATAACAAAACTTTAATTTAGATAGAAGCATGTTATCTACTAGTTCAAAAACTTCAAATATTAATTAATAAATTACTTGAATTCAACAAATAAACTTCAACTAAAAGAAAAATAAAATTAGGATTAACATATAATATATGATATATGTACATAAATATAATATAATATGAATATATAGCATGACAATTATATAAATATATAATGAAAAATATTATATTTTATATATTTTGGTTAATTAGATTATTTTGGTAAAAAAAATCGAAATATCGAATAACCGAATAATTGAAATTTTCGTGACCGAATTATTTCGTTTCGGTTAACCGAACCGAATTCCTGAATTATTTCAGTTATTTCGATTCAGTATTCGATTAACCAAATCGAATGCTCAGCCCTAATGCTTGGGACTTGAAAATTTGGAAAGAATTGCTTACTATAATCTTATTTTATTTTATTTTAAAAATAAATTAGTTTTTATTTATATATGTGTTACTACAACAATGTTGTTAAAGTATTTACCATGGATAATATATGTAAATGAAATGATTTTCATTGATAGAATTTTTTGAAGAACAATTACTATTTTGACAAAAGTTTTGAAGTGTAATGTCTAATATCGATAGGAACTTGAATGTGTAATTATTTATAATTTATTAAATTCGTTTAGATTTCATAAAAAATATTTAATTAAACATCTTATACAAATATTTATTAAGAAAATTAAAATATATAAATATATTATAATGCATTTTTTATTTATAATTATTTTTTCCTCATTTATTCTAGGGTGAAGGCCCAAAATGCCTTTTTTCCACTTCTCATTACCAAAATGCCTATCGCCAATCCGGGTGGCCCTAAATACCCACGGGATGCGCTACTGGTGAAGGAGTGTCCTCAAGACACGCTAGTGGAAATACCGTATCCTCAAGACACGCCTGTGACAACACCGTGTCCTCAAGACACGCTGATGGGAGCTTGGAGAATTGATTGAGATACGCTATCATGTACGGCGTATCACTGGATACGCATTTTCGAAAAGCGTGATGACGTCATCATCATTTTTGCTCAATTTCTACGCGAGAGTTCCAGTTATGGCGATTCACGGGCGATTTCGCCGGAAAAAATAAAAGTTCAGGCATCCTCGTGTCAAGGCATCTTCCCATAACATTGTATATACCAAACGAATCGTCTCTCGACGATTTACACAACCATACCAATTTTTTATTGTAAAGCATAATATAATGTAATATGTAATAGAGGACATATATAACTCAACTCGGATAAAAGATAAATAATATTAACTCTATACAGGGATCGTGAAAGTTGAAGAACAGGCATCAACAAGGATCAAGTCGCTGAAAGAAGTTCATTAACATGATCAAGCCTCAATGACAAAATAAGATGTACAGATGATTCAGTTGAAGGGCCAAAAGATTCCAGTGATAAAGTTTTTATGGTTGCACAAATCTTAGCAGTGTTCTTAAAGACATGATACGAAGACCATGAGTGAATGTTAGTCGTCTGTGAACCAGACCAGTTGCACTAGGCGTCAACACTTCACAAATGAATCAAAGTATCTAACTCAGAAAAACTGTTAAGAGATATGATTGAGTTTAGAGCAGTGTTGATATCCTCTAGTTAGTTGGAAGCTGAATATTTAAGGATGTCAAATTAAGAGGAAAATGAATAGTATCCAAAATTACTATTCATGTGAATAGTATCCAAAACTACTATTCATGTGAATAGTATAAGAAATTACTATTCATGTGAATAGTAACTGAAATTACTATTCATGTGAATAGTAACTAAAATTACTATTCATTTTACAAAGTAAAAGCATGTAAGTAAAAAACATGTGGGGCCCAGTCAAAATCAAAATCAAGTGTTTTGAAATGAAGAATTCGGCTGGATTGAAAAACAAGCAGCAACGTCAGCAGTTACGTTAATTTAGTTGCATAGTGACTTTCTAAAACCTATAAATAGGCATGTTGTATTTCATTTCAAAACACACCTCAACACACAACTTTCTATTCTCTCTCTTATATCATCTCTGTGTAAGCTGCTAGACAGTCCATCTAGTAGGAAAGCCGGCTTAGCCCATTTTCAGGAAGTGTCGGGTAGAAGGTCCTCGTGCCTAAACTATCCTTAGGAGTGTTTGATTTTGTAGCTGATCCATATATAGGATTAGATTGTGTAACAAACCTCCGGGTTTTATCTATTTAAAGATATTTCCCACACAGTTGTGTTATTTCGATTTAGTATTTTTTTGATTTCATATCCACATAAAAAATCGAAATATTTTTAAATAACGTATTCAACCCCCCTTCTACGTTATTCCGGACCTAACAATTGGCATCAGAGCCACTCTGTTATTATACAACAGTTAAGATCCAAGAAGCTATACAATCATGACAGAGAAAACACAAACTCCAACAACAAGCAGATATGAATCAATTAGAGTTCCAATACTCAGGGCATCAGAATATCCCATATGGAAGGTGAAGATGGAAATGTTTCTGGAAGCTACAGATCCAGAGTACTTAGACAGAATTCATGATGGCCCACATAAGCCTACCAAATTGTCTGTTGCAATTGCTGGAGAGGAACAGAAAACGATTCCAAAGGAGAAGAAAGACTACACCCCTGAAGATATCTCCTCTATTAGCAAAGATGCCAAGGTAAGACATTTATTACATAACGCCCTTGACAATGTTATGTCTAACAGGGTCATTGGATGCAAAATTGCTAAGGAGATTTGGGATGCTTTGGAAGTCAGATGTCAAGGAACCAAAGCCATCAAAAAGAACAGGAGAACAATACTCACACAGGAGTACGAGCACTTTGACTCAAATACTGATGAGTCATTAACAGATATATATGACAGATTCCTGAAATTGCTGAATGATCTGTCACTGGTAGATAAAGAGTATGATCTTGAAGACTCCAATCTGAAATTCTTGTTGGCTCTTCCTGAGAAGTGGGATTTAAAAGCCACTACCATCAGAGACAATCATAATCTGGAAGACATGTCTCTTGATGAAATCTATGAAATGCTCAAAACTCATGAGCTTGAGATGGAACAAAGAAGTAAAAGGCATGGAGGCAAGTCCAAGATAATTGCTCTTAAAGCTGAGGAAAAAGCTTCTAAAGAAGTAACTGTGAAAAAGAGTCAATCCAAGGGAAAGGCTCTTATTACAAAGTCTGATACTGAATCATCAAACTCTGATGATGACACAAACTCTGACAATCTTACAGACTCTGATAATGAGGGTAGTGATGCTGAGATGATACAACTTGCAGCCCTGATGGTAAGAAGCTTCAAGAAGATGGCTTACAAGAACTTTGGGAAAAGAAATAAGTTCACACGAAGAGATTCAAATTTTGAAAAGAAGAATTTCAGAAAAGGTGAGGGAAAGGAAGACAGGTCTGGGAAAGTGGACAAGTCCAAGATCAAATGCTATAATTGTGGTAAGAAAGGACATTTTGCACCTGAATGCAAGAAAGCCAAAGCTGATAAAGGTCAAGCTTACATCACAAAGAAGAAGGACTGGGTTGACACTTCAGACTCTGAAGATGAGGTGAACTATGCCTTGATGGCAAATGTTGATAGTATCTCTGAAACTACTGAGACCAAGGTACCTCACTCTACTCTAGCTTTTGATACTACTGATATATCTGAGTTAAGACTCTTTCTTAAAAACTTGCATGTTAGCTATAGAGATCAGACTTTAGAAAATGAAAGAATAAAATCTGAAAGTCTAGACCTTAGAAAGAGAAATGACTATTTAGAATTAGAATTAGTCCAGATGTTAAAAATTCAGAAAGAGAGAGATGATGCTATTTTTGTTAAAACTGAATTATTGAAAAAGCATGCTTATCTTGAATCTGAACTTGCTAAAGAAAGAAATATTATTAAAACTTGGACTAATTCTGGAAAACTACTCAGATTATCATAGAGAATGATTGTTGGAAAGAAGGTCTAGGTTACACTGATAAAAAGAAAATTGTCAACCTAGAAGCTGAGACCTCTAAACCTGTATTTACTGAAAAGGCTGCAAAACCCAAACTTAATCATATGAGGTTTGTACCAAAATCTGACAAACCAAAACAGGATGAAGTCAAATCAGTAAATATTAGTTTAATGTCTCAGAAACAGCTTAAACACAAGCTGAAGGAATTAAAAAGAGTGAACAAGGTAAAAGAACCTAGGAAGAACATAAATGGAAAGGTAGGCATCAATAAAAGCAACAACTATATGTCCATTCCCAATGCTCCTAGGAAGAAATGTTACAACTGTGGAAATCCTAACCATCTTGCTACTTTTTGCAGGAAGAATAAAAATATAAACTCTATACCTCCTAAGTCAGGAGTTAAGAGTGGTTCAGTTAGGTTTAAGCCACAGAATCCTTGTTTTCACTGTGGCAGTATTTCGAATTCTATTTATACATGCAAAGAGTATCATAAGTTGTATTATGATTATTATGAACTTAAACCCTCTTTGAATAAATTCAAAATTGATTCTACATGTATAAATTCTGATAAAAAGAATGTTAGCACAAACTCTGATAAGGCTTCTGCTGCAAAAGCTAACAAACTTAATAAGGCCAAAGGATCCAAGCAAGTCTGGGTCCTTAAAACTAATCATTAGTGATTTTTGTGATTGCAGGGTAACAGGAAAAATATCCTTGTTCTGGACAGTGGATGCTCAGGACACATGACTGGAAATAAAGCCCTGTTGTCAAAATTTGTGGAGAAAGCTGGCCCAAGTGTTTCTTATGGAGATGGCAACATAGGAAGGACTCTGGGATATGGCAATATCAAACTTGGGAATGTCATCATTGAATCTATAGCTCTAGTCTCAGGACTCAAACATAATCTACTAAGTGTGAGTCAAATCTGTGACAGAGGTTATCATGTGGATTTCTTTGAAGAACACGGTGAAGTTGTAAGCAAATCTACAGGAAAAGTTGTTCTGAAGGGATACATGCATGGTAACATTTATGAAGCCAAGCTTTCAACAAACTCTGATGACTCTGCAATCTGTCTACTGAGTAGAGCATCAATTGAAGAAAGCTGGGATTGGCACAAGTGACTTTCTCATCTGAATTTCAACAGCATTAATGAGCTAGTGAAGAAAGATCTTGTGAGAGGATTGCCCAAATCAGTTTTTACTCCAGATGGCCTATGTGACTCATGTCAAAAAGCAAAACAAAGGAAAACTTCATTCAAAAGTAAGACTGAATCCTCAATTCTTGAGCCATATCACTTATTGCATGTTGATTTATTTGGTCCAGTAAATATAATGTCTATTGGAAAGAAAAGATATGCTTTGGTTATTGTTGATGAATACACCAGATATACATGGGTATATTTCATGCACAAGAAAGAAGAAACTGCATCAATCTTAACAGAGCATGTCAGACAACTGGACAAAGGATCTAAGCATACAGTGAAAATCATAAGGAGTGACAATGGCACTGAGTTCAAGAATGCAGTCATGGAAGAGTTTTGTAAAGAAAATGGAATAAAGCAAGAATTCTTTGCACCTGGAACTCCACAACAAAATGGAGTAGTAGAGAGAAAGAACAGGACTCTCATAGAAGCTGCAAGGACCATGCTTGATGAAGCAAAGCTGCCAACTTACTTCTGGGCTGAAGCTGTGCAAGCTGCTTGTTTCACACAGAATGCTACACTCATAAACAAGCATGGTAAAACACCATATGAGATGGTGAAAAAGAAGAAGCCGAACCTGAAGTACTTTCATGTGTTTGGATGTTAATGTTTTGTTCTTAAGACTCATCCAGAACAGCTTTCCAAATTTGATTTAAAAGCTGATGAAGGAATCTTTGTTGGATACCCACTATCAACAAAAGCATTCAGAGTGTATAATCTGAGAACAAAAGTGGTCATGGAATCTATCCATGTGTCTTTTGATGATAAAAAGATAACAGGACTTGAAGATTTTGATGAACATGACCAGCTGAGATTTGAGAATGAAGAAATAAATGCTGATCTACAAACTTCTGATATTCTTTCAGACTATATTGTTCAATCTATACTAGTAGATCAGACAGCAGCACATGTTGAGGGGGAGCAAGTGAACGATGAAAATGAACCCCAATCAAGTGAAGAAACATCAAAGAATGTATCTGCTGATTCATTAAACTCTGATTCATCAAACTTTGAAAGCAACATCTCAGGGGGAGCAAACAATGATTTTGGATCTACTAGTCATCACACTCAACACAATTATGAACTTGGGGAATCATCAAGATCAAATCTGCCGAGACAAAGGGTATGGAGTAGAGCGCATCCCTTTGAACAGATCATTGGTGAACTGGACACGGGTGTACAGACTAGAAGAGCAACACAGAATGAATGCAATTTCGCAGGATTTTTATCTCAAATTGAACCTAAAAAGGTTGATGAAGCTCTTGATGATCCAGATTGGGTAACTGCAATGCAGGAAGAACTCAATCAGTTCGAAAGGCAGAAAGTATGGAAGCTGGTGCCAAGACCAAAAGATAAATCTGTAATTGGCACTAGATGGGTGTTTAGAAATAAACTGGATGAAAATGGTATTGTTACGAGGAACAAGGCTCGATTGGTAGCAAAGGGTTACTCTCAAGAAGAGGGAATTGATTATGATGAAACCTATGCTCCAGTTGCAAGGCTTGAAGCAATCAGGATGTTCTTAGCATTTGCTGCACACTCCAACTTTAAGGTTTTTCAGATGGATGTGAAGAGTGCATTTTTGAACGGAGATCTAGAGGAAGAAGTCTATGTTGAACAACCCCCTGGGTTCGAAGATAAGGAATTTGAAGGTTTTGTGTACTTTCTCTTCAAAGCTCTCTATTGTCTCAAGCAAGCCCCTCGAACATGGTATGATACTCTCTCCAAGTTCTTACTTGAAAATGGTTTTACAAGAGGTATCATCGACAAAACTCTCTTTCATAAAAAGCATAAAAATGATATAATTCTGGTGCAAGTATATGTGGATGATATAATATTTGGTTCTACTAATGATTTGCTATGCAAGAGATTTGCTAAGCTAATGCAGAGTAGGTACGAGATGAGCATGATGGGTGAGTTGTCCTTCTTCCTTGGACTTCAAGTTGTTCAGAAGCCTGATGGTATTTTCATCTGCCAATCAAAATACATAAAGGATCTTCTGAAGAAGTATGGGATGGAAGAAGCAGCTACTGCCAAGACCCCGATGCCAACTACTGTCAAGCTTGATGAAGACAAATCTGGTAAGTCAGTTGACATCACGAAGTATCGAGGTATGATCGGCTCTCTCTTGTACTTAACTGCTAGTAGACCAGATATTATGTTCGCAACTTGTCTATGTGCTAGATTCCATGCTAACCCTAAAGAGTCACATCTTATAGCTATTAAACGTATTTTCAGATACCTTAAGGGAACCCCCAATCTTGGGATTTGGTACCCTAAAGGAACAGGTTTTGACCTAATTGGCTATACAGATTCTGACTTCGCAGGTTGTAAGATTGATCGGAAAAGTACTTCTGGAAGCTGTTAGTTTCTAGGAAGAAGGTTGGTATCTTGGTACAGTAAGAAGCAACACTCAGTATCTACCTCAATAGCCGAACCAGAATACATTGCGGCAGGTAGTTGTTGTGCTCAGATCCTGTGGATGAGGAATCAACTTCAGGACTATGGACTCATGTTGGACAAAATTCCAATTCTATGCGACAACACGAGTGCCATTGCCATTGCCAACAATCCAGTTCAACACACCAGGACTAAGCACATTGATATCAGGTATCATTTCTTACGAGAGCATGTCATGAATGGAACTGTGGTATTATATTTTGTTCCCACAGATCAACAAATTGCAGACATCTTTACTAAACCACTGGATGAATCCACTTTCTCCAGGTTAGTTGGTGAACTTGGGATGTTAAATCTGTCTAATTAATTTTGATAATTAATAACTGCAATTTGTTATAAATTCACAAGTATTTTAAATGTCCATATTTTTAGGACTTGTGAATTTACTTTGCATCCAGTCCTCATCTTACAGTTATCTCTATATTAATTGCCATGCTTATAAATGCTATATTTTATGGTAATTATTTAGTAAATAATTATGTTAATTGTAGCATATTTAAATAAATATTTTATTGACATATATCAATTAATGATATTTTGTTAATTTTATGTCTATTTAATTGTGAGGTTATCTGATTATTGTGGATTAATTCTTGATTTATTGTGCAACTATTTTTAAATCCATAATAATTAGAAGTATTAACTATGTGTATGTGTATAGGCTGATAGGTTTCGGCGATAAGATGTTTTTTCGGCCGACAGGTTTCGGTGATAAGATGTTTTTTCCGGCTAATTAGGTAGTTAGGTGAGAAATTATTGAGCGGTGTTATTTTTCAAACATAACCTGTCACTATTACACCTAACCTACTAATCCTTGAAACCTTATAAATGATGAGTTTTTGTTTGTGTTTAACATCATCAATTTTCAGATATACAGAGCATATACACACAATTGCTGAATATTTCAAGCTTTGATCGGAAAGATCTCACAATCTAGCTGGTGGTTTTTAGAGCGGATTTCATATTCTTGTTATACGCACTAACCCTTGTTTTTGAATTTCCTCAAAGTTTTTGAAAATGGCATTGCAGGGAAGCTTTTTAATTGCTAAAGTTAATCCTGTTTCTATTCAGCAAATCGAAACCATTCAGGATGAGCAATTTCGGGCTTGGACACAATTTTTGAATGAACATTCATTAATCCGCTATGCTTTAGTTACACAGGTGCAACTTAACCATGATGCATTGTGTGAACTATATTGCAGTGCGATTAACACTTCTGGATAGGACGGGTGTGCATTCACATATCGACTATTTGGTAGGTTGATTAGGGTCAATGAATGAGATGTTAATCGAATTCTTCATTTTCCTATGGAAAATCTCGTTTATGATCCTACACCCGAACAGATTGAAATGTTCTTTCGTTTTATAAGGTACCAATATGGCAATTTCAATACTGGTAATCTTTCTAGAATGTTTCTAACCCAGTACTGGAATTTCTTCTTTCACACTCTTAACCATGTTTTTTTCCTCAGATAGAACAAATCAAGATCGAATACCTGAATTTATTCAAATAATAGGGTATGCTGTCGCCAATAATTTGAGGATTAATTTTGGAAAAATAGTGCTTGGTCAAATCATTTTAAAAATGAAACGCTTGGGAACAAGAGATGTTCGGACTCAAAATGTCAAATGTCTATATCCAAGGTTTCTACAGTTAATATTGAATGATTTTTTGAATAATGAAGACAGGGTACGCTTGGAAAATGGTCAAAAGGTGGAATGTTCTTCCATGAAGACGAATGTAATTAATTACATAAGCAAAAAGAAATATACGGATGTGCCTACAGTCCTAACTGAATATCTAAAGACTGTCCCACTTCCGTTGTTACCACGACCGGTGAGAGCAGGTATACGACAAGGTAATATTTCAATCCCTGCTATTCCAACCTCTGTATTCCCTATTGTGTCACACGAAATACAGTTTCTACAGCCCCCAGTGGCCATCTTACCCGACCAAGAGCAGGAAATCCTACCGACTCTAACACAGGTCGAAGAGCCCATTCTACAAATGCAAACACAAACACAACAAACTCCTACACCTCAATTGTCACTTAAATGACCAGTTATCCACATTATTGAGGGAGATAGTGCCTCAGCAGCACCACATAAGGAGTTAGTTACATCAGCCGCTCTACCTCATTCTAAACGGAGTAAACCCAATAAACCTGAGGTAACGGCAACTGTTAGTGAAACAATTCTTTCTTATCCAATAAGTGAAAATGTAAATAAGGTTGAATTGACGAGAGCAACTGGTGAATCTTCCATTTTACGGAAAGATCCATCAGTAGGAGGTTCTTTTATGAACCAAGTGTCTTCACAGACGTACGAGGGAAACTTGGGTTTTGTGCCATTTAATCGATTCAAGTTTAACCTCCCAGAGGGAAAATCTCTGGATCTCTTTCGAGATTTACCACTTTTTACCAGTGGTCGGCAACTCGCTTTACGCGAGGACGGAAGCTCACGAACTTTCATTGCACCATCCGTGACCTCTGAAAAATGGGATAAGATGATTTCATTTGCAGGTACACATATCGGTGGAAGCTCTAGAGGAAAGTTGAGGGAAACACCAACAGAACATGTAAGTGTAACCCAAACCACTAAACCGAGTGAATATAGAGTGTTGAGTGAAACACCTGCAGAACGTACGAGTGAGCAACCTACTCAACCACATGCACCTGTAACCAGAAAAGAATACAGCAGACTCCTTACACGGGTCCAAACAATGGAGAAAGAGTTGCAAAATATCTGTAAGTCCATTGCAGAAATTAAAAATTTGCAACTTATTCAACATGATGCATTCCGGGTTCAATTAAGCTCCATGGCATCCCAGTTTAATCATGCAATCAACTCCTTGGTAAATCCATCTTCGTCTAATTTACCAACTCCACATCCTACTACTCTGGAGGATAACCCAACTGAGGGGGAGAAGGTGGATGATCAAGAAAAATCTACTAGGCGTAAGGGCAAGGAAAAGGTTGTTGACACGGAATTAACTTTATTTTGGGAAAAGAAAAGCTAATGGGAGTATTAGTGCTATGTGGAAAGAAAGCAAGGCAAACTTGAAGATATGTTTAGTCTAGTGGAACAATTTGTCTTGTACTTGTTCAAATTTTAGAAATCTGGAAAATGTATATATATAATCCAGAATGCATTTTAATATTATTTTTCTTTGTATTTTATTTGTATCAGTTGAGTTATCCTCTAGGTATTTGCTTGTCAAACCCTAACAATCAAATAGGGGGAGATTGTAAAGCATAATATAATGTAATATGTAATAGAGGACATATATAACTCAACTAGGATAAAAGATAAATAATATTAACTCTATACGGGGATCGTGAAAGTTGAAGAACAGGCATCAACAAGGATCAAGTAGCTGAAAGAAGTTCATTAACATGATCAAGCCTCAATGACAAAATAAGATGTACAGATGATTCAGTTGAAGGGCCAAAAGATTCTAGTGATAAAGTTTTTATGGTTGCACAAATCTTAGCAGTGTTCTTAAAGACATGATACGAAGACCATGAGTGAATGTTAGTCGTCTGTGAACCAGACTAGTTGCACTAGGCGTCAACACTTCACAAATGAATCAAAGTATCTAACTCAGAAAAACTGTTAAGAGATATGATTGAGTTTAGAGCAGTGTTGATATCCTCTAGTTAGTTGGAAGCTGAATATTTAAGGATGTCAAATTAAGAGAAAAATGAATAGTATCCAAAATTACTATTCATGTGAATAGTATCCGAAATTACTATTCATGTGAATAGTATCCAAAATTACTATTCATGTGAATAGTATCCGAAACTACTATTCATGTGAATAGTATAAGAAATTACTATTCATGTGAATAGTAACTGAAATTACTATTCATGTGAATAGTAACTAAAATTACTATTCATTTTACAAAGTAAAAGCATGTAAGTAAAAAACATGTGGGGCCCAGTCAAAATCAAAATCAAGTGTTTTGAAATGAAGAATTCGGCTGGATTGAAAAACAAGCAGCAGGCGGCTCAGAAACGTCAGCAGTTACGTTAATTTAGTTGCATAGTGACTTTCTAAAACCTATAAATAGGCATGTTGTATTTCATTTCAAAACACACCTCAACACACAACTTTCTATTCTCTCTCTTATATCATCTCTGTGTAAGCTGCTAGACAGTCCATCTAGTAGGAAAGCCGGCTTAGCCCGTTTTCAGGAAGTGTCGGGTAGAAGGTCCTCGTGCCTAAACTATCCTTATGAGTGTTTGATTTTGTAGCTGATCCATATATAGGATTAGATTGTGTAGCAAACCTCCGGGTTTTTTCTATTTAAAGATATTTCCCACACAGTTGTGTTATTTCGATTTAGTATTTTTTTTTGATTTCATATCCACATCAAAAATCGAAATATTTTTAAATAACGTATTCAACCCCCCTTCTACGTTATTCCGGACCTAACATTTATCATTTCGTATGCCGGAATTGAAAACCCCAAATCGTCTCATACACCTTCCTCGATTGTCCGATCGATTTTCCGACGAGGTCGATTACGACCCTGCGGGCCAGATTTTGCTAAATCGGTTGGGGAAAAAGGAAGAGGAATCAGTGGAGATTGTTTTCCTGTGCTCAGTTATGTGTAGATGGTCGCAGAGAGGAGAAAGATGGAGAGAGAGATCGGAGAGAAACTGTAACCATCGAGAGACACGGGAGAGAACGAAGTCAGAGGGAGATGAACAGTGGTTTGGGATACGCCGTTTCAAGTGGCGTATCCCATGGGTAGATAGGGCCATCTGTTCCGAGAAACGGCATTTTGGGCAGTGGGTACCTCATTTTAAGGTATTTTGGTCATTTTCTCTTTATTCTAAGCCAACTAAAGAAGATCGAATTTGTGATTTATTAAGAATATACTTATAGTTACGCATAAGCTAAAACTTATGTTTATACTTTGCATAGGGCAAAAAATTCTAAAATCAATTCGGTGGTGCTGAACATCTCCATAACTTCACAATTTTGGCAGGGAAATCAAGCAACCAAACCTTTATCTTTTTTACTATAAATTTGTTATTGATTTAAATTTAGTAATTTGTAATTTAGTAAAAAAACATTTAGTAATTTGTTATTATAATAAATTTGGGTAAGAGAACATAAAATTTAAACCCGGCCTCTCCATTATCTTTTTTTTACTATTATTTTAATTTTTGAGTAAAAATAATGGTGATTCGCATTATTTTAAAAATATTATATTTTAGGTTTCACAATGTGGTACACATAGGAGCATTTTGAGCCAATAAACCCCTGTGAAATTACGAGTTTGCCCTTATATATTACAAAATTACATTGATTTGCCACTTCCTTATTTATTTGAAGATAAAAAAATAAGTTATTTTGTGTTTGTGGGGAATTGAATCCACAACCTCCTTCATATATTTCTTCCTCCAAACCATTATGCTACATTATGTTTTTTGGTATGGAGTTAAAACTCTTTTTACATAAGTTCGATCTTTATATTATCCTGTTTTTACTATTATTTTAATTTATGAGTAAAAATAGTAATGACAAATATTAGTTTCAAAATTTGAAATTTCACTTTTCAAAATATGGTACGTAATTATATACACTAATTTTAAAATTTAATTCCACGCTCTTATTTTAAATGAATTAGTTTATTTTTGTTGTGAATTGAATCATTAACCTCGTCCAAACAATTCATCCTTCCGATCATTGTACTACATATATTTTTGGTTTTTATTTAAATTTTTTATTTATTTATAAATTTGACCTCTTATTTATTCTATTTTTAGTGCTACTTTAATTTTTGAGCAAAAGATAATGATAATTCACATTACTTTTAAATATTGTATTTTAGTTTACAAAACATGGTACGTGATTATATATACAAGTAATTTAAAAATTTGATAATAATATCATGCAATGTAAATTGATTTATTTTCAATTAATTAAACATTTATTACATATAATATTAACTATAATATATTTTATATTTTTACATAACAATATATAATTAAAAGATGAGATCCTTAAAAATGTCAGATATTACAAAAGTTAAAAAAAATGAATCTTGTAGATAAGTTGAGAAAGATATTCTTCCTTGAAAAAGATCATATAACATATAATAATACAAAATATAGGAATCAGTTCATATCATATATACATCGATTAAAAGTCGTATAATACACATAAAGAAATTTTGGTTGGAAAGAATATTAAAAAATTCAAAATAAATTGTAAAAAGGATTAAAAATACATTCAAGTTAACAAATATATTAGAAAATAGTATATTGCATAGCATGCACATACACAAAATATTATGATCGATCAATCACATTATATACTATGAGGCAGTTAAAATTATTTGCCTAAAAAGATAAAATGTTAAATTATGCAATTAGTTTTTATATACTGATTGGACAACATCTTTATTGTGAAACATTACGTGGTTAAATAACAAGTTTCTTGCGTTGTCAAAATTATAACTGGAATATGAATAAATATGTCATTCCTGTACGACTCATTTATTTTATGATTTTATTCTTAAATATACATTGAAAGAGAAATCAGAAATACATCAAAAGAACTTTATTTTTCCCTCTTATGTATTGACTAGATTCTTTATGAAAGAATGTCAAAAAAATGAGGATAAAATATTAAAAAATATCACTCCAAAAATTGATTTATAGTGATGAAAAACACTATGAAGAATTAAACAGAAAACCCCCTCCCCTTATTATTTAAATTTTATGTTCTCTTACCCAAATTTATTATAATAACAAATTATTAGATGTTTTCTACTTGTGACATAAATTTGTACAAATTGATATAAATGTGTTATACTATATCCAACACATTTATATGCCACAAAATATTTTATTTTGAGTGCTTATCTTAATGATTAAATCAAATTTTTTGTAAAACAAAATTGGGACATTATAACAAACATGTTTTAACGGAACCTATACAATCATGTCAATATATATTCTTTAAATCGTAAAAATAAACAAGTTTACATCAATTTCTAGAAGATGACCCGTGCCTCGCACGGGTTATTATGCTAGTAATATTTGAACTTCTAAAACGTTCTTTATCAAACAATATAAAAATTAATTTATCCCTCACAAAAAATATAATATATCAAATATTTTTAAAAAGATTAATGGTGATATTTTTGAAACGGGCCATATCGGAAATGGGCTGAAACACATTCAAGGAAATGGGCTGAAATACATTCAAAATTGAACTTTTCAATCTTCCCCCAGTCCACAAATCCAACTTGGACACATACACAAAGTCACAAATTGCACTGATGACATTGATTAAACTTTAATCCTCCATTTTACAAATTGAACACCTCCTTAATCTCAATATTATATGAACTAAAAACCCCCAAATCAACAAGCCTAAATCTCTCCCGGAATCAGAATATTTCTTTCAAATCGATTCCGTACGAATATTACAAAAATTTGTTCATACACAAAATTATATTAATGTGGTGGAGATCAGCTTCTTTTATTCTCGACAAACAAGACCAACACGACGCCGTTTCGAACCAAGAAAGCCGTCTCATTACCTCCCCTCCTCTCTCCATGGCGGAGACTCTTCAAAACCCTAACCCCGACAACATCTCGGCTTACTATCAGACCAGGGCGGCTCACCACGGCGTCGTAACGAGCGATTGGCTCGCTCAGGCTCAGGCTGCAGCTGAAAAAGAGGAAGTTGAATCAGAGAAGTCGTTTGATTCAGGAAAGGCGTTTAGTGTGATTGATGAGTTTAATAATTGGCGGAAACAGCCTGATTTGGCGGAGGCGGTTGCGGCGATACGGGCGTTGGCCAAGGTTATTAGTTCCAGTGAGGCTACTACTATGATGGAGCTGGAGATTGAGCTTAAATCTGCTTCTGATTCTCTTAAGGTATTCGTGTTCTCCTGTCGGTTTTTCGATAATTGATTGTAGTTACTGTGGTTCAGTTGTGCGGTTTCACTAGTTCTCGATTTTTTTTTATGTAACTTAATTAGATGAAAGCACAGGGTAGCAAATGAAATGAAATGAAAATGACCTTTGTTGGCGTGCACAGTTGTAATTGTTAGGAGAGGGAGTAGGAATGATATTGATAAGATGATAAATGGCGAAAATACTGGTTAGGAAGAATATAAGTTATTTAGAGCTTTTGTTTAGTTTACGTATGCTTTAATTCGTATTTGCAACTCAGGATTACTACTGATAGGAAGGAAAATTTAATTACATAATGCCCTCTTTATCTGTATTCTGTATTTCTCCCTTTTTTAATTTTTAAATTAGGCAGGGAGCACAGTGTTATAGAATGGCAGACACAAAGTTCTGCAGAATCGTTAGTTCCATTACAGAATAGATTACTGGGTGTCACTTATAAATATAGAGAATATTGAGTTTTGATGGTGAACGGAGGTAAGCTTCTATTATAATATTGTGGATAATGGATTTTATTTGTTAATACGAAGTAGAACTTAAATGAGTGAAATAGCTTATAACCTCGTGTATCTAATCTACCTAATAACACCCCTGGACTGTTATTCTTCATGGATGTTACATATACTAAAATTTGGTATATCATTAGGTAGAGCTTCGTTGTGGAAAAATATATTATGAGGTGTTATGACCAAAGGAGCAAGCCTTGTTGGTGCCAAGACCACAATACCTACCTATTTATTTTGTTTTAAATATTGCTGGAAAAGAATAACTTGGTTTGATGTTCTACGCAAATGTTTTGCAAATTATAATTCTGGTTATTTGACTATGTTCTGTACATATATCTTCATGTATCCCAGGCATGGGACACAACATCAATCTCTTTGACAGCTGGCTGTGATTTGTTCATGCGCTATGTTACAAGAACTTCAGCTCTGGAATATGAGGACTTCAATTCAGCCAAATCACGGCTTCTTGAACGTGCAGAGAAGTTTGGAGAAATATCTTACAAGGTTTGCAAACTAATTTAGCTACATGGATGCAACTGCTTCAGTGTCAATTCTTTCATTTGTTACCTACGAAGCATCATGTATTCCTATATTCAAAGAACGTTTAGCACTTTTGATTTAACTATGTTATTGCAGGCTCGTAGAATCATTGCCATGCTTAGTCAAGATTTTATCGTTGATGGCTGCACCATTTTGGTGCATGGTTTCTCTAGAGTTGTGCTAGAAGTTTTGAAGGCAGCAGCGCAAAGTAGAAAACTCTTTCGCGTGCTTTGCACAGGTTTGTGTTAAACTCATGTGTGCATATGACATGTCAATGGACTAGAAAACTGATTGGCACTTCAACATTAGCAATTGGTCCGTTTTTATCAAATCTTTTACCTCACGTTGCATAGTCCCTACAGTTTTTTATCCTTTATAGATTCTGAAGAAGCGCTCCTATATGAATAGTACTAAAAAGTAAAAAGGTCCTGATATTAAACTTACATCTACGCACATGCACACTCCAAAAAATATTAATAAACAAGAAAGTTCTTTGATAGAATCTAATTTATTTAGGAGTTGTACTTCTTGCTCTACCGTGCTACATGCTTGCTTTAATTTCTTATATGTGTATATGTAAAAAGAAGTATTCAAGTCTGCCGTGTTGAATGAGTTCTTCAATGTATAACAATTGACAGATGGTTATCAGTTGAGTCATTTACCAAAATCTTTGATTTCCATATAATCAGTTCCTTTTATTAATTTTATGTAACATTTTATTTTCAAATAAAGTTCCCTTGCAGGCTTGTTCAAAGTGCGCGTCTCTGCAATTGGTGGTTATTTTACTATTGAATATAGTTTTTTTTTTAATTTTTAAAGCGTCATAACGTTAGTAATACATAAAAAAAAATAGTGGATCAATTTATAAATTGTACATTAAAGACATGCTGTTTACTTTTTTATAAAAATTGTAAAATGAAGACGTTCTGTTACGTAGTCAAATCATAAAAAAAGAATGTAAATCTAGACAGTTTTTTATTACTTAAAATCGTAATAAATAAATGAAAAGGTCTTATTCCATATTCAGAATGGTATAAAAATTGAGGGCTTTCAGTTGGAATGCCTAGTGCTCTCCTCTAGGCTCTAGAGTCTACAGATTCGACTTACTGTAATCTTTTTGTTTCATTACTTACCCAAGATTATATAAATAAAATATCTGAACAAAGACTTACACAATTTAAAATATAATCAAACTTTTAACCGTAGATGGGCATCACAAGGACTTACACAATTGTTTTTTACGCTAATTTTAATATTTATTTGATCTAAGTAGTCAAGGTGAGCTGGATCCCACTACCCCACCCCGTCCTTCTGCCATGTGTGTGTCGAGTACTCTATTTAACGAGGTGGTAAGTATAAATATGTATGCATGTGTGTGTGTCTGTTATTTTCATGACAGTGTAATCCATTGGTGGTTGTTCAATTGTGCCCCCTAGATATGGCGGACCTGACCTTTTACCATGAACGCTCTTCCTATTGTGTGTAGAAAAATAAGATTCTCCATTCAATACCAGTGCTAAAATGATTTGATGTATTAAAAGTTCACACTAAAAAGTATCTTTGTGTTTTTAGTTCACTTGGTTTGTAATAAAGTTAAATCATATAGCGTCTTGAACTGTACATAATTTGAATTGCAGAGGGAAGGCCAGACAGGACAGGATTGAGATTGTCTAATGAACTAGCTAAGCTGGATGTCCCGGTAAAGCTTTTACTAGACTCAGCTGTGGCATATAGTATGGATGAAATTGATATGGTGTTTGTTGGAGCAGACGGTGTTGTAGAAAGTGGTGGTATTATTAACATGATGGGAACTTACCAAATTGCTTTGGTGGCGAAAAGCATGAATAAGCCTGTTTATGTTGCTGCCGAAAGCTACAAGGTAGGTCAACACATATTTGCACTTTGTGTACAACATTGCATCTAATATAATATAAATTGAGTTTTGGTTCTTGTAGTTTGCTCGACTCTATCCCTTGGATCAGAAAGACATGGTCCCTGCCCTGCGTCCAATTGATTTTGGGGTGCCCATTCCTTCAAAAGTCGAGGTCGAAACATCTGCACGGGATTATACACCTCCGCAATATCTTACTCTACTTTTTACAGATCTGGGTGTACTAACACCATCGGTAGTTAGCGATGAGCTGATTCAGTTATACTTGTAGAACCACCGAATTCTATTTCCGTCGGTCATAACAATTGCAAGTTACATTGTGGTTCATTTCTCAATTCATTGTAGTTGCTAGCTTTATCTCACTCCCTAGTCCCTACACATTTCTTTTCTTCATCTGTGACTGTAAACGAGCAAGTTTGATTCTATAGATTTGGGCTTTGCAAATTGTTCAAGTAGTAGCGGTTTTCCTTCTGGGCTTGTTTTTTTGGTGTACCTACTCGTCAATCAGCTGCTACGTAAGAGAGCTATTTGCTCTAAAGAGTTTTTGTGTTTGGAAAAAAGGGGTTGAGTTGGCACAGTGGTTAAGGTGCCCAATCCATGATAGAGAGGTCATGGTTCGACTCCTGCCGGGGTCAAACACCGGAAACACTGCCTCTACGCGTAGGGGCAAGGCTGCGTACTATCTTACCCCCTCAGACCCCGTGTTACACGGAATATACTGAGTACGTTGCGTTTGCGTTTAGTTTTTATGTTAGGAAAATGTAACTTTTTGTTGGTAAGAACTAAGAAGTATTGGAAAATGTTAAAAAATTCCAATTGTAACAAATTTTGACCACATGGTGATATAGGTAATGTGTGCAACACAATGCACTGAATCTGTGCCTAAGAAGCGTCAATCAAATCAAACTTTGAATGTAAAAAATAAAAAAGGTTGGGTAATTGACGTTGCACCAAACAAACGTAATTTTAGCATTTGTGTAATTGTTTAGTCAAATCAAATTTAGGTGGGATATTTTATTAATTCCTATTTTAGTGTTACTTATTGATGATTGATGTTGGTACAGTATAACTATTTGTTGACAAAATCCAAGCTTTTTAGATTTATTTTGCAATTTAAAATTTTGAAATTGTTGATTCCCTTTGTAAATCACTTTTTCTATTTTCGAATATTATTAACTAATACAACAAAATTTTGATAATAAAAGCAACATCCTTTTTAATAAAAGAATAATGATTGACAAATGACACATCAGTTGGATATTTCTTGAAGGAATAAATCCGTGATAAATTTGGTGGAGCTAGAAGTTACAAAAACAATCAAAGAGATTATACTCTGTACTACACTTACATTATTACTAAAATAAATTGTACTACAATGGCCTGGTAGTGCAAGATAGTACAAAAATAAAAGAGTGATGTTAGGTATCCCAAATTGGTACCTAAAAAATATTTTTAAATGATGTGGTAGATTGGAAGATTTTAATTGGAGAGGTTGGTGTGAATAGGGGTTCATTTTAGAGGGGTGTATTCAATTGTGATTTTGAAGATTTTGAGGGATTTTAGAAATTTAGGGGTATTAAATTTGGATTTTTTTAAATCTATTAAAATCATGAGGTATTCAATTTGGTTTTCAAAATGTCATTTAAAATCCGAGGGTATTCAAATGAGATTTTGATGGATTTCTAAAAAAATGTTTTAAATCTCAATGATTGTACATCAATTTTACAAGATTCTTTGTAAAATCTTTGTAGAATTTAAACAATCTGTGGATTTAAAAAATTTATTAAAATTCGTGGATTATCAAAAATCCTTCAAAATCCCAGTTGAATACACCCCGTATTATAATCAATTGCAATCGTACACATGACATTTGGGAATTTTTTTTTGAGTATCAATTTGGAATATCTAGCATTTTCCAAAATAAAAACGAAGAAGAAAAAAAAATAGGGATATTTTTGTAAATTCACAATTACCTCGAAACTGATGCAGCTGCCCGACTCGAATTATTTGGGGGCAGTAACCTAATTTGACCCGACTAAAATACTACAGAACTCCTGCCCGTGATGACATAAATCTATACTTACATATATACACACAAAGCCCAGAAGTTTCTCAAAACCCATTATTTTTTATTACACAACTTAAAAGTTAAAACCTTAATTTCATTTTCATCTCATTCTCTCTCTCTCTCTCTCTCTCAATTATATTTGCATCTAATTTTATACTTTACATACATTTAAGTTGATCTGAGGATATGTGTGGAGGAGCAATCATCTCCGACTTCGTGCCGCCGAGCCGTACAGCTCGCCGGGTCAACGCGGCCGATCTGCTTTGGAATCCACGCGCCAAGAGTGATAAGACAAGAACAAGCAACAATTACTACTCCAAGCCTTTGATTACTGACCTTGACGAGGATTTCGAAGCTGATTTTCAAGGGTTTAAGGATGATGAGATTCTTGTCAAGCCTCTCTCTTTCTCGACCAAAGGTATATCTTGTTGTCTATCACTTTTTACGTTCATTTCTATGATTATATGTGTATATGATTGTAATTGCTTGATCTAGTTAGATGTTGTATTAATCTGGATTTTCGAGATTTGAGATTTTTATTATTTTATTTTTGATTCTTATGTAATTTTTACCAACATGATTATCACTTGTGATTGTCTAATTGGAATTGTTTATAATCATGGCCTTATTATACATTGATGTTTACTAATTTTTATTATCTGAAGAAGGTGTTTTGGGGAAAAAGACTTGATTTGCCGTTAATTTATTTACCCCTCTATCAGGATTATTGGTTCAATAGTTTATCATTTATTCACTGTTTTTAAATTTTCAAACTTATTTCTTTTTTGTATATATGTATCTGAAAGCTTTCTGATGGTGGGTATTGTGTATTTTCTAGTTACTCTTTGTGTACCTTTTTTAATGAGAGATTTGTAGATGCATAACAAAAATTCTGTAAAGTGGGGGTGTCAATTATGGTTTATGGGTCATGCTTGTTTTGGTGGATCTTTACTTTTGTGTCGATCTAGAACTTTACTACAATTTGATGCAAACAAATAAATGAGCTTACAGATAAACTTCTAGTATACGAGTCATTTAGGATCGTATTGGTTGTTATTTTAGTGGCATACATATCGTTTTTGGGTTTTGTCTTTGTGAAGTTGTGTTGACATTCACACCCGTTTGAAAATTTATTTGATCTGTTTTTCTTTCATCTTCTTATAGGCTCTGATGCTCTGAAGTCTGTGGAAACAAGTGAGGATCTTGATGGTGCCTCAAAGAGAAAGAGGAAGAATCAATACAGAGGAATCAGGCAGCGCCCATGGGGTAAATGGGCTGCTGAGATACGTGATCCTCAGAAAGGTGTTAGAGTTTGGCTTGGAACATATAACACTGCTGAAGAAGCTGCCAGAGCTTATGATGCTGAGGCAAGGAGAATTAGGGGCAAGAAGGCAAAAGTGAACTTTCCAGATGAGGGTACTCCAGCTGCCGTGAAGCGGACCTCTAAGCCAAAACCCCAGGGTTCGATTCTTAAGGAAAACTCAAACTCTCGTTCAGCTGTGTACCAGAACTCCAATTTAGTCAGCCATCCAGATTGTGACTACTATAGCTCTTTAGGTTTTGTGGAACAGAAGCCCCTGCCTAAACCTAATGGTTACATAGATGCCTATCCAGCTCCAGGGACTTTTGGGCTTAAACCAGTGAACTCATCTGATCAAGGAAGCAACTCCTTTGATTACTCTGACTTTGGTTGGGGAGAGCATTCATCAAAGACTCCAGAAATAACTTCTGTCCTCTCTGCTGCTCTGGAAGGCGATGAAGCCCAATATGTGGAAGATGCAAAACCAGCCAAGAAACTGAAGCCCAACTCTGTAGACTTGGTGTCCATTGAAGAAGGTACTGAGAAGTCTCAAGAATTTGCTAGCTTTGAGTCCGAGATGAAGTTCTTCCAGACACCTTATATGGATGGTAGTTGGGATGATTCTGTAGATGCCTTCCTTGGTGGAGGAGACGCAACTCAAGATGGCGGAGCTCCAATGGATCTTTGGGCTTTTGATGATCTTTCTTGTATGCTGGGAGGAGCTTTCTAAGTGACTTGTGCTACCCTGGTAGAAGCCTATGTAGATAAGCTACATGTCAGTATATTAAGTTACTTTACTGCAATGGAAATTTTCTGTATTAACTAATGACCTTCTCTGTTGTTCATTTAGGTATGGCTGGTTACCAAGAAGACGAATAATGTGCATGATTATGTCCTAATTGTGTAGTAGAAATGGTGTTTATGTGTTTTAAAAGACAGTACATAAGTAACTATTGTCAATTTGAATTGAGACATGGAATCGGGAACTGTTGTAGTACTTAAGTTTCCATGGATGTTGAGACTGATGCTTTTGATTATCCTAAATTTTGGTTTTGATGTTATTGTTGTTCTCATTAGCTTGTTTCTTCTTTGGCAACTGCCTCTTTCTGGATTACAAACCAGTTGCTTTCCCTTGTGTGTGTGATTATCCAATGTTACAAGTCTATAGTAGTTGGCCAAATAGGGCTCCCGGTCCCTGGCAAACGTATGCCAGGGACCTCTTATTCAACGTACTGTTTCTGGACCGTTGGATGGTTGATCCAACGGCTGTGATTTAAAAAAAAGCAACACCGTATCGCATAAACTTTCTGCGGTACGGAGTAATTATCAAAATGCCCCCTGTTTTCACATAAAAAATCTACTGTTCACCGTACCGCATAAAGTTTTTGCGATACGTGAACAGTAGGGATATTTTGGTAATTACTTTGTACCGCAGAAAGTTTATGCGGTACGGTGCGATTTTTTTTTTTTAAATCAGAGCCGTTAGATCAACGATCCAATGGCTCTGAAATAGTATGCCAAATAACCGGTCTGTGGCAACCGTTTGCCACAGACCGCACCCCGCCAAATAGATGACCTCCGAGTACTTGGTGTAGCTATGGGAGATCCTGTTGATCTTCATGAAGGAGCCAGTCTCATATAAGAGCAACTCTTATAGATTAAGAGGGTGTTTGGCATTGCTTAAAATAAGTTACTTTTGACTTAATGAAGGTGTTTTTAACTTAAAGGAGAAAGTAAAGTTGTTTGCTTTAAGTTGAATGAAAGTGTTTGGGTAATTTTACTTAAAGTTAAATGGGGATTTAAAAAAATTTGACTTAAAGTGAAATTTGACTTAAAAAAATTTTAAATTTATAATATTTAAACTTTACAAGAATTGTGAAAAAAAAAAAAAAAAAAAACTTCATAAGTCATAAGTCATAAGTCAAAAGTACCTAAATGGAGCTTATGACTTTAAGCAGTTTTTTAACTTAAAGCAGGGTTTTAAGCAAGTTAGCCAAACGGAGCAAAAACTCCTTAAAGCCGGCTTCTCCTTAAAGCCAAAGCAGCCAAACAGGCTGTAACTCTCATCACATCTTTGGCTAAAAGCCTAAAATGCAGAGAAGTTTGTACATAGTGCTTCAATAATGTTGTAGTTTCTTATTCTTTAAAAAGTTGGGATCTGTTTCCAAGTAGGGATCCATTAAAAGGATCCAAAAGACCATCTTTATCTTGTATTTCCATTAATATAAGTACTTTTTTATTTTTCTCTTTTCACTTCAACTACATCGCTAAGCTTTTTCTTTTCTTTTGAAAGAAACTACATGGCTAAGCTTAAAAGTAATAATAGAGTAATAATACTAGAAAATATAAGAAATGTTGTTTGAGCTCACATGTTATTTATACTATTATGAGTAAAGTGCACTTTGTGTACTTGCAGTTAGGCTGTCAGACCACTTGGGATACTGGACTTTAAAAAGTACCTCGGGCTATACTGAACTATCAACTTTTTTATAATATGTGTACTACTGTCAAATCTGGTTAGCTCCGTTAAGTTTTTCAAGGGCATTTCAGTCTTTTCATCATCATCTTCTTCTTCCTCCAAACTTCTCTTTTCTGGATGAAACCCAGTTCCTTAATTTCTTCAAAAATCACTTTCAATTTCGAAGATAAAAATGATGGGTACGTCTTGATCAAATTCGAGATTTGGGTATTACTAAATCCATAATTCTTGAAAAGACCCTTAACGGGATCATCATCATTTCTGGTAACAGCATTTTCAGATTGGTCGACAAATATCTATGGCTAAAATTCAAGAAACACAAATGGGTTGATTTCGAACAAGTAATAACTTCTGCCCACCACCTGCACAACCCCACAAATGATTTTCTTCACCTCCATTCTCCAATTCCCTTCTGCCCCTCTTCTCCATTCGCAGCCTTATCACCTACCTTCTTCATTCTCCGTTCACCTCCTTCAATTCCACACCTCCAACCACCACCAATTTCCTCCGTTCACTTTCACCCTCCTTACTCCTCTCCTCCTTCCTCAACAATCACCACTTCACCCCTTTCTACTCTGTCCTTCATCACCCACCAACCTCTCACTCCGACTCACTCCTAACCCAATTCACAACACAGAAACACCAACCATCCTCTCCATTTCTTTTCTTTCCAGCCTCCCCACCTCGTCAATCCCCCCTACCGCCATCAACCCACCACGCCTTTGCAGCCATTACTCCTCCAATACCCACCTCCTTCATTTTCCGACCAACAACCTCCAATCGTCCGTCTCCTTCCACTCTTCACTCCGCCTCCTCCCACCGTTTTCGCCCCATCTCATAACACCGCCACACCTCCCTACCCACTTCTCTGATTTATGTGTTTTAAGGCAAGAGTTGAAGGAGTTGTTAATTAGATAGATACAAAGTGTGTGTGTGTATATGTAGTTGGTTTGTAGAGGGAGTTTATGTTAGAGAGAAACACAGGGTATATCCAAATTTGAATGAATTTTATTTAAGGGTGGGGGTATGCAATTGAAGTTAAGAAGAAGAAGAAGAGGTGAACTTGGAGACCTAATTAGTGTGATCTGGGTAAAGTAGCGATATATATATTGCAGAAACAATAAGACACATTAAAAAGTCTTTTTTACCCCAGGCTGATAGACGACGTTAGGGTCATTTAACGGAAAGGGGCAACTCGTAACGAAAAGTGAAGTTCAGTATAGCCCGTGGTACTTTCTAATGTCCAGTATCCCAAGTGGTCTGATAGCCTAACTACAAGTACACAAAGTGCACTTTCCGAAATATTGGAAGTTTTGGTACCTGTTTTTTGGTACTAAGTGAATTTATTTATTTACCCTTCATTATAAAAAAAAATATATATGTGATATCTATACTATTAAAACTTCTAAAATAAATAATAACATAATATAAATTAATGGTAAGTAGTCAATTGCCTTTTTTCGCATTTACTTTTAATTGAAAATATTACATTTTATTAACTCCTAAAAACATCAATCGTACCATATCTTCCAATCATTAATATTTTCTTCCAAATTAAAACACGTTACCCTTTTAATTTAAAACTAGTCTTATAATCATTAATATATTAAAAATGTGACTTCGAGTGGGTTTTTGATGGTTTTGATTACATATATGCATAGATTGGTGCATATAAAGATGTTGTGTATATGTATAGATTAATATAATATCATATTTTTCGATTATTAATATATATATTAAAAATATGTATACGCTGTTTATAATAAGAAAACATTAGCCGAAACATTAAAAATTTTGAAACTTATTTTTTTTGTATATGTTTCTTAGTATATCGTGAATTTACTTATTTAAAATTTATTATAAAGAAAAATATATACAATATATATACTATTAAAACACCTAAAATAAATAATAACATAATATAATTACGACAATTAGTCGATTGTGTTTTTCACATTTACTTTTAGTTGAAGATAAACACCTAAAAACATCAATCATATCATATCTTCCAATCATATCATATCTACCAATAATTAATATATACCAAAAAATTTCACATAATATCTTCTAATTATTAACAAAATATAATAAAAATCTGTATACTACGAATAATGATCATTAGATTTTTAGTAAAAAATCAAAATCGTTAGATCTAATGATTAAATATAATATATTCAAGGTTCGAATCCTACCAATGACATATTTATTTTAAAATTTTATAATATAAGTTTTAAACCATGCATATCATTAATTAAATTTATATTAAATTATTAATATTAAAATTAAAATAAAATATTATAAATAATGATTATATAAAAATATATTTATAACATAAAATAAAATTTGTTACATATCAAAAAAAAAATCTATACATCGCACGGGTTATAAGCTAGTATCACTAAAATTTAATGTTTTAATATTGTTTTGGGCTACTTGTAAGAATACTCAGGTTGCATTTTTCAGTACAATTTTATTTACAACATGAAATGTAATTGTTGCAATCTAAACTTGCTTTGTAACTTGCTTTTACCGTATTTTTGATTGTTTTTTTTTAAAAAATATGGATATTTTTAATCATTTTCCTATTGTTTTTTAGGAAACATGTTAAAAATCTTTGAAGTTGCTCGAAGGGATGTTTACGATATTTAATCCAACATGAACATGTTACTAGTCGGAGTTGATTTCTATAATGCAAGGGTTGGGCAAACATAATATCGTAGCTACTAATTATAATTTAATTTTAGTGACTTTTTTGACGGTCCATATAAAAAACTAGTAGATAATGTCGCGCATCGTGGCGGCGTTATAACTTTTTTTTTAAAATAAATATAATATATAAATTTAATAGTTATAGTAATTTTTTTAATGAACGGCTTTCTCATCAAACACGATTCTTTTTATTGAGCCGTTCTCTCGTCAAAACTAAAATCTCAACTTCAACATATATAATAAAAACTTGTATAATGATTTTTATCCATAAAAATCGAAACCTAAAAATAAAATAAAATTTATAACATCAATATCAAATTCTAATAGCTATTATAATCTTTACTAGTGAACCGTCTTCCCGTTAAATACGTTTTGAGCCGCTCTCATTTGTAACCGAAATTCGAACTTCATTACTCCCTCTGTTTTTTTATGCTAGTCTCTTGACTTTTCTGCACGTACTTTTAAGTGTTTTGACTGCGTAATTAAAATTATTTTTTTCAATTAATTTTTTTTGTGAATTAAAATTTTGATTATATATTTTTATTCAAAAAAAGAAAATTTCAGAAATAATAATTTTAACTATGTGGTCAATGCACCTAAAAATGTGTGCAGAAAAGTCAAAAGACTAATATAAAAAAACAGAGAGAGTATATATTATTATTGATTATACTTATCATTTCCTTAAAAATTAAAACATTAAAAGAGAGTAAATTACAATTTTTACGTTTTTTAAACTTTCCAATATTTATGGAGTTTTAAAAGATGTGTTGAGTATTGAACACAGTAAAAGAATACAGAGGGGGGTGAATGGATTCTTGAATTTTTCGTTGGCTTGAGTCTATGTAGCAGTTAAGTGTTTGTGTGTGCGGAAGTGAAGGTGCGGATAAAGAACAACACAAGACACAATATCACTTTAATCTAATGTATTATTAGATAAAGGTTGCTACAATCTGTGAATACAAATGATAGTATTCTCAGCTTCGTTTTTCTCAGAGAGATATTGCTTACAGTGTATGAAAAACTTGACTCACAAAGTTAGGTGATGACTAAGGAAGTGAGGTTGTATCCTTATAGAACATGGATACAACCTACTTATTACAAATAAGGTAGCTAAACAAATTTCTTTCTAGTCTGTCTATCCTTTTTGAGTAAGTGTCTAAACGGTTACAGATTTGACTTTGCAAAGCCTGTTCAGATCCACTTCTTTAGCCCCCTTGTCTCTTCTATATCTCTCCAAGCTTCCTTGTAGGCTTTCCAGAGCACGTTACAGATTGTGGTCCATAAAGTGCATTGGCTTGTTGTAGGTTTCAGACTTGTACAATTTCTTCAGTATTTTGTCTCCAAGAATGTATTCGAGAAGTGACTAAGTAAGTGATTCGAGAACTAGAATTGACTTGATCGTTAACTCTGAGTTCTCGAACACTGTTATATTGACATATCGAATCACTTCTCGAATAGATCTTTTCTTCAGGATTCCTTGAGTTGTCGAATAGAACACTTGACTTGTCGAATCCTTGAGATATCGAATAGCTTTTTGAGTCCTTGAGATATCGAATGGAACTTTGACTTGTTGACTCCTTGAGAACTCGAATACCATTTTTGACTTGTTGACTTCTTGAGTTCTCGAACAGAGTAATAGACATATCGAATCTCTGAGATATCGAATGAGATATCGAACAGTGTATTCAGAGATATCGAATAGTGTCTTGAGATATCGAATCCCTGACTTCTCGAATGCTGGACTTCTCGAATAGACAAATATACTTCTCGAATTGGTACTTAGGCAGATTCTTCATTTCTTCAAATCCCAACTGTGATTATTTGACAGTCTTTATCTTCTTGCTTGAGGCATGAACCTTGGAACTTCTTTCAAGCATTATTCTTGACTATATAAGTACAGTTACACAACTAGGATTTGATGCCTACTACAAGTACAAAACAAATAGAAACTCTACAACTAGAGGTTCCCTCAGTTAAGAGGTCATGTAAGTAATGCAAAGCATTACAAACAATTAGTCTTGTTATTAGATGTATACAGGCATGCCTCTGTGACTAACAAGATGAAAATGCATCTAATTTCTTCTGTATATTAGAGATATTCTTGTATTTATTTACAGTATTCGCATCAGAATGTCTTTCTATTATGTTAACCCATAATATTTTTTTCTTTTTAAATACGAAGAATTTTCTTTACGAGAATAATATTGAATTTATGGATACATTTTCCTAATGTAAGGATAATTAATTTGTATAAAAATTAAAATAAAGGATTTCTGAAAAAACAATATATAATTTTAAAAAATCATATAAGATGACTCTACAGTCCTCGTATTTTAAATCCAATAAAAAAATTATTATATATACCCTCTATATATTCAAACACATTTTCTACTACCAATAATATTTTTAATTATATAAATTTAAACATTTAATTATAATAAAAAAATTAATTATATGTCTTACAAACACCTATTCTATTCCCAATCGAAATTTTTAATTATATGTCATTCCTATGAATTCAAACCTTTCTTCTCTATGAATTCAAACACCAATTATACTTCTAATATGTTAAAGGATAGTTTTTAGATATTACCTAAAATTCTAAAAAATTAGAAAAATGTATTAAGGGTATCTAAAAAATTGAAAATATTTATATTCTATTATATCATCAATATTAAATTTTAATAATTAACACGATATTCTCTAACTAAACGCTTTTACGTCAAATACGGTTCTTCCTATGTCTTCCCTATAAATTTCAACTCTTCATCACTATAAATTCGAACACCTATTCTATTTCTAAAATGTTAAAAGAATATTTTTATATTTTATAGTCTTTAAAATTCTAAAATATTAGAAAAATAGATTGAGAGCATTTAAGAGGCGTCACCTGAATTCTCGCGTATCCTCCTTGATATTGATATTATTAATATATTGAAAATTTTATTATGTAGAAATTTTATTATATTAAATAATATATTTTAACATAGGGTTTAATGTGCATGAGGATGACCTCAGGGTTGTACCTAAGGTTAAAACAATTTCAATATAAATTTAAGGGTATTTATGTAAATCTCTGAAAGAAAATTATATTTACAAAAATACCCCTGCGGGGCCATTATTTTATAAGTACATTATACATATTTGTTATAACCTTAGGAGAGATCCCTAAGGACAAGCTCAGACCCAGTTTTCTCTTTAACATATTATGATATTACAATATAAAGAAAAAAAAGATTTATCTACTTATGATTCGGAATTGACGACAGTTAGTCATGCTTTTGTTCGCGTGTTACATGGTATATATGTGCTTCATCTCTTTGATCGGCCAGAAAAAATAGATGCATTCACATGGAATAATAATAAATATAATTTGAAAACACCTAAATGATGAAAATGAAAAATCAAAATAAAATTATTAAAACAAATTTCTCTCATAGCCAAGTACGTATGCCATTAAAATATAGAGTGTACAGAGACAACGGAATACATAAATATTTATTCAATGTAAAAAACTATACAATCAAATATATGTATGTTGTCATGAATATATAATCTTTATCAGGGAACTCACTCTAAAATTCAATGGATGAATTTGCGATGATCAACATATTTGGTGTCTTACAATTAAACTCCATGACATGTTATACATGAAGAACTTTCACACCGCAAGAATGGTAAGAAGATAGTTAGATTAGAAAACAAAACAATATAATAGGAAGAAACAAAAAATTACAAATCACAAAAGTCTGTGAAAAGTTAATGGGCAATTTTGTTATATAGCCATTATTAAAGTTTTTCATATAAATTCGAACTCTTATCCTTAATAAATACGAACACCTATTCTAGATCTAATAAATTCTAGTTCTTCTGTATAGTAGGGTATCTCCTCCAACCTTTGCTTTTGAGGCTTGCAGAAACTTCAAGAATGCAGCATCATGATAAACCTCTGAGTTTGCTACTTCTATCAGCTTGGCCTCTGTAACCACATTCACTTCCACTGGATCAGCTTCATGTTTAGAAGGTTGGACTAGATCATTTGGCATGGATCCTGCCACCACTGTGGTGGTGATAGTTTGCTTCTGGCCACTTGGAGTAGTGATGTGCACAGGTGGTAAAGTGACCACTGGCAGTGTTGGAGGCTCATTCAGTTTAGCTTTGCCTTTGCCTGGCACATGAGGTGGTGTTGATTTTGAAGTTCTTTGAGCACCCTCATTGATCATGATTCCTTTTTCTTTAGGCTTCTCCACCTTAGGATTTGAGTTCCTTGTCCTCTTCTCCCCCTTAGGCTTGTTGTCAGGCACAGAGGCTTTAGAATTGACCTTTGGGTTTGAAGATTCTTCAGGTAGAGAGAGATCCATGTGCTTCATCATGGCAGCAAACATAGATTGCTGATGCAGAAGGACATTAGCTGTGGTGGTTGCTTGAGTGTCCAACTGATCATTGAGAGGTGCAACCTTGTCTGTAAGATGAGCATTGGACTTAGTGAGAGTAGCCACCTCCTTTTCAAGAGTATCCACTTTAGTGAATAGCTCATGTGCCTTGAAACCAGACAAAGATTGATCCTGCAGTCTCTTCACTTCATACTTTAACAGTTCATGCACAGGGACTTCAGTCACTAGCTTGTCTCCATAAAGATTTTTGAACATTGTCCTTAGCATGGCATTGGATTCTGTAGTCTGATCAGATAGAGCTTGAAATTTATGCCCCAGACCTGTGACAGAATCTTTTAGAAGAGCCAAACCATTGTCCATCTTAGTGCATGTAGACTTGCATTCCAGAATGTCCTTGATGACTGACTCCAACTGGGGAAATTTGGAGATGAATTCTCTTTTGACTTCATTGACTTGGTGGATTGTGGCTGCAACTACTTCATTCACTTCTGATTGCAGGCCTTTGCCAAGATAGTGTGCAGCCTTCAAGATCCCCTTATAGATGTCATTGACAGCCTCATACACATCACTGGGGGTTAGAGATTTGGCATTGGACCCCAGTGAAGTGATGTATTCTTCTCTTAGATGTTGGAGGCCTTCTGAGAGAGATACAAAGAATTTGCCTTGCAACCAAGCATCCACATTTCCATCTCTTTCAGCTTCATCTGCTATTTTCTGTTGTTGCTGCTCTACATCTTCTTTATGACATAGCAAGATGACTTCATAGTCAGAGTTGGGTAGGTTTGAGGTGACCAAGTTTTGGGCAATCTTTACGAACTCAGGGATCTGATCCACAACCAAGCTTTGAAGTGCTTCAACCGTCAATTGTGGTGGAACAGACCCTGATCCTGAAGCACTGTTGCACAGGCTTCAGCCATTGTGACAAGAAGTCAGAGCTAGAGCTAGGAAAGCTAGACTCCTCAGTTACATATGCAACTTCTGCAACCGGATGGATTGACTCTCCTACTGGTGTCTCCACAGAAGTGGGATGAGTTACACCAGTAGTTGACACAGGCACAGAGTCTCTAGTGAAAACTAGTGGAACCTCTGTGTTTGTGATGGTGTCATTAGGATATGCCCCAGCATGCATTCCCTCACCATCAAAATGTGGGTCCTGGGTGGTGAGCAAGGTGTCATGCACCAAGTCACTTGAAATCATTGGCTCATCAAGAGAAAAGAATTCTTGATGATCAATGCCTTGCTCCTCAATAGTTTGAGTTGCAGGCTGCAAAGAAATTTGAGTGGTAGATTCTGGAAGAGAAGTGTTTTGTAGAGTAGATTTTGGCAACTCCCCCTGAGAGATAGAGGGAGTTTCAAATGTGATGTGCTCTCCACTCAGTGTTGTGCCAGCCTTATCACTCCTAGGTGCTGACTCTTTACAGATAGGTGCATTGGGGAGGATGCTTGATTCTATAGATGCACCCTGTTGAGAGGATACATCTAGTGAGTTGTTTGCCCCTAATTTTACAACTTCAGCCATTTGTGTGACTAAAGAGGTGGTCTTAGTTTTCTTTTTCTTTGTCCTTAGTAAGGGTGACTCTGGTTCCTCACTTCCTACACCTAGTTCAACAGCCAATGCTGCTTCAGATAGAATATTTAAGGGTGCCGACATGACTTCCTTTCTCTTCTTTTTACTAACATCACCCTTTTGAGAGGATGATGCAGTTGGTTCACTGTGTGGTAAAGTGTGTGGCTGAGGGGGGTGGTTAGCAAGCCCTGGGTTAGCATTTTGTTCTACTTGCTTGGGCTGTGTTAACTGAGATTTTGACTCAAATATTGGCATGTTGTGGGGGTAAGTCCTAAACAAACCCTCCATTTGAGGAGTGATGTTAAGTCTTACATCCACATCATTCCTAGTCTCCAAATTACCAAAAATGAGTTTGGTCATGGATTTAGGATAGCCTATTCTATTTCTATCTATCCCAGGCAGTTCAATCAATTGAGCATTTTTAAAATTAAGGACAGATTGAATAAAGCGAGGGAAGAAAATGTCAGTACCTCTCTTGGCTGTGTTCTTACCAAGTCTCCCATACAGCTCTTGTAGGATGATTTGACCAGCATCTATCTTCCTTCCATAGGCCAATGCATAGCCAATTTGCTGCGCAGGTGCACTGATTTGATCAAAGCTTGATTTCCTGGTAGTGAAGACTTGAAGAAGAGTGGCAAACACATAGCTCCACTTCTTTCTCAGATTCTTCCTGTTTAGCTTTCCAAGATTGATCCCATCTGAGTAGTTGATGAATTCAAAGAATTCTTCTAACTCTGCATTTGTGGCCAGTATGTCATATGACTCTTGTTGTAGGCCCAGTGCCTGATTCATGTCTGCAGTGGTGATAGTGATTTCCTTATCTTGAATCTTGCAGTAGATGATATATGAGGTTATTGCACTTTCCAGGGCTACAACTTCCACAATAGCAGTTCCCCAAAACTGTTCCAGGATATCTAGATACAGAGTTGGGTTGGCAGAGAATGCATCCTTGATGTATGACTCAGCCATCCATTTCACAAAGCATTTGAAGTTCGCATTTGGTGCTTCAACGTCACTGGTTAAGGCGATAAAATTGGTGTTGAACTTTACTGTTGCCATTGATACAGAGAGAAGAGAAGAAAAGGTACAGGTTGAAGAAGAAGTTTAGCTTTTGCAGTTAGGGTTTTCAGAGGTTTTGGGAATTTAGATGCTTGAGAAGTCGAATGAAATGAATCGAATAGATGTAAAATTGTATAAGTATGAAGTACTTGAATTGTCGATTAGATGTATGTTTTGTATCGACAAGTCAGGTATTCGAGAAGTAGAAAACAACTATTCGATAAGTCAAGAAAGGCTTAATCGATAACTCAAGTAGATTGTAACTCACAGCTGGCAGTTATCTAACTTAGAAATAATTCTAAATTAAATAAAATGTGTTTTTATGAGTGAATTAAAATTTCAGACAAAAATCCAAAATCGGTTGAAATTCAGCGAGAATTCAGCCTTTTCAAATGATTCGAGAACTCAAATATAGTGTTCGAGAACTCAGCCATTAGAGAACTCAATTACCATATTCGAGAAGTCAAGAATACCTCTATTCGATAACTCTAAAAGACTCTATTCGAGAACTCGAGAGTGCTCTAATGAGACTTGTTAGAGATGTCAAATAGTAAACCATTCGAGAAGTCTGACTTATCGAAATATACTCATCACTCACAAAAAAAAATAATTTAATTTTCACTATCTTTTAAAATTTACCAGCCATATTCATTGAAGAATATTCTAGCAAATTAAACAGTGATTTTCTCAAAATTTCATAGAAATTTCAAGTTAACAAAAATATGATTTTCCAACATATGCAACAGATTTGAAATATTTATAAATCATATTTCAGCCAACACTTACTCCAAAAATATTGAGAATTTAGATAAAGTAAGTGTTTACTGCTGCAACAAACTAGATGCTATATTCAATTAGCCAGAGTCTGAAGAATTCAGCATTCCAATCTCACTAACCAACCTTGTGAAGGTGGCTTCATCTAATGGCTTAGTGAATATATCAGCTAGCTGTTTATCTGTAGAGACATAATGCAACTCAATGGTTCCATTAGTTGCCTGTTCTCTAATGAAATGATATCTGATGTCAATGTGCTTTGTCCTAGAATGATTGACAGGATTGGCAACTATAGAGATTGCACTTGTGTTGTCACACATGATTGGAATTCTTTCCAACACAAGTCCATAATCTCTAAGTTGATTTCTAATCCAAAGCACTTGAGCACAGCAACTTCCAGCAGCTATGTATTCAGCCTCAGCTGTAGAAGTTAACACAGATTGTTGTTTCTTGCTATACCAAGAGACTAACCTTTGTCCAAGAAACTGGCAGCTACCTGAGGTGCTTTTCCTATCCACTCTACATCCAGCATAATCAGCATCAGAATAGCCAACCAGATTGAACCCTGTGTCCTTAGGATAAACCCAAGTTTGGAGTGCCCTTCAGATATCTAAAGATCCTTTTTATAGCAACCAAATGTGATTCTTTTGGATTTGATTGAAACCTTGTACACAGGCATGTAGCAAACATGATGTCTGGCCTACTTGCAGTGAGGTAGAGTAGAGAACCAACCATGCCTCTGTAGACTGAGATATTTACTTTCTTGCCTTTAGCATCTTCATCCAGTTTAGTGGCAGTGGCCATGGGTGTCTTGGCAGGTGAACAATCTTCCAAGTCAAACTTCTTCAATAAATCCTTGATGTACTTGGTTTGACTGATAAAGATACCATCCTTCCTTTGACTGACTTGCAATCCTAGGAAGAATGTCAACTCTCCCATCATACTCATCTCATATCTGCTCTGCATGAGTTTAGAGAATTTCTCACACAGCTTCTCATTTGTAGAACCAAAAATGATATCATCCACATAAATCTGAACTAGGATAATATCATCACCATGCTTCTTGTAAAACAGTGTCTTGTCCAATGTGCCTCTAGTGAATTGATTTTCAAGCAGAAATTGTGATAAAGTATCATACCATGCTCTTGGAGCCTGCTTAAGTCCATACAATGCCTTAAGCAATCTGTAGACAAATTCTGGGAAATGTGGATCCTCAAAGCCAGGTGGTTGTTGCACATAAACCTCTTCTTCCAACTCTCCATTCAGAAATGCACTCTTGACATCCATTTGATAAACTTTAAAGTTTGAATGGGCAGCAAATGCCAAGAATATTCTGATGGCTTCCAATCTAGCAACAGGAGCAAATGTTTCATCATAATCAATGCCTTCCTGTTGAGAGTATCCTTTTGCAACCAGCCTTGCTTTGTTTCTTACTATTACACCATCTTCATCCATCTTATTCTTCAGAACCCATTTTGTTCCAACAATGGTTCTATTCATTGGTGCAGGCACAAGTTCCCATACTTTGTTCCTTTCAAATTGATTCAGCTCCTCTTGCATAACAATAATCCAATCTGGATCCAACAGTGCATCATCAAGTTTCTTAGGCTCAACCTGTGATAGAAAACAGCCATAAAGGGACTCATTCTGAGTTGCTCTCCTAGTCCTTACTCCTGCATTAGGGTTTCCAATGATTTGCTCTACAGTGTGTGATTTATCCCATTTCCTTGAGTGCTCAGCCTGATTTCTTATTCTTGATGTTGCTTCATCATCCAGATCATGATCATTCTCATTTCCTCCCCCTGTGAGGTTGCCACTACTCACAGGTGTGTCTTGGATGCTTGTTTCTCCACTGTTGATTGACACAAATTCTTCTCTTGTATCATCATTCACTTGAGTTTGTTGAACTTGAGTTTCAACTTCAGTTTCAATCTCTTCATCAGAATCATCTAGATTATCAAACTTTAGTGGATCTTTATCTTCATCATTGGCTTCTTCTAGTCCAGGTAGTTTGCTGTCATCAAATGTCACATCTGTGCTTTCCATAATTTTCTTTTGACTAATGACATAAACTTTGTATGTAATTCTTTCCATAGAGTAGCCAAGAAAAATTCCTTCAAATGCCTTTGCATCAAACTTTCCAACATATTCAGAATTATCTTTCAATACAAAACATTTGCTTCCAAAAGTATGGACATACTTTAGAGTAGGCTTCTTTCCAGTCATTAAATTGTAAGGTGTCTTTCCAGTGTTTTTGTTGATGAGGGTTCTGTTCTGGATATAGCATGCAGTGCTGACAGCCTTAGCCCAAAAACATTTAGGCATCTTTGCATCAAGTAACATTGTTCTAGCATCCTCAATTAGAGTTCTATTCTTTCTCTCAACAACTCCATTTTGTTGTGGAGTCCTTGGAGCTGAGAATTGCTGAGAAATACCATTCTCTTTGCAGAATGCTTCAAGTATGGCATTTCTGAACTCTGTTCCATTATCACTCCTTAGTGCAATCACACTTGCATTGTTGGCCTTTGCTTCCTTGTCAACTTTCTTTATGTGCTCAATGATTACTTGTGGAGCCTCATCTTTTGATGCCAGAAATTCCACCCATGTATACCTTGTAAAGTCATCAACCATCACCAAGGCATATTTCTTTCTTCCTAGTGACATAATATTGACAAGCCCAAACAAATCCATATGAATGAGTTGTAGGGGCTTGGTTATTGATGTCACTGTCTTTGACTTGGGGCTTGATCTTTTCATCTTTCCTTTTTGACAAGCCTCACACACTCCTTCTTGACAGAATTCAAGTGTGGGCATGCCTCTCACTAACTCTCTTTTGACTAGAGAATTAATGGCTTTGAAGTTCAGGTGTGATAGTTTCTTGTGCCACAGCCAACAATCTTCATTTGATGCCTTTGAGTAAAAGCAACAAATTTTGTCCTTGCTTGCAGAATCCATATTGGCTACAAACATGCTTCCTTTCCTTACTCCAGATAGAGCAAAATCACCAGTCTTCTTGTGGGTGATCAAACATTCATCTTTGTCAAAATCCACCTTGAATCCTCTATCAGTAAACTGACCAACACTTAGTAGGTTATGCTTGAGTCCCTTGACTAGTGCTACATCTTCAATGATGATATTACCAACTTTTAACTTGCCATATCCCAATGTGTTACCAATGCTGTCATCTCCAAAAGCAACCATTGGGCCAGCCTTTTCCTCATACTTTGATAGCAGAGCCATATCACCAGTCATATGATTTGAGCATCCACTGTCCAAAATCTACATGACCTTCTTTTCATTTTCTTTGCCCGGCAACCACAAAGGTATTACTTTTCCTTTGGTACCCAAACAAGTTTGGGTCCATGTGACTTAGAAATAGTTTTATCATAAACAACATGCTTATCAACTTTCTTGGTATTAGTCTTCTTGTCACTTTTAGAGGTATTAGAACCTGAGATTTCAGACTTAGGTGACAGAGGTACCTTCCTAGCTTTAGGAGGACTTAAAGACTTTGACCTTGTGTAGTGTGTGTGAGAATTGTGACTGATACAACCATCAATGAATTGCCTTCTTAAATTAAAACAACTAGTCATTACATTCATATTGCATGACATACAGTCAAATTTATCACAAAAAGATGCATCTCTATGTCTTAGAGGCACAGAACAATCATAGAAAGGTTTAGGCACACTACCAACAGGTTTCTTGCATGCATGAGTTAAATGATTGGTACTGAAACAGTTCTGACAAGTTTTCCTAGGGGCATTAGGAATATAAGCATAGTTGTTATCTTTGTTAATCCCTAGCTTGCCATTTCTGTTATGTTTCTTCTTAGTCACTTTCTTCTCTGAATCACTCTTCCCAGCTGAAACAAACTTAACAAATTTCTTAGGTCTTGATCTATCAACTACTGACTCCTTGGCTTTTGATGTGACACTCTCACTCTTGGAGGATGCTTGTTGTTCACTGGATTGTGCCTCATCCTCATCATTCAACATTTGCTTGATGAGTAAGGCATCCTCATCAATTTCAAATGTTGATTCTTTAAAAATTGGGTTTTCAGCCTTTTTCAAAATGTGAGGCACTTCCTCATGAACAACTGTGTCATCTTCAATGACAGCATAGCCTTTTCTCTCCTTAAGAGAGTCATAGTCAAGTCCAATAGCAGCCTTGGGTTTAGCCTAAATTTTCTCACAGTAGGATTGCACTAGACCAGATGATTTCTTAAATGTTTTCAGTTTGAATTCATTTTCAGCTGATTCATCCCTAAGAGCCTTTTCCACTTGACTAGCACATAGAACCTTATTATGCAGATATTCAACTTTTTTCTTAAGGTTTTCTACTTGCATAGCAGTTAGCTCAAGTTCCTCATTCTTTCTGGTTAACATTTCATTTTTAGTAGACAATTTAGCAATCTCCTCATTAGCAGCAGTCATACTAGTATGAATATTAAACATCTCAACAGATAGTTGTTCAATCATGCATTTATACTCAGAAACAGACATATCTATAGTAGTGAGAGATGGTACCTGAGAATCAGATGGAGATGTGTCATCCTTGGAGTTGGCCATCAAGGCATAGTTGCAAAATTCTTGTGCCTCTCCATCACTATCAGAATCATCCCAACACTTCCCTTCAGCAATGTAGGCCTTACCTTGTGTTTGCTTTTTCAGAAGGGCCTCATACTTAGCTTCGAGCTCAAGAAACTCTCTATCCTTCTTTTTAGGCTTCTTGCATTCACTGGCAAAATGCCCTAGGTCATTGCATCTATAACACCTTATAGATGACCTATCCACATGGCTGGTTTTGAACTTGTTCTTGTTTGGTTTCACAGGTGCCTTGCTCTTGTTGAATGAATGGTTTTGGGTTTTGGGTTTGAAGGGTTGATTCCTTTTGAATCTGATGTTTGGAAATTTTCTGGCCATGAAAGCATATGAAGTGTTTTCCATCCCATCTAGTTCTTCAAGAGTGTAAAACTCTTCTTCCTCCTTCTCCTCAACAGGTTCACTAACTTCAGCTTCAGTTTCTTCATCATCATCTACTATCTCCTCTATCCTTAGCTGGCTTGTAGATGCTTCTAGGTCTTGAATAGATTTGTTGACAATCAGGGCACATGATGTGTTTATCATTCTGCCTTGGTTGGCCTGGATAGCCCTTTTCTGAAGCAACTCAAGCTCATGAGTTTTTAAAACTCCATAGAGCACATCATAAGTGATTTTGTTCAAATCTCTTTCTCTTAGAGAAATGACCCTTTGCTCTAGATGATTTGGTGAAGATAGCAGAAACTTCATGTTTAACTCCTTGGTGCTATAAACCTTGCCATTCATCTGCAACTCAGTGACTATCTTGTGAAATCTTTCAAACATCTCAGTAATGCTTTCCTTGGGCTGTGCCATGAAAGCTTCATGCTGTGTGACCAGTATCTGTTTCTTGTTTTCCTTGACCTCATCAGTTCCTTCACATAACACCTCAATGTGATCCCACATTTCTTTGGCAGATGTGCATGATGCAATGTTTGTAAACATTGACATGTCCATCGAATCAATAATTAGCAACATGAGGTGACTGTCAAGAGCAACATTCTCCCTTTCTGATTCTGTCCATTTGGATGGTTCCTTGGCCTCATAGGATCTTGGAATAGTTGTGGTTCCAACAGTCTTTTCAGGTATCTCTTGTTGTGGAACAAAAGGACCATTCTTGAGAATCTCAGGATACAAAGGATGAGAGGCTTTGATGAACAACATCATCTTTATCTTCCAGAGGTTGTAATTTTCTTTGTCAAACTTAGGGACTTTCACCGTTCCTGTAGTCTTTGGTGTATTCGAACTCATGATCGTTTTTCTGTTTTTGAATAAACAGCCCTCTCTGATACCACTTGTTGAGTATTGAACACAGTAAAAGAATACAGGGGGGTGAATGGATTCTTGAACTTTTCGTTGGCTTGAGTCTATGTAGCAGTTAAGTGTTTGTGTGTGCGGAAGTGAAGGTGCGGATAAAGAACAACATAAGACACAATATCACTTTAATCTAATGTATTATTAGATAAAGGTTGCTACAATCTGTGAATACAAATGATAGTATTCTCAGCTTCATTTTTCTCAGAGAGATATAGCTTACAGTGTATGAAAAACTTGACTCACAAGGTTAGTTGATGACTAAGGAAGTGAGGTTGTATCCTTATAGAACATGGATGCAACCTACTTACTACAAATAAGGTAGTTAAACAAATTTCTTTCTAGTCTGTCTATCCTTTTTGAGTAAGTGTCCAAACGGTTACAGATTTGACTTTGCAAAGCCTGTTCAGATCTACTTCTTTAGCCCCCTTGTCTCTTCTATATCTCTCCAAGCTTCCTTGTAGGTTTTCCAGAGCACGTTACAGATTGTGGTCCATAAAGTGCATTAGATTGTTGTAGGTTTTAGACTTGTACAATTTCTTCAATATTTTGTCTCCAAGAATGTATTCGAGAAGTGACTAAGTAAGTGATTCGAGAACTAGAATTGACTTGATCGATAACTCTGAGTTCTCGAACACTGTTATATTGACATATCGAATCACTTCTCGAATAGCTCTTTTCTTCAGGATTCCTTGAGTTGTCGAATAGAACACTTGACTTGTCGAATCCTTGAGATATCGAATAGCTTTCTGAGTCCTTGAGATATCGAATGGAACTTTGACTTGTTGACTCCTTGAGAACTCGAATACCATTTTTGACTTGTTGACTTCTTGAGTTCTCGAACAGAGTAATAGACATATCGAATCTCTGAGATATCGAATGAGATATCGAACAGTGTATTCAGAGATATCGAATAGTGTCTTGAGATATCGAATCCCTGACTTCTCGAATGCTGGACTTCTCGAATAGACAAATATACTTCTCGAATTGGTACTTAGGCAGATTCTTCATTTCTTCAAATCCCAACTGTGATTATTTGACAGTCTTTATCTTCTTGCTTGAGGCATGAACCTTGGAACTTCTTTCAAGCATTATTCTTGACTATATAAGTACAGTTACACAACTAGGATTTGATGCCTACTACAAGTACAAAACAAATAGAAACTCTACAACTAGAGGTTCCCTCAGTTAAGAGGTCATGTAAGTAATGCAAAGCATTACAAACAATTAGGCTTGTTATTAGATGTATACAGGAATGCCTCTGTGACTAACAAGATGAAAATGCATCTAATTTCTTCTGTATATTAGAGATATTCTTGTATTTATTTACAGTATTCGCATCAGAATGTCTTTCTATTATGTTAACCCATAATATTTTTTTCTTTTTAAATACGAAGAATTTTCTTTATGAGAATAATATTGAATTTATGGATACATTTTCCTAATGTAAGGATAATTAATTTGTATAAAAATTAAAATAAAGGATTTCTGAAAAAACAATATATAATTTTAAAAAATCATATAAGATGACTCTACAGTCCTCGTATTTTAAATCCAATAAAAAAATTATTATATATACCCTCTATATATTCAAACACATTTTCTACTACCAATAATATTTTTAATTATATAAATTTAAACATTTAATTATAATAAAAAAATTAATTATATGTCTTACAAACACCTATTCTATTCCCAATCGAAATTTTTAATTATATGTCATTCCTATGAATTCAAACCTTTCTTCTCTATGAATTCAAACACCTATTATACTTCTAATATGTTAAAGGATAGTTTTTAGATATTACCTAAAATTCTAAAAAATTAGAAAAATGTATTAAGGGTATCTAAAAAATTTAAAATATTTATATTCTATTATATCATCAATATTAAATTTTAATAATTAACACGATATTCTCTAACTAAACGCTTTTACGTTAAATACGGTTCTTCCTATGTCTTCCCTATAAATTTCAACTCTTCATCACTATAAATTCGAACACCTATTCTATTTCTAAAATGTTAAAAGAATATTTTTATATTTTATAGTCTTTAAAATTCTAAAATATTAGAAAAATAGATTGAGAGCATTTAAGAGGCGTCACCTGAATTCTCGCGTATCCTCCTTGATATTGATATTATTAATATATTGAAAATTTTATTATGTAGAAATTTTATTATATTAAATAATATATTTTAACATAGGGTTTAATGTGCATGAGGATGACCTCAGGGTTGTACCTAAGGTTAAAACAATTTCAATACAAATTTAAGGGTATTTATGTAAATCTCTGAAAGAAAATTATATTTACAAAAATACCCCTGCGGGGCCCTTATTTTATAAGTACATTATACATATTTGTTATAACCTTAGGAGAGATCCCTAAGGACAAGCTCAGACCCAGTTTTCTCTTTAACATATTGTGATATTACAATATAAAGAAAAAAAAAGATTTATCTACTTATGATTCGAAATTGACGACAATTAGTCATGCTTTTGTTCGCGTGTTACATGGTATATATGTGCTTCATCTCTTTGATCGGCCAGAAAAAATAGATGCATTCACATGGAATAATAATAAATATAATTTGAAAACACCTAAATGATGAAAATGAAAAATCAAAATAAAATTATTAAAACAAATTTCTCTCATAGCCAAGTACGTATGCCATTAAAATATAGAGTGTATAGAGACAACGGAATACATAAATATTTATTCAATGTAAAAAACTATACAATCAAATATATGTATGTTGTCATGAATATATAATCTTTATCAGGGAACTCACTCTAAAATTCAATGGATGAATTTGCGATGATCAACATATTTGGTGTCTTACAATTAAACTCCATGACATGTTATACATGGAGAACTTTCACACCGCAAGAATGGTAAGATGATGGTTAGATTAGAAAACAAAACAATATAATAGGAAGAAACAAAAAATTACAAATCACAAAAGTCTGTGAAAAGTTAATGGGCAATTTTGTTATATAGCCATTATTAAAGTTTTTCATATAAATTCGAACTCTTATCCTTAATAAATACAAACACCTATTCTAGATCTAATATGTTAAAAGAGGTCTAATATGTTAAAAGATATTCTATTTATTAGTATTTAACTTCCAATAAAATATTTAATTATATGTCTCCTTTATATATTCAAATACCTATTCTACTTTCAATAGAACTTTTGATTATATTTTTTTCTATAATTTCGAACTCTTATTCTCTATAAATTCAAACTCATATTCTACTTACAATAGAACTTTTAATCATATGCCTTATAAATACTTATTCTACTTCTAATACGAACTCCTATTCTACTTCAAATAGAACTTTTAATCATATGCCTTATAAATACCTATTCTACTTCTAATATAACTTCTAATTATACATCTTCCCTATAAATTCGAACACCTATTCTACTTCTAATATGTTATAAAATATTTTTATATTTATTAGTGTTTAAATTCTAATATTAAAAAAAATTAGAAAAATATATTGAGACGATCTTAGAGCGTCATATATATATATATATATATATTGATTGCTACTATAAATATAATAACGATGTTATTGTTAGGCAAAACCCCTCTTAACTACTTTCTTTTTCTTAAAAGTATAAATAAATAAAAGAAAATTTGTCTTCGATTTTCTTATATTTTTTTATTAATATATATCAATGGATCTATTTTCTTTACCATCAATTATACTTTCTTTACCTCATGTGATCTTTCTTTCCCTAGTCTAAAAATAATATATCATCCCTTATACTCTTCAAGGGAGTGGAAATAGATTGTATAAGTGCAAAAATATGAAGACATGTTGCATTCCTAGCCTAACTCGCTGATCTCTCGCGAAATTCTATTGAATAACCCTTCAATTCTCCTTAAGTGCAGCTAAACATTGTTGGTGAATTCTTCCAAACCTCTTTTCAGTGTTGCCTCATAGCACATATAGCAAGCGTAAGAACATACAACGGTAAAAGATACATATGGTGCAACAAAAATATCACATTTTTACTATATAATAGTTTGATACTTACTACATCGGCATCCCTTGTCTTATCACCACCACCATGATCATCAAACGTCCTACGCTCTTGGTCTGATTCCTTAAAGGGTTCTTTTTCTTCTGCCTCGCCAGCCTTTCCACCAGTAGCCTTAAAAGCCTCAGACCGAGGATTTTTATTCAAATCTTCTGGTCTCTCCTCAGATCTTGGCACATCATCACCACCTTGATTATCAAACAACATACGCTCCAAGTCTGATTCCTTCGATGGTTCTTCTTGTGCCTTTTTTGCCAAGGCATTTGTAGTCTCAATTGGCTGCTTCTCTAATTTATCACCACCTAAAGTAGCCTCTTCTGACATTCGGTCACGAGTATCTCTGCTGGTTGCTCCTCTTCTACATGTTCTTCTATGCTTCCTGACTGTGGACCCTTTTCCTGTGCACCCTTTTAAAGCTTTCCTAATAGATATTTTCCTCTTATCAAGAGATTTTTTTTGAATACGTAAATTGTAGCGATGAGCGATATCAATTCTCCCAGATAGCCTTTGTGTTTACCTTCTTCGTTGCATAGCATTTGGAGTGCCACGATCAGGAATTTCCTCTATTTGTGTTTGTCTTCTTTCTTGCGCAGCAGTTGAAGTGCCACAATCAGTATTTTCCATGGTGTGTGTCTGATGATCTGGATCTTCAGTTGCAGTGAAGTATTTTTCATGGTGTGTGTCTGATGATCTGGATCTTCAGTTGGAGTGCCACGATCAGTATTTTCCATGGTGTATGTCTGATGATCTGGATCTTCCGTTGTGTGTGTCCCGTGATCTCCATCTGCCTGGTCTTTTTCTTCGGACCATTTCCAACTTACTTTATCAAAACCTAGTAAAATGAAGGAAAACATGAGTTGTAAGATGATAGCGACTAAAAGATACACTAAATGTAGTTAGATTTAATGATTATTCACATACGTAATTTTGAATTAGATCTGCTTAGGAAGGTATTAGCAGCATCTACTGCTTCACGTCGACAATGTCCTGAAACACCATCAACAATTTCATTGATAAGACTTCTTACGATGTCCTCGAAAGTTTCCATCCTGCACCAGAAACATTAATTAATAATTATGAAGAGAACTCGATTGAACTCGATATTTCCAAACTTTAAAATTCATAAATTAGATTGCAATTTTTAGGCACGGAAGTTAACAATAAGAAAAGAGAGGAAGCATAGACGAACCTTAATTTTTTTGGAAGATATTTATTGAGAGAACAAACTATATGCAACAAATCAAACAGCGCAATACTATATAACCCTCCGATATGGTAAGGCCTATAATCCCACATGAGTTTTTTGAAACATTTTGAGAGAAAATTCAGTCTTATATATATATATATATATATATATATATATATATATATATATAACAAAGAGGAATAAATATCATAATGAAAGAGAAGATATTTGCATGGATGTGTTAACCAAATGTCAAGTGATAATGGCATTCAATTTCAGAGGGCAATGTGTATATAAACTTATTGCTACATGTGTATCCAATGAAGCATGCATCATTTATACTTTTCAAATCAGGTTAGTACAAATACGAGAAGCTACATATATGTGTCCATGTATGAAGCATTATAATCCATTTGAGAGATTCTACAGTAAAGATATAGAAGAAATCCATCATATTATCGTAATATAGGATATGACTAGGTTACAAAGTAACTTATATTTAAAATCTTATCTAAACATATAGGATGAATTTTATAGGGCTAGTGACTGGAGTGAAGTCGTAACAAGGTAGCCGTACTGGAAGGTGGCTTTCGTAGAACTTGAATTTCTGATAGTCGAAGAATATACATTTTGTATAGAAGATAATTAACCTTGCAAGAATGTTTCAACATTTCTTCTTTAAGAATTCTTTTCTTATTCTTATTTACCAATTAATGTGGCAACACTCGATGTTAGTTTTGCATGGAGGTTGCCTTGCCATAGTATCCTGAGGCAAGAGCTAGTGTGTTCTTGAGTTTATGTTATTTGGCTGTCGTCGTTGGCCTATTGTAATATTTTCCTCATGGTATTATAGTCATATAGTGTATTAAAAATTCCATCTCAAGTTAGCATAATTTAGGTGTTGTACATTAAGATTGTTGAAAGTGCTACAGTGTTTACTCATCATTCTTTTGAAGTACAACCATTGTAGCTATGAGAATGTTGTTACCAGGTAAAGCTCTTCCGCAGTTTTAGAAAGTCTTTTTAACTCGGGCATGGAATTGGATATTGTAATTCTTTTTAACCAACTAGAATTAACAATGCATTTGAATATGAAATTTTTCTAAAAGTAAATGAATTAAGGACAGCCTGTTGACATCAATATTTTGCACTTTTGATTTTTAATGTCAATGCCGAGTTTTGGCTTTTTGCTTTTAAATTGAGCATTTTAGCTATAAATTTATGTGTGCTGATCGTTATAATCTTCGTGTGTAAGAGGGCTTATTTACTTGTTTACACCCGTGTAAATATCATGTTTGCATCATTTAGCAAAAGAAAATATATATCATGCTTGCATCAACCTGCCCTGTTACACGTACACAACGCTAACACTCAGATGGTGGTTTATATGATAAATTTGATTTGATATTGATAAATCATTTAACATAATTGTTACGTAATTAGCTTATAATGACATTTTTATTTATTATTTGGTTCAGGTATGTTGCTTGATACCTTGGCGGAAATGATGACAGTGATTATGTGATCGTTACATTTCTTTCACTGATAAATGAAATATTGTGCTTTTTGTTGCTGCTTTAATCCACTTGATAATAAGTTGTGGATTGATACTGGACTGTTGGTTATTATTAGTTAATGTTTTCCTTTGATATTGTCATGAATTTGAATCAAATGTAGGTTAAAAGGTTAAAGACCTTGATTGGAACAAATGATAAAGGGTTATATGTTACAAGAATTTTAAACTATATGTAGTGTGCGGAAAGCTTTCTTCACATGCAATTGTTTCATACTTCACCACTGTTGTGCTAAAAATTAATTAAATTTGAATCGCAAGCGCACAATTCGTTTCGTTGTAATATTTATTGATTCGTTCCTCGGAGACTAATATTTTCGCAAACCTTTATTTCTAATTTAATCGAACTAGACAATTTGAATTTTTGAGGATTTTGAATTTTTACTAATTAATTCCTAAAAGAAAATTTAATTTTAAACTAACTAATTAAAAGTGAAAAGAATAAAAACTATATTATTCTAAAAATTTTAAATTCGAAATTAAAACTAGATTTTATTAATAGGAAATTTCAAAGAGAATTAGACATGATGTATCCGTAAACAAGCTAGCCAAAAACGTAACAATCTCCTGACCATTTCACAAGAACCCAGAAACTTAGGAGCAAACATTCGACCAATAAACTCGAAAAAAGACTAAAAACAGAATTCGACAGATTCAGAATTCAAAACTCAATACCAAACTAGCAGCAACAATAACCAGAATTGTGGAACTACAACGAAACAACGAAAACAAAAAGTGACTACAGATTTAACACTAAAACAACTCGACCCAGCAGCAAAATCAACTAACCAATAGCAAATTCAACTTGAAACCATTCGCAGACTCAACCCACAAACAGACTTGGTAGCACTATTCGTAAAATAACAAAATAAAAACTCGAACAATACACAGAAAACAATCAGCTCGGCCACAATCAACTTAGTCTCAACATAATCTAACTCTACGACTCAGACACTACAAACAAACAAAACTGGACAGCAACTCTACAATCTAGAACTCATAACTCTGGAAACTTAACTCGCAGAAACCAGTAAACTCAGCTAAAACTCGATAAACAAGACCACAGCCACTCAGCAATTCAACTCGCGAACTCGGCAATTAACAAAATGGAACTAAGTAAAAACTCAGAAAAATGCAGTAAAGAACACGCAGCAAAGAACCAGCGAAACCAGGAAATCACAGAACAATCCAACTCAACATAACAGGGTAGCGACTTGGTGCAAACTCGGCGCAGAAAAGGAAAATGAAACAACGAAACTCAACGACACAGCAACGCAACTAAACATGACTCAAACAGCAGCTAAAACTCAATTACAAAACAGAATTAACAGCTAAACGAATTTAGAAGCTCCGCAGCGGACACCAGACAGAACCCAGCACCGAAATTCAAACCAAAAATGACAAGGAACACAACCAGCGAACAGGATTCAGCAAAGCTAACCATCGAACTCGGAACAACAACAATCGCCTAAACGAAGGAAACGAAATAAAAAAACGAACTTAAAAACAAAATTAAGACCGAAGTAAAGGGAGATTAAAAATGATTTTCGTTGAAGGGTGTTTGAATAAAAGGACAGGGGAGTTGGCTGTTTTTGTGGGAAAAGAAGAAAGAGGGAAAGGGGGATTCACTTCGCACAAAACAGAAAAGAACACACAGAAAAATAAAAGAAGAAAATAGTGAAAACAAGAACAAAAGGGAGTGTTGTGTGTATGTATCGAAGAGAAAAGGAGATGAGAAGAGTAAAAAGAAAATGATGGTCTGGGCTTGAAAATTTGACGAAAAACAGAATAGAATCTGGGGGAAATGACTAAAGAACAGAGGACATAGGCTTTCGAATTAACACGAAAAGAAAAGAAAATATGACTTAAAATTAATAACTAATATTTTTGTTGTTTTTTTTTTTTAAAATTAAATACGAAAATTTAAGTAATAAACTACGAAATTAAAAATAAACTAAAACGATGTTGTAGAAATAAATGGCCCGCAATAAAATTGATTTTTAAAGGGACAAAACTAAGAATTAAACTACGAACATGAAATTAAAGTTTCGTTACTCTCAACCCCTAGTGGTTAGCATTTCGCTACTTTGTCCACTAAACGGAATTACGAAAGTAACGAAACAAGGCAACAATAAAGGAAAGTGCAAGATAAGAATTTAAAGGAAATAAAATTGCATTAAAATAAAAGGGAGTGTTTACAAAATTTAGAACTAAAACAAGAAATTAAATCTACCCTAAAACTACACTACCCTACTCCTACTCTACTCTAAGTTGAAAATACAAGGGAAATGAGGGGGTATTTATAGGATGGGAATTAGGGTTTAGGGGGGGTATGGGCAAATCTTGACCCTACATTTGGGGTGTGTGGTGGTGTAATCCTAGCCATTAAAAGATTCCTTCCTCATTAAGCTTTGGTAGAGTTGATCTTGGCCATACACTTTTTAAGTGTGTTGGGATGATCTCCACCTTCCATGTGTCCTCCAAGATTCCCTTTCCACCAAACTCCTAATTCTTTTTCCTCTTTTTCTTTTTGGTCATTTTTCTTCCTCTTTTTCCCTTCCTTGCACTTTATTTCTTTATTTTGCCATTTCTTTATTTATTCACGAATTTCCTGAAATGCAACAAAATAAATTATTAAAATACGAGTTCAAGCAATAAATAGGTAATAAAAATATGCAAAAATATGCACTTATCAAATGCCCCCATACCTATCTTTTGCTCGTCCTCGAGTAAAACAAAAACAAAAAATAAAATCTAGATGCAAAGTCCTATACTCCTTTTCGTAGGTGTGACGATTGCATTTGGCATATGCAACAAGCCCTTTAAACCCCTAGGCAGCCCTAGTGGACGAGTAAGGTCTCGTGAGGGCCTATAGTGAATGTACCCACAAAATCCATCTAGTTTGTATAAAAGATCACATGGCAATGCACACCACACATACATGTCCTCTCATGACACATCAACTTAAGAATCAAAATGAATTTGCAAAGTCTTGGTGTGCAAAGTGCAAGGATTCACATAGTTTACTTAAAGAACATGCAAGAGTGATTATAAGTTCATGTCAAATGCAAAAATTATTGGTAATCATGCTAAGACTACAAGAGCACACCTCAGAGTCAAAACTTGAGATCTCTTATGCAAAAAAAACAGATAAGCAATACCTCACCTTTCACTCAGAAAAGAATATTCACTCAAGAACAAGGGTAAGTGTATCACTCAATTCCAACAAAATCAAATACATGCTTGACACTTGGTATCATCCCAACTTGAATCACAACATACATTAATAATGACAATCAAAAGGTCTTTATTAGGGTTGTAATGGGGCTAGGGACAAGGTATGTCAAGAAAGGCCAAAATAAGGTGAAGTGTCAAAAGCTAGTAGTCACCATGAATATCATGCACAACACCTCCCCACACAATTCTAATTTTTTTTTATTTCAACAAAAAGCCTTGAATAGTCGTAATGAAGGAGGATTACAAAAAACATAAGTATGCTCTCATTTGTATATATATTTTTTTCTTTTCTCTTTTTTTTTTCTATTTTTTTCTCTTTTTTTTTTTGGAGCTAAAATAAATGTAACAATAATCCTCCTTTAGATTTGATTTGAAAATCGACTAGCAAGGTAACAACAAATATTTCCTCAAAAGTTGTGAACAAAAGTAAACCCTTTCCACACACCTTATTGCTCCACCAAGTTCCTACTAGCCTTTGACAAAATGGGATCAAGAATACGTAAGGCTAAACAAGAAATAGGTCTTAGGCGAGTAATGTGGTGTGTCACCGAAAGAATTTGATTAAGCTCAAAGGGTTAACTAATTGATCACATAAGCATGGTGTGGATATTTTGGGAAATATAGGTTATTCCTAAATGCCTTTATCATTTTATCATCAATTAATGTCATGCATTTCAAGATAGAACTCAAACAAGGGCTAGCAATGCAAATGACAAGTGGACACTCAAGCAAAAGAATATAAATGCAAAAGATGTGCATATAGACTCAAAACTCACTTGGTGTAGTAAAACATAATCAATCTCAAGAAATGATTTCCTCAATGCACCTACTTGTACTCAAAGCATAAAGACCAAATCATCTTACACCTAATCACGACCTTCTAATTTCATGCAAAATTCAAATAAGTCTACTAGTTTCACCTTGCTAGTGTAATAAATAATGATTACACTAGCAAGGTGAAACTAGTAGACTTATTTGAATAAATAATGATTACTTTTTTTTTTCGGAATAAATAATGATTACTTCGTTTCTTAGGTACCTTCCTAATTGAGCGCGAATTCCTAGGGGCAAATGTCTAATTAATTTTATTAAAGGCTAGAGAATGCAAAATGAGGATTTATTGTTTTTGGGCTAAGGAAAGAGTGATGAAATCTCTCCCCTTATCTTATGATTTGGGTTTTGCCCTTAAAATTTATTTACAAATGATGCAACAAACAACGAGATATAAAAACTATAAACATTTATGGATGCTCTAAACTACGTGTTTTAATCTAAAGAAAAGGAAGAAAATTTAACGTACTTTGGGGTCCTCCAGCGATCACCACAATTTAATAGGTACGAAAAATTAAAAACAAGAAAATAAAAATCTAGATGATGTGCCCTAAGTGATTAAATGCATGATGCAACAATTATGTATTAACTAGCTAATTTTTTTTTGGATTTTAAATTTTCAATTTTTTTGTGAATTTTTTTGAATTTTTTTTGATTTTTTTTTTTTGTGATTTTCTAAAAATAAAAGGCGAAAAGTGAGAAATACGGGTTACCGAAGCACGCTTCCAAAAATTCCGATTTATTCCAAGCTCCGTGAGAAGATTCCCGCAATTCCAAACTTTCCTAAAAAAACGAAACAAAAAAAATGAGACAAGTAAAAACTAATCCGAAAAACTAAAAATTAAGGCGCGAAAAATAATTAGTCCCCGGCAGCGGCGCCAAAAACTTGTTGTGCTAAAAATAGATATTTAAATAATTGAATCGCAAGCGCACAATTCGTTTCGTTGTAAAATTTGTGATTCGTTCCACAGGGACTAAGTTATTCGCACTCCTTAATTTTTAATTAGATCGAGTTACAAAATTTGGATTTTGAAAATGTTGAATTTTTACTAATTAATTTACTAATTATCTACCAATAGAAAATTAATCTATTTAATAGGAGAATTAAATCTAATTTTTACTCTAAATCTAAACTATTTATTAACAGGAATAGAAATCTTAATTAATTCTAACTGAAATTCAAATTTTACGAAAACTTAGCAAGCGAACAAAACAAATTCAAATACAAAACGTAACAGGAACTCACCATCAGAACAATACAGAATTCGACAAAAAACAGATTCGACATAAACAAGCGAAAACAGAAGCCACAAAACAGAACTTAAAAAACGAGTAACTACTAACTCGTCAATCTCCAGGAACGTAACATTTCAATCATGAGAACAAAGCCAGAAAAAAATGAGATAATAACTCAGCAACAACAAGACGGAGCAACTCAGTATTTACAACGAAACGAGAACCAAACAAACAAGAACCGAACGAAACACAGGACTCAAAAACTGACTCAGACGACAGTAAAAATAGAAATGAACAAAAACAATTCGATATGACTCAGACACTCGACCATTAAAACTCAATAAGCAACTAACACTAGACATAAGAACTCATCAATTAACAATTAACGACATGAAACTCAGAAATTAACAAGACTACAATATGGACTCAGAACTCAACTAATTGACTCAAAACTCCCAAACAGAGACAAACTCACAACAATCAGCAAAGCGAAATCTAAATCTTATTTAACAAACTGAAATCGAAAACAGATGAAGGAAATTCGAAACAAAACTAAACACAAAACAGGGCACTGGGTTTTAATTCGAAAATAAAACAAGAAGGAGGGGATGGGTTTGATTTGAGTATAAAATAGGGGAGGGGTTTTGCAGCGAACATTAAAGATAGAGGAAGGAGAGTTCTGGGGTTCGAAGTTTCGTGGTTTGTATGAAATTAAAAGAGGGGAAGGGAGAGAGATATAGAGAGATGGGAGGGAGATGGGTTGGTATTTTGATCCAGTGGGTTTTAGGTTCGAAAGAAAAAAGAACAGGGCAGAGAGGTTTTGTGAGAAAAGGAAATGGGTTAGTAAGCTAAATCTGAGAAAACAGGGGATTATTTCGAATAAAATGGAACCGAAACAGAAAATAGGTACTGCAAAATAATCGAACTAATATTTTTGTGGTTTTTTTTATATTATATTATACTAAAACATAAAGCATAAAAAAAATAGATCTACAATTAAAATGATACCCACAATAAAATGGAAATTTAAAGGGGCATAACTACTAATTAACTACGAACACGAAATTAAAGTTTCGTTATTCTCAACCCCTAGTGGTTAGCATTTCGCTACTTTATCCACTAAACGGAATTACGAAAACAACGAAACAAGGCAACAATAACAAGAGAGCAAGACAAGAACTTAAAGAAAATGAAAATTGCATTAATTAAAAGAGAAGTGTTTACAAAAATTTAGAACTAAAACAAGAAATTAAATCTACCCTAAAACTACACTACACTACTCTACACTAAATTCTACACTACATGTTTTTTACAAGGGAAATGAGGGGGTATTTATAGGATGAGAATTAGGGTTTAGGGGGGGGTGTGGGCAAATCTTGGCCCTACATTTGGTTTGTGTGGTGGTGTAATCCTAGCCATTAAAAGATTCCTTCCCCATTAAGCTTTGGTAGACTTGATCTTGGCCATACACTTTTTAAATGTGTTGGGATGATCTCCACCTTCCATGTGTCCTCCAAGATTCCCTTTCCACCAAACTCCTAATTCTTTTTCCTCTTTTTCTTTTTGGTCCTTTTTCTTCCTCTTTTTCCATTCCTTGCACTTTATTTCTTTATTTTGCCATTTCTTTATTTATTCACGAATTTCCTGAAATGCAACAAAATAAATTATTAAATTACGAGTTCAAGCAATAAATAGGTAATAAAAATATGCAAAAATATGCACTTATCAAATGCCCCGATACCTATCTTTTGCTCGTCCTCGAGTAAAACAAAAACAAAAATAAAATCTAGATGCAAAGTCCTATACTCCTTTTCGTAGGTGTGACGGTTGCATTTGGCATATGCAACAAGCCCTTTAAACCCCTAGGCAGCCCTAGTGGACGAGTAAGGTCTCGTGAGGGCCTATAGTGAATGTACCCACAAAATCCATCTAGTTTGTATAAAAGATCACATGGTAATGCACACCACACATACATGTCCTCTCATGACACATCAACTTAAGAATCAAAATGAATTTGCAAAGTCTTGGTGTGCAAAGTGCAAGGATTCACATAGTCTACTTAAAGAACATACAAGAGGGATTACAAGTTCATGTCAAGTGCAAAAATTATTGGTAATCATGCTAAGTCTACAAGAGCACACCTCAGAGTCAAAACTTGAGATCTCTTATGCAAAAAACAGATAAGCAATACCTCACCTTTCACTCAGAAAAGAATATTCACTCAAAAACAAGGGTAAGTGTATCACTCAATTCCAACAAAATCAAATGCATGCTTGACACTTGGTATCATCCCAACTTAAATCACAACGTACATTAATAATGACAATCAAAAGGTCTTTATTAAGGTTGTAATGGGGCTCGGGACAAGGTATGTCAAGAAAGGCCAAAATAAGGTGAAGTGTCAAAAGCTAGTAGTTACCATGAATTTCATACACAACACCAAATTTCTTTCCCACCCCATTATTTTCAATTTTCAACAAAAAGCCTTGAATAGTCGAAAGAAGGAGGATTACAAAAAACACAAGTATGCTCTCATATTTATTCATTTATTTTCTTCTTCTTTTTTTTTCTTTTTTTTTTTTTCTTTTTTTTTTCATTTTTTTTCTATCTATTTTTTTTCTTTTTTTTTTTATGAGAGCTAAATGTAACAATAATCCTCCTTTAGATTTGATTTTGAAAATCGACTAACAAGGTAACAACAAATATTTCCTCAAAATTTATGAACAAAAGTAAACCCTTTTTCACGCACCTAATTGCTCCCTTAAGTTCCTACTAGCCTTTGACAAAATGGGATCAAGAATACGTAAGGCTAAACAAGAAATAGGTCTTAGGCGAGTAATGTGGTGTGTCACCGAAAGAAAATGATTAAGCTCAAAGGGTTAACTAATTGATCACGTAAGCATGGTGTGGATATTTTTGGAAATATAGGTTTTTCCTAAGTGCCTTTATCATTTTATCATCAATTAATGTCATGCATTTCAAGATAGAATTCAAACAAGGGCTAGCAATGCAAATGATAAGTGGACACTCAAGCAAAAGAATATAAATGCAAAAGATGTGCATAAAGGCTCAAAATCTCACTTGGTGTAGTAAAACATAATCAATCTCAAGAAATGGTTTCCTCAATGCACCTACTTGTATTCAAAGCATAAAGACCAAATTATCTTACACCTAATCATGACCTTCTAATTTCATGCACAATTCAATTAAGCCTACTAGCTTCACCTTACTAGTGTAAGTGTGTGGACAAGAACATTAGCAAATCACTTCTCAAGCAAAAGCTAATGGGTCATAAGATTATCATAGCATGCAAGGGTGCATCAAGCAACTAGTAATCAATTAACAAAACTAGAAAAAGAACTCTTTTCGATTTTTTCATTTTTTTAATTTTTTTGGATTTTTCAAATTTATTTATTTACACTAAAACCCCCCCATACCTAGATCATGCATTGTCCTCAATGTATGCGAATGCAAGAGAAACGAGAAATGAGAAAGGATAAAGTTGAGGAAATACCTGATAAGGGATGACGAAGACTGAAAATTTCTAAAAACTACGAAAGAAAAATAACACACACACGCACGCAAAAATCCTCCCCCATACCTACATTCTACTATGGGAGGGACAAAACAAATATTTACTAACCAATACCTGCTCTTGGAAAAACTATTGTTGTTATACAACCAACATATTTCAGAAACTCACCCACAAAAATAGCATAGACCACTCGAACGATCCGATTAGGCGCAAGAATAAAACTCATATTCCTAACTTTATCCATAGACCATGAAGATGCTTCTTTTTGTTGTTTAAGCAAATTAATTATGATAAGATGCTGGTCATGAATATTATGAGTTTCGATGAAAGATGGGGCACGAGTGGAAAATGAAGAAATAGAAACGGGTGGGGGTGGCTCTTCGAAAAAAGTTTCACCAACAGAATTAGGATCACAAGAACTATCCTTATGTTGGGTTTCCCATTTGGAACAAATATTATTCATCTCTCCAAACATCTCTTCCGAGGTCAAATCCTTAAAAGATTCGTGAAGCTCTCGATTGGTCTCGTAATGCAATTGAAAATCTTGTTTAGGAAGAGACTCAATCTCATGATCGTCCAAATTTGACCGGGAAACAACCTCCTTAACTAGATTAGCTCCTATTGGTTGAGTATGAAGTTCTTTGGGTGTTTCGGGAAGAGGTTTGGAAGATGAAAGGAAAAGTTCACTAGAAGAAGATGATGGTTGTCTAGGTGAAGCCACAAACTCAGAATCATCGGGATTCTTCGTTTGACCTAGAGAAAGAATGATATCAGCATTAAAATCTTCTTCGTGTGAATCACCACCGAAAGGAGTGTCAACTTGAACATTAGACCTAGGAGAATTAATATCATCGAAAGTATCGATAGGTCTTTGAGTGATAGGGTTATCGATAGGGTTGACCTCGGGTGGATTCGGGGTGGTTATTGTCTCACGCTCGCACATGGTGGCTAATTGATTCAATTGACATTCTAACTTAGATAAGGCTTGAGCATTAGAGTTCAAAATTTGCCTATCAGAAGTTCTGGTTCGCATGAAGTTTTCTTGAGAAATCAATAAAGCCTCGATACTCTTTTCTAAGGTGTCAAGTTGCCTACTCGAATCATGAAATCCGGGTGGGTGGGCGGGTGTTTGAATTGAACTCGAATAAGGAACTTGACTCGGAATTGGATAAGAGTTCGGTTCTTGAAAATGTGGAGGCGGAGTTTGATAGCTATGACCTTGGTTCCATGAGAGATTGGGATAATCTCTCCAACCGGAATTAAAAGACGATGTAAAATGGTCATTTCGAGAGGTTGGTTGAAACATGGCGTTGACTTGTTGAGAGTCGGGGCCATGTTGAAAATCGAGACTCGGAGAGTTAAAATTTGGGTGCCAAGACGTGTGTGAAGGGCCACTAAGGGTTTCTAAAGCTTCGAGTCGTCTAGTAAGATTATCTAGTTCAGAGTCGATCGCAATATTATTTTCACTATAATGCAAATCACTAAAAGTACTAGACGACTCGTTATATACACTAGGTTCCCTAGTTGACTCATACCACATCGTTTTATCCGCTAACTCCTCGTCAAAATCCCAACCTTGGTAATAACGCTCCCTAAATGCTACGGACATGGTAAAGATTGATCAAGGATAAAACCACGTAGCAAGTAAGTGCGAAAAATTTAAACACACAAAAAGAAAGGGTGTAAAATTAAAAGAAAAATTCTAAACCTAGGTCCCCTAATAAAGTAACTAGACCTTGCTCCTAACCGTAAGGACCACCAAAAACTCGGTAAACCAGAATTTATTCGGACCGATTCGGCCAGATTAGAGCAGGCATTGCCAAGAGGCCAAACTCATCACTTTGACACCGAACCTAAATTGGCCAGGTAAGCTCTCGCTTGCCTAGACACCAAAAAGTCGGAATAAATAATGATTACTTCGTTTCTTAGGTACCTTCCTAATTGAGCGCGAATTCCTAGGGGCAAATGTCTAATTAATTTTATTAAAGGCTAGAGAATGCAAAATGAGGATTTATTGTTTTTGGGCTAAGGAAAGAGTGATGAAATCTCTCCCCTTATCTTATGATTTGGGTTTTGCCCTTAAAATTTATTTACAAATGATGCAACAAACAACGAGATATAAAAACTATAAACATTTATGGATGCTCTAAACTACGTGTTTTAATCTAAAGAAAAGGAAGAAAATTTAACGTACCTTGGGGTCCTCCAGCGATCACCACAATTTAATAGGTACGAAAAATTAAAAACAAGAAAATAAAAATCTAGATGATGTGCCCTAAGTGATTAAATGCATGATGCAACAATTATGTATTAACTAGCTAATTTTTTTTTGGATTTTAAATTTTCAATTTTTTTGTGAATTTTTTTGAATTTTTTTTGATTTTTTTTTTTTGTGATTTTCTAAAAATAAAAGGCGAAAAGTGAGAAATACGGGTTACCGAAGCACGCTTCCAAAAATTCCGATTTATTCCAAGCTCCGTGAGAAGATTCCCGCAATTCCAAACTTTCAAAAAAAATGAGACAAGTAAAAACTAATCCGAAAAACTAAAAATTAAGGCGCGAAAAATAATTAGTCCCCGGCAGCGGCGCCAAAAACTTGATGTGCTAAAAATAGATATTTAAATAATTGAATCGCAAGCGCACAATTCGTTTCGTTGTAAAATTTGTGATTCGTTCCACAGGGACTAAGTTATTCGCACTCCTTAATTTTTAATTAGATCGAGTTAGAAAATTTGGATTTTGAAAATGTTGAATTTTTACTAATTAATTTACTAATTATCTACCAATAGAAAATTAATCTATTTAATAGGAGAATTAAATCTAATTTTTACTCTAAATCTAAACTATTTATTAACAGGAATAGAAATCTTAATTAATTCTAACTGAAATTCAAATTTTACGAAAACTTAGCAAGCGAACAAAACAAATTCAAATACAAAACGTAACAGGAACTCACCATCAGAACAATACAGAATTCGACAAAAAACAGATTCGACATAAACAAGCGAAAACAGAAGCCACAAAACAGAACTTAAAAAACGAGTAACTACTAACTCGTCAATCTCCAGGAACGTAACATTTCAATCATGAGAACAAAGCCAGAAAAAAATGAGATAATAACTCAGCAACAACAAGACGGAGCAACTCAGTATTTACAACGAAACGAGAACCAAACAAACAAGAACCGAACGAAACACAGGACTCAAAAACTGACTCAGACGACAGTAAAAATAGAAATGAACAAAAACAATTCGATATGACTCAGACACTCGACCATTAAAACTCAATAAGCAACTAACACTAGACATAAGAACTCATCAATTAACAATTAACGACATGAAACTCAGAAATTAACAAGACTACAATATGGACTCAGAACTCAACTAATTGACTCAAAACTCCCAAACAGAGACAAACTCACAACAATCAGCAAAGCGAAATCTAAATCTTATTTAACAAACTGAAATCGAAAACAGATGAAGGAAATTCGAAACAAAACTAAACACAAAACAGGGCACTGGGTTTTAATTCGAAAATAAAACAAGAAGGAGGGGATGGGTTTGATTTGAGTATAAAATAGGGGAGGGGTTTTGCAGCGAACATTAAAGATAGAGGAAGGAGAGTTCTGGGGTTCGAAGTTTCGTGGTTTGTATGAAATTAAAAGAGGGGAAGGGAGAGAGATATAGAGAGATGGGAGGGAGATGGGTTGGTATTTTGATCCAGTGGGTTTTAGGTTCGAAAGAAAAAAGAACAGGGCAGAGAGGTTTTGTGAGAAAAGGAAATGGGTTAGTAAGCTAAATCTGAGAAAACAGGGGATTATTTCGAATAAAATGGAACCGAAACAGAAAATAGGTACTGCAAAATAATCGAACTAATATTTTTGTGGTTTTTTTTATATTATATTATACTAAAACATAAAGCATAAAAAAAATAGATCTACAATTAAAATGATACCCACAATAAAATGGAAATTTAAAGGGGTATAACTACTAATTAACTACGAACACGAAATTAAAGTTTCGTTATTCTCAACCCCTAGTGGTTAGCATTTCGCTACTTTATCCACTAAACGGAATTACGAAAACAACGAAACAAGGCAACAATAACAAGAGAGCAAGACAAGAACTTAAAGAAAATGAAAATTGCATTAATTTAAAAGAGAAGTGTTTACAAAAATTTAGAACTAAAACAAGAAATTAAATCTACCCTAAAACTACACTACACTACTCTACACTAAATTCTACACTACATGTTTTTTACAAGGGAAATGAGGGGGTATTTATAGGATGAGAATTAGGGTTTAGGGGGGGGTGTGGGCAAATCTTGGCCCTACATTTGGTTTGTGTGGTGGTGTAATCCTAGCCATTAAAAGATTCCTTCCCCATTAAGCTTTGGTAGACTTGATCTTGGCCATACACTTTTTAAATGTGTTGGGATGATCTCCACCTTCCATGTGTCCTCCAAGATTCCCTTTCCACCAAACTCCTAATTCTTTTTCCTCTTTTTCTTTTTGGTCCTTTTTCTTCCTCTTTTTCCATTCCTTGCACTTTTTTTCTTTATTTTGCCATTTCTTTATTTATTCACGAATTTCCTGAAATGCAACAAAATAAATTATTAAATTACGAGTTCAAGCAATAAATAGGTAATAAAAATATGCAAAAATATGCACTTATCAAATGCCCCGATACCTATCTTTTGCTCGTCCTCGAGTAAAACAAAAACAAAAATAAAATCTAGATGCAAAGTCCTATACTCCTTTTCGTAGGTGTGACGGTTGCATTTGGCATATGCAACAAGCCCTTTAAACCCCTAGGCAGCCCTAGTGGACGAGTAAGGTCTCGTGAGGGCCTATAGTGAATGTACCCACAAAATCCATCTAGTTTGTATAAAAGATCACATGGTAATGCACACCACACATACATGTCCTCTCATGACACATCAACTTAAGAATCAAAATGAATTTGCAAAGTCTTGGTGTGCAAAGTGCAAGGATTCACATAGTCTACTTAAAGAACATACAAGAGGGATTACAAGTTCATGTCAAGTGCAAAAATTATTGGTAATCATGCTAAGTCTACAAGAGCACACCTCAGAGTCAAAACTTGAGATCTCTTATGCAAAAAACAGATAAGCAATACCTCACCTTTCACTCAGAAAAGAATATTCACTCAAAAACAAGGGTAAGTGTATCACTCAATTCCAACAAAATCAAATGCATGCTTGACACTTGGTATCATCCCAACTTAAATCACAACGTACATTAATAATGACAATCAAAAGGTCTTTATTAAGGTTGTAATGGGGCTCGGGACAAGGTATGTCAAGAAAGGCCAAAATAAGGTGAAGTGTCAAAAGCTAGTAGTTACCATGAATTTCATACACAACACCAAATTTCTTTCCCACCCCATTATTTTCAATTTTCAACAAAAAGCCTTGAATAGTCGAAAGAAGGAGGATTACAAAAAACACAAGTATGCTCTCATATTTATTCATTTATTTTCTTCTTCTTTTTTTTTCTTTTTTTTTTTTTCTTTTTTTTTTCATTTTTTTCATTTTTTTTCTATCTATTTTTTTTCTTTTTTTTTTTATGAGAGCTAAATGTAACAATAATTCTCCTTTAGATTTGATTTTGAAAATCGACTAACAAGGTAACAACAAATATTTCCTCAAAATTTATGAACAAAAGTAAACCCTTTTTCACGCACCTAATTGCTCCCTTAAGTTCCTACTAGCCTTTGACAAAATGGGATCAAGAATACGTAAGGCTAAACAAGAAATAGGTCTTAGGCGAGTAATGTGGTGTGTCACCGAAAGAAAATGATTAAGCTCAAAGGGTTAACTAATTGATCACGTAAGCATGGTGTGGATATTTTTGGAAATATAGGTTTTTCCTAAGTGCCTTTATCATTTTATCATCAATTAATGTCATGCATTTCAAGATAGAATTCAAACAAGGGCTAGCAATGCAAATGATAAGTGGACACTCAAGCAAAAGAATATAAATGCAAAAGATGTGCATAAAGGCTCAAAATCTCACTTGGTGTAGTAAAACATAATCAATCTCAAGAAATGGTTTCCTCAATGCACCTACTTGTATTCAAAGCATAAAGACCAAATTATCTTACACCTAATCATGACCTTCTAATTTCATGCACAATTCAATTAAGCCTACTAGCTTCACCTTACTAGTGTAAGTGTGTGGACAAGAACATTAGCAAATCACTTCTCAAGCAAAAGCTAATGGGTCATAAGATTATCATAGCATGCAAGGGTGCATCAAGCAACTAGTAATCAATTAACAAAACTAGAAAAAGAACTCTTTTCGATTTTTTCATTTTTTTAATTTTTTTGGATTTTTCAAATTTATTTATTTACACTAAAAACCCCCCCATACCTAGATCATGCATTGTCCTCAATGTATGCGAATGCAAGAGAAACGAGAAATGAGAAAGGATAAAGTTGAGGAAATACCTGATAAGGGATGACGAAGACTGAAAATTTCTAAAAACTACGAAAGAAAAATAACACACACACGCACGCAAAAATCCTCCCCCATACCTACATTCTACTATGGGAGGGACAAAACAAATATTTACTAACCAATACCTGCTCTTGGAAAAACTATTGTTGTTATACAACCAACATATTTCAGAAACTCACCCACAAAAATAGCATAGACCACTCGAACGATCCGATTAGGCGCAAGAATAAAACTCATATTCCTAACTTTATCCATAGACCATGAAGATGCTTCTTTTTGTTGTTTAAGCAAATTAATTATGATAAGATGCTGGTCATGAATATTATGAGTTTCGATGAAAGATGGGGCACGAGTGGAAAATGAAGAAATAGAAACGGGTGGGGGTGGCTCTTCGAAAAAAGTTTCACCAACAGAATTAGGATCACAAGAACTATCCTTATGTTGGGTTTCCCATTTGGAACAAATATTATTCATCTCTCCAAACATCTCTTCCGAGGTCAAATCCTTAAAAGATTCGTGAAGCTCTCGATTGGTCTCGTAATGCAATTGAAAATCTTGTTTAGGAAGAGACTCAATCTCATGATCGTCCAAATTTGACCGGGAAACAACCTCCTTAACTAGATTAGCTCCTATTGGTTGAGTATGAAGTTCTTTGGGTGTTTCGGGAAGAGGTTTGGAAGATGAAAGGAAAAGTTCACTAGAAGAAGATGATGGTTGTCTAGGTGAAGCCACAAACTCAGAATCATCGGGATTCTTCGTTTGACCTAGAGAAAGAATGATATCAGCATTAAAATCTTCTTCGTGTGAATCACCACCGAAAGGAGTGTCAACTTGAACATTAGACCTAGGAGAATTAATATCATCGAAAGTATCGATAGGTCTTTGAGTGATAGGGTTATCGATAGGGTTGACCTCGGGTGGATTCGGGGTGGTTATTGTCTCACGCTCGCACATGGTGGCTAATTGATTCAATTGACATTCTAACTTAGATAAGGCTTGAGCATTAGAGTTCAAAATTTGCCTATCAGAAGTTCTGGTTCGCATGAAGTTTTCTTGAGAAATCAATAAAGCCTCGATACTCTTTTCTAAGGTGTCAAGTTGCCTACTCGAATCATGAAATCCGGGTGGGTGGGCGGGTGTTTGAATTGAACTCGAATAAGGAACTTGACTCGGAATTGAATAAGAGTTCGGTTCTTGAAAATGTGGAGGCGGAGTTTGATAGCTATGACCTTGGTTCCATGAGAGATCGGGATAATCTCTCCAACCGGAATTAGAAAACGATGTAAAATGGTCATTTCGAAAGGTTGGTTGAAACATGGCGTTGACTTGTTGAGAGTCGGGGCCATGTTGAAAATCGAGACTCGGAGAGTTAAAATTTGGGTGCCAAGACGTGTGTGAAGGGCCACTAAGGGTTTCTAAAGCTTCGAGTCGTCTAGTAAGATTATCTAGTTCAGAGTCGATCGCAATATTATTTTCACTATAATGCAAATCACTAAAAGTACTAGACGACTCGTTATATACACTAGGTTCCCTAGTTGACTCATACCACATCGTTTTATCCGCTAACTCCTCGTCAAAATCCCAACCTTGGTAATAACGCTCCCTAAATGCTACGGACATGGTAAAGATTGATCAAGGATAAAACCACGTAGCAAGTAAGTGCGAAAAATTTAAACACACAAAAAGAAAGGGTGTAAAATTAAAAGAAAAATTCTAAACCTAGGTCCCCTAATAAAGTAACTAGACCTTGCTCCTAACCGTAAGGACCACCAAAAACTCGGTAAACCAGAATTTATTCGGACCGATTCGGCCAGATTAGAGCAGGCATTGCCAAGAGGCCAAACTCATCACTTTGACACCGAACCTAAATTGGCCAGGTAAGCTCTCGCTTGCCTAGACACCAAAAAGTCGGAATAAATAATGATTACTTCGTTTCTTAGGTACCTTCCTAATTGAGCGCGAATTCCTAGGGGCAAATGTCTAATTAATTTTATTAAAGGCTAGAGAATGCAAAATGAGGATTTATTGTTTTTGGGCTAAGGAAAGAGTGATGAAATCTCTCCCCTTATCTTATGATTTGGGTTTTGCCCTTAAAATTTATTTACAAATGATGCAACAAACAACGAGATATAAAAACTATAAACATTTATGGATGCTCTAAACTACGTGTTTTAATCTAAAGAAAAGGAAGAAAATTTAACGTACCTTGGGGTCCTCCAGCGATCACCACAATTTAATAGGTACGAAAAATTAAAAACAAGAAAATAAAAATCTAGATGATGTGCCCTAAGTGATTAAATGCATGATGCAACAATTATGTATTAACTAGCTAATTTTTTTTTGGATTTTAAATTTTCAATTTTTTTGTGAATTTTTTTGAATTTTTTTTGATTTTTTTTTTTTGTGATTTTCTAAAAATAAAAGGCGAAAAGTGAGAAATACGGGTTACCGAAGCACGCTTCCAAAAATTCCGATTTATTCCAAGCTCCGTGAGAAGATTCCCGCAATTCCAAACTTTCCTAAAAAAACGAAACAAAAAAAATGAGACAAGTAAAAACTAATCCGAAAAACTAAAAATTAAGGCGCGAAAAATAATTAGTCCCCGGCAGCGGCGCCAAAAACTTGTTGTGCTAAAAATAGATATTTAAATAATTGAATCGCAAGCGCACAATTCGTTTCGTTGTAAAATTTGTGATTCGTTCCACAGGGACTAAGTTATTCGCACTCCTTAATTTTTAATTAGATCGAGTTAGAAAATTTGGATTTTGAAAATGTTGAATTTTTACTAATTAATTTACTAATTATCTACCAATAGAAAATTAATCTATTTAATAGGAGAATTAAATCTAATTTTTACTCTAAATCTAAACTATTTATTAACAGGAATAGAAATCTTAATTAATTCTAACTGAAATTCAAATTTTACGAAAACTTAGCAAGCGAACAAAACAAATTCAAATACAAAACGTAACAGGAACTCACCATCAGAACAATACAGAATTCGACAAAAAACAGATTCGACATAAACAAGCGAAAACAGAAGCCACAAAACAGAACTTAAAAAACGAGTAACTACTAACTCGTCAATCTCCAGGAACGTAACATTTCAATCATGAGAACAAAGCCAGAAAAAAATGAGATAATAACTCAGCAACAACAAGACGGAGCAACTCAGTATTTACAACGAAACGAGAACCAAACAAACAAGAACCGAACGAAACACAGGACTCAAAAACTGACTCAGACGACAGTAAAAATAGAAATGAACAAAAACAATTCGATATGACTCAGACACTCGACCATTAAAACTCAATAAGCAACTAACACTAGACATAAGAACTCATCAATTAACAATTAACGACATGAAACTCAGAAATTAACAAGACTACAATATGGACTCAGAACTCAACTAATTGACTCAAAACTCCCAAACAGAGACAAACTCACAACAATCAGCAAAGCGAAATCTAAATCTTATTTAACAAACTGAAATCGAAAACAGATGAAGGAAATTCGAAACAAAACTAAACACAAAACAGGGCACTGGGTTTTAATTCGAAAATAAAACAAGAAGGAGGGGATGGGTTTGATTTGAGTATAAAATAGGGGAGGGGTTTTGCAGCGAACATTAAAGATAGAGGAAGGAGAGTTCTGGGGTTCGAAGTTTCGTGGTTTGTATGAAATTAAAAGAGGGGAAGGGAGAGAGATATAGAGAGATGGGAGGGAGATGGGTTGGTATTTTGATCCAGTGGGTTTTAGGTTCGAAAGAAAAAAGAACAGGGCAGAGAGGTTTTGTGAGAAAAGGAAATGGGTTAGTAAGCTAAATCTGAGAAAACAGGGGATTATTTCGAATAAAATGGAACCGAAACAGAAAATAGGTACTGCAAAATAATCGAACTAATATTTTTGTGGTTTTTTTTATATTATATTATACTAAAACATAAAGCATAAAAAAAATAGATCTACAATTAAAATGATACCCACAATAAAATGGAAATTTAAAGGGGTATAACTACTAATTAACTACGAACACGAAATTAAAGTTTCGTTATTCTCAACCCCTAGTGGTTAGCATTTCGCTACTTTATCCACTAAACGGAATTACGAAAACAACGAAACAAGGCAACAATAACAAGAGAGCAAGACAAGAACTTAAAGAAAATGAAAATTGCATTAATTTAAAAGAGAAGTGTTTACAAAAATTTAGAACTAAAACAAGAAATTAAATCTACCCTAAAACTACACTACACTACTCTACACTAAATTCTACACTACATGTTTTTTACAAGGGAAATGAGGGGGTATTTATAGGATGAGAATTAGGGTTTAGGGGGGGGTGTGGGCAAATCTTGGCCCTACATTTGGTTTGTGTGGTGGTGTAATCCTAGCCATTAAAAGATTCCTTCCCCATTAAGTTTTGGTAGACTTGATCTTGGCCATACACTTTTTAAATGTGTTGGGATGATCTCCACCTTCCATGTGTCCTCCAAGATTCCCTTTCCACCAAACTCCTAATTCTTTTTCCTCTTTTTCTTTTTGGTCCTTTTTCTTCCTCTTTTTCCCTTCCTTGCACTTTATTTCTTTATTTTGCCATTTCTTTATTTATTCACGAATTTCCTGAAATGCAACAAAATAAATTATTAAATTACGAGTTCAAGCAATAAATAGGTAATAAAAATATGCAAAAATATGCACTTGAGTTTATGTTATTTGGCTGTCGTCGTTGGCCTATTGTAATATTTTCCTCATGGTATTATAGTCATATAGTGTATTAAAAATTCCATCTCAAGTTAGCATAATTTAGGTGTTGTACATTAAGATTGTTGAAAGTGCTACAGTGTTTACTCATCATTCTTTTGAAGTACAACCATTGTAGCTATGAGAATGTTGTTACCAGGTAAAGCTCTTCCGCAGTTTTAGAAAGTCTTTTTAACTCGGGCATGGAATTGGATATTGTAATTCTTTTTAACCAACTAGAATTAACAATGCATTTGAATATGAAATTTTTCTAAAAGTAAATGAATTAAGGACAGCCTGTTGACATCAATATTTTGCACTTTTGATTTTTAATGTCAATGCCGAGTTTTGGCTTTTTGCTTTTAAATTGAGCATTTTAGCTATAAATTTATGTGTGCTGATCGTTATAATCTTCGTGTGTAAGAGGACTTATTTACTTGTTTACACCCGTATAAATATCATGTTTGCATCATTTAGCAAAAGAAAATATATATCATGCTTGCATCAACCTGTCCTGTTATACGTACACAACGCTAACACTCAGATGGTGGTTTATATGATAAATTTGATTTGATATTGATAAATCATTTAACATAATTGTTACGTAATTAGCTTATAATGACATTTTTATTTATTATTTGGTTCAGGTATGTTGCTTGATACCTTGGCGGAAATGATGACAGTGATTATGTGATCGTTACATTTCTTTCACTGATAAATGAAATATTGTGCTTTTTGTTGCTGCTTTAATCCACTTGATAATAAGTTGTGGATTGATACTGGACTGTTGGTTATTATTAGTTAATGTTTTCCTTTGATATTGTCATGAATTTGAATCAAATGTAGGTTAAAAGGTTAAAGACCTTGATTGGAACAAATGATAAAGGGTTATATGTTACAAGAATTTTAAACTATATGTAGTGTGCGGAAAGCTTTCTTCACATGCAATTGTTTCATACTTCACCACTGTTGTGCTAAAAATTAATTAAATTTGAATCGCAAGCGCACAATTCGTTTCGTTGTAATATTTATTGATTCGTTCCTCGGAGACTAATATTTTCGCAAACCTTTATTTCTAATTTAATCGAACTAGACAATTTGAATTTTTGAGGATTTTGAATTTTTACTAATTAATTCCTAAAAGAAAATTTAATTTTAAACTAACTAATTAAAAGTGAAAAGAATAAAAACTATATTATTCTAAAAATTTTAAATTCGAAATTAAAACTAGATTTTATTAATAGGAAATTTCAAAGAGAATTAGACATGATGTATCCGTAAACAAGCTAGCCAAAAACGTAACAATCTCCTGACCATTTCACAAGAACCCAGAAACTTAGGAGCAAACATTCGACCAATAAACTCGAAAAAAGACTAAAAACAGAATTCGACAGATTCAGAATTCAAAACTCAATACCAAACTAGCAGCAACAATAACCAGAATTGTGGAACTACAACGAAACAACGAAAACAAAAAGTGACTACAGATTTAACACTAAAACAACTCGACCCAGCAGCAAAATCAACTAACCAATAGCAAATTCAACTTGAAACCATTCGCAGACTCAACCCACAAACAGACTTGGTAGCACTATTCGTAAAATAACAAAATAAAAACTCGAACAATACACAGAAAACAATCAGCTCGGCCACAATCAACTTAGTCTCAACATAATCTAACTCTACGACTCAGACACTACAAACAAACAAAACTGGACAGCAACTCTACAATCTAGAACTCATAACTCTGGAAACTTAACTCGCAGAAACCAGTAAACTCAGCTAAAACTCGACAAACAAGACCACAGCCACTCAGCAATTCAACTCGCGAACTCGGCAATTAACAAAATGGAACTAAGTAAAAACTCAGAAAAATGCAGTAAAGAACACGCAGCAAAGAACCAGCGAAACCAGGAAATCGCAGAACAATCCAACTCAACATAACAGGGTAGCGACTTGGTGCAAACTCGGCGCAGAAAAGGAAAATGAAACAACGAAACTCAACGACACAGCAACGCAACTAAACATGACTCAAACAGCAGCTAAAACTCAATTACAAAACAGAATTAACAGCTAAACGAATTTAGAAGCTCCGCAGCGGACACCAGACAGAACCCAGCACCGAAATTCAAACCAAAAATGACAAGGAACACAACCAGCGAACAGGATTCAGCAAAGCTAACCATCGAACTCGGAACAACAACAATCGCCTAAACGAAGGAAACGAAATAAAAAAACGAACTTAAAAACAAAATTAAGACCGAAGTAAAGGGAGATTAAAAATGATTTTCGTTGAAGGGTGTTTGAATAAAAGGACAGGGGAGTTGGCTGTTTTTGTGGGAAAAGAAGAAAGAGGGAAAGGGGGATTCACTTCGCACAAAACAGAAAAGAACACACAGAAAAATAAAAGAAGAAAATAGTGAAAACAAGAACAAAAGGGAGTGTTGTGTGTATGTATCGAAGAGAAAAGGAGATGAGAAGAGTAAAAAGAAAATGATGGTCTGGGCTTGAAAATTTGACGAAAAACAGAATAGAATCTGGGGGAAATGACTAAAGAACAGAGGACATAGGCTTTCGAATTAACACGAAAAGAAAAGAAAATATGACTTAAAATTAATAACTAATATTTTTGTTGTTTTTTTTTTTTAAAATTAAATACGAAAATTTAAGTAATAAACTACGAAATTAAAAATAAACTAAAACGATGTTGTAGAAATAAATGGCCCGCAATAAAATTGATTTTTAAAGGGACAAAACTAAGAATTAAACTACGAACATGAAATTAAAGTTTCGTTACTCTCAACCCCTAGTGGTTAGCATTTCGCTACTTTGTCCACTAAACGGAATTACGAAAGTAACGAAACAAGGCAACAATAAAGGAAAGTGCAAGATAAGAATTTAAAGGAAATAAAATTGCATTAAAATAAAAGGGAGTGTTTACAAAATTTAGAACTAAAACAAGAAATTAAATCTACCCTAAAACTACACTACCCTACTCCTACTCTACTCTAAGTTGAAAATACAAGGGAAATGAGGGGGTATTTATAGGATGGGAATTAGGGTTTAGGGGGGGTATGGGCAAATCTTGACCCTACATTTGGGGTGTGTGGTGGTGTAATCCTAGCCATTAAAAGATTCCTTCCTCATTAAGCTTTGGTAGAGTTGATCTTGGCCATACACTTTTTAAGTGTGTTGGGATGATCTCCACCTTCCATGTGTCCTCCAAGATTCCCTTTCCACCAAACTCCTAATTCTTTTTCCTCTTTTTCTTTTTGGTCATTTTTCTTCCTCTTTTTCCCTTCCTTGCACTTTATTTCTTTATTTTGCCATTTCTTTATTTATTCACGAATTTCCTGAAATGCAACAAAATAAATTATTAAAATACGAGTTCAAGCAATAAATAGGTAATAAAAATATGCAAAAATATGCACTTATCAACCACAATATCTTTCATTGATATATGAATAGTGTCTTTTTTTTATGCTTCAATCTACTTGCTAATAAGTTGCTGGTTATTATTGATTAATGCTTTCCTTATTGTCGTGAATTTGAATCCAATGGAGGTGAAAATGTTGAAAACCAACAAATGATCTGTTATAAGAATTAGTAGGCTGGTATGTACTAGTCCCAAAGTTCCATTTGATGTCTGTCCCAAAGTTCCATTTGAGTTGTTCCATACTTCCATTTGAACTAGCTAGTGTGACGTGGGAAAACAACCAACCGCCATGTGGTGCTCAATTGAGTTCGTATGCCCTCCACTAGTATCGTAAAATATGAAAGGTCGAGTTCCACAATTCATATGAAGTTAAGAAGTAATATTAAATTTGAAAATTTTAAAAAACCCAAATTTTAAATTAAATTCATATGAAACGTCTCGAGAGAAGAATTTTTTTATCGAGTGCGAAGTTGATTCAGATCAATCATAGATGGAACGTTGTGGTTTTGCTTAAGTTTCTTTCTCGTTAATCTGAAAATTCTTAGCAAATTTGTTTATTTTTTCTCATTCGAAATACTTATTTTAGAAAATCATGTACTTCCTCTATTAGTTTTGTAAAATATTGAAAAGTTCGTGTTCCCTCAAAAGTTAACAAGCAAAATAAAAAGAATGATAATATATGCAAATCCAAATTCTATTTATACACATCCATCTTATGTATTGGACTAAAATAAGCTTACTCTTCACATTTAAGATCTAATCCATGAGTAATATATGTCTAATTTTTTTTTTCAAGATCGGTCTCATATTTTTTGTAAATAATTTACATAACAAAATGTGTTTTTAATTTTAGATTAGTTTCTATAAAAATTCTTTTTTATAAAAGTTTTAGTTAATTGTGCTTCAATTTATCATTATACAATATAAAAACTATTTAAGAGATAAGCATAATTTTTTTTATTTAAAAATATTTATTGTTAATAAATCTATCTATTATATATATAATACACCACTTTTTAATGTATTTGAAATGACTAATTTATCCCCATGTTTAATGTTTGATAAAAAAATGTTGTTTGTGGGAATCGAACTGAGTCTATAATGTAACTTATGCATTCTCTTACCACTGCCCCACATTGTCACATGTGTTTTAACATCATACACGTAATATGTGAATGTCATTTAACAGTAATGCATTGTCTAACTTCAAAAACATATAAAAACAACTATGGAGGTAAATTAAACTTAGATTATATCTTTAAATTGTATAACACTTGAGCACAATAGACATGTGTAATCAATTATACATATGTATGTGTTGCGTGAATATTAAATATTTAGTATTTTGATAATTGAGACTTATTAACAATATGTTAGTCACAATTTTATTTGTACATTTATAGATAAATTAATAATATATAGTATGTAGTCTACTTATACATATTCCTGAATTATTAAACTAGCTTAAAACTCATGCGATGCACGAACTTTTTTAATACGCTTTTTTTTATTTGAATTGAATTTTTTGGTTGGTGAGAATTGAACTTGGGTCATACAACAAATTTGGACCCAATGTTACCACTAGGCTAGCCATTCATTTTTGTCATAAAGCATACAAATAATATGTGAATACGTGTGTGTGACTTGAATGAGAAATATTTGGAATATATGTATTTTTTTAAAACAAAAAAATGCATAGCTTCTTCATTAAAACAACATACAAAAATAAGATTTATTGATTGTAAAACTAATATCTAAAATCTGTTTTATATATAGGATTTTGGTCCCTAACAATCACATGTTAGGAGCCCCCTGGATGACATGTGGTTTCCCAGCCGTTGGATCCTTGATCCAACGGTTCCGCGGAACGTAAAAAAGCCTATCCGCGGAAAATTTCCGCGGATCATAAAAATATTTTTTATAAGATCCCAACCGTTGGATAAGGATCCAACGGCTGAGAAACCATTTGTTATATAAGGGGTCCCTGACAAACGCTTGTCAGGGACCAGGACCCTTATATATAATACACGAACAAGACTTAAAATTAATGAGATAGTTTATTCATAATTTAAAATGACTAATTTACCTCTATATTGTTGTTTATATATAAAAACATATTTTTAGTGGAAATCAAACTTGGACCATCAAGTTAACTTGTGCATCTCCATACCACTAGGCTACACTTTTACATTGTTTTAGATCATATACACAATATGTATGTGTATGATATATGAAATAATGTTGGTTAAATATTATTGGGTTTTAAATGAGATTTGGACTTTTTATTAATTTCCATTTATTGATTAAAAAACCACAGAAAATATATAATTGGGTTATAAAATGATATTATAATTAATATTAAGGATACTATCCAACAATATATTAGAATAAAAATATTGAGTTGTTCACGTAATATAAAAATTGTATATTATTACACAAGATGCTATAATTTATCAGTTAAACTCTTCGGGTTGTAAAAATATTTGACTTGAAAAGACGAATCCTAAAAATAACACATTACATTTTACATTTAAATTAACTAATGTTCGATTTAAAATATGACATTTGAAGAAAAAAAGGTTTTTATATAATATATGGTGTATTATTTATAAAGGTAATTTAAAAAATATATATACATAAGATCATGTATAATATATGATTTGCGGAACTTATATATCGTAGACATCACCTATTGAACACTCAAATTCTATTCAATGATCCACAATAAAATTAAATACTGACAATTTTTATGCCTTTTACAATTTACATCATACTAGCTGATAACCCGTGCGAAGCACGGACACAGATTGAACACGAGCCGAGATTAAAATATTAATATTAATAAATTAGTAAACATTATTTAATTATGTAGTTATAGAGAATCGAATCCGAGATAAAGCTAAAAAAATTAAAATAAATAAATCTTTATAATTATGTAGTTGTAAGGAATCGAACCCGAGGTGAAGTTAAAAAAATTAAAATATAAATCTTGTATAATTATGTAGTTGTAAGGAATCAAACTCCAAATTTAATGATAACCAAATTTGGTATTTTGGTACTTTGGTACTATTGTCTATCATTAAAACATGGTTTTTCACATTAATAAATAGTATAGATATGACTTATCACAAACACTACAACTCACACTTTAACGACTAAGAACTATAAAACCTATACTAGAGCATGTCTCGTGCCTCGCACGGGTTCTCATGCTAATTTTAAATAATTTTTTAGTTCTTTACTAAAAAATTTCTTATTATTTACTATTCTCTCTTATTTTTATGTGTTTGTTACTCACCCAATCAACTTTTAAATTTAATATCATCAATTAACTGTATATACGTTATTTAAGTATTAAAATATATTTATTAAGAACAAAATAGTTTTAATAAATCAATTTAGCGAGATTGTATGTTTTAAAACTTGTAATATAACTAATTTAACAAATAAGCTCTACTCTCTCTCCCTACCAAGAGTCTCTATAAACAAAAGTTCCCCTCCGGCGGTGGTTTATCCACCGGCCGGAGGCCTTCTCACTCTTCTAATCTCCTCCTTCTCTTCCTTCTTTCCCTTCCTCTACTGCCTTATCTTGGTTTTAGTGCTTTTCATCCAATAAATCGAGTTTTAAACCTTGAAAATTCTTTTCGAATTTTCTCAGATCTGCTTCGGATTAGAGCTCGTTTCTGCAAATAAACACAATTCTTAGACTCAAAATCTCTTGCTTAACATCATATCAAAATTTGGTATGAATCCGAGATTTTTGACTTTTTGAATTTGTATCGCTTTGAGGCGAAGTAACGCATTATGCGTCGTGTATTTGTTTTATTATTAGTTGTATCGCTCTATGCGAGTGCTCTCTCTACTTCGTCATTGAAAATGAATTATATGGTTTATTGGGAGATCTGGATTTATCGCGTCGTTGGTTCTTTCGGCATGTCTATAGCTGGTTTCCGGCATGTAGATAGCTGGGGTACGGTTGGAACGGTGGTGAAAATCGCATGTGCTCACCTTTCACAACAAAAGTTTGTTCATAATATGAGGCCTTTGTTGCCTCTCCCTGAACACTGTTATATCCACAGAATTATTGTGAGGGTCAATTGTGAATCTACTGATTTCAGGAATGATGCAGACTGGATTGCTCGGATGGCCATGGAAGTCATTTTTAATTTTAAGAATCTTTGTATTCATATGTTTAAACAATCCGGAAACAAAATGGCTAATTGTTTAGTTCGTTCATTTGTTTTTCAACCTGGTTGTATGATTAGTTGGGGAGTTGTCTCGACTAAGTCTTTTTCATGTTATTAATGAAATCTGCATTTTTCTTTGGCAAAAAAAAAAAAAAAAAAACTTGTAATATAACTACGAAATAATTAAAATCTTGTGTAGCTAAATTATTATTATAAAAGAAAGACATGAATCATTTTCATCTATTTTTAAAAGGTCCACATATATAATTTTATTTTATATTATAAATAAATTTATGCTAATAATAAAATATAATTTTAAAATAATTATAAGACATAATTATAGAATAAGTAACCAATTTCTTTGAGTTGTTACATGAGTCAATAAGTAAAATGATCAATGAAAATATTTAAAGGATATTTTGGTCAATAAAAAAAGGGTGTGTAATAATAAATTTAGGATATGCATAAATCACTACCCAATTAAAATTTGAAGAAAATAAAAATTCCAAAAAGGAGAGAAATGTCTTGAAAGAAAATTATTATTATTATTATTATTATTATTATTATTATTATTATTATTATTAGAGTAATTCTAGAGGTCCCAACAACATTTTCAAAAAAAAATTGAAACTGAATTGTCCTATTTTAATTGATCATCTACATTCACATAAATGTAATGAACTCTTATATACTAATATGGATATCACTAATAGAAAAATGTCATAGCTTAGAGCATCTCCAACCATGTTTAACCCTTAGCTAAAAATAATTAAAACATTCTATAAATAAAAAATATAGAGATTATGTAAAAAAAAAATCAACTCCGATGGATCATTTCTGTTGCCTATATTTTTAGCCAATATCTATATTTTTTGTCATGTTGGCTATATTTGTTGAACCTCTAGAGACCTGTAAGAAGATTACACATCATCTCTTGCCATATTCAAATGATATATTCTATTTATAATAACTTAAAATAATAATAACATACCATTTTTAAAATATAGCCGATCAATATAGCCAATACCATCGAAGCACAACGCCTTACAGGTTCAATAAATTTTACATAATCAATATTTTCTATCATTTTAGCCAACCACTTTAACCAACTCCATTGGAGATGTTCTTAGAGACCAAAACACTCCCTCCCAAACCCAGTCGTCCTAAAAGATCCCTCCGGTGGTGGCTTCTCCGCTTACCACCTTTTCTTGTTTAGTATTTAATTTTTTTCAATAAAATTATTCTCCTTTTGTTAGGATTGTTGGTACCCAATTTTTGAGTGTTTGATTGTCCTCCGTTTTGAAGCGGTTAGTATGTTTTGTTTTATTATTTTGTTTCATCGAGAAGTATTCAATTGGTGATCTGGGAGATCTGAAAAACTCGCATCGAAGTTGGATCGATGGTGAAAATCGCAAAAGATCACTTTGCACAACGAAAGATTCATTGGACTATCACCGGAACTAACTATGCGAAGGTCAATTGTGATGCTATGATGCTACTGGTTTCAGGATTGGTGTAGACTGGATTGATCAGAAAAGTCATTGTGATATTTTTTAGGTCAAAGAATATTTATATTCTATCTATTAAACGATCTGTAAATATGACTGCTCATCAGTTAGCAATAGAGTCATATTATCGAGTTTTTAATAGGAATTATGTTGCTATTGATGTTAAGAATGTTTTATTAAATCAATGAAATATATTATTTGTTCATAAAAAGAAAAAGAAAAATGTCATATGTTATTTTGAAACTATTTTGATACCTATTTTGATATCAGTAGCAATGTAGCATTACTCTCTTTTGATCAAGTTCGAAGCTGATTCAGATGAATCATAGATGGAATTCATTTTGCATAAGTTTCTTTCTTATTAATCCGAAAATCAATCCTAGCAAATTTGTACACTTTTCTCATTTGAAAGAAGAATTCACTATTACTAAATTTAGAAAATTACTACTACGTCTTCAATCCTTATCTCAAATTCGCAATAGCTTTAGCATAGTATTTATAGCAGGGGCCTTAGGCCCATTTAGATCTACCTCAAAGCTATAGTTTTTACAGCACGAGCCTCAGGCCCATTTAGATCTACCTTGGCACGAATAGACTTTCGTCATCTCTAGCATCCGAGTCCATCATATTTCATGTATATCACAAAAGGTCTGATATCACATTTCAGAAAAGAAGAGCAAATTTGGAACTATGAGCATTAATTAAAAAGCAATCGAGAAACTTTGTCTTTATTTACAGCTAAATTGCATAATATGTTTTTTTTTAAAAATAATTTTGGGTCCCTGGGACGAACATAAGCTGTCATCACTAACGAAAAATTAATAAAATTTTCAGGAAAACATGAGAAGCACTAAAGGAAAATAATAAAATTACTAAAATAAATTCTTTGTTGTCTAATACATTATTATCCTTCCAAAATTTTTAAATAATGAATAGTTGTAAGACGGAAAATAACCGTAATAATATTTTTTGAATCTTGTTATTGTTTTGTAACTTTACTCAAAAAAAAATTACTCCTTCCGTCTCACTGGGATCTTTACGTTCCTGGTGGGCACGGAGAACAAGACAAGTGGTTATAAAGTGAGTGTAATTTTGTTAAAATAAATGAAGTAGTGAATATAATAGTGATTTTATTGTTAAAATAAGTGGAGTAGTGAGTGTAATAGTGATTTTATTTGTTAAAATAAGTTAAGTAGTGGGTGTAATAGTGTAAAGTATTGTTAAAATAAGTGAAGTAGTGGGTGTAATAGTGTTAAAACTTACTATTTTGGGAATGTAAAAAAATGAATGGAACGACCCAAAATAGTAAGTGTAAAGAATCCATTGGGACGGAGGGAGTATTTAAATTAGTAAAGAAATAAGGGACTAGAAGATGTCACATACTCCTTCGGTCCAAGTCAATTGTTACCATATTTTATATGTACCTTGACATTCTTTAAAAAAACAAATGAATGAGACCGAGGAATATTAATTTTAGAGTAAACCTTAGCATACATCCTTATTCACTACTAACACACTACTAGTATTAAAATAGAGCCCCTGGCGGGGCCCATTTTAATAAAACAAAAAATAAAAAATTATTTACAGTATAATATACTAGTCCTATAATTTAGGTAGTGAGTTAGTAGTGAATAAGTATGTATACCAATATTTATTCTTAATTTTAAGTAGCGAGAAAAAGTCTGAAACTAATTATCGTATCACATTTGTTGACTGAAAATATTTAAACAAATTACAGGTATTTGTTGAGTTTCTGTTAATTACTCTATTGCTGAATTTATTACAGTGGTTAATGGTAAAAACAAGAAAAATGCGTGCCAAATGGGGGTTAAAAAATCAATTTGAGATCCTATAGATCAAATATATAGCAAAGTTAACTGAAATAAAATCTAATCAAATCAAATCAATAAAATAAATAGATCGCATATAATAAAATGTTGACCAGGGGTCAAGACTTTAAAAAATATAAATAGGGGGTTTGTAATAATCATTTCCTTGTAGACGCAGTCGGCGTAGTTGTGTAGTGTTAGTGTGTGTTCTCGTGTTCTCCCTTGTCACTGAGGCTCTCTCTCTCTCTCTCTCTCTCTCTCTCTCTCTCTCTCTCGATCGCAGCTGATTCTCACTTACATTAATCGCTGTATGTACATGCATCTACTTAAATTTATGTTATTTGTTTCGATTCTTGCTGTTTTTTATGCCTATGCAATATTACAAATTTACAATCGCACCATTTATACTTAAATTGTATTATTTGTTACCGAAATGGCTTTGATCTTGCTTGTTTTAATTTATGATCCGTTGATTTAACTTCATGTTTTTAATTATTACAATCTCATTGTTTTTTTATTAGCTCAATTTTGCTATTAATGTTCATGAATTTCGAGTGAAGGATTTGTTTGCTAGCTATTGCTGTATAATTTTAATCAATCGGAGTAAATTTGGGGTTCCTGTGCGTTGTTTGACAGTTTATTATTATTATTTTTATTTTTATTTTTTGCTAGCTTGGATGTTCCCGAGTCCAAGGCTCGGGATCACAGCATGGAGTCAGAGATACAAGAAATTTTTGATGTACCGGATCACAACATGGAATCAGAAATACCAGAAACTTTACATGTAGAAAAGCTTAGAGTGGAACCTTTTTATTTGCAGGAATTCGAACTTTACAAAACTAGCTCGGTAATTATCCAGCATTTATAGCATGTTCGCGAGTTACATTGTGTTAGTTATTCATTCATATTAGTTGCTTATAGCTTGTTTGTGAGTTACATTGTTAGTTTTTCATTCATATTAGTTGCTTATAGCTTATTTATGAGTTACATTATTAGCTTGTTTGTGAGTTACATTGTTAGTTTTTCATTCATATTAGTTGCTTATAGCTTATTTATGAGTTACATTATTAGTTGCTTATAGCATGTTTGTGAGTTACATTGTTAATTTTTTATTCATATTAGTTGCTTATAGCATGTTTGTGAGGTACATTGTTAGTTTTATAGCATGTTTGTGAGGTACATTGTTGTTAGTTTTTCATTCTTATTAGTTGCTTATAGCATGTTTGTGAGGTACATTGTTAGTTTTTCATTCATATTAGTTGCTTGTTTCACCACATTGTTTGTGCATGTAACGTTATTAAGTTTGCGTGTCAATATATATGTTTCTACAGTTAAATATTCCTTTGCATTGGTTTTCTTGACAATGAAATTAATGTATATGATTTTGCTGATTTGTAGGGCAAAAGTCCTTAATTTGTCGACTTGCACACTGTCTTAAGATATGCATCTTACAGCATGTTTGTGAGCTACATTGTCAGTTTTTCATTCATATTAGTTGCTTATAGCATGTTTACAAGTCACACTGTTAAATTTTCATACATAGTAGTTGTTTGTAGCATGTTTGTGAGTTACATTGTTAGTTTTTTGTCATTCAGATCAGTTGCTTGTTTCACCGCATTGTTTGTGCATGTATCATTATTAAGTTTGCGTGTCAGTATATGTGTTTTTTCTATCTAGAGTTAGATATTCTTTGCATTGGTTATCTCGAGAATGAAATAAATGTAGATTTGCTGAGTTGTAGGGCAGAAGTCTTTAATTTGTCGACTTGCACACTATCTTAAGATATGCATCTTTGCGTCATCAATGTTTGTTTGTTCGGGTAAAACTATATTTTGGACCTTTGCAGGAAACTTTATATATAGGAATATTTAAGTATTCTTGTTTCATGTTTCGGCTTTTAGAACTGAGGTGTTTGTTTTGCAGATTCAATTGGTTGTTTCATGTTTGCATGCCTAAGTTTCTTGGTTTTAATGTTTTACTTCCCACAAGTACATATTATCTCACCACACTCGATGGTCTTGGCTATTCATACTCACATTAGAATTCTTTTGCATTCCAGTGTCCACAATTGCTCTCTTTCTCTCTCTCTCACTCACACACACACACATGTTACTTGTCATTTTCATACACTCATGCATACACAAATTATTAGGTCCAACATTCTCACTGCGCGGAGGACAACTGGTCCAGAAATAAGTTGTCAATCTTTTGCCAGATTTTTTATAATAGCCTTGAATTTTTGGTGTTCGTTTTAATGGTCATCTCTTTTGGTCTCATCGAATATCTCAATATATAAGATGCACTTTGAAACAGTACTTTTACATGATTGGACAAGACCAAAGTGGAGCTGTCAAGAGAGTCTTGAAGATAAGCAGATTAGAGCCTTCGGAGCTTAACATTATTGAAGATTCTACAACGTATTCAGAAGCTGACTGCTGTGAACTGCGAAAGAGGTTACATGATGGCAATTTGTCTACCGGTGGCCTTGAATTTGTGACACTTTGTTATGGTATTGTTGGTAAGTCATTAACTTCTAACGAAGTGTCACCCGTTCTGATTTTATTTCTTGAAGTCATTCTTCTTCGAATCAGAACTTACAGCCTCATCATTGATTTCAGGGTTTTTAAAGTTTCTGGGACCTTATTATTACATGCTTCTTATCACGAAGAGGAGGAAGATTGGTGCAATTTGTGGTCATTCTATATATGCCATTGCTGAGAGCAAGATGATTTCAATTCCCACTTCAACTGTGCAGTCAAATATGGCTTATTCTGAAAATGAGAACAGGTCTTACATCAATTCTGCATGTAAATGTAAAATGTCACTGGCACTCTTTAGGGAAACAAAAGTTGTTTACATTTTAGTCATGTATCTTATCTAGAACAGTCTTGTTTTTTTTTCGAGTTTGGTTAATTTTTTAACTTCGGCATCTTGTTTGCCTAATTTTATTTTTACTGGTATCCAACCAAAGTTTGTGGACTTCAGTTTGACCTAATGCTCATATTATCCATGTCTTGCATTTTGGAGAACGATATTTGAATCCAAATTGTCTAACATATTATTGTTGAGATGAATAATTTGGGTGGTAGTGAGACTAATGTCAATATGTCCTCAATAGTCATTATGTTATTAGAGGTTCTTGCATGTTTACATCCTGTGAATTACAGGACAAACTTCAATGGTGTTATGATGTTATTTTATCATGTTGAACAAGGACAAGGTACTATCAGGATTTGTGTGGTCTATTTATTATTCCAATATACAATAATTTTCTTTTCTAACCTTCCACTTTAGAGCTTTCTCATATCGCTGTTTATAGCAATGTACTTGTACATAAATATACACACATATCTGGATTGCACTGGATTTGTCTAAATCACTTTTTCTTTGTTCTGTTTCTGTTGATGACATAGATATAAGAAGCTCCTATGTACTGTGGATCTCACAAAGGACTTCTTTTATAGCTACTCCTACAATGTCATGCACAGTCTTCAGAAGAACATGACTGACTGTGAAGCAGGACAAGTCCTTTATGAACAAATGTTTGTTTGGAACGAAGCGATGACTCGTGGAATTCGAGATCATCTTAAGAATACGCTCTGGACTGTTGCACTGGTTTATGGCTTCTTTAAACAGGTAACTGCCTAATTTACCCTTATGCTATCATCCTTGTGTCCTTCTGTTCTACAAAAAGATTCACTCTTCAACTAATAGCTAATGCAAGGTGATGTGGTACCACAATGATCCAATAGTGCCCTATTCCACAGTAAACAGTTTTGCTTATGTAATCATATTTGTTTCCACAGAAAGAAACAGAAGCGGAATTGAAGCTCTTGCTCCTCAGTATTCTTTAAGTGCTAAGTTGTATTCCCCACTTCTGCATTTCTGTAAATCACATCCCTCTTTGTACAAAATTCATAGGAGAGCTCTTTGTACAAAATTCTTTGTGTGTTATGTAGTTTTATTGGGAGTTTGGGCAAATAGTGAAACAACCGATGAAGATGGAATGTGGTATTTATTAGGGTTAAAATAGATTTTCATGATTACTTGTAACTCCACAGTTGGAATTATAAGTTGATCCGAGATATGTATCTAAAGTTATTAATATATAGCATATAAAGCGTATTTGAATAATATAAAAAATACATGTACATAAATAATAGATTGCATCGGATAACACTCGGATTAATGGCCAGATGGGGAATATAACCTCTCCCAGACCATGGATTATGGTATTAAACTTTAGGACGCAATATTGCGTTTATGCTGTCCTCACTAAAATATGGGTTTTTTTTTTGTGGAACAAAATCTGATCATACTCTCTTTTTGTCGGATAAACTGGTAGTCAATTAAATGAATGCTGTTAATGTCATTATGCCCCCCATTGACACTTCTTGTTATAGCTATTAAATATATGTCCTCGCTGCATAGTGGCGTCGTAATTAATAGTAGTACTACACATATTTTTTAGTTCCCAAAGTTAACATTGTTTAATTTTATATCGCGTACTTGTTCTACGATTGAATATGATCTTGTTTCTAATATTTCCATTCATTCAAAGAATGTTACTAGAACTTTAGTACATATAAGTCCTTATATATTTTACATGAATTTCTGTTGGGTGGTTAAGTAGTATTCTCCCCCTTCCTATTGAGTATTGAATCACCAATAATCTCGTGCATGATCAAACTGTTTCTGGACCAAATTGCCTGGTCCATGCTTGTATCTTTTGTTGCATCTATAATTTTTTTTTAGTATTATGTCTCAACATTTGTTGTATCAGGTGAAGCTTCAAATATCAGAAAAGCGCTTCAAGCTGACCCTCATTGCAAGACGATCTCGGCATTACGCAGGAACCAGGTTTGTGGACTTTTTTCCATTGACGAATAAAAACAGGATAGTAAAAATTGTTTTCTAATTACAGAGACATTTCATGTATGTGCAATTGCTCCTCCTGTATGCGAATTTTAGTTATTTCTCATTCTCATGGCCCATCTTAGTGCAAAATTATCTGATGTTAAATTAAAGTTAAAGTCCTCCTATTTCGTATGAGGAAGATGGTGCTATCAGTTGTATTAAAGAATAAGATCATGTGCATTATTTTGTGTAAATGGAATGATCCTCCAATCTTTTGAAAAAGAACATACAGATTTCCTCTTTTCCTATTCCAGATTTCTGAAACGAGGGGTGAATGAAGAAGGCTGTGTTGCAAATGATGTTGAGACTGAACAGATTGTAATTAGTGATGTCCCTGATGGAAGTACTCAGATAAGTTCTGTCGTGCAGCACAGGGGTTCAATACCTCTTTTCTGGTCCCAACAAACTTCACGATTTGATGTGAAACCCGACATCATATGTACGTTAAGCAGGCTGTGTAGCTCTTTTGATTATAGTTATGTTACCATATGCTTTGCTAATTATTTCAATACCTTCAGTGTCCAAGAGGGATCCAAAGTATGACGCAACCAAGCTTCACTTTGAGAATCTCGCAAAGAGATATGGACTTCCAATTATAATCTTAAATTTGATCAAGGTGTTTTTCATATTAAATAGTTGATCTTTATATTTGTCTTGTGGGTATAATCTACACTTGCATGTATCTAAACAATCTATTAATGATTGCCTTTCCTTTTTCATTTGCTTGTTATGGTGGTTTGTAATAAGCAGACTCAAGAAAGGAGGCCTCGGGAATCTATTCTTTGCGCAGAGTTTCAAAATGCTATCAATTCAATAAATAGCGAAATATCTGAAGAAAACCAGTTAAAGTTCCTTCATTGGGACTTTAGCAAGTACTCCAAGAGGTACACCAGAAATTCTGTTGATCCTCCCCCCCTCAAAATAAAAAATTAGTTCTATCTGGTAATAAGCGTTTTCATTATTTTTGGTCTACAAATAAAGTGATTTTCCCTCGATATCTTTTGCAGTAAAACAAACGTATTGGCAGTACTAGTAAAAATGGCTGCGTGTGCGTTGCAATTAACTGGTATCTTTTATTGCCAAGTCCAGCCACATTCCAGTAAGGAGGAAATTTTTAACTGGTTGTCTTTCAAGTAAGTATATAAAAGGCATAAATTTCCGATTTACCTCATTATACTTATTCATTTGCTTTAAAAATAATGTGCGTGCATGTCTGCAACATGCCTCATATATCGCTAAGTCTTTCCTGTAAAGTAGGTTTGAAAACTGCTAGACTAACAATCTGCACGACATCTCGTGGAATTTAAATCCTTCAACACAAATTTATGATAGCTGCGGTGATGGTTAATGGCCACCGGTAGTAGCTCCATGTTAGTATTTTTTCAGTTCTGCGTAGTGTTTAGGTTGTAGCTGTACAGTAGGATTTCCTATATATTTTTGCAGAAACACTTACAGTATGCCACTGCTGCAAGCCTGTCATTTGTCTTGATATATATTTTCCACATCGTCTTGTATATATGGGATATCAGTTTTAGGTAAATAGTATAATGCTTTGGGACGTTTATTCGATTGTCACTTTTGTATGTCCTGAGTTTTTAAATTACATTTTAATCATTCTCTATCATACGATGCAGGAATTGTGAAGGTAACTATTGCACTATGCAGGAAAAGGAACGCTGCTACTTAGAAGATGTAGTTTGCAGAGGCACTGATGTAGCTGAGGGTAATCTTAGCAAACCATCATTCCAGAAGGGAGTTCTACGAACAAACTGCATAGACTGCTTAGACAGGACAAACGTCGCACAATTTGCCTATGGCTTGGTTGCTTTTGGCCTTCAGCTCCACACTCTAAGACTTCAAGATACACCCAGCATAGATCTTGATTCCAGCTTGGCAGACGATTTATTAATATTGTATGAGATGATGGGTGACGCGCTTGCATTGCAATACGGTGGATCTGCAGCCCACAATAAGGTGATTAATTTGAGTTGAAGTGTTTCACATTAATATGCCTTTGGCAAAATTTGATGTATGTACATATAGTGAGGAAAAGGTTACAGATCTAGGGTTTACATAAATTCCAAAATCTTCCACACAATTATGAAAATATTAAATATATGTAATTCAGAAAAGTTGATAACATGAGAAACATTTTAATATAATAAAAGATAGGAAATTGGACTGGCAATTCAGTACACTCAAATGCCAGGCTATTTAACCAGCCAATGTTTTTGATAGTATGACTAGGGGCTTTTAGTTCTTTTGTATTACCAGCCGACTGTTTAGACGAAAGCTTAGTAGTTCTTTCTGCAAATGTTGTGTTAAGTTATTTTTGGTGACAAAAAGTCCGGCACTGGCCTTCTAGTGAGAAGTAAATGCATGATAACATGGAAATGATGATTAATAAATCCATCATTTTTGCTGCAAGAGCAATAGAGCATTCATTATCACTTTTCAGACATGGGAAGGTTGTTGTCGTGTGTGACTGGATTTACAATAATACTAGAATACACATAAAAAATGTAACATCGATTTGATACTGTGTGATAGCGAAAATGACAGTTTGCTGAGACCACTGATGTGTTTTTAGATCTTTATTTTGCTATGATAATTTAAAGTGTCAATACAAGTGTTTGTTTTGATTGCTGCATGTTGTGGTCTAGAAGATTAATAATGTTAATATTCAGCCTACATGCAATTCTCGCTAACTACCCTCTTTATGCCTAATGTGGAAAAGATATTCTGTCAAAGAAGAGGCCAATGCAAGGCAGCGACTCGGTCACAGGAAATATTTAGATGTCTACAACGTTATTATAGCAATGCTTACCTGGATGCTGAGAAGCAAGATGCAATTAATGTGTAAGCCAAACAGGTTACCTGTCTGATATTATTGATTTATTGTGTCGGAATTTTCTTGATTTCTTAGTTTCCCTGAACAGGTTTTTAGGCCACTTCCAGTCGCATCAGGGTAAGCCGCAACTATGGGAGATGGATTCAGACCAACATTACAATGTTGGAAACCGAAGTTCTAACTTTTCAGAGGAAAATTCAAGGTAGAGTGTTTAATTGTTCATCCCTTTTTATGTCATGTCACCTTATGTAATATTTAATATGAAGAAGGCCGACAGGATTGTCTTCGAATGAATTATTCCCTGTACTAGGAAGTGGACTTTTGCAGAATTCTTTTTGTCTTTTTTCTAAAGAAACAGATGATCATAGTGATGGAATTTAAAATTCAACTTTAGTTTATATACCTAAATGAAATTCAACTTTGGAGTACTATTCTCAAACCATTGTTCCACTATGCACTTTGGCATATGAAGTGCTCAGAAAATAAACACATTTGTTTAATGATTTTTATTATGTCCATATCTGCTGGTTGGGAGACCGAACATCTCAGGATGGCTAGTTCTGTAATATACAGGTCAGAGATTAAAAGGTCACTGTCGGATGGAATCTTTCTTTGTAGAAGTAACTCTCCTACTGAAAATGAAGACCTTGGCAAGCATGACAAAATAATCCCAGCTTTTCCTGACAAGATGCAAGATAGTATCAAAGTTCATGCTGATTCTGCGCCAGATATCTTAACTTGTAAAAGTCAGGCATCTTACTGCAGGTCAGCATACTTCATACAGGGAAATTATTGTATTCATATGTAAAAATACACCCTGAATGGCTGAATTTATTTTGACTAATTAATTTTCAACATTGGGTTGTACATGATGGCGGAATACATAACTGCAGGTGCATAAAATACAAATTTGTTTCATTGATTCATTAATTTGTTGCCTACGAAATTTCTTTTAGGCAACTATTTTCTTATTTATAATGTTTCATAAGTGCATTCTTGTTTTTTTTAATACGATTATGTAATGCAGTGGCACTCTCTGTTGCAGACAGCTTTTCCCCAATATTCACCCCGAGGAAGAATTATTCGCTTATTCAAACTTTCTCGACTTAGATTGGCACTCCTTGTTGGGAAATTCATGCGAGGAAGAATTGTATGACAGATAACTTTCTCTCAGATTACCGTGTCTCTATACTTTATCCTTAGTTGTTAGGTTCAACTAAAATTTCTAGCTGTTTCTTATGCCTTGTATATAGCTTTTATGCTGCAAGTATCTTATCTTCACATGATCCTTGAGAACTTCATGTTATCCTTGAGAACTTAATTTCTGGTAGAGAAACAATTCACTAGATCTACACTTGTATTTCCTAAACTTATTTTTTATTTGCAGATCAACACTTGTAAAATCTCCATTTAGTAATATATCATCTGATAGTGTGATAGATGAGCTTAAGGTCAGAGCAAGCACAAGTCAATCTGGATGTAGCATGCAGGTGAGTTAGTCGTGCCTCATACGTCTGTAACTTTCAAGTCAACAAGCTTTTATCCTGGCAAGTGTAGAATGTGTAAGCAGAATTAGAATGTTGAGATATTGCATGGTGATGTATATCTCCTTCATCCCTGTAAGATAAAAATGGTCAAGTTTAAGATGGGCTTTAGGGGTTATGGTATCCCACTGAGACTTCTGTGTGCAATACACATCATATTTACATTTACTTTCTAAAAAAGCTTGGTGAGTTCAATGACTTCTATCAGGCTCAATGCTCAACATATACATTTTCTTAATCATTTCTCGGTGAATTCATCTATAGGCTAATAAAAGTGAAATCATTTATGGTAGCTTCAGATTGTTGAATGCTCTTGCTGTGGCCCATTATCTTGTTCTCTTTTAAAAAAAACTTCTTTTACTCTTACAGGGAAAGGAGATGGATACTGAAGACCTTAACAATGATGCTGCATGGAGTTTCAACATTCTAGATGACTTTTCAAGTTTCTTTGCGAGATTGATGGAAAAATGTTGTTCCCTTAGATTAAAGCCCAAGGCAATAGAATCTGGCAAGCTTCTTACGCGGTAATATCATAAGAAGAATGTCAAGTACCCAACATACAGAAATAGCTGACAATTAAACAGTTAAGATACAAAAATAGAGTTGAAATTACAGAAGTTCCATATAAATTATACAGAGATAGAACCTGCCTATACAATAGTAGTTGCTCTCACCATAGTAACGGTTTGGATCTTTTAATTTTGTAAATATTTTTCAAATATAATTAGTCAGTGCTTCAATTCACTTTACTATTCTGTTGGACCTGCAACAAAATGATTGGCATTAAGCATGAAGAGATTTGAATTTCCCATTTGGTTTGGTCCTCAGTCAGTATTTATGGAGTTCTGGAGAGCTAATTATTGCGATTCTGCTTGCCTTTGTGACTCATAAAGTATTGAAAAACGAGGGGCAATGCTCAAAATTTTTCAAGTGATGTAGCGTCAATTCTTTAGCTGATTTTATCATTTTAGATAGCAAAGAAAACAGGACCTGCCCCGATTCATACATATAAGCATCGTCCTCCAATCATTCATACAAGTATATAACCATCTGCATGTAAATTACAACCTTAATACAAACATACGGTTCTCGTGGGGATGACCTTTTCTACAATCGAATTTATTTAAATTGTGGAGATGAATTTCATTTACAATCGATTTGATTTGAATTGTAAAGATTGAAGGGAGAATAGCAGAAGTGGAGTTGTGAACAGAGCATATCACAGAGTAACTAGTAATAAGTGATTTTATAAAAATCACTAATAAAAGGTCAATTTATATTCTTATAATTTTCCTGGTAGTCGATCTTAAAAATGACCAAATACTTTATATTAAGCCCAAAATATAGATATATCAGTATTCAGTAATCACGCAACTTTGTGGTTAATGTTGGGTCAACCGAACATTGACCTAACCCTAAAATTCTCGACCTTAATTCTAGGAGGGTCTTGGTACCAATAGCTTATAGCTGTATCAGTTGATTATAAGGGAATTTAATACAATTGCAATCTTTTTTTAGCTATTAACAAAATATAAAAAGACTACAAGAAAACACAGGTTTTAAACAATAAAAAAAAAACATTACATTCTTTTAATTCCGCAAAATTGCTATAAAAAATCTCTATTTAAGCTACAATATTTCTTATGTTGTTCAGAAACAACACTGATTGGCAAGAGTAGAAAAGATTTGAAAGTAAGAAAAACAAAAATACAAACTTTTAACTGTGCTTATTCCCAGGTTGGAGCAGCAACCATAGGCTCGGGTGCTTCCCAGGTTGGAGCAGCAACCATAGGCTCGGGTGCAACATCCCATCCGTCAGCTGCTGGCACTGCAAAATATCAAACAAAACCAAAAGAAAAATGAGAAATAGGACACTCAAGGATATGCACAAAACAATCATTGTTGTAAAGAAACAACATATGAAAAAATTATATAAAAATATATATACATATGTAGTTATAGTTTTTTACTTTTTTTTTAAAGTTGCACATTGACATGAAAATTAAATCAACTCAGCATACGAGTATGCGACTATTAATCCTGGGGATGAACCCTTTAAGAAATTAATATTAATAAATTCTAAACTCTCACCAGCATCGGCAGTCCAACTGGTAGCTCCTGGAACGGCAGGAATAGCAGCTGGAACCCCTTCATTGTTCCACTGAGCATCAGTAATTGGGCTACTCCACTGATCAGTACCGCCAAGAGCAGGAGCAGAGTAATCTGCATAATCACCTAATGCCGCTTCCTCTTCTTCTTCCTTTGCCTCTTCGGGCTCTCTGTAGAAGAACAAGTCAACCTGCAAAAGGGATGGTTCATACAAGTATTCACTTGCAACAGCCTTTGCTCAAAAACACAAAGATCAAATAATAGTCTTTTGCAAATTACATACAATCTATAATATCAATAAAGAGCAATAAAATAAATTATTCTCTTTCCTTACCATTACTTCCCATCTGGGTCCCTGATTGATGACACCGCGCATTTGTAAAACCATCCTTGCCAATATCCAGAAGAGGCAACCAATGCTGTGTTTCCCTTTGTTATTTGCAGGGATACCAATGTCTACATATCTCATAGGTGAATCAGTGTCGCAGAAAGCAATTGTAGGAATATTTCCGAGCGCACCTTCCTTGATGGGCTGAAGGCAGTTTAATGTTGTGGAAAATCATAAAATAATAAAAATCAACTGGTTTGTTTCATTTCCAAAAAGAAATATACAACCAACATAAAACTCCTTAAGCAAATTAGAATGCAGCTAATTAATTAAACACTTACCTGGTGATCAGTTCTGGGATCAGTCAAAATGAGGAGACGAGGCTCGCTAAATGACGTTTGCAACTGATTGGTAAAAGTACCAGGGGTGTGACGTCCAGCAATGGCATTAGCACCAGTGTACTGAGCAAACTTCAAAACCGCTCTCTGACCATAAGGCCTCGCAGACTGGACAATAATGTCCTGAGGATTCTCGATGGCAACAATAACTCTTGCTGCCATCTGAAGCTTCTCCCAAGTCTTCCCCAAATTGATGATATAGATACCTACTCATTATATTACACATAATTAATAATCTGCCTAATCTCACTATATTGTACATCTTTTACGAACAAACTCCGAACAAACTCCGACTCGCCACACACAATAAGTTAACTAGAGCCTGTTTGGCTAACATTACTTAAAGCCAAAAGCTCCTTTAAGGAGTTTTTGGTGTGTTTGTGTAACGTGGCTTTAAGCCGGCTTTAAGTTAAAAAACTGCTTTAAGTCAGAAGTTACATTTAGGTACTTTTGACTTATGACTTATGACTTATGGAGTTTTTTTTTTCTTTTTTTTTTTTCAAAATTCTTGTAAAGCTTAAATATCATGAATTTAAAATTTTTTAAAGTCAAATATCACTTTAAGTCAAAATTATTAAATTCCCATTTAACTTTAAGTAAAATTACCCAAACACATTCATTCAACTTAAAGTAAACAACTTTACTTTCTCCTTTAAGTTAAAAACACCTCCATTAAGTCAAAAGTAACTTATTTTAAGCAATCCCAAACACCCTCTATAATTCCGACATACCCTACTCCCACATTTCTTACAGAACACATATATCAAAAATGTCATATACCAAACTAGTTACTTAAAAAAGTTCATAAAAAGGATATAAAAGTAAACATAAAAAAATAACTGCATTTACAAATATGTTATTATTACGAAATGACTTAGATTCCGCGGGATATACTGGATACGTTTGGTTCGATTTATTATTAGACATAAGAAGTACATGACCACTTAATAAAATATAATGTAAAAAAAAGGGGAGTAGTACCATCGTTACGGCGCTTGAAGACATAACGTTCCATTTGGAAGTCACAATTTTTGGTACCGAGATGGACTTCAGCAGCCAACATCTTCTGAATGTCAGCCTCTTTCGAACTCAACTCTCTGACTACGCCGCCGCCGCTCGCCATGTTTCAGAGTTTGATGTGTGTAGCGGCAAGCTTAAAGAGATTGATTGATAAATGGCCCAAAATTAGGGTTTTGCATTAGTGCTTTGTTTTTATATACAACCAGTTGAGCACTGCTCTTGGTTATCGAACCCTAACTGCTGTGTTTTTCATTGGGCTATGGTCTCTGGCCCTGTTTCAATACATTTTAGATAAGCCAGGCCCAAATTGGGTTATAGTGGACCAGGTTATCTTGATTTTGTAGCTACATTTTTTTTCTTTCTCCAAATTTGGAGGAATTTCAAATCTTGTTTAGTTAGCATTTTCTTTTTTTCATAGGATCTTGTTTGGTTAGTTATACTTAGTTATTATGGATATAATAATTTGGATAATTTGAAAATTCAAGTCAAAAAACCCGAAAATTCAAAAATTAAGATTTAAATATTAAATCATATTATATTAGTTTGGGAATTGGGAGGATATATCTATGAGTAATTCTAGAGGCAACATTTTCCCATAAAACGATTTGTCGTTTCTTTATTGATTACTTCCTCCTAAATGTGGAATTGCTTGTTGATAAACGTAATGATAAAACTCAATGTGGGTTAACATAAATTTCTTTTTTTTCATTAATGAAAAAATGTAATGGTAGAATTCGCGTGTATTAATATAAATAAATTCAACTAATAAAAAGACTACGTTTCATTTGGGAATTTTGGAACTCCAAACAGTACTCACTATATATATACAACTTTTTGACATCCGAAAGTTTATCCATGGCCGAGTTTATATATCGGCAAATTTTTTATGATTTTGATTCAGATATGAAGTTTCTTATGGAATGACATCTATAGTCGATATCTCAAACAGGATTTGATCTAGATGGAGTTCACAACAAAGCGAGTACATATAAATTTCCAGGTAGATACGGTGAAGAGGCTACTTGTAAATATATCATCTTCAACAAATCATTATATCTCGAAGAATAAATTAATCAGTTATTGTTTCTATTTACGTTTGATTTGACTCGACTATGTTTGTAGATGTCTTATCATTACTGATTTAAATTTTATTCAAAAAAAATAAATAAAATATTCAGAATTTGAAGCCCATTTACCATACTTATATTACGTGACCCTCATTTTTTATATGTAATTGATTTGCCTGGATGACCTCATGTTCTATATGAGATTAAAAGATTTTCAATACAAATATAAAGGTATTTAGGTAAATTACGTAAAAAAGTTTGATATTTACAAAAAGAGAATAATGTTCCTGAGGTTACCTCAGGAAACTTACCAGAGATTTTAGTATAATTTTTTAAGGGTAGTTTTGTAATAATTGAACATGGCCCCCTATATTTACAAAAATAACCCTATACTTGTATTGTTTTTTTAATAACCTCATGAAACTTACCTGAGGTAACCTCAGGAAAAGCAAGCCCTTACAAAAATGTCTCTGCGGGATCACCCTGAGGTTGTCCCAATTTTCTCTTTTTATATTAAAAATGTAAAAAGAAAGATAAAGAATTTGTTGGGACCGAGGGACTGCCAACCATTTCTTCTAGTGAATTTTAACTCCGATCATCTCTTCTCACTAGTCACTTCCATAGTGCTACTGCTACACTACAATTGCATCAATGCCTCCCCGATCAACGTTAAAGGTATTAATACTGTCTATGTGAATATACTTTTGCTTATTGGGAATGATTTGCTGCTCAAGTGTTCATATTCAAATGTTACTAGTTTAATCATTAGACACATCAATAAGTATTGCAATAGTGCACTGACAATGTTGGATAAACTAATCTTATAGAAGTTTGAAGAGTGCATTAAATAATGGTTCATAGAATTAAGGAGATGTATCTGATCATGTATCTATTATTATCATTCATGTATTTGGTTTGTATTCTTCTATTATATAAGGAGGTAAATATTGATCAATAAGATAACAAAAATTTAAGTTTCTTGTTTCCTTATTCTGTTCCACACCACACATACTGAAATACATTCACAAACTCTATACAGATAAAACCAATAGTTTGGTATCAGAGCCTTAACCAAACCCGAGCCTACAATCAGAGTTTAGATCATATCAGAGTTTACAAACATGAATAATTCTTTTGTTGTTCCAAAACTTACCAAAGAAAACTATGGCCACTGGTGTCTACGAATAAAAGCGTTGCTTGGTTCACAGGAGGCATGGGAAATCATTGACAAAGGATACGATGAACCAGAGAATGAAGGAGCTTTAAATCAGGGTCAGAAAAACGCTCTTGCCAAGTCACGGAAACAAGATCAACAAGCTTTGTCTATCATACATATGGTCCTTGATGAAGGCATGTTTGAGAAGGTTGCATATGCAACAAAAGCAAAGGAGGCCTGGGAGATTTTACAGAACAATTTTAAAGGTGTTGACAAAGTAAAAAAGGTACGATTACAAACTCTACGTAGTGAATTTGAGTCTTTACATATGAAAGATATGGAATCAGTCCCGGATTACTTCACGAGGGTTTCCTCTGTTGTGAATCAAATGAAGAATTATGGAGAAAAGATTGAAGATGCACGTGTGAATGAGAAGATATTAAGATCTTTAAATACAAAACTGCAACTTGTTGGAATTACTATTGAAGAGTCAAATGATATAGAGACCATGACTGTTGATCAACTGATGGGATCTCTACAAGCATATTCAGAAAGATTATTAAAGAAGGAGGAGACAGAATCTCAAGTATTGAAAACTGATGTCTTAGTTGAAGACAAAGATAAAGTACTATATACACAATACAGTAGAGGAAGATGACGTGGACGTGCAAGACTGAATTTTACTCGAGACAGAGGACGTGGTCCTGTAAGCAACAGATTTGAAGAAAAGATGCAGACAAATGAACAAAATTGGCGTGGCCAAGGACGTGGCCATGGCAGAGGTGGAAGATCATATTCTGGAAGAGGAAGCAGATCTGTAGAATGTTACAATTGTGGAAAATTTGGACACTTTGCCAAAGATTGCTGGTTTAACAAGAAGGTTGAGGAAAATGCAAATCTAGTCGAAATGAAGGAGCAACAAAATGAAGGTGTTCTACTAATGGCCTGCAAAGGTATGATTTCTGAAGATGAAATTTTGTGGTATCTTGATAGTGGGGCCAGCAATCATATGACTGGTCTCAAGCATCTCTTTATTGATTTAAAGGAAATAAATAATGGAGTTGTGTCATTTGGAGATTCATCGAAAATAGAAGTCAAAGGAAAGGGTGAAATATGTTTTACTAAAAAAGATGGCAAACAAGGAAGAATTGAAGATGTGTACTATGTTCCTGACATGAAGAACAACATTTTGAGTCTTGGACAGCTACTTGAAAAGGGTTACTCAATCTTTATGGGTGACAAAGTCATGATATTGAAGGACAAAAATGGCAAGACAATTGCAAAAATCGAAATGTCTCAAAATCGAATGTTTAAGTTGAATCTGAAGAACATACAGGAGAAGTGCTTACAAGCAAAGTCAGAGGATAAAGCAACTTTATGGCACAAGAGACTTGGACACTTACACTATGGTGGTCTGAAGGAGTTGGCAAACAAAGGAATGGTTCATGGACTACCAAGCATGGATCATAGAGGCAATTTTTGTGAAGATTGTGTGCTGGCAAAACATACAAGGAGTTCATTCCAGATGAAGGCAACTTATCGTGCTTCAAAGCCTCTTGAGTTGGTGCATACAAATATATGTGGTCCTATCATACCTGAATCATTTGGTTTCAAGAGGTATTTCATCACTTTCATTGATGATTATTCTCGAAGAACATGGGTTTATTTTTTAAATGAAAAATCTGAGGCATTAAAAGTATTCAAGAAGTTCAAAGTGCTGGTAGAAAAGAAGACAGGAATGCATATCAAGGGATTGCGTTCGGATAGAGGTGGAGAATATACATCAAAAGCTTTTACAGAATACTGTGAAGAACATGGCATTAGAAGGTTCTTAACAGCCCCTTATTCACCACAGCAGAATGGCATGGCTGAACGTAAAAATCGGACAATCTTAGACATGGTTCGATCAATGTTAAAGAGCAAGGAACTACCAAAAGAATTCTGGGCGGAAGCTGTGCAGTGTGTTGTTTATATTCAGAATCGATGTCCACATTCAAACTTGGGGGATGAAACACCTAAAGAATTATGGAGTGGAAAGAAGCCTACTGTTTCACACTTGAAAGTTTTTGGGAGTGTGGCATATTCACATGTTCCTGGTCAAAGGAGAACAAAATTGGATGACAAAAGCAAGAAATATATTCTTATTGGCTATGATGAGAAAACAAAAGCCTACAGACTTCTTGATCCTATTTCTATGAAGGTTGTTGTGAGTCGAGATGTAAAGATACAAGAAGATGATGCATGGAGTTGGAGTAAAGCACATGAAAAGGAAACAACAGAAGATGATATTCAGATTTCTAAGATTTCAGCAACAAGTTCTGATGCTGAAAATGAAGAATCAGATGAGGATGAGCCCAGGAATCCTAGAATGAGGAGTTTACAAGATATATATGAACATGGTGAGGTGCATTTAGTATGTTTAGTAGCTGATGCAGAATGCATAGATTTTGGAGAAGCAGTGAAAGACAAAAAGTGGAAAACTGCAATGGATGATTAAATCAAAGCTATTGAAAAGAACAAAACTTGGGAACTGGTGAAACTTCCAGAAGGATGTAAACCCATCGATGTTAAATGGGTTTATAAGAAGAAACTGTATGCTCAAGGAGAAGTAGAAAGATATAAGGCGAGGTTGGTAGCAAAGGGCTATCGACAGAAGGCTGGGATTGACTATGATGAGGTTTTCGCACCTGTTGCAAGGATGGAGACAATTAGGCTGTTAATCTCTCAAGCAGCTCAAAATAAATGGCCTATTTACCAGATGGACGTGAAATTAGCTTTCTTAAATGGAATGCTAGAAGAAGAAGTTTACGTGAACCAGCCATCTGGATATGTAAAACCAGGAAAAGAAGGATTGGTGTTGAAATTGTATAAGGCACTATACGGTTTAAAACATGCACCACGAGCATGGAACACTCGAATTGATGCCTACTTTAAGAAGAATGGATTTGTTCAATGTCCTTATGAAGCTGCTCTCTATGTCAAAGAAAGACAAGGTAAATTACTACTCGTTGCACTTTATGTTGATGATCTTATCTTTATGGGCAACAATGAAAAAATGATTAAGGAGTTTAAGAAGGAAATGACTCAAGAGTTTGAGATGAAAGATTTGGGTTTGATGAGATTTTTTCTTGGCATTGAAGTAAAGCAAGAGAAATCAGGAATTTTTATATCTCAAGAAGCGTATGCTAATGCTATATTGAAGAAGTTCAGAATGGAGCACTGCAATCCAGTAGCAACACCCATGGAACTGGGCACAAAACTTTCTAAATTTTAGGGAGGAAATTCAGTGGAAGCAAATTTATATCAAAGTTTGGTTGGAAGCTTGAGGTATCTTACTTGCACAAGACCTGGCATTGCTTATAGTGTTGGGATTGTAAGTAAATTCATGGAGGATCCAAAACAATCACATTGGAAGGCAATAAAAAGAATTATGCGATATATCCAAGGAACAAAATCTCTGGGATTATTTTATTCCAGAACTAAGAACTACAAATTGCTGGGATATTCTGATAGTGATTGGTGTGGAGACGTGGATGAACGAAAAAGCACATCTGGTTACGTGTTTTTTATGGGAGACACTGCATTTACATGGTATTCTAAGAAACAGCCTATAGTTGCATTGTCAACCTGTGAAGCAGAATATATGGCAACATCTTGCTGTGTTTGTCATGCGATTTGGTTAAGAAGGTTGCTTAGTGAATTAAGTTCTCCACAGCAAAGGTCTTCTGAAATTCGAATTGATAACAAGTCTGCGATTGAGCTTGCCAAAAATCCAGTACATCATGAAAGGAGCAAACACATAGATGTTCGATTCCATTTTATTCGGGAGCATGTAAAGGAGAAGAAAGTGCATTTACGTCATGTTTGTTGGGAATTATGACTAAAACAGCAACATAGAGGCAGTTATATATCGTATTTAACAAGTCCAGGCCAAGCATACAATTAGCGAAACAAAACATGAAGGTAAAACATATGCATGTCAGTAACTGATAGAACAAAGAGAAGTCAGAAAACATACCAGTAGCCATAGCTATATCAGTATGTAAAACAAGTAAAACAAACAGCTGAGTCATCAGGATTTGCTAGAAAGCCTGACTGCTCTTGAAGAGATAATTGCCCCCACTTACAACTGTATTGGGATGCTTGCAACACCTCTCCCAGGATAAAACAGCTCCGAGTACAGTGATCACAGCAATCAGAATACTCAACTTCGACTAGCACCTCAGTCGCCAGAAAACCCTAAGTCACATAAACTATAATAGGAGGAGAACAGAGAGTGCAGAGAAGAGAAGAGAATGTAGGGTGTGGTCTGTATATTCAGTGTATCTACAATCAGTAGCTTAGCTCTCTATTTATAGGAGAGGCCAAACGTAACTGATGCCACCCAATTAATATTGTAACTACCGATTTACATTTAATAAAACGAAACGGCTGATTTAATAAAATCAAAACGGTTGATTTAATAAATCGTAACTGTTACGTTATATTTATCCACACATATCAGTTTTTATTTTAATTATACGAATATATATATTATCAAATTCTGACCCAACATCAGGATCTGATCCATCAGGATTTTCGTCCGTCAGGATCTGATGTCCATCAGCATTTGATCATTCATCAGGATCTGATAGTACCTCCAGGACTTCATCAGGACTTGAGCCCATCAGTATTAGATGTCTGCCAGTTCTTGATTTATTCCAAGTACTGATCCCGAACGATATATATATTTATTCTAATTAAAATATTATTTAAACACAGAAATAAAATCCCTCGCCCAGGTCGCCTCGCGTACGCGAGATGCCGAGACATTCGCCCAAATCGCCCTTCGACCGAGCCGACACGACCCGAGTCGAGTCGAGTCGAGACGTGACGTGACGTGACGTGGCGGGCGGCGGCGGCGCGCGTGTGTGTGTGTGCGCGTGGAGCACACAGTAACACCATGCACCATCATACACCTTAGTAGTTGTACACTACCCATGTGTGTGATTCTATATAAAGCCAACAACCCCCTTTATTCATTTCAATGTGGGACAAATACACATTCTCATTTCAAGCTTTATTCAAGCTACTAACTTCAACTCCATTTCTCTATGGGTTTCACTAAGGAAATTACTTAGACCCATATATGAAAATTTAAGTCCTTATAACAAGGAACAATTTCCAATCGTTAAAATCCGGAATTAACATCAAGAACATAAAATACTTATGCTCTAAAAACTCCATTTTCTAACAATCCCCCACAAATCCATATAGAAATGCTACAGGTTTCTCATCATGACTTGTTTTTCAGAGTCGGTACCCTTCCGGGTTTGAACCCTCCTAAGTCCCCTACTTCAATGATTACCGGATTCAGATGGAATGTTTCACCTTGAATCTTAATCCGTTTGATGTAATCATGTTCCATAGACGACGACAAGTCAAAGGCTATGGTGCCAATCTACGGCTTTGAGACATTAATGGTCTTGTCTCGATCCTGTTCATCGAATGCTTCAAGGAATAACCCTTTCCTCTAATTGCGACCACACAATTACATTCGCTTAGCTGGGCATCTCCAGAGATGTACTGCTACCATCTCGTCAAAAGACTTGACCCCATTCAGAGTTATAATAACTCTTGCTATCTAGCAGTATCAGTACCTTCTAGGTTTACAGGGGATAGACTAAGATACAACAGTATCATCTATGTAGCAAAGGTACTACCAATTCATCCTTACAGCTTGTTATTACCACATTGAATACACTTCAAGGGATCTCCTCTCATGTGTATTGGGTTCCCACTGATGATGAACTATGATGGGTTGACAGCCCCATCCCCAACCTTGACTTAAGGACCACTGCAGGTTCCAGTCCTTTAGTTAAAGGATCAGCTATATTATTCTGAGTTCCTATGAACTCTACAGCAATAATCCTATCAGACACTAAACCCCTAATAGACTTTAGTCTAACTTGGATGTGCCTCTTTGTTTTAGCATTATACTTTTTACTGCTAATCTTGTCGATAGTTGTTTTACTATCACAATGAATAACAAACGCAGGAAGCGGTCTGCTTACTACAGGTATCGTGGACATAAGTCCATGTAACCATTCAGCCTCCGTCCCCGTGGCATCAAGTGCACACAACTCAGCCTCAAATGTAGACCGAGTTACTATAGTCTGTTTGGTCGACTTCCAGGATATTGCTCCACCTGCTAAGGTGAACACGTATCCAGTCACTCCATTGGAACCAGACTTCTTAGCTATCCAACTTGCATCGCTGTACCCCTCAAGTACACCAGGAAATCTCCTATAGTGTAAACTTAGGTACATTGTGCCTTTCAGATATCTAAGTACTCTATCAAGAGCATCCCAATGAGTTCTGTTTGGACAGCTTGTATATCTAGCCAACTTAGACACAGAGTATGAAATATCTGGTCTAGTACAGTTAGCAAGATACTGCAAACTCCCTATAATCTGAGAATACCTCAACTGAGACACAGATACTCCTGAAGCATTCTTAACAAGGGCAACTTTAGGATCATAGGGTGTACTTGCGATTCTACACTGTGAATAACCATATTTCTCAAGTATAGATTTCTCTATATAATGAGACTACGATAAAGTTATTCCCTCAGCTGACTGTGTCAGTTTGAGACCAAGAATCACACTAGCCTCACCCATATCCTTCATTTCAAAGTGCCTTTTCAAGAAAGCTTTTGTCTCGTTAATAATCTCAATATTGGTTCCAAACAATAGTATGTCATCTACATATAGGCACATGATGACACACTCACTACCTTTAACTTTGGTGTAGACACACTTGTCACTATCATTAATATCATAACTGAACGGCACTATAGTTTCATCAAACTTTTTATGCCAATCCCTAGGAGCTTGTTTCAAGCCATAGATGGATTTGATCAACTTACATACTTTCCTTTCGTTACCAGATGCAACAAATCCCTCAGGCTGATCCATATAAATCTCTTCTTCAAGTTCACCATGAAGAAAAGCTGTCTTTACATCCATTTGATGGATGATAAGACCATGTACGGAAGCCAATGCTACAAGAATTCGGATTGTTGTCATCCTAGCTACAGGAGAGTATGTATCAAAGTAATCAATACCCTCTTTTTGCTTAAAACCCTTAGCTACCAGTCTAGCTTTGTACTTATCTATTTAGCCGTCAGGGTTCAACTTCCTTTTAAAGATCCATCTGCACCCGATAGTAGAACACCCAGGAGGGAGATCAACTAACTCCCATGTTCCATTAGAAACAATAGAGTCAATTTCACTCTTTACAGCGCCCTTCCAGTGCCTAGACTCTGAAGAATCCATAGCTTGTCGGAAAGTTAAAGGTTCGTCCTCGACATTGTAAGTGATAAAATCACTTCCAAAATCCTTGACTACCTTTGCACGCTTACTCCTTCGTGGTTCCTCTATCTCCTTATGAGTAGAGCTACTACTAGGTTCCACCCCCACATTTGTCATCTTTTCCACATGATCAGGAATAGAACTTGATGTGTGAGTAGGATCTTTAGTAGAAGTATCTTGAGGCATACCAGTGTTCATAGGGTAAACATCCTCAAAGAATGTAGCATCACGAAATTCAACTATCGTGTTTGCCACTATACCATCTATGTCAGATTTTAATACTAAAAATCTCATAGCTGTAGTGGTTTCAAGATAGCCCAGAAAGATACAGTCAACAGTCTTCGGACCTAGTTTCTTTCTCTTGTGTTCAGGGACAAGTACCTTAGCAAGGCACCCCCACACACGAAGATACTTAAGACTAGTCTTCTTGCTCTTCCATAACTCATAGGGTGTCTTATCCATGTGTTTCAGAGGAACTCTATTCAGAATATGGCAAGCCGTATTCAGAGCTTCTCCCCACATGTATTTAGGCAACCCAAAATTAATAAGCATACTATTAATCATATCTTTAAATGTTCTGTTCTTTCGCTCAGCAACCCCATTAGACTCAGGTGTGTATGGTGGGGTAACTTCATGAACTATACCATTGCTTGCACAAAATTCATTAAAAGCGTTACTCGTATACTCACCACCTCTATCAGATCTCAACCTTTTAAGTACCTTACTAGTTTGTTTTTCTACTTCAGTTTTATACATAATGAATTTACTAAGTGCTTCATCCTTATGTCTAAGTAAATAAACATAACAGTATCTACTACTATCATCTATAAAGGTAATGAAGTATCTAAAATGGTCCTTAGTCAACACACCACCAAATTCACAAATATCAGTGTGTACTAAATCTAACAAGTCTGAATCCCTAACAATATTATGAAAAGGTTTCCTTATTTGTTTAGCAGACACACATACTTGACATTTAGAATTCTTTTCTATAGTGTATTTTGGAATCAACTCTAAGTTCATCATATTTTTAAGAGCACCAAAATTTAAGTGACCAAGTCTAGCATGCCATAAATCTGAAGATTCAACATAGTTAACAGAAGGAGTAATCTTATTAAAAGCACCCAAAACGGGCTCAGCATTTATTACAAATAAACCATTTGACAAGTAACCCTTGCCAAAGAAAGTACCAGTATGAATAATAACTACTTTATTACATTTGAGAGAGACTTCAAAGCCATTAGCAACTAAACAGCTTCCACTTATTATATTTCTACGCATGTTGGGAACATGATGCACTCTCGTCAGGGATAGAATACGACCCGAAGGAAACTTCAAGTCCACGTTTCCTATTCCATGTACTTGAGCAGCACTTGCGTTCCCCATCGTCACTGTCAAGCTATGACTCTGTTGATAAGATACAAATAAACTAATGTCAGCACAAATATGCACATTAGCTCCAGTATCAATCAACCATTCATTTGACAGATAAGTGGAAAATAGTACAGGGTTGTAGGTAACATACCGGTCTTCGTTGGTTTCAGAAGCCAAAGCCTCACCAACAACCATGTTCGCTACAGGCCCACTTGAGGTTCCAAGCACAGCATTCGCTTGAGCTACCCCCCGGCTTTCTTTGCTTTCTTTGTAGGGCAGTCCTTACTCCAGTGCCCAACCTGCCCACAAGACCAACATGGTTTGTTTGCTTTTGGTTTCTTGGCCTTATCCTTGTCATTCTTAGGTTTATTACTATTACCCTTCTTAGAGACAGCCTTCCTTTTCTGTCCTACAGTTGCTACATTTACCTTCGAACTTCCATGCTCAGTTGGCATCACATGTCCCTGTTTGGACTTGTGTTGTTCTTGCACCGAGATGTCCAGCATAAGGTTGGTCCAGGTGATCTCTCATTTCTGTCTTTTCAGGGAGAGAGAAAACTCTTCCCAAGACTTTGGAAGCTTTTCAATCACACTCATCACCTTAAACTTTTCGGGGAGGTCCATTCCAGACTCCTTCAAAGCATGCACTATCATCTCGAACTCATGCACTTGCTCAGTCATGGACTTATTGTCCACCAACTTGTAATCAAGGAACCTCGCCACAGAATACTTTTCCAGACCTTGTGAGTCAGTATTATGTGTCTGGTCCAGCTTCTCCCATAAGAGTTTTGCGGTGTAGGCATCAGAGGAGTACACATCAAACAATGTGTTGGTTAGAGCAGCCAGAATTGCTGCCCTAGCAACCCCATCCTTCTCAGCCCACTTCGCATAACTCTTAACTGATTCAGCCTTCTCTTGATCCACAACCGGCTTCTCATATTCCACGACAGGCCATAGACCCTTTACAGTCAACCACAATTTCATCCTTTTCTGCCAACGAGAAAAGCCAACGCCCCCATTGAATTTCTCAGGCAAGCCAGTTAATTCAACAGGTTGTGGAAAACTGTAAGTGGTCCAATCAATGACCCCAGAAGACGCAACTGAACTACCACTAGCAGGAATTTCACTCTCGTTAACCATTATGCTAAATACTATATAACAAATTATCTCTTCAAGAATGTTGGGAATTATGACTAAAACAGCAACATAGAGGCAGTTATATATCGTATTTAACAAGTCCAGGCCAAGCATACAATTAGCGAAACAAAACATGAAGGTAAAACATATGCATGTCAGTAACTGATAGAACAAAGAGAAGTCAGAAAACATACCAGTAGCCATAGCTATATCAGTATGTAAAATAAGTAAAACAAACAGCTGAGTCGTCAGGATTTGTTAGAAAGCCTGACTGCTCTTGAAGAGATAATTGCCCCCACTTACAACTGTGTTGGGATGCTTGCAACACCTCTCCCAGGATAAAACAGCTCCGAGTACAGTGATCACAGCAATCAGAATACTCAACTTCGACTAACACCTCAGTCGCTAGAAAACCCTAAGTCACATAAACTATAATAGGAGGAGAACAGAGAGTGCAGAGAAGAGAAGAGAATGTAGGGTGTGGTCTGTATATTCAGTGTATCTACAATCAGTAGCTTAGCTCTCTATTTATAGGAGAGGCCAAACGTAACTGATGCCACCCAATTAATATTGTAACTGCCGATTTACATTTAATAAAACGAAACGGCTGATTTAATAAAATCAAAACGGTTGATTTAATAAATCGTAACTGTTACGTTATATTTATCCACACATATCAGTTTTTATTTTAATTATACGAATATATATATTATCAAATTCTGACCCAACATCAGGATCTGATCCATCAGGATTTTCGTCCGTCAGGATCTGATGTCCATCAGCATTTGATACCGTCAGGACTTGAGGTCCATCAGTATTTGATCTAGCATCAGGATCTGGTAGTACCTCCAGGACTTGAGCCCATCAGTATTAGATGTCTGCCAGTTCCTGATTTATTCCAAGTACTGATCCCGAACGATATATATATTTATTCTAATTAAAATATTATTTAAACACAGAAATAAAATCCCTCGCCCAGGTCGCTTCGCGTACGCGAGACGCCGAGACATTCGCCCAAATCGCCCTTCGACCGAGCCGACCCGACCCGGCGAGGCCGGCGGCGGCGGCGGCGCGCGTGTGTGTGCGCGTGGAGCACACAGTAACACCATGCACCATCATACACCTTAGTAGTTGTACACTACCCATGTGTGTGATTCTATATAAAGCCAACAACCCCCTTTATTCATTTCAATGTGGGACAAATACACATTCTCATTTCAAGCTTTATTCAAGCTACTAACTTCAACTCCATTTCTCTATGGGTTTCACTAAGGAAATTACTTAGACCCATATATGAAAATTTAAGTCCTTATAACAAGGAACAATTTCCAATCGTTAAAATCCGGAATTAACATCAAGAACATAAAATACTTATGCTCTAAAAACTCCATTTTCTAACAATGTTGCTAGTCATGACCAGGTTGCAGATGTGCTCACTAAACCAATGTCCAAAGCTTTGCTAGATACTTACAAAAGGATGATGGGAATGAAGGATCAAAAGGAATTAGTTTAAGGGAGAATATGTTCGATAAACTAATCTTATAGAAGTTTGAAGAGTGCATTAAATAATGATTCATAGAATTAAGGAGATGTATCTGATTATGTATCTATTATTATCATTCATGTATTTGGTTTGTATTCTCCTATTATATACGGAGGTAAAGATTGATCAATAAGATAACAAAAATTTAAGTTTCTTGTTTCCTTATTCTGTTCCACACCACACATACTGAAATACATTCACAAACTCTATACAGATAAAACCAACACACAAATTAATCGATATTCCTTTTTGCTTGATTCACAGCGGAAAAAATCCAGAGCTGCGGTAACTGATAATGGGAACAATAGAAAGAAATTTCAGACATTAGTGCCTTAGCTCCACCATGATATCTGGTTTGAAATTCTTACATGGCTTTCTCTGCAACATGTCTCAATGACATTATGTCCGGTGTTTCGAATACCCGGGCTAATATGATAAGGCACCCTTGTTTTGTCGACACGCATTTACGTAGATCACGATCTGGTCTTTACGTCCAAGGTTTAATAGATCGTTTCTTAGAGATTGTAAATGACAAAGTTAAAGTTACATATTACAAGCCTAACTCTCAAGGCTCGTTGTATTTCAGTTACCAAGGTGTCTGCCTGTTTAATAATTATTCCACCAAAGCTAGTTCTGTTGTCAATCCTGTTACTATGCAGATTGATGAAATCTCTGGACCTGTTTTGGTACCTGGTTATCGTTGTACTTACTGGAAGTCACAATCCTGATGTGACCAATTTTAGTGTAATACGCGATCGTTGCTCAGGACAACTTAAGTTGGTGTTTGCAATTCAAGAGTTCAGTGGTGTCTGTTCTTGGTATGTACAAAAACTTGGAATTGAAAATTTGTGGAAAAAGATTGGTGCAAGTCAAAAGTTTTATGGAATGGATTCTCCTGGGCCTCCTGGCCTAAGCATTGGAGGATTTTTGGTTTACAAAGTATGCAATGGTATCTTGCCTTTGACGTGAGTGATGAAACCATTCACTCAATATGTCTCCCTAAATTAGAACACTGCCGAGAAACTTATCTTGAAAGAATATTTATACACATCTTGAAGGATTTTCTTGCAGGAGAATGGATACTCTATCATTTACATGTATGATTAACATGTCTCTATACTTAATCCTTTGGTGTTAGGTTCAACAAAAATTTCCAGCGGTTTCTAATGCATTGTAGTACATATATATATGTAAATTCAGATTACAAACTAGTCTACATGAACACATCTTCAAGGGCTACAAGTCGCAGTCTGGCTAGACTTATAATATCTGAAGCCTTCGAATAATACAATACAGTAATAATAGCGTAACATCTATTAGAATTTCGAATATATAAGATGTGGCTATATGTGAGTTTGGAAAAATTTGTAATATGGATGCTAGTTGCCATCACAAATTAAGATCAAACTTTTCCTTGGAAGACTCTCCAGAAGGATTGTTGAATTGGTAAGGCGCTCTTGCAGTGGCCCTGAGAAAAAATAAAAATGAAAAACTAAATTACTTAGCTTCCTTGGAGGTGATTTATTTGATTTTATTGAAGGCAGAAATTCATATCTAATATGTCTGACAATTAGTAATTTCATACCTGTCTTTTCTCTTCTCCAAGAACCTATGAAGTGATGCTCTTCTTGCAATTGGAAGATCTGATACCACACATTTATTTGTAAGTATGAGTAATTCTACAAATTATACAATCCGATTATCCAAAGCATGTAGTACAGTTTCTTTGGAGATGAACAAAAGTTACCAGAATCTAGTGGTTGCATTTGTGTCTGATTTTCTTTGGGCTGAATAGATGTAGAGGCAGAGGGCTTGGAGTTGCCACAACAATTATCAGCCGTTTTGTTTACATTATTATATTTGCTGGCTAATTGCAAAACCTCCTTAGCATTAGCAGCTGGAAGATTATCAACCACCAGAACTTGTCCCGCGTAAAAAATAGTCATTTGAGAACTCCTAAGGTCAATTGATATCATGCAAAGCCGATCCCAGTGTTAGTATTGACACCATAGAAACTATATATAAACCTACAGCATAACCTCCATAAACTACGAGAAAAGGAAAGAAAACTATTATTCATGAGAGAACATGGCAGGGCAAAAACCTGGAGGTGGTGTTGATGGCCTCTTGAAGAGTAGTGAGAGCAGGGGCATGTCGAGAAAAAGGATTGATGGATTCTTCGTGTTTTCTTCCCGATTCTTCGGTTTCTGTTGATAAAAACAATGTTGTTCCAATTAATATTTTTTCTGCAGATCCAATCTTTAGATGCATAGTATATTTTAGCTAGTGAATTTGACTACTTTGGCAAAGCTTTTTCTTCCACTTTTATGTGCTGTGTTCTTTACTTGAAGATACAAGTTACAAAACTGAAACACACAGAAAAAAAAAATTCAAGAAAATCTCTACATGCATGATGCATATTGCAAGAAAAAATCATACCAAAATTTAGATCTCTTATACTGCCTTTCCCTTTAAGGTACTGGCTCAAGAGGTTACATGTCTGAGAAAACTTCAACTTCTCCGGTGGCACGTTGCCACCGGAGCCGTCCAAGAAACTTCTTGACATCTTCACTCAAAGCCAAACTTCTAAAAACAATATAAATCAAATGCAAACAGCTAATTCAGCAAGACAAGTAATTCCTTGTTACTTTTGGTTTATGAAGAAAAAATGTGGTGTGCCTAATTTGAGTTGAATTTAACATGCTCAAGTTAATAAATAAAATAAAGGAATTTACCAAAATTTTCAAAGGGGCACATGTTAAATGAGTCTAGGGGGCATAATTGTAGAAAAGTGGAGACATGACCTGATAAATTGAAAAGAAGATTCTCTAATTACCTTTGCCGTATGATAGAATTTGCACATGTTAATTGCTTTTGCCTTTATTGAATTTTTCATTTATTCTTACTAAAACTACAACTCTACTCCACTTATAAAGACACCTACTAGTTTTACAAAGTACTCTTACAATCTTTTTATATTTACAATAAACCCACGTTAAAGTAATGACTCGAAACCAACATGTCACGGTAGCTGTAGAAATTAGAATGCTAGGGCCTAGGGGCTCCGATTAATACTTGAATTTTAAAAATAAATTAAGTTTTTATTTCTCAAATTGTAGTGTCGAGATAAAAATTATTAGTGTTACTCTTTCGATCACATTCACTTTTCTACAAATTTTTTTCGTATGTTGTTCTCAATTTTGATATTTTAAATTTTTTTAAAATAATAAAAATTAATAATACAAAAATTAACTACCTTATTATTTTTGTCTACTATACTTATTTTATATATGAAATATTATTTTTTATCATTCTACTCATTTTTATTATTTCTTTATTATTTTTTATACATTTTTTTAACCTTCATACCTAATTTATATGTAAAAAGGTGAAAAAACGAAAAGAAATATTATCATAATATAAATAATATTTTTAAAGAGAAAACTGCTCCTGAATATGGCCTCAGGATTTTTCCTAAGATTATATGTGTTTGAAATATAAATTCTGAATAACAGTGATGTAAATATTAATTTTTTTCATTTTAATTTACGTAAATATTTTTAAATTTATGTTTAGAAAATTTTTAATCTCAAGATCTTATTCTTACCTAAGAACTAAGGTCATGCTCAAACATATATATTTCATTTTTAATACACATATATATATATTAATAATTGGGAAAAAAGAATCTAAAGTTAACTTTAGATAATTTCCTAAAGTTACTAAACTAAAATCATGTATTTGTACATGTTATTTAAAAGGGCCCCGCAAGGACATTAATAATTGAGTAGTGCTAGAGGTACCAAATTAGGTACCAAATTTTGTTACAAAATGACATGGCACTAACTACTTGTCATTTTGAAATGTTTTAATTGGTTGGCCCTGGCGGGCCCATTATAATTATAGCCAATCAAATCAATGCCATGTCATTTGGTAATAATTTTTGGTACCCCAATTTGGTACCTCTAGCATTTTTCTTAATAATTTTGCTTATGTGTCTTCATTTCATAGGTTAACTTTAGATTATTTTCCTAAAGGTGCCTTTAGATTCCCCTTACCCTTAATAATTTTACTTTTCTTGAAATTCTAGTCCCGTCAATATGGCTCTATATGTGGCTGTGCATGTGTACGAGAGGCCTGCCGACTCGTAAATACTGTGCCGAAGTGACCGATTTGTCAAAGAAGTTGAGCTTCTTTTTTCTTCACGGGGATGTTTTGTGAAAGAAAAATGCTACAGCCACCAAATTAGTTCCCAAATTTTGACACCAAATGATATGGCATTAATTTGATTGGTTATAATAATAATGGGCCCGCCAGGGCCATTCAATTAAAATATCACAAAATGCCAACTAATTAGTGCCACATCATTTGGTGTCAAAATTTGATACCCAATTTGGTGGCTGTAGCATTACTCTTTGTGAAATGTCAGTTAAGCGTAGTAGTCGGCCCCAGCCGACAGCGTATAATAAATGTGACCCTTACTTATGGGGTAGTAGCTCTATTCCGAAAAATCGGCCTATTTCCAAAAAGTCGGAAAAATCGGCAATAAATCAGTCAAAAATCGATCAAAATTTTGAAATCGATCGATTTTGATAAATTGCCGATTTTTCAATTGATAAATCATAAATCGATACCTCAACCGAATAGTTCCGATTTCTGAAATCTACGGGATAGTAAACTAGTAGGTTTTATTCTCCATTTAGAGCATTTAAAATGGGTTGGTTAAAATTGGTTGGTAAAATAATATTTGCTGAACTTGTAAGATATTTGTTGAACTGTAAGGTGTTGTATTCTGATGGGATTGGCTATAATAATTGGCTATAGTTTAAAAATAATATTTTATTATTATTTCAAATTATTATAAATAGAATATATTATTTTGATATGATAACAGATGATGTGGATTTTACTACAGGTATGCTACATATCTGTAGAGGTTCAACAAAAATAACCAATATTACATGGTTGGCTAAAAATATAGACAAAGGTTTTACACCAATAGAGTGTACTATTTTTAACATATTATGTAAATTTTTTATTTTTGGTAAGAAAATTTAAATTTTATCTAAGGGATCTCCCTAGTTGGAGATGCTCTTAGAGCCGAAAACGAATCTAAGTAATTCGAATTTGAATTTGATTCGTTAATAACGAATATAATTTATATTTATATAAAAACTGATAAATAACTAATTAAATTCACAAGCCCTAAGTACTGTAATTGTTTTGATATTCAAAAAATATTTAAATATTTATGAACTCGGAGTTGTAAATTAATAAAGTGAGAATACCCGTATACTTATTTTTATTTTTAGAGTATATTAATAATATATTTTTACTGATTACATTAACAACATATAAGCAGCCGTATCCCTTAGATATATATCCTAACGTATCGATTTATACGCATATAAAGTGAAAGGGTATGTTCAAAATTGAACATTTTAAAAAATTAAAAAAATTCATTGAAAATTTCAATATTCATTTAAAAATTAAACTTCATTTAAAAAATTTGAAATTTTTTTAAAAAAATAAGGATGATCTATTTGAAAATTGATATAAAATTAAGTGATGGATTAGTAGTACATGTTAGCATTCCGTCCATTTTTTTAACGGTACGTTAACGACAGTGATCTAATTGAAATGTTTCAATTAAAAATTTTTATATAACACAATTATGCAATAGACATTTAACCTCTTTTAACTAAGGAATTTACATGATTGAAAATGTTCTAAATTGGAATAAGCGAATATATACTTATGAAAACAAAGACAATTCGTAAAGCCAACAAAGACAAGACCACAAAAGACGCTATGAAAACTCAAATAAGCGAACTCCTCAATTTGAGTCATAAATGCAAACTGAGCACATGTCGCCTCCACACATTACGTATTTTCTGCAAATTAGGCACCTTGTACGTCGTTCAACTTATTTTGCATGTCCAGATTTTACAACCATGTGATTAGATAGACAAATACTCATGAAATTAGGCGTCCATTTTTAGAACGGAATTCAATGTTGTGTCCCATTCCCATCCATAGCCCACAAAAACATACACAGAAGGGAGCATGTTAGGTGTCACTGAAAAATAAATGTAACAATAACATCGTACCCATAAACATGATAGCTTACGTTTATGATCGAAAAATTAAATGTCGAACGAATAGCATCTCCGATGTTCGTGAAAAATGTAACAGCATCTCTTACAAGTCACGAGTCACATGAGTATGAAGGCAATCACTCATTTTTGGTACAGAAATAAGTTGAATTTTCAAAGATGGTATAGCTGTTTCAAAAATGATATAATTAGGGATTCATTCGGGAGAGTTGTGGAGGAATGCAGGAACCTCTTTAAGGGGTTAAGTACAACATCGTTGTTTTTCGTTAAACGGTCTGCTAATAAGACTGCTCATTTCATAGCAAAAGAGTCTTATTCTTTTTCAGATCGAGTCCTTGTTGGGAGTTCTGTTCCCATCGAGTTTCTTTCTATTTTGCAAGCTGATATAGCTCATTAATATAATTTCTCAATTTTACGTCAAAAAAAAAAAGAAAAATGTCACTTAAGTGGGTGTCTCACTAAGATCATATGCCATAAAAATTTTCTTCGATCCAATTCTATAAATGCGTTTTTACATTAAAATGATATAAAAAATTTCTCAAGCCCAACCGTATAAATGTACTTTTATATTAAAATGGTATAAAAATTTCCTACAACCCAAATCTAAAATTTACATAATTTTGATGTAACACTAAAAATTACACCAAATTTGGTGTAAATTTTAGAATTTTTATAAATCTCAACTTCAACCTTTCATTCATCAATTAAAATAAATTTATATATCCTATATTCAATAATTTTATAACCTTTTATACTTTTAACACTAAAATAACATTTAAAATACAAGAAGTTTCTTTTAGTGTAAATTTTGGTACAAATGGATTGAAGTTGATAATTTTTACATCATTTTAACGTAAAATTCATACTAATTAAAATAGTGTGAAGGATTGGAAATGGTCTAATATAGTACTCTCTCAGTATATTTCATTTCTTTACACTTTTGATTTTGGGTCGTACCTTCCATTTCTTTACATTACTAAAAATAATAACTTTTAACAATAAAATACATTATTACATTCACTATTTCACTCCACCTTTTCAACCCTTTACACTATTACACCCACTACTTCACTTATTTCAACAATAAAATTACTATTACACCCACTATTACATTTATTTTAACAATATTACATCCACTATCTTGGTCTCCGTGCAAAAAACAAATGATAAGAAATAAAAAAAACGGAGGGAATAACAAACTCCACCAAAGGAGGGGAATAATGTTTTTTTCACTTTTCAAATTAACCAAATTTTTGTTTTGTTTTTTGGTTTGTTATGGGTCATTTTGAGAGGCATAAATAACATATTTTCACGTAACAATTTTTTAAATTTTTTGTTTTGTATTAAAATTTATATGTGTTACTTTGGTACAAATTAGAATTCTCAAAAATAATAATATGTAGAACTATGTTAAATTTATTGTCGGAAAATGATTAAAAAACACAAATTTTGTGAAAACTTGTTTGTGAAGGCATGTTGAGGGCCTAAAAAATAAGTTTCTACATATATTTTTTTTTTATTTTTTTATTCCATATTAAAACTTTTACAATCTAATACAAACCTAAAAATTCGAAAAAATTTTAACATGACTATGTTATTTTATGATCCGAAATTTTATGGACCTAATTTTTTCCCTACCTTACAGATTGTTCCATATTAAAATTTTTGAAATTTTGGCTTACATTCACGACGTAAATATTTTAATATGGAATTAAAAAATTAAGAAAATATGTAGAACATGTTTTCTAGGTCCCTAACATGTTTCCACAAACAAGTTTTCGCAAAATTTCCGTTTTTAGTCATTTTCGGACCATAAATTAACATAGTTCTACATATTATTTTTTCTAAATTTTTGGTTTATATTAATATAAATCATATAAATTTTAATACAAAATTAAAAAATTATTTTATGAAAATATATTATTTATGTCTGAGACATAGACAAACCAAAAAATAAAACACAATTTTGCTATGAAAGAGACAAAAAATATCTAATTAATGCACATAGGTACAGCGGTTGCAGGGGTGAACGTCACCTCAAAATTTCATATAATTATGAGATTGGCATTAAAATTCATTGAAAAAATTTAAAAAAAATTTATTTTTAATGTTAGAATATTATAATATTTTGATTTTGTCCCCTCAACTTCATACAAAATTTTATGAATATAGTAATAATTTTTTGATATTAATCATAATTTTGAATTTTAAAACTTGAATTTAAGTATATTCATTAAATAAAAAATATTAATGAAGATTTTTTTATTTAATTTAATAACAAATTATTTTAATATAAATAATTATTAAGATGAAAAAAACTTTTGCCCCCTCCATTTTCGGGGTGAAGGGCCAAAATGACACAAATTCTGATCAAAATGCTCAAAATGGCACTCCCTGGAAACACTACCCTCCACTGACACACGCTTAACGCAGATATAACTTGCGTTACCCCAAAACGCATATAGGACTTGCGTTTTCTTACTTTTAATCACACCCCACTGCCCGATTGCTGTTAACCATCGGGATTGTTTTTTTTTTTTTTTGTTAACCATCGGGTGCAAATACAAATTTATACTATATTATAATAAGCAAAAGGGGGTATATTTTGTAGTTGGTTACCCTTTTTTTGGTTATCCCCATTTTTGGTTATCCCTCATTTATCACCGTTAGATCAGCAACTTAAATAGATCATGACCGTTAGATATAACAATACTAAAAGTTGTTATATGCAGAGGTTCAAAAATAAATTAAATTATATAATAATATTATAATATTATAATTTTGTAGTTTTTGTTTATAATATTATATTAATTATAAATAAATTATAAAAAATTAAAAGTAACCTCTATACATATCTATACTATCTATATCTATACTATCTATACTTATATATTATAATAAGCAAAAGGTGTATAATTTGTAGTTGGTTACCCCATTTTTGGTTATCCCTCATCTATCACCGTTAGATCAGCAACTCAAATAGATCATGACCGTTAGATATAACAATACTAAAAATTGTTATATGCAGAGGTTTAAGGTTCGATTCCCGCCAATAACATATTAATTTATATTTAATACTAAAAATTATTATATATTAATTTATATTTCATACTAAAAATTATTATATATATGTAAGGTTCGAATCAATAACATATTTAAATTAATATTTATAATATTACATTATATTATAAATAAATTATAAAAAAATTAAAAGTAACCCGTGCTTTGCACGGGCTATAAGCTAGTAAAACTATAAAATACAAACATTATTATTTAAGGGCTTTATTTAAAATTACAGGTTTACTAATTTTTTTTTTAAAATACGACACTGAATCCGTTTTAAAATTTTAAATTAAAAAAATTAAAAATTAAAATTAAAATTTAAAAATTTTAATTAAAAAAATTGAATTCGGCGATCTGATTTTTAAACGCGTTTAAAAATCAGGATAAGTTAGATCCTAAACCCCAAACCCTAAACCTAAGTTCGTATACGGTTTATTCGTTGCTCGGAATATTTCTAAAACCCAAAATAGAATTATTGAACCCCAAAAGTTAATTGTTGAACCACTAAAAGAATACAGATAAAATTTAAAAATTTTAATTAAAAAAATTGAATCCGGCGGCCTGATTTTTAAACACTAACGCGTTTAAAAATCAGGATAAGTTATGGTTTATGGTCTAGGGTTTAGGGTTGTAAGTTCGTATACGGTTTATTCGTCGTTCTGAATATTTCTAAAATCCAAAATGGAAACGTTGAACCCCAAAAGTTAATTGTTGAACCCCTAAATTTAATGAAAAAATTTAATATTTATAAATTATCATTCAGAATATTTCTAAAATTCAAAATGGAATTTTTGAACCCCTAAACAAATATGGATAAAATTTCATTTGGACATTAAAAACGCGTTCTGCATATACGTTATTATGAAAACGCATTCAACATATGCGTTCTGTGCTTTCTTTTTCTGATGAACAAAAAAAAAAGGAAAACGCAAGTGTTGAATTCGTTAAATGCCCAAAACGCATGTGTCATATGCGTTAAGCATAACGCATTCTGTATCGGCGTGAGGTTTGTGTCATATGAGGGCAAGGTTTTGTGAGAGTGCTATTTTGGACATTCAAACCTAAAATTGTACCATTTTGGACATTTTCTCTCAATTTTCTAATTCTGTTCCTTGCCACTTGAAACGGAGTTTGTGTTTTAAGTGGCATTTTATGTTGAATCCAAATAATTTCTATACCAGAAATGAGTGGTAGCCGAGCATGAGACTTGTTGTACCTTTTTCTAAAAAGATTCATGTCTCACCATCAATTGACCTTGCGAGCAGGCCTTGTACAACAGCAGTCCTTTGGGTAGATCGTTTGGTTGGTGCTGATAAATTTTCGGAGCAATTTGTGGTCCTTTCGATGTCGTTGGAAATTGTACTTGACAATATTTCAGCACAGAATCGAAGTACAAAATTTGTTAATGTGAAAAGAGGAGAAAATTTTATTACATTTAATGGGAGTTTTCATCTTTGTCAATTAAAAAGCGATACGTAACATTGTGATCCCTTTGATAATAAGTTTGGAACTTGTAATACCATACTCCGTACGAAAATAAGAAGGTAAATTCATTAGTAATATCATCCACGTTTTCTTTATTTTTACATAAATAAGCTTTAATGTGATAGTACTGGCATACTGCATTTTATCAAAATTTGGTGTGGGTAGATTAGAGTGTCGGTGCAGACTATGGAGCCGTGTACTTCGTCGGTTGGGACGATTGGTTTTATGATAGTGAGGGGAAAGAACTCCATGACGGAGACAACAAGTACTCACTGCTCTCTGATCTATCTAGTATCTTCTATACATACTCTAATAGCTGAAGATGATACCGGTGACGTGGCAGTCTAAACAAGTTTGGACATAGGTACCGTTTGACTTATCTTAATTTATATTCCCTCCATTTCTTTTTATGTTTTCTCTTTTGATTTCTTTTTATGTTTTCTCTTTTGATTTTGGACACTGTTCATTATAAACAGTTGACTATTAATTTACGCATAATTTATAAAATAAAATATAATCATGAGTGATCTTGTTGGATTCGGATTTATGAGTACTTTAATACAGTGAAGTTTTTATATTTAATATTAATACGAAATTGAAGATATTAATGATTAAAAGTGTGCGTTGGCAAACGTGTCCAGGGGAAAGAGGAAACTTATTATGAGACGGAGGGAGTAGCTTGAAGTGATAAGTGTAATATAATTGATAAGTAAATCAGAGCTTATAAGTCAGTAAAGTATTTGGTAAATCAGAATTTATAAATAAGTTTAGTGTTTGGTAAATTAGAAGTTATAAGTTAACCTTTTTTTATTATTTTTTCAAAATATTTTTTTTAATATATATATTAATGGATAGATCTCGATGAATAAAGAAATTTGATTATACATATCAATTTTCTAATGAACGAATCAAAAGATATATGATTTTGAAAATTTAAATAATTTATATATTGCGTGTATCAAGAAATAAGAATAAACTGAAAGTTGATTGGTAGAATTTCTAACTTCCAACTTATTTCCAAAAAACTGTTAAATAAAGACTTATATTTGATACTCCTTAGGTTTTGGTGATCACAATCAGCAAGCTGATTGGCTTCATAGTAGATATAAAACAGCATACTATTTGTGTATGTACTATCTTGGTTTTGCAGGGAAAAATAGTTTACTGATTATAAAATTAGTATGTCAAAAACAGCAAGCCAGAGTTGAAGTATAGTGACAATCAGCAAGCTATTTACACAGAAGCAGATCACAAATAGCAAGCTATTTGTCAACAGTCCAGAAGATAAGGAATGCAGATTTGAAGGAGATTTTATAGGAATGGACTATAAATCAACTGTAAGGATTATTTAAATAAGGAATACGTATTTATATATGTATGAGCTTATTTTATTCAAATCTTTTCATTCAAAATAGATTTCCTAAATTATAGGAGTTAGTTTTCAACTTAAACTCTTATCCTTTTGTTACAAAACATCCTATACGTTTTTACATCTTATATTTTCCTGAAGAACTGATCTTACACGACTTATTCCTTATTCTTCTTTCTCTCTAACGTTAACATTAACGTTGTAAACAATTTTAACAAACTAAACGTTGAATTGGATTCAAACGTTGGAGAGTTTGTTGTCTTAGTTTATAACCGTTTATGTTAAGTATTTAAAACAATGATTCTTGGTTCATTTTTTGGTTGCTGAAAATACAAGAACTTCAAGAACACACAACTCGGTTTTACTTTGCAAAATCTTTCTTGATTCTCTCGAGCTCATATCTATATTTTTATTGTGTTACTTATTGAGAGAATCTATAGTTTGAGTTGTATTAATTATCAATTGTATTGATTAGTTGTTGGATACTTGGCTTGGGTTAGTAGGGATTCGAGATTGTTGCTATAGAAGTATACTAGGGTAGTATAGCTTAGAGAGCATAATCTGTTTCAGGTCTTTCAGCAAGCCATTTGTATCAACAGCTGGGTGTGAGGGAGATATATTGTTGTATCTTGTAATCGGATTATATTTGATCAATAATATATTCTCTTACCAAGTTGGTAAGGGACCAGGACGTAGACCATAGGGGATTAGGGGTCGAACCTGTCTAAAAGTTTGTGGTGTTCTTTAATTTTCCTGCACTTTATTTACTGTCTTTACATTCAGCGTACTGTTTGCATTCAGCTAATTACCATTTGCATCTGTGAAAATCGAAATCAGTAAGTTGTTTCTGGTAAATTGTTAAAATTGGATATAGTTAGCCATTTACACCTATTCACCCCCACTAGGTGTGCATTTTCATTTGGTATCAGAACTTGGTTTACTAACATTTCTGTAACAGGAAAGTAAAGATCGAAATGGCTGAACATTATCTCGAAGCAAAGTCTGATTACAGGGCTACTTTTCCTCACTGGCACAGAAAACTACAACTGGTGGAAAGGTAGAATGGAGACATACCTGTCCAAGAAGCCACTGGTCTTGAGAGTTGTGCAGAAAGGGAATTTCGAGTTTCTGGACGAGGATGGCAAGCCAAAAGATGTTGATGATCTTACTCCCGAGGAGGTTATCAAATTTGGTTACAATGGAGAAGCTAGAAACTCTCTGATGAATGCTCTGGATCAAGCAGAGTATGACAAGGTCTCTTCATTGAAGACAACAAAGGAAATGTGGGATGCTTTGGAAGCCTATCATGAAGGTTCAAAATCTTTGAGAAAGGTGAAACTCAGCAAGCTGATGAATGACTTCGGAAATTTCAAGCTCAAGGATGGTGAAACTATCAAGGAAAGTCAAGCAAGGTTCCAGGTCACTATAAATACTCTAAAGAGACTTGGAAAGAATATTCCACAAGATGAAATTAACATGAAAGTGTTAAGTGCTGTACCATTCATTTATGAGGCTAAAGTCACGGCTTTGGAATCATCTCCAACAATTGACACCATGGATCACCTAGCTGTATTTGCTGAGCTAGAACAATTTGAAAGCAAGATAAATGATAGTCAGGTTGAAGGTGTTCGGGCTCCTCTATCCAAAATGAAGGACTTGGCTCTTCATTCTACAAACAGCAAGCCATCTGAATCTACAAACAGCAAGCTAGCAGAGTCTGATGAAGAATCAGATGAAGAACTTGCACTTATTTCAAAGAAGATCAAGAGGCTGATTGAAAAGAAGAACAGAATGAAAAGGGAAAGAGGAAGTTTCTCCAACAAGAAGGGCTCTAAGGAGCAAACTTGTTTCGAATGTGGCAAGCCTGGTCATTATAAAAGGGATTGCTACAAGCTAAAGTCAAAACAGCCTGCTGCTTTCAAGGACAAGAAGAAATCAAAGGCTTTACTGACTTGGAGTGATGATGATTCAGATTCCGGTGATGACTCAAGTGAAGACATGGTGAATTTGGCTCTTGTAGGACTAAATGATGAAGATACTTCACAAGGATCCACTAAAGATGATTATGTGGATAGTGATGATTCTGAATCAGAAGATGATGCTAGTGAGGTAAACTCAATTAATTCTGATTTACCTTCTACTCCTACTGTACAAAATGAACTAACCATGCAGGTACAAAGTAATGTATAAATTATTGAGTTAATGGAATTGAAAAATGAGAATAATGAGCTTGAAAAGAAGAATGCTCATTTGAGGAAAATCATTGCTGATCTAATGGTTGAGAAGGCTCCGACAAACAATCATGATGATCTTATTGCTGATCTAAAGGAGAAAATTGTTCAATTCGAAGAAGTTAACAAAGTAATTCTAAGGAGGAATGAGGTGCTCATGAAAGAACTCAAGGATCTAAAGTTACAGATTGAAGCTAAAGATGAGAGTCTGAAAACACTAACGCTTGGAGAGGCTAGTCAAGCTGAATCTTCAAAAACTGCTGAAAAGAGATTCCAGCAAGCTGAACTCATCAAACAGCAAGCTGAATTCATTACACTTCTGGAAAAAGAAGTCAAAGATCTCAAGCAAGACATGGAAACTTTTATTCAAGGAGAAGACAGCTTAAAGACAATGATGAAGAAGACAAATGTACCTTTGGTCAGAGAAGGTGTTGGTCTAAACTTCAACAAGAAAAATAAGGTGCTCAAATATGATGGAAGGAATGGCATACCCTATGACTATGCTATGCCTTGGAAGACATGCAACAGATATGGTGGAAAAGGTCATCTGGAAAAGAATTGTGTGGTTCAAGTCAATCATAAGAGGAAAAAAGCATACCAGAATGGACCAGTCAGACAGCAATCAGCTTACCAGAATGCTTCTAACAGAAGGCAAACAGCTTACCAACAGAGTGGAAGAAGGCAGAATCAGTCACCAAAAGTGGTCCAAATGTGGCTCAAGAAATTTGATTTGAATGTTTTATATATTCTTGCTGCTAACCAATCTGGACCCAAACCTATATGGGTACCAAAACATTGAGTTGGTGTTTGTTTGTTTTGTAGATATGTCTTGCTGCTAAAGTGAAGTCAAAACATTGGATTTTGGATAGCGGATGCACTAGACATATGTGTGGAGATAAGTCTCAGTTTATAAGTCTCCAAATGAAGAAGGGTGGAAGAGTTACAATTAGAAATAGCAAGACTCTCCGAATCCTTGGTACCGGTTCTATTGGTAATAGTAATATTTCAATTGATAAAGTTCAATATGTCAAAGGTCTTACTTATAATTTGCTTAGTGTCACTCAATTGTTTGATGATGGCCATTTTGTTCAGTTTGGCATTGATAAAACTATTATTACTATTGGTACTAACAAAATCCCCTTAGTTGCTAGAAGGGAAGGAAATATATATGTATTGGACTTTGAGATGCAGGAAACAGCGTGCTGTTTGGCTGTAGTGGACAATGATCCTTATATTTGGCATAGAAGGTTGGGACATGCACATATGGACTTGCTTAACAAATTATCAAGCAAGAAACTGGTCAGAGGACTACCCAAAATCAAGTATGCTAAGACAGAGGTCTATTCAGCGTGCCAATTAGGCAAACAGATTAGAAGTTCACACAAAGCAAAGAAAGTGGTATCAACTTCTAAACCTTTAGAGCTTCTGCATTTGGATCTCTTTGGTCCAGAATCTTATAAGAGTATTGGAGGTAAACAATATGGTTTTGTAATTGTTGATGATTATTCTAGATTTACATGGGTATTATTTCTTCGTACTAAAGATTGTGCTTTTAATGAGTTTGAGAAACTGATTAAATTACTTGAGAACAAGCTTGATACAAGACTTGTAGGTATAAGAATTGATAGAGGAGGTGAATTTATCAATAAAGAATTCATTGCTTATTGTAAAGAAAGAGGAATCTCCCATGAATTTTCTGCTCCAAGGACTCCACAACAAAATGGAGTGGTGGAAAGAAAGAATATGTCACTTCAAGAAACAGCAAGGACTCTATTGCAAGAAAGCAAGCTGCCTAGAAGTTTTTGGGCCGAAGCTGTGAATACAGCATGCTATGTGTTATGCCAAAATCATGCAAGCGCACGTTGTCACAAGTAATATATGATTAAATCAAGTTCGTTCCCACAGAGATCTAGAATGATGTTCAATTCAATTAATGTACCTATGCACCGATGTATGGTTTTTATCCACTGCTAAGAGAAATAACAAATTGGATTTTTAATAACTACTAAATTATTTATCAAACTAAAGATTAACTAATTTAAGTGATTAAAGTCGAATTACTAATATGAGAATAAAACATGGAATCCTAGTTTCATCATCTACTTCACTTAGAGTTGCAGCCTTTAATCACTATGTGCAATGGTTTTGATATCTGATCGGATAACACGAAACAAGTATACGCTACCTGTCAGCATACGCATACCAAACTAAACATACATCCACAAAAGAGATAGAAGATGAATAGACACCAATTATGCTTAGACCCTATATGTCTATAGAATTTGAAAACATAACGGTTGAAGAACAAGTTATCCATAAAGATCACACAGGGCAGTATAAGTATTTTCATCTCACACCACGAATCATATTGATAAACAATTATGAACCTATGCTAGCATGGCAAGTTCTAAATTTCAAGATCCACTTTCACTTCACAAGAGATTAACAAATTAGATGTTCGCGACACATCTATCTATTAAGCATAACCATACGAGGATATCAATTATACACCACACACAAATCTTTAAGGCATGCAAACTACTAAGCTACATAGATAAATCCACTAGGATCCCACGACAACGATTAGCCCATAATTGAACCGTTCATCGTCATGGGATTTGATGAAAACATGATTTAGAACAAGATATGGAAGAAAGAAGTAAGAATATTATTAAAACTAAGAGTTGAGAAAACAAATCTATAATCCAACGTATACAAAAGATGAAGTAGATCTAGATCCTTGCTTGTCACCGAGCGTTGAATCCTTCTCTCCTTTTCTCCCTTGCAGATCTGAGCTGGTTACAATAATAAAACTATGATAATGTGTGTCTCTATTACAATGCTTAGATGTGTTTTTACAGGCTCTATATTTCTTGCCCAGCAAGAAAATATCTTCTATTACAATTAGAATTTAATTAAGGTGCTAAAAACTGCCCGGAATATAATTAGAATTAGAAAAAGGGCAAAACAGTAAATTCCCAGCCTTCTTTAACTAGATCAGGCGCACAATTTTAATCAACATATTACTTGCACGTGCTTCCTATCCCAGATTGTAGAAAATCTCTCAAGCTTCGCGTGGGCAGTAAGATCGCTGAAAACGGACTTACAGAACTCCAGATACGGCCAAAACAGTGTAAGCTGCGCAGCCTTCCCAGAAAATCCGAATTTCAATCAATTAAATCTCCAAAAACGATAGAAGCATCCACCTTAATCAACATTCTCGTAAATCTGCACAACTAAGCAAAACACATCAAAACTACAAGAAACTTGAGTCCAAGACAACCAATTTAAGCCGATTTAGAATGTTCCAAGTGGATATAAAATCCACTTATCACACCCCCAAACTTAAACCGATGCTTGTCCTCAAGCATAAACAATTACACTATCTAACTAACTAGTACCACTTCCGTAGGTGATCACGGTTGCATTTGGCATATGCAACAAGCCCTTTAAACCCCTAGGTAGCCCTAGTGGACGAGTAAGGTCTCGTGAGGGCCTATAGCGAATGTACCCACAAAATCCATTTAACCTAATGCAATGCAATGCATGAATGCAACTACATGAAAATGCAATTAATCTACTACTACCATACCTTCAAATCCTCTCATGCCATATCAACTTAAGAATCAAAGTAAATACGCAATGTCTTGGTGTCAAAAGTGCAAATATCCACATAGTCTACTCAATGAACATGCATAAGTTCTCACAAGCCCATGTCAAGTGTAAGAATAAGTTAGTAAACATGCTAAGCCTACAAGAGTACATCTTTGAGACAACACTCGGGATCTCATACGCAAGAACAAGCAAACACTCACAATCCACTCACAAAAGAATATTCACTCAAGAACAAGGGTAAGTGTATCACTCAATTCCAACAAAATCATAAACATGCTTGACATTTGGTATCAATCTAACTCTTAACACAACATACATCAATGACGATAATCAAAAGGTCTTTATTTGGGTTGTAACGGGGCTAGGGACAAGGTATGTCAAATAAGCCAAAACAGGTGAAGTGTCAAAAGCTAGTAAGTACTATAATAAATCATTCACAACACCATATTTCCCCCCACATAATTTTACTATTACAAACACTCGACTAGTCGACTGAAATAGGATCACAACAAACACAAACATGCTCTCATAATATATATTTTTTCTTTTTCTTTTTTTTTCTGTTTTTTTTTCATATTTTTCCTCTTTTTTTTTCTTTTTCCGAGAGCTAAATAGAACACAAACAATAATAATAACAATGATCCCATAATTTATTACATATGCCAACTATCAAGTAAACAACCAACCCAATCTCAATATTTTTCCCAAAAGTATGACCAACAATAAACCCCTCCTTGCACACCTTATTACTCCCTTAAGCACTTTACTAGCCTTTGACAATGTGGGTTCAAATTAATGTAAGACCAATACAAGAAAAAGGTCTCGGCAAGTAATGTTGTGTGTCACCGAAAAAAATAGGATTAAGCTCAACGGGTTAACTAATTGATCATGTAAACATGGTGTAGTAATATGAAAAAATATTTGGTTATTCCTAAATGCCTTTATCATTTTAATCGTCAAATAATGTCATGCGTTTCAAGAAAGACCTCAAACAACTGCTAGCAATGCAAACAATCCGTGGACACTCAAGCAAACGAATAAATTGCAAAGATGCAATATGCAATAAGGCTCAAAACTCACTTGGTGGAAAAACATACTCAATCCCAAGCAACATCTCTCTAACGCACCAACTTGTATTCAAAGCATGCAAACTAAATCATCTTGCACATATTCATGTCCTTCTAATCACTTACAACATTCAATAAGTCTACTAGCTTCAACTTACTAGTGTATGTGTGTGCACAAGAACAAAGCATATCACTTCTCAATCAAAAGCGTCAACAACACAAAATTCCTATCAAGCATGGGTGCAAATGCAAACTACTATGAACTCACATGATAAACGAACATAAAAACAGAATGTCCTATATGAAACAAACGTAGATAACACGAACATAAATGCATAATTTACTACTACTAATATGCAAAACATGAAATCCTATATGAACAAATAATACAACAACAACTACTAATCCCTCAAACCACCCCCAAACTTGAAATATTCAATGTCCGCATTGAATGGAAGTAAATACAAGGGATAGCAGAAAACATACCTAATCGTCCTCCTCCTCAGAGGAATCAGAATCTGGCGGTGGATACTGCGTACGAGCTCCATAGACTGGCCACCTTGCCTTAATACTTGCATCTCTCAAAGCTGTAGCCATATCTTGAGCATACTCCCGATTACAAGCATGTATAGCATCCATCCGCCTGTGCAAACGCCTAAAGTGGGCATCCAAAACTCTCGGTACTCTCGAAACCCGTGGCGGAGCACCCGCTCCATGACCACTAGCACCAGCATCATTAACAATATAACCAAGCCCCCTCGGATGTGGAACCCCACCTTGCCAGTCAGGCATTCGATCAATAGACACATCAGTAATGGAAGCCAAAGGTGACTGCAACTCCTCATCTGCACCCCAGATAACACCACTATCTTTACATAATCCAGCTATAACAGAAGCATGGGGCATCGATGATAGTGCATTAGACTTAAAAAACCGTAGAATATTCTGATGAACAATATAGGCTACATCAATGTACTTCCCCTTTAGAATGCCCCAAAGAAGAATCAATCTATCAACTGTGACCTCACCTATATGAGAAGTAGGCATAATATTCGCACAAAGAAAAGCATACCATGCACGTGTAAATTTATTCATAGCAGAAGACAGAAAATTAACCGGCTCAGTGGTTCCCAATTTATACTTCCAAACTATACCAGGAACACATAACTCACGAACAATTGCCTCCAAATCCACATCCTTACTAGTCTTCCTTGCCCAATCTTCATCCCCCACAAGCTTAGGTGGTTGGCCCAAAACTGCACGAATAGCATCAATACTATAATCCACCTGTTTACCTCGAACCATACACACCTCATCCGGCTCACCTTTAGCATTCGCATAAAACTCCCTAACAACATTCACCGGAACCGGAGCAGGTGCCTTACAAATCTCTCCCCAACGTAACTCACTAATCACATCAACCAACCCATAATGACGAGTTGGCAAAAACCCCCTTTCTTTCGCCACCGACCTTGACAACAACCGATTATACTCAACCTCCGCATCCGGAGAAGAAAATATCTCCACACTAATAGAACCACCCCTCATTCGCTTAGGCGCCATGATAATCAAAACCCCACTCAACAATAGCACCACCAATAACCAGCAAAAAATATCCCACCAAAAATACCCAATTACAAAACTAATACAAAATCCCCAATTTACCAGAACACAAATTCGTAATAAAAATAAAATAAAATCAAGAAAAGAAATCCCACTACGAATCAAAGAGGTGAACTTGTACTAATTTTCCCCCAAACTTGAATTTTTAAGAGATGTAGAGGAGGAAGATAATGAATTGGGTGTGTATATATGGGTATATATAGGCCATGGAGTGATAGGATGAATATAAGAATTTTAATGTGAAAAGGAAAAAAATTTAGGTGGAAATTGGAATTTGATATAGGATAGAAAAAAAATATTTAATGAATAAAAGAAAAAGAAATAGAAAAGAAATAGGAATTTGAATTTTTTTTAGGAGAGATGAGGGGTTTTGGAATTAAAATAGGAAAAGATTTAGGGGAAAGATAAGAGTATAAAAAGAATTTGGGGTGAGAATTTTTTTTTTTTTTTTTATATATGCAACAGGTGCACACGGATAGAAGCAAGGAAGCAGCGCTGGAAACTTTTTTTCTGAAATTTTCTGGTACAAGCGCAAACTGCGCGCGTGAACAACAACTTGCTGTTAATGCAGATGCGCCGGGGCAAATTGCGTGTCAGGGGGGCAATTTGCCTGGAGGTCAGTTGCGCAGACGCAACTTGCGCAATAGGGGGGCAAATGGCGCCAAGGTCAGTAACGCAGGGGCAAGTTGCGTTACAGACCTGCAAATTGCTCAAAATTCGATTTTTTTTTTGGAAGAAAGAAGTAAAAATATATACAACAAGGCTTGGGTTGCCTCCCAAGAAGCGCTCGTTTAATGTCATTAGCTTGACATTCTTCCGATAATTCACGTCGACGCCAAAATGGCGGAAACCTTCTCGCGATCAAACGAACCTCCATAGTAATGCTTCAACCTCTGTCCATTTACTTTGAAAGTATGATCCGGTGTTGTTTCATAAATTTCAATAGCTCCATGAGGATACACCGTCTTAACAATAAACGGACCCGACCACCGTGACTTGAGTTTTCCCGGAAAAAGCATGAGGCGAGAATTAAATAGCAACACTAGTTGTCCCGGTACAAATGCCTTGGGCGCCAACCTTTTATCATGCCACCTCTTGACCTTCTCCTTATACATTTTATTATTTTCATAAGCTTGCTCACGAAATTCCTCAAGTTCATTCAATTGAAGCAACCGTTTTACACCCGCAGCCTTAATATCCAAATTTAACTTCTTCAATGCCCAATATGCCTTATGTTCCAATTCTGCAGGCAGATGACATGCTTTACCATAAACTAACTGAAACGGAGACTTACCTAGAGGAGTTTTGTAGGCAGTTCTGTACGCCCACACAGCTTCATCCAACTTCAATGACCAATCTTTACGAGACGGATTCACCACTTTCTCCAGAATTCTCTTGATCTCTCTATTAGAAACTTCCGCTTGACCATTAGTTTGAGGGTGATAAGCAGTGGCAACACGATGCGTCACATTATACTTTGCCATCAATGTAGTAAACTGACGATTACAGAAGTGTGTCCCCTCATCACTGATTATAGCACGTGGTGTCCCGAAACGCGTGAAAATTTGCTTGTTAAGAAAATTCAGCACTACCTTAGCATCATTGGTCGGTAAGGCTTTCACCTCGACCCACTTAGACACGTAATCCACAGCTAGCAAGATGTACTGATTATTGCATGAAGAAATAAAAGGTCCCATGAAGTCAATTCCCCAAACATCAAAGATCTCCACCTCAAGAAGCATGTTAAGAGGCATCTCGTTCCTTCTAGAAATATTGCCAACTCTTTGACATCGATCACAACTCATTACAAACCGATGAGCATCCTTGAACAAGGTAGGCCAATAAAAACCTGCTTGAAGCACACGAGCTGCTATCTTTTCTCCACCATAATGACCACCATACACAGTTGAGTGGCAATCTCTCAAAACACTCTCCGTCTCACTATACGGAATGCATCGTCTGATCATCTGATCTGCTCCTTGTCTAAACAGAAACGGTTCATCCCAACGGTACCACTTCACATCATGTAAAAACTTCTTCCTTTGAGCACTCGAAAGATCCGGAGGAATAACATTGCTCACCAAATAGTTCACATAATCTGCAAACCATGGCTCTTCATCTTGCACTCCAAAAAGCTGCTCATCTGGAAAAGATTCATTAATAAGAGATTTGTTATGCGAATCCATACCGTGGTCCTCCAAGCACGAGAGATGATCTGCCACTTGATTTTCTGTGCCTTTCCTATCTTTGATTTCCACATCAAACTCTTGCAAAAGAAGCACCCAACGAATCAATCTAGGCTTTGAATCCTTCTTCGACATGAGATATCGAATAGCAGCATGATCCGTATACACAATCACCTTCGTACCAAGCAAATAAGATCTGAATTTCTCGAAAGCATAGACAACTGCTAGCAACTCCTTCTCCGTAGTGGTGTAGTTAAGCTGAGCATCATTGAGGGTTTTACTAGCATAGTAAACCACATGAAAATTTTTGTCCTTCCTTTGCCCAAGCACAGCTCCAACAGCATAGTCACTAGCGTCACACATTAGCTCAAACGGTACCTCCCAATTAGGTGCGGTAATGACTGGTGTAGTGGTCAGCTTCTTCTTCAAAAGCTAAAAAGCTGCAAGGCACTCATCATCAAACTTGAAAGGAACGTCCTTCTCCAGCAGGTTGCACAAAGGTTTAGAGATTTTTGAGAAGTCTTGAATGAATCGCCTATAGAATCCCGCATGACCAAGAAAACTGCGAATTCCTTTAATAGAAATAGGTGGAGGAAGATTTTCAATTGTCTCCACCTTAGCCCTATCCACTTCAAGCCCCTTACTAGATACCTTGTGCCCAAGAATAATTCCTTCTTGCACCATAAAGTGACACTTCTCCCAATTAAGTACCAAATTGGTCTCCACACATCGTTTCAATACCAAACCAAGATTATGCAAGCACTCGTCATATGAAGTACCAAAAACTGAGAAGTCATCCATGAAAACCTCCACATTCGTGCCAATCATATCTGAGAAAATAGCCATCATACACCTTCGAAAAGTAGCAGAAGCACCACAAAGTCCGAAAGAAACTCGCCGAAAAGCAAAAGTGCCAAAAGGACATGTGAATGTGGTCTTCTCTTGATCTTCCGGAGCAATGCAAATTTGATTATAACCAGAATAACCATCAAGCAAACAATAATACTCGTGTCCAGCCAACCTGTCTAACATCTGATCAATGAATGGAAAAAGAAAGTGATCTTTTCTCGTGGCCTTGTTGAGCTTCCGATAGTCCATGCAAACTCTCCACCCCGTGACTGTCCGAGTAGGGATGAGCTCATTCTTCTCATTAGCAACAACTGTCATGCCTCCTTTTTTTGGCACACATTGAACCGGACTCACCCAAGAACTGTCTGAGATAGGATAGATAATACCAGCATCTAACCACTTTAGAATTTCCTTCTTCACCACCTCTTTCATAATAGGATTAAGTCTTCTTTGATGTTCGACAGTAGGCTTAGCTCCTTCCTCTAGTAGAATTTTATGCATGCAATAAGAAGGGCTGATTCCCTTGATATCTGCTATGGTCCAACCAATTACTGACTTGAACTCCCTCAAAATTCGCAAGAGCTTTTCTTCCGCACTAGCTGACAAGTTAGAAGCAATAATAATAGGTAATGTAGATGCATCACCAAGAAAAGCATACCTCAAGTGCTCAGGAAGTGGTTTGAGTTCAAGTGTAGGAGCTTCCTCAATAGATGGCTTAAGACGTCCCTCAGAATTTTTCAGCTCTGCTAACCCAAGTGATTCAAAAGGCATGTCAAATCTCTTTTTCCAAGGAGCTGAATTTAACTGTTGTAATTGCTCGGCTATATCTTCTTCTTCAAAATCAGCATCACCAACTAAAACTTTTTCCAAAGAATCAGACTTTAACAACTGCTCAAGCTCCCTAGTAACTGCAGAATCAACAAGATCCACCTTCAAGCATTCTTCTTCATCTGAGGGGAATTTCATTGCGTTGAAAATGTTAAAAGTGACATTCTGATCTTGCACCCTCATGGTGAGTTCCCCTTTTTGCACATCAATCAAAGTCTTTCCTGTAGCCAAGAACGGTCTTCCCAAGATTATGGGAATCTTCTTATCTTCTTCAAAATCCAAGATCACAAAATCAGCAGGAAATATGAGTTTATCAACTTTCACCAACACGTCCTCCACTATGCCTCTAGGATATGTGATAGATCGATCAGCCAACTGCAAAGAGATGTTAGTTGGCTTTGGCTCCGGTAGACCAAGTTGCATGTAGACTGACAAGGGCATGAGATTGATGCTAGCTCCCAAATCACACAAACACTTGCTGAAAGAAAGATTGCCAATAGTACAAGGGATGGTGAAACTTCCCGGATCTTTAAGCTTTGGTGGAAACTTCTGTTGCAGAACAGCACTACACTCCTCCGTTAGAGCAACGGTCTCTAATTCATCGAGCTTCAATTTACGAGAAAGAATACCCTTCATGAACTTGGCATAGCTCGGCATCTGTTCAAGAGCTTTAGCAAAAGGAATGTTAATTTGCAACTTTTTGAACACCTCTAAAAACTTAGCAAACTTCTTGTCCAAATTCTGCTTCTGGAGTCTTCTAGGATATGGAGGAGGAGGATAGATCTGAGTAGACTGCTCCACTGAAGCTTTAACAGGTTCCTTGCTCTTCTCTTCTTCATCATCCAGCTCTTCAGCTACTAAGTCAGATTTCTCAATTTCGGGCACTGCAGATTTTTCAACTTGCTGATTCTGCACTTCTTCATCTTCTTTAGCGGTTGATTTAGGATCTGATGTAACCTTTCCCGATCTCAAAGTCACAGCCTTCACCTGCTCCTTGTTGTCCCTCCTACCTGGATTTGCTTCCGTATCACTAGGAAGAGTTCCTTGAGGCCTACTAAGCAAGGCACTTGCAATCTGTCCTATCTGGGTTTCCAAGACTTTCTGGCCAGCTTGTAGGTTCTTTACCGCTATCCACACCTCATCTGATTTATCATTAGATGATTGCCCCATATGAGCCTGGGGCTGTTGCTGCTGAAATCCCGGAGGTTGATATGGTGCCCTTGGAGCATAAGGCTGTTGATAACCTTGATTGAATGGCTTCGCTTGCTGATAAGATTGTTGAGTATTTTGATTATTGCTCCAGCTGAAATTGGGATGATTCCTGTTATTAGGATGATAAGTAGCTGGAACTGGTGCATTAGATCTCTGGAAATTACTTACGAACTGTGCTGATTCAGAAGAGATAGCACACTGATTCGTCTCATGTGCGCCCGCACATAGCTCACAAACACTAGCCACCTGCTGTACTCCATAATTTGCAAGAGCATCTACCTTCATAGTAAGAGCCTTCAACTGAGCTGTAATCATTGAAGCTGTATCTACTTCCAAAATTCCTGCTGCCTTGCCTTGAGATAGCCTTTGGGTTGGATTTTGATATTCATTAGCAGCCATCATCTCTATAAGTTCATAAGCTTCATCATAGCTCTTTGCCCACAGAGCTCCACCTGATGCTGCATCTAGCAAAGGCCTAGACTGTGCTCCCAACCCATTGTAGAACCCATTAATAACCATCCAATCAGGCATGTCATGATGAGGACACTTCCGTAGCATCTCCTTGTAGCGTTCCCAAGCCTCACACAAGGTCTCGCCAGATTGCTGTTGGAATTGAGTCAACTGGTTCATTAATGCTGCAGTTTTTGCCATAGGGAAGAATTTAGTAAGGAACTTCTGAGCAAGATCTTCCCATGTAGTAATGGAACCAGGTGGCAAAGAGTGTAGCCAGCTCTTAGCCTTATCCCTCAGAGAGAATGGGAAAAGCCTCAACCTGATAGCATCATCCGTCACACCATTACATTTGAAAGTGTCGCAGATTTCGATAAAGTCCCGAACATGCATGTTGGCATCCTCCGTAGGAGCTCCCCCAAACTGAACTGAATTCTGCACCATCTGAATTGTGCCCGACTTGATCTCAAAATTGTTCACTGCAATAGCTGGCCTAATAATGCTAGACTGGATGTCATTGAGTTTCGGCTGAGAATAGTCTTTCAAAGCCTTAGCTGCTGCTGCATCTGCCATTGCTACTATAGTTTCAGATTCCTCTTCCTTATTCTCTAAATTCTCTACACGATCGTCTTTTGCCAGTTTTTGTAAATGAGCTTGCGAACGTGTTTGCATACAAACTTAAGTACCTGAAACACCACGAAACAAACAAACTAAGTAAGAATCTGAGTCAGTGAACGCTAACGACCACTGATGACAAGCACATAAACTAAAATAAAAACACCGATGATCCCCGGCAGCGGCGCCAAAAACTTGTTATGCCAAAATCACGCAAGCGCACGTTGTCACAAGTAATATAAGATTAAATCAAGTTCGTTCCCACAGAGATCTAGAATGATGTTCAATTCAATTAATGTACCTATGCACCGATGTATGGTTTTTATCCACTGCTAAGACAAATAACAAATTGGATTTTTATTAACTACTTAATTATTTATCAAACTAAACATTAACTAATTTAAGAGATTAAAGTCGAATTACTAATATGAGAATAAAACATGAAATCCTAGTTTCATCATCTACTTCACTTAGAGTTGCAGCCTTTAATCACTATGTGCAATGGTTTTGATATCTGATCGGATAACACGAAACAAGTATACGCTACCTGTCAGCATACGCATACCAAACTAAACATACATCCACAAAAGAGATAGAAGATGAATAGACACCAATTATGCTTAGACCCTATATGTCTATAGAATTTGAAAACATAACGGTTGAAGAACAAGTTATCCACAAAGATCACACAGGGCAGTATAAGTATTTTCATCTCACACCACGAATCATATTGATAAACAATTATGAACCTATGCTAGCATGGCAAGTTCTAAATCTCAAGATCCACTTTCACTTCATAAGAGATTAACAAATTAGATGTTCGCGACGCATCTATCTATTAAGCATAACCATACGAGGATATCAATTATACACCACACACAAATCTTTAAGGCATGTAAACTACTAAGCTACATAGATAAATCCACTAGGATCCCACGACAACGATTAGCCCATAATTGAACCATTCATCGTCATGGGATTTGATGAAAACATGATTTAGAACAAGATATGGAAGAAAGAAGTAAGAATATTATTAAAACTAAGAGTTGAGAAAACAAATCTATAATCCAACGTATACAAAAGATGAAGTAGATCTAGATCCTTGCTTGTCACCGAGCGTTGAATCCTTCTCTCCTTTTCACCCTTGCAGATCTGAGCTGATTACAATAATAAAACTATGATAATGTGTGTCTCTATTACAATGCTTAGATGTGTTTTTATAGGCTCTATATTTCTTGCCCAGCAAGAAAATATCTTCTATTACAATTAGAATTTAATTAAGGTGCTAAAAACTGCCCGGAATATAATTAGAATTAGAAAAAGGGCAAAACAGTAAATTCCCAGCATTCTTTAACTAGATCAGGCGCGCGATTTTAATCAACATATTACTTGCACGTGCTTCCTATCCCAGATTGTAGAAAATCTCTCAAGCTTCGCGTGGGCAGTAAGATCGCTGAAAACGGACTTACAGAACTCCAGATATGGCCAAAATAGTGTATGTTGCGCAGCCTTCCCAGAAAATCCGAATTTTAATCAATTAAATCTCCAAAAACGATAGAAGCATCCACCTTAATCAACATTCTCGTAAATCTGCATAACTAAGCAAAACACATCAAAACTACAAGAAACTTGAGTCAAAGACAACCAATTTAAGCCGATTTAGAATGTTCTAAGTGGATATAAAATCCACTTATCACTATGTGTTGAATCGAGTGATAATCAGGCCTATTTTGGAGAAAACACCATATCAATTGTTGAGGAACAAGAAGCCAAATCAGTTACTTCAAGATTTTTGGTTCAAAGTGTTTTGTGCTCAAGACAATTGGTAATGATGGTAAATTCGATGCTAAATCTTATGAGGCTATTTTTCTTGGTTATTCTTTAACAAATAGAGCATATAGAGTTTATAATATTTCTAAACGAATTGTTGAAGAATCTATTGATGTTACTTTTCAAGAACCTAACAATGATCTGTCAAGAGATGATGAAGAATTTGCAGGTGAAAGTGATAGCATGCAACCTCAAGTTACTGGATCAAATTAGCAAGCCAATAGTCCTGCTGAAACTGGAAGTCAGCAAGCCAGAAAGGATGCAGACACAAGCAATCAGCAAGCTGGAACTTCAAATCAGCAAGCTGAAGTTGAAGATGCAATTTCTAAAATGGCAAAAATGACTTTGGAAGGTCCTAGAGGTTCAAGGGCTACTGAGAAATTACCTCTCTATGATGGAGAAGATCATTCACCACCTTCAAAGATGAGAAAGACAACTCATGAAGAAATAGCTCAACATTCTTTACCGAGGTCAACAAGGATGGTCAAGAACCATCCCCGAGAGTTGGTTATTGGTGATATTACAGATGGAATCACAACAAGAAAAGGAAAGGCTAATTTTTGTGCTCATGTTGCCTTTCTAGCTCAAGAAGAACCTAAAAATGTCAACGAAGCATTAGAAGATGAAAATTGGATTATGGTAATGCAAGAAGAATTAAACTAATTTGAAAGATGTGATGTTTGAGAACTTGTCAAGCCATCAGAAGATGCTTCAATCATTGAAACAAAATGGATGTTCAAGAACAAAGTTGATGAATTTGGCACCATTTCTTGAGAGATAATGTTGCAAAGGGAAAGATTGAGTTGGTATTTGTTCCAACGGAGTTTCAACTAGCTGATATTTTCACAAAGCCTCTTGCTGAGGAAAGATTTTCAATCATTCGACTGCAACTTGGCATGTGTTCTATGTGAATCAGCATGCTAAATGGTATAAGCTGGTCAGGTTAGCTTACCATTTGTTTACATTGTTTGTTACAATGGGTATACTGTTTGTATGTACTTCTGGCTTACCATTTGTTAGTATTCATGTTTTATTTGCTGCATATGTGTTTCAATTTTTATTTAAGTTTATCTGTTTATTTGACAATGTGAGTATGTGCTTATCTGTTTAGTATTTGTTATCATATTTTATCTGTTTGTTACGACAGATTTTATTTTGAATTTTTAGTTTTATTTTATCCTAAAACTTCCCCCCTAAAATTTTGTCAAAACAAATAAGAGTTGGGTTACGACGATCCAGTTCATTCTACGCAAATACTCAGAAATTCTCTCTCCAGCGGCGATTAGGGCTTTATAGAGGCGATTATGGTTTTCCAGTTTTTAATCACCATGACTCGCAACACCAGAGCTCGTAAATCAAATCTTCTCGCTAATCAGACACCATCGAAAAAGGATGATTTTATTGTGGATTTGGCTGATACAGCAAATGAGAGTGGTGATGAGGCTTCCAAGACACCAAAATCGAAGAAGCAAAGAGGTCTTCCAGTGTTTACTACTCCTCAGTTTGAATCGAGGTTTTATGAGATGGATTTGGGTGTTCGTAATCTTATCACTGGTACTCCGATTTCAAGTAAGATTGTTCCTTCTCTTACTGAGTGTGGTGTGATTAAGTTATTCAAAGATTTGGGTTTTGAGTCTTTTGTACTTGATATGCCGAAAGTTTATTATCATGAGTTAATTCGCGAGTACTATGCTAATTTGCATATGGACAAATTTGGAAACTTGTTTTCTACTGTTAGGGGTAAAAAGATTCAATTAAATCCTCCAGTGTTAAGTTCTATTCTTAAGATTGATAATGAGAGTGAAGTAGACATTTATACTGCTCAGGGCGTTGTTGTTTTGCCTGATTTTTCGATTGCTGATCAGTTAAGTGTGTTATTTGGAGGGGAACCATCACAAGATACTACTACACCACCAATTACTACTATTGTGTCTCCCTTGGCTCACTTATTATTTAAGATCTGTAGGTCTCATTTCTGTCAGCGTTTAGGAAATAAATCGAATTTCACTTTTCAAGATGTCATTGTTATGGCTATGATAATGTCTGGGAAACCATTTGATCTTTCAAATCTTATTTTGCAAAAGATGATGGCAACTTTGGAGAAGTCTGTCACTGGTATACCTTATGGGTTGTTGACTAGAGTATTTGAGTTTTATAAGGTTGATTTTAAAACTGCTTCTAAAATGGTTGTTAAGGATGCTTTAGATCAGAGGGCTATGATTCAGAACAATCTTCAGTTTGAGGATGGGGCAATATCAAGGATTTTACTTCCTCCACCTATTTTTGACACTCCATCTAATGATCCTATTACTTCTGCTGAACCTATATCTGTGGCTCCAGGTTTATTCACTCAGTTTATACATGTTGATATTGTTGTTATGTCCAGTGAATTAACTTCACTTCGGAGTGATACTCAAGCTATTCGCAATGATTTACAATCTGTGAAGACGGCGTATCATACTATAAAAGATGATATGAAGGATTTCATTTCTGAAATTAAGACATTGAAGGAAATGATGCTCAAGTTTGTTGGTCTTACTCCGGCTACTCAGTTTGCAAAGGATACTGATCTTGGTTTGGAAAATCTGGAAAATGTGGTTGCAAGATCTAATCATGATGATGAAGGGGACACAGAAGCTACCAAGTCAAATGCTCCAGTTGATGAAGATGCTCAAGATCCTCCAGCCTCTTAGTTTTGATGAATTAAAGGGGAGAAATTAGGAGAATTTGAATTTGATGCTTTATTATGTTGAACTTATGTGTTTTTTGAACTTATGTGGTTTTTCTGAACTTGTGGTAGTATTTTGGTTTCTGAATTTGGTTTCTGGATGGTTTTTATGAATGTGGTATTTGAACTTATTGGTGCATTTATGCTAAGTTAAGTTTTGGTGCATTTATACTAAGTTAAGTTTATTGATGAATGCATTTATGCTAAGTTAAGTTTATTGATGAATGAATTTGTGTTTTTTTTGTGATAATGTTATATTATTGTTTTATATCTTGTGTTTGAGATGCAGGGATTTAGGGGGAGTTATACTAATTCTCCTAAATTAGTGTAATCATCAAAAAGGGGGAGATTGATACTCCTTAGGTTTTGATGATCACAATCAGCAAGCCGATTGGCTTCATAGTAGATATAAAACATCATACTATTTGTGTATGTACTATCTTGGTTTTGCAGGGGAAAATAGTTTACTGATTATAAAATCAGTATGTCAAAAATAGCAAGGCAGAGTTGAAGTACAGTGACAATCAACAAGCTATTTGCACAGAAGCAGATCACAAACAGCAAGCTATTTGTCAACAGTCCAGAAGATAAGGAATGCGGATTTGAAGGAGATTTTATAGGAATGGACTATAAATCAACTGTAAGGATTATTTAAATAAGGAATACGTATTTATATATGTATGAGCTTATTTTATTCAAATCTTTTCATTCAAAATATATTTCCTAAATTATAGGAGTTAGTTTTCAACTAAAACTCTATCCTTTTGTTACAAAACATCCTATACATTTTTACATCTTATATTTTCCTGAAGAACTGATCTTACACGACTTATTCCTTCTTCTTCTTTCTCTCTAACGTTAACATTAACGTTGTAAACAATTTTAACAAACTAAACGTTGAATTGGATTCAAACGTTGGAGAGTTTGTTGTCTTAGTTTATAACCGTTTATGTTAAGTATTTAAAACAATGGTTCTTGGTTCATTTTTTGGTTGCTGAAAATACAAGAACTTCAAGAACACACAACTCGGTTTTACTTTGCAAAATCTTTCTTGATTCTCTCGAGCTCATATCTATATATTTATTGTGTTACTTATTTGAGTTGTATTAATTATCAATTGTATTGTTCGATTGTATTGATTGGTTGTTGGATACTTGGCTTGGGTTAGTAGGGATTCGAGATTGTTGCTAGAGAAGTATACTAGGGTAGTATAGCTTAGAGAGCATAATCTGTTTCAGGTCTTTCAGCAAGCCATTTGTATCAACAACTGGGTGTGAGGGAGATATATTGTTGTATCTTGTAATCGGATTATATTTGATCAATAATATATTCTCTTACCAAGTTGGTAAGGGACCAGGACGTAGACCATAGGGGATTAGGGGTCGAACTTGACTAAAAGTTTGTGATGTTCTTTAATTTTCCTGCACTTTATTTACTGTCTTTACATTCAGCATACTGTTTGCATTCAGCTTGCCATTTGTATCTGTGAAAATCGAAATCAGTTAACTGTTTCTGGTAAATTGTTAAAATTGGATATAGTTAGCCATTTACACCTATTCACCCATCTCTAGATGTGCATTTTCAATATTTTTACTGCCAAACGGGCAACATAAGTGGAAAGGTGCTTTTGAAGCATTTGAAAGCACTTATCTTGGTTGCCAAACACGCACATAGTGTTAGGTGCTTTCCTTGCAATCTGGTAAGACGAATTCGAAAATAATTAATGGCGCACAGCTCCCAGGTGAGTGAAAAAGTTTCATGCGTAACTTTCAGAACTGTGTCATATGAAACTAAACTACAGTGAAAAATAATTTCTTTTGTTGAATACAAATTATTTTGCCATTATCTGAAGTTCAGAAATTGATATTAACATTTATATATCTTTATTTTGTTCACTTTTATACTTTTAGTAAAATTAAAATAATAGATTTTTCCAAATTTTCTTGCCAAAGAAGATGAAATCATAAATTATTTTGTTTTACTTTATATTTTGGCAGTTTCATATTAATATATACTAAAATATTGATTATAAAAATACATGATATATCAAAAATTCATTTTTGAATAAGTTGATTTATATGCCTACAAATGAGTATCAATTTTTATTAATTTTAGGATAAGCGAATCGAAAACGACAATAACAGATAAACTCTAAATACTTGAATTATCTCATTTATTTATTTATAAAATAATATTTTAAAGTTGCGCATCTAAAAATTCATTTTGGCATTCAAGCCTAAGGTCTTAAAGATCATTGTTTTAAGCCTGAGTCTTCAAATTCTGATTTATTATTTTTAAGACCTTTAAAAATTCATTTTGGCATTCAAGCCTAAGGACTTAAAATAATGACCTTTAAAATCTTAAGCTTGAATGCCAAAATAATGACCTTTAAGACCTTTAAAATAATAAATTTGGAAAACAAAATTTGAATTGAAAATTGACATAAGTTTTTATTAGATTAGCATAATCAATGTTGTAGGCGGGCAGAGGATAATTAAACATAATTAAAAATTATAATTTTAAATATTACATTTATATATTATTTAATATTTTATTTTGATTTTTATAATTTGGTGAAAATAATTTTATGAGAACGTTTTTTCTTAACCAAATAAATCAAATGATAATCAAGGAACCTTGAGTTAAAATTGTTATATTAAATTGCTTTTAAACTTTTTCAATACTCTGAGTACCAAATAAATATATTATTTAAATTATACAATTTAAAACTTAATATTTTTGTGTTTGACATTCCCTCTAAAAGTGATAATGATCATAGTTCTATATTTATTTAACATAAATTTTCATATGAATCAATATAATCATTCTGAAAATTCTTTCTAAAATAAAAAATAAATAATTTTATTTACAAAAAATACATGAAACACTTGCAATCTAAAATATAATTATATACAAGCATATTAATCAACTTTGAGTTATGTGATAAAAGGTCCTCTTTATCACAATTCAGAAGTAAAATGCCCTAAATATCACAAATTAAAAAAATGATCCTTACTATTACAAATAAACATAACTTACAATGGCGTTTCCACTAACGCATTGGCATCAGGCGTTGGTGTACTTTGTTTTTATTTTTTATTTTTTTTAAAAAAAGGTACCAAACGCAAGAAAAAGTTGCGTTGCTTGAAAACGAATTATGAAATAGAGTGCCATAATGCTTTTGTCCGAAGTAACGCTGAGATAAATTGATGGGTCTCCTCTTTAATAAAAAAAATTGAATATTTTAATGAATTTGATTGTCAAATTTTTTAAAATTATGGATTTAGAAATATTTAATTTTTAAATTTTATTTGTATTCAACTTTTTAATTAAAATTTTAAATTTAAAATATATAATTTTAATTAAATTTAGGGGTTCAACAATTAACTTTTGGGATTCAATATTTCAATTTTGGGTTTAGAATATTCAGAACAACGAATAAACTGTATACAAACTTAGTGTTTAGGGTTTGGGGTTTAGGGTTGCTTTTACAACCCTAAACCTAACTTATCCTGATTTTTAAATGCGATAGCGTTTAAAAATCAAGCCGCCAGATTTAATTTTTAATTAAATTTTTAAATTTAAAAAATACAATTTTAATTAAATTTAGGGGTTCAACGTTTCCATTTTGGGTTTAGAATATTCAGAACAACGAATAAACCGTATACGAACTTAGGGTTTGGGGTTTAGAGTTGTGTACAACCCTAAACCCTAACTTATCCTGATTTTTAAACGCGTTAGTGTTAAAAAATTAGGTCGCCAGATTCAATTTTTAAATTTAGAAAATAAAATTTTAATTAAATTTAGGGGTCCAACAATTAAATTTTGGGGTTCAACATTTTCATTTTGGGTTTAGAATATATTTAGGAGAAAGCAAAAAAAACATCTAACATCGATTTTCCAAAAAAAAAAAAAAACGCATCATTACATTACGTTTATAAGAAGCGTATGTTACAATAGCGTTTACTCCTGTGGGCCCCGTAGGGTAATCAATTTTCCAAAAAAAAAAAAACAAGCAATTATATTGCGTTTTCCATGTAACGCTACTTCTTCATGCGTTTTGAGTGTTTTTTTTTAAAAAAAATAATATAAAACAGTGATAACGCAACACGCCAATGCGTGACTGAAAAACGCATGACGCCTTTGCGTTTCTCTATAATAAAAAAGGTCATTTTTTGAGTTTGTGATAATTAGGACATTTTTACTTCAAATTTTGATAAAAAGAATCAACACCCAGTTATGTTTATACATTTTAATCAATTTCTTAATTTACATGCATTTCACGACAACAACAAAAAGAATTGAGGATCCAGTATGAGGATGTGTATTTGTCTACGGATTCGTTTTTCGTAATAGAAATTCAATAGAATTTTGACGTCGACCATATTTTATGTTGCACAAATTTAAGATTACGATTCTCTCTAATATCTAAATTATTGGAAGTGGAATTATCCCTTAAAAAAGGGTATTGGAAATGATTCAATGCAGGTAATTGCGAAGTATGGGGACGAAGAAGAATTTGGATTTTGAGGGGATGAAGCGATGTCTATTATTATCTCTAAATTAAGAGCACTAGCAAACAGCCGTCTTAGCTCAGCTGGTAGAGCGCGTGACTTTTAATCCCGTGGTCGTGGGTTCGATTCCCACAGACGGCGTTCCTTTTGTTCTTTTTCACCCTTATTGTTTTGCCTTCAGCAAATGGACGCAGTTTTTTATGGCTTGCATAGTTGCATTTCATGTCTAAAAATGCAACTGAATTATTAAGGGGCGATCATAAACCGCATCAAATCGTAAAAACCGTCCGTCCCAGATCGTGCAGTTTTTATTTTTTATGGTGTGTGTTATGCCCAAAATTCGGTTCGGGTATTCTAAAATGGATTCGGGATAGATACGGGTTCAATTTGGGGAATTTTCAGGATAAATTAGGGTTTTGATAAAGATTTGGAGAAGGAGGACGCGTCCTTACTTCCTATATGTGGAGGGCGCGCCCTGAGAAGCATAAAGGCAGAATGAAGACAATTATCAACAGGTTTTACAAAAATTATTGAAGAATTCCCTCCCATCTTAGACACAAAGGGCGCGCCCTAAGGTGAAAAGATGAGAACTTTCTGGTGTGTGCTTTGGGAGCTCTGTTCCTGTAGCCAATGGGCGCTCTCATTGGGGAACTTTGGAGTAATCCTGCACTTTGTACCAAAAAGCTCTGGATCACCTGTCCTGCTATCTGGTGGGTGCTTCTCATTCGGGGGACAGGGATGCGTTCTGCATTTGGGGTAAACCATGGCTATACCTGCGTCCATGAAATAAGGAAATAGCTGGTAACGGATAGGACTAGTCCTCGACGGGGGAAGTTTCCTTATCTGTGAAGTCCAAAGTTCATGGACGAGCCTTGGGCCTTTGTGGTTAGGCCTCATAGTAGAACATTCCGGAAGCTAGTTCGTCAATCCAAGCCCAATTGGGTTTCTTGCTCTCCAAGAACTACGTGGGCTTGATCCTCTATAAATATAGAGGTACGTAGGCAAATTGAGGGGGATGGAAGCGAAGAGCTACGAGCTACCACCAAGAACCCTCTCAATCTCAGCCCCCAATTCATCACAGCCACCACACCCCGGTGACTTATCCGGCGAAGAACCACCGTCATAGATCTTGATTCCGGCGACGAACCTCAAACTTTGTTGTTACCAAATTCCTCCGTCAACAGTGTGGTTGCGGTTTCAAATTTTGATAAACCACGTGGTACGGTGCGGGTTGCGGTTTTAGTTTTTTAAAATGCGGTTCAAACCGCACCCCAATATTTAATATATTATATATGTATATTATGTTAGTATTTTGTTAGAAATTTAAGGGATAGTTTGCAAGCTATTTACTTCGTTAGTGCCTATTAGCTTATTTTGGAGGCTTATGATTGGACTGTAATCGTAATGGACTAACTCATCTTTCTCTATTTTAGCATCACAATATTTCATAATATAATGTTTATATTTCATTAAGTCTATAAAGGTCACGGTCTGCATAAGAATTAAGAAATGTGGTAGAGTAAGAATTTTAAAAATTAATTCCACATGTATGAAAATTAATATTTCAAATTTATAATTATTTTATCGAAGATGTAAACCGTAATGAACCGCACCGCAATTTCGCGGTATGGTTTGTGCAATTTTAAAATTTTGTGGTGCGGTTGTAGTTTGAAAATTTTGGCAAACTGCATGCGCACGGTTGGTACGCGATTTTGAGAAAAAATCACACCGGGATCACCCCTAAGAGCAACTCCAAGAGACTCTTTGTAAATTCTTTATAAAAATTATAAATAATAGAGCTATTAATGATTTAGGATAAGTTTAGGAGTTGTTACTCCAACAATACTCCTTATATGTGTTTATTATTATTATTATTATTATTATTATTATTATAATAAAGAGAGAGAGAGAGAGAGAGAGAGAAAAGTTGGAAAAAGAGAGAAAAAAAATGTAAAAAAAAGGAGGGAAGTGAATTTTTTTATTGGTGAAAATGAAATAAGGGAGGACTAGGAGATCCTTAAAAATAAGGCATGAAAGACATATGCTAAATTTTAAAGGGTCACTCAGAAGATTGTTGGAATGCAAAATTAAATCATATCATTTAAATTTTTGTTTAAGAGCTCATATAAATAGTCTTTTGTAATTGTTCTAAGTACTATTATTCGCTAATCTAGAAAGAGAAAGACATACACGTAATGGCATTGGATAAGGGCACATCGGTCATGAGAGGGGATGACAAACATAGCTGGTATCAGGTGAAAATTACGCCACAAAAATCGAACTATACTCATAAAGACTGGCCTTCATGAATATTTTTTTTTGTTAAACTCACACTGTGACATTGCTCACCACATTTTTGTAAGTAAAGGATGGGGCTCATTTCATAGGGAGATGGTATTTAGCATCGGTATGCTAAATACTGTTACTGAGCATACGGTTTCCCAACCGTTGGATTGTTGGAATTTTAAAAAAAAAAATCCTACCGTACCGCAGAAACTTTCCGCGGTACGGGATACGTACCGCAGAAAATGCCCCCCTGTTTTCACATTAAAAACAGTACTGTACACGTACCGCCAAAAATTTCCGCGGTACGGTGAATTTAGCATACGGTCAGCAAACGTTTGCACCGGACCGGGATCCCATTTCATAACTCACCTGTACATACTATCCAAGTTAAAGCTCTAATTAAGATTGTTTATCACTCACCTACACATACTGTCCAAGAGTCCAAGTTAAATCTCAAATCAAGACTGTCTATCACTCACCTATGCTTCTAAGGTAAAGTTCATATCGAGAATCTCGTGGGATAAAAAAATTGACTATACACATATAAAAACTAACAAAGTGTCGGTTGCCTCGGAATGACTTTGTCAACAAGTGCCCAAAGGTAGCTTAACAAAATGATATAAACTACTGATATCTGTTAAAAAAAAGGAGGAAAAACAAATTCCATGGAAGATACCATAAACTACACTTCTGTAAAACAGCGCAGGATGGAATGTTAAATTTTGACAATATCTACTTGTACCAAATATCTAAGGGATAATTTAGATAAAAAAAAACAAAAAACAAAAAACAAAAATCCAGTACACAATAATTTAGCAGAATGCAGAAATCTCCTCATTGCTCCCACCTCAATGAATTCTACACAGGTTGATGAGCAACAACTGAATTTATATAGTGATCGTTAAGGCAGTGGAGCTTCTCATAGAGCGGTAATTGAATTCATGCTTATGGTTTAAAATCACTCTGTCTTGTCTTCTTCAGAATCATCATTCGATAACCCATTTCCCCCGTGTACTTGCCTAACATCAGGACTTCGGTCATCCCCCATATGTAGAGGCGATGGTTTTATAAGTGTCAATGTATCCTCTTTGTCAAACTCATCACTTCCGTCTTCAGAGTATGCATATCTATTATATGTACAAAGCTGTTAAAGAATGCAGGTAGCAGAACAGGACACAAATATAATTGACATATTACTTTTGTTCCTTTCGCTGAAAACAGCCACACATTTTTCTCTACCTTAAACCATATTTTAGGTGCAAAGATGCTTTAAATATGATATTAATAATAACTGAATCATATGACTGCAGACTAACAGATTTCACTAGTGATTATTATTGCCAATATCTTGAAAAGGTGATCAAAATGATATGTACAGCATTGTTAACTAAAGAGATGGCCATCCAAAAAAACAAATTTTCAGCAAGCCAACCCTGTTCGTACATTTTCGTCCTAATCCTTAATCCTCGGTCGAAGTTCTTTAGTACTACTTTTAACAGCATCATTCCAATAAATTTTAAAATTCTGGTAGGTAAATTGACTGATGCGTGAAAACCAGATATTATTACCTCATTGAAGTCTGAGATGGAGCCCAGAGAGCACAGATGACACACAGGAGAGAAAAGGATACAACTTGCCAGAATGCAGGGATGATCCAAGCATTCCTCCAATGCTCATTGTACACATCGGTAGACTTGAAATACAGCTGCACAAGTAAAGTAACATACCTTATAGCATAACATGCAGGCAGGGCCTTCTGATGGAAAGTTAATTTTTTTGTTATCAAAATGAGCAAGGCCGGGGGGGGGGGCATATTTAAGTTTTTTACTGAGTACAGGGTCCCATGACCCCTACCATCTCAACGCTTTCCTCGGTCTAAGGAATTGAGCAGAGAATCTATCTCTGTACATTATTAATGATGCAAAGATTAAAGAAGAGTCTTTAACATGAAATAATTTATCCTAGGTCTTTGTAGTTTATTGGTAAATACTTGGAACATTATTTGTTATAGAAAAAAATTCCAATATAAACTTGAGCAGAATGTTGGGGATTTAAACTATTTTAACCAGCAGTTCATCTATGCTATTAACAGGTTATTACCTCATAACAAATCCATCCCACGGACACGAGGACAGCTACAGCTAAAGCATTAGTGAACTTCCTGTAGATATCCAGTTTGACCATCATTCGTCTAGCCTAATGCATATGGTAATAACAAAACAAGGTTAATATGGTCACACACTGCTTCACATTATTGACGCAGATAGGGGTCATTCAAAATGTGAAATGCATTAGAATGTGGATGAAGTACCTGAAGCTTATTTAAAGTTGACGAGAGGGAGGTAAATATCCAAATAACAAAGAATGCATCCAAGAGTGCTACAGGAAGAACGAAGAACAGTCTTGCCTTTCCAGAAAGGTCACTGATAGCACCAACATTTTCTACCAGTTCAAGAACTTCAGATGCAACAAAGAAGGTAACTCCAAGTATCATTACTTTCTTAGTCAGACCACCTAGGGTAGGTCTTACAACACCATAGCCCATAGAAACCATTAGTATGATTAAACGTGAAATGGTTCGTTTTACAGTGCCAAAGGTAACAGCCCACACAGTTATCCCAGTTGGTCGCACACCAGTTTCATTGAATTCAGCATAATCAAAATACCACAAGGCCATCTCAAACATGCCTAGAGTAATAACTAGTGTTACACAATTCTGCAACGGAAGTACCTCTTTCCAGAATTTCGCATATTGAGTGAACCAATATATGCCTAACAAAACAAAGGCTAGAGACATAAACCCATAAAAGTTCATTAGAGGTGCCATTCTACCAGGCAGGTAGCCTGTAGGATTTTTCCATATAGATTTACCCTCAACTACAAGTTGCTCCAGACGAGGATCACAGTGTATAAAATACAGATTATACATCCCAGTTCTGGTAATTTCTATTGATCTCGGAGGCAACATTGAGGTTTCTTCATCAGCACTAAACGAGGTACCAATCACATGCGGCCATCCTGGATTCTTGGTAGATTGGCGGTGAATGATTTCACCTTCTTTACACACGCCCAATTTTGCAAGGTCTGATGTGCAGCACACGGATCGTTGGCCACCATAGGCTGATCCTCCAATTGTTTCTCGATCATCTACTTCAAAAACAACAGCATGTACCACTCCAGTGCTAAAGTTTGATATCTCTTTCGGCCTTCGAAATGTCAATTTCTCAAATCTGGTTTCCAGAAAATATGAAGATCCAGAATTAGATTTTAGATATTAATGTAGCATCATGTAAATTAATAAAAGAATTTACCAAATGAGGAGCAATATAATGATATCAATCACTAGTATCAACAAGGATAATATGATAAAAAAAAACTGACTGATAGATAAAGATATAGTCATTTTGCGGATTTCCGCTACAAACCTCTCGAATTCATTAAATATATACACAAGCACAAGTTTCAGTAAAGATATAAATAAGATTAACTATTCTAAACACAATATATGGCTTATAATTTACAAACAAATATATGATTCGCCATTTGTAGAGTTAGTAGGATAAGCTAGTTTGTATTTGAACACAATACTACCCAAAAGCATATCTGCAAAGAATGTAGGGATAACAATACTCGTTGCTAAATGCTAATACATGGTGTTAGATGATGCCTAGATTTATTATTTATAAGCTAAATTGGTAAGAATCTCAACAGAAATAGAACGTGTCTGCATTCTCATTGCTCGGGGTTAAGCATTAACAAGAACCCTTACACATATTATACGAGCAAGCATGGTTAGGGCTACAATCAGTGTTGTAATACTCCAATATCCAGACCTAATAAAAAAACAGTAGTCTAACAAATACAGCAGCAGCAGCAAGCAAGCTCATAAAGAGTAAAATTGGGGATATATTGTGTAAGAAGCTAAAAATCAATAAATGGATCTAAGGGAGATAAAATTAGAAGCAAGCACAGAATATAATCTAGCAATTGATAAGAATAAATAAATAAATGGATACTAGTAGTGGGGGTGGGAGAGACCTGATGAAAGAGTTGTGAGAGGGAGAAGAGTAAATTCCCTCACTGCCGCCATGGAAAACAAAAGCATTTCCTTTTCGAATGAACTTGTTGTCAGAAGCAGTGTATTCGTGTACTGATCCTTGTATTACTCCTACTGTTACTGTCAACAATATCACCGTCACTGACTGCACCCACACCGCCAACATTTCTGCCAAACCCCCAAACACTGTCCTCTGTAATTATTTTTTATATTGCCAAAGAGAGGCCAGAGAGAGAGAGAGAGGAGAGGGAAGAGAGAGAGAGAGAGAGAGAGAGGGAGGACAGATCTGGAGTGGTAGGAGAGAATTGTTACTATAAAAAAACTTTCAGACTACACAACTTTTACTGTCTGTCAAGTCTCAACTAAGAATAGTGCTACAGGCACCAAATTGGGTACCAAAATTAGGTACCAAATGACATGGCAACAAACACTTGTCATTTTCGGCCCAGTATAACTATAACCCATTAAAACAAAGCCACATCATTTGGTGACAATTTTTGTTACCTAATTTTGGTACCTCTAGCATTTTTCCTCAACTAATTACCGCCATCTTCTCAACTCTAATTAGCTTCACCCTTGTAGGGTTGCAAATTTCGAAAATCGGAACTACTGGTCATTGTTCCAGAAATCGCTAGGCGGCCCAGGACGGTCGGGGTACCGCCAAGCGATTAATTGGTTAGGCGGAGATTAATCGGACGGATTAATCGGAGCATTAATCGGTTGTATTAAAATATTATTTTTAATATTTTTATTTATTATATATTTTTGTCAAATATTTTTGCCGGTTTTTGAATTTTTCAACGTATTTTACTGATTTTTTCCGATTTTTTGACCGCCTAGACCGATTTTTTGACCGCCTAGACCGATTTTTGATCGCCTAAACCGATTTTTAACCGCCTAAACCGATTTTTTGCCGATTTTTGATCGATTTATTCAAAAAACTTTTTTTTAACCGCCTAGGATCGAATCGGGGCGTTTCAGTGGCGCCTAGCGCCTAGGCGCCGCCTAGGCCGATTTTTACAATAGAGGTTGAGGTACCGATTTACGATTTATCGGATGATTCGGTTGAAAAATCGGAAATTTTTCGAAGATTTTTGCAAAATCGGCCGAATCAGTTCCAAAATTTTGACCGATTTTTTGTCGATTTATCGGCGATTTTTCAAAAATCGACCGATTTCTATAACAATGACCCTTGGGTTAATTGTAGAGTGACAATTTTTGACCCAATTCGAAACACGACAATCCGAGAAAATACGAATTTGGATCAACAAATATTCAATCCAAAACTATCAAGTACAATTAGATACGAACCCGAAATCCGAAAATGACCCGAAAATTCGAGACTCGCTAGTTGATTTATAATTATTTAATATTAATAACAATATTTTATATATCTCATGCTCTTTTTTACACCTCACAATGTGTGTATAATACATATTATACATTTAAATCGTAGTTGATTTATAATTATTTAATATTAAGGGGAAATTCCAAATGGTACCACTGTACAATTGGCTTTTCCATTTGGTACCATCCAACATTTTTTACTTCCAAGTGGCACCACTATACTTTTGGCTTTTCCATACGGTACCATTCAACATTTTTTACTTTCAAATGGTACCACTGTACAATTAGCTTTTCCATATGGTACAATTCAATATTTTTGACTTCTGCGTGGTACCATTTTTCTCTGATTTGATTTTAGTGAAAGGAAAATGGTACCACGTAGAAGTCAAAAATATTGAATGGTACCATATGGAAAAACCAATTGTATAGTGATACCATTTGGAAGTCAAAAAAGTTGAATGGTACCATATGGAAAAGCCAAAAGTACAGTGATGCCACTTGGAAGTCAAAAATGTTGGATGATACCAAATGGAAAAACCAATTGTACAGTGATACCATTTGGAATTTTCCTAATATTAATAACAATATTTTCTATATCTCATGCTCTTTTTTACACCTCACAAAGTGTATACAATACATATTATACATTTGAATCGTAACTTTCACGTGCAATGAAAGAGAAATGAACTATTTTTTGTTGAAAATTATACAAAAGCAATCATTCCCTGTAAATCGGAACAAAGGAAGTGTATAATATAAGAGTATATTTTTAATCACTTAAAAAAAAGTTGAAATAATAAAACCCGAAATAACCCGAAACCCGACACGAACCCGATAAATACGAGTTGGAGTTAGGAAAAAATCAACCCAAAAAAACCAGGTACAATCTGACCCGACACGAACCCGATCCAGAACCCGAGATTGACATCACTTACTTGCTCACTATACTGTGCACCAATGTTACAGATTTTGAAAATCGGAACTATTCGGTTGAGGTACCGATTTATGATTTATTGGGTGATTCGGTTAAAAAATCGACGATTTATCGACGATTTTTGCAAAATTTGCTGAATCGATTCCAAAATTTTGACCGATTTTTGATCGATTTATCGACAATTTTTCAAAAATCGGTCGATTTCTATAACAGAACTGTGCACAAACAAACCCACTGGACTGGCCCACTGCCCACAATTCTTTTCTTTTCTTCCTTACCTTTTCTTTTTCCTTTATAATATTTTGTTTTAAGAGTGTAAACTCAGAAATCGATCTACTCGATTACGTCTTCAAAATTCGAGTAATTGATCAAAGATTCAAGTATTCGTTTTAAACTTTCAAGTGCTTTATCGAATCTCGTTTAAATCCGAATCGATTAATTTTCAACTTTCATATTTTTAATTGAGTCGATCAATTTTTAAAAAACTGACTACCTTAAAATAAAATTTTATTATTGGACCGGGTAATCGAACACTTCCTTTACTTGTATTTTGGTGTTTGAGATTTCGTTTATAAATTAGAAAACAAGTTTTATTAAGGTCAGTTGGACCTTAAAAAAAAACTAAATAAATTTCTTCTAATGCTAAGGAAAGTACCCGGACTTTTTTGTACTCTTTATCCCACTAGGTTCTTTACAATTATAATAAAAAAAATTGACACACATTTTAAAATTTATGTAAAGTATAATTTCATAAATAATTTTAATTTTTTTATGTTTGAATAGAAATTTAATGTTTAAATTTTTATTCAAAAATAGAAAATTTTAAAATGGATCTTTCTAGTGCGTGTCCAATAATAACTACTTTTTTATTAATTGACTTTAATTGATTGGAATTTTTGTGCTTGCAAAAAAGACCCGTATTAATGAAATTAAATTAATTAAAAATGTTAACTAAACCCTAATTATGTGCCTTTTTAGAAAAACCGTTTTACCATTACACTGTGAATATCTCGTGCCTGCATTAATAACCCAAGTCTATGCAGGTGCTATTGGTAGACATGAGTTACACATAAACTTGTTACACCATCCTTCTTGATTGATGTATTAGCCACTAGCCAGTGATATTCAATAATATGCGCTCTTTGCTTTTGTTTCCAAAAAAAAAAAAAAAAAAAAAAACTTGTTACAAAAAAAGAGAGGCTCTTCTGTTCAGTACTTCAGTTCTATCATACGTGTAATATGAATGAACTTGGTGAATCAAACAGCACATTAATCATAAACTGAGTAATTACTACAATCCGAAAAGCAAATTCAAATCACTAACAATTATATCATTCCAATTTTGAAAAGTACAATTTCAATTTGTTAATACTAGACCTTGGTTCTGTAATTGTGTGAATACATTCACAAAGAAAGCTGTTACACAACTGCTACATGCTACACTGCTAATGCAATCATGAACACATGCTTGAGGGGTAAAAAAATAAGCCCCTGGGACTCAAAAATATTCAGGAATACAGTTATATCCTAGTTTCTAATTTGTTCCGAAATTACAACTTTACTCCTATGCTGCAGACATATGAAACAACGAAAATAAAGTAAACACCATCTTCAACCTACCTTGGTTGATAAGCGTTAAGTTACAGAAAACTATGAAGAAAAAAGAAGAGCACATAATCAAAGTGATATTCCCATCGCAATAGATCTCCAAACACTCATCCGCGATAATATTTGCGGAAGACATGCCATGAGGCTAATGCATGTGCAGCGCCGGTGTCATCAGATTCCACATCAGTCCTCAAGAAACTCCATTCTCTGTCTCATGGTACCCTTTAAATCTGAAGCCTCCCTTTCTGCCTTTTGGGCCTGTCCATGGTTCGGTAAATGTCAGTAAATGATTGGCAAGGAAAATTAACACATAATGGGCTTCTAGTTTACAAAGTGAGGAAAAACAAACGTCTCAAACGGCTTAACAGAAGTGTGACAGTTCAAAATGTAATCTTAACATGAGTTACTTACTAAATATACCATGAATACAGTAGGAAGGAACTACAAAGAGAAAATATAGCACAAACAATCTTAAATTTCATACCACACATTGTATGATTCCTAATATATGAGCCTCTAAGAGGTTGCCCATCAATATTTTCCACAAATAGCTTTTATAGTCGATACAAATCCTTCAAAAAGTTATAACTAGAAGATAGAGAGCGTAGCTTCAGCCTTCATGGAGTGCACAAGTGGCCTGTGTTACCCTGTGAGAGACTAGCAGTATGTGTCCATCACAGGTTGTGTTACACTGTTAAAGACCAGCAATATGTGTCCAGCACAGGTATTTAAAAAAATCCGTTCTTTTCATACATGTCTAATGGCACTTGAATAAAGTTAAAATTATCAGAACCAGAACCTTTTAGAGTTGTAGCAAATGTTGACATGTGTTACTGTGTTAGTGTGATGGATCATTTGACACTGACAGAAGAATTTTATTTATAAGGTGGGCAGGCATATCCGGTGTCAGAATTAATTTTTTTTTAAAAACTTATCATGGGGTCTTTAGGGAAAGCAGGATTCAACTTCACATTACTGACTATTTAGACATACAAGATAATCTTTTTAAATGGCAAGTGGATAATCTTTTTAAATGGCAAGTGGACCTTGGATTCTTTGTGGAGGAACGGAAGGACGGTCTGTAAATTGTGAATTCAGGTGATTATCTGTGGAAGCAAATTGGGACCAGCTGTCTTGCTTCTTCATTGTAAATTTGTTTAACAATGTGTTTGTCAAGAAATTATGTCAAACAAAAAATAAGTTAACTACTGTCATAGAGATCTAAGCAGTAGCTAGGGAATTCATTCTAAAACACACTCTGGGTAGGAAATAATAAATGCAACTTCGAATACATTGACATGCTATCATACTGTACATCGGTTTAAATATCTTAATAGACATTCACATTATAAATAAAAATGAAGCACTTACTCTTTTTATCTCTTCGGGTGGAACTCGGGTCATGTGTTGGGGAATTTCCTCTTTCTCCAAGTCCTGACCAATCACATTCATAAATCAAGAATTAGTATAGTCAAATGTAAAAGATTGTTTCACAAAAATTATACAATCTAGCAAAACTTATATACCAGTTCACCAATCAAAACAACGTTCTCCCCACGAATCACATAGAGACCTAACGGAATGTCACAATAAATCTCACCAACAATAACTCGTTCACATGCACCTTCAAGAACAGCATTAGCTGCAATGATTTGACATCCATTCTAAGTTAGCTAAACTTTTATATAAAGGATTATAAAATATAAGATAAGAAAAAGGAATAGCGGTACCAAATTGATCAAAAGAACGGAGTATTCCTAACAGTTTTCGACCATCTCGCAACAAAATGAGAAGTTTCTCTGCATACAATACAAAGACATACATTAGAAGTAAGCATAATGAATGCATTTCTTAAACAGTATCAAAGATAAGTTGAAAAGCTATATATTTTATGAGAATCCAATTTTTGAGTACATAACTCTTGTCCCGCGACAATATACAATATCAATGAATTGCTAGAGAAAGCAATCATAGACCAATAATAATTTAAGAAATCACTAGTATACAAATGATCAACAGGACCATGAATTTATTTCTTAATGCATATGCAATCTATAATTAACTTAATCCATCTATATTTTCAATTTTTCACAGCACTCGGCTACTTTGCAGCAGAATCAATAAGCTCCTAACATCTCGAACAATCATTTAAACCCAAATAAAGCTGGATAACCTAATCCCCTTGTTTCAAATTAAAAACCAAAAGCTACATCACCTAATAGAAAGGGGCAGCATTGACCCTTCGAATCCAATCCGAGAACTGGTAAATTCAAATTTAATACAAAATCATTCAATCTAACACTATTAAGACCGGATACTATCTACTACAGTTACTGATATTCTCATAGCTAGTTCAAGGTCTTTGCTTTGGAAAATTAGCATCAATTAAGCAATAAGTAAAGCCCATAGAGAAGAATTGTCCGCAAACATCAAGAAAACTAAGCCAAAAATCAAATCTTGGAAACCAATCATATAACATATGTAAGAAATACTTAAAAAGATTGGATTTTTAAGCATAATATTTCTGTAATTGCTCCAAATAAACTTTAACAATTCAAGAACCCAAGAAACATGTGTGTGTGGAGAGAGAGAGAGAGAGAGAGAGAGAGAGATTTACTGTCAAGATAACTAGCAAGAGAAGTAGAAAGATGGATATCCTCCTCAGGAGGAGCAGCCCAAGACATTGACGCCTTAATTTATTTTGGGGGTCTCTGAAAAATTACCCAAAATGAGACCTAAGTGCATCTGCAGCACCAAAAAGCTTCACTCATTTTAGTTTTTTATTGCCTGCTGTACTTATTGTCTAATAGATTCGATATACTTTTCTTGGCTACCATTATAAATAACAAATAAATTCTTTCGATCTTTTATATTTTTAATTAATAAATAAGAATAGTTGATCTCAATTGTCATGATAATATATATGATATATTTAAATGAGAAAAGTATGTCTTTTATTCATCAAGAAAATATGTAATGTGTCTTGATTTCACTTGTTAATTATAGGAAATTCTCCTAAAGTTAACTAGTTCTATTTAAATTATTCTACTAAATATCTAAGTTTCGAATTCTGTTAATAATATATTTAATTTAAAATTTTATAATATAAATTTTAAAACACATATGTCATTAATTAAATTTATATTAAATTAAAATTAAAATAAATATTATAAAAATGATTTTATAAAAACATAATTGTAACATAAAAACATAATTAGAACATAATTTTTTTATAACATATCAAAAAAATTCGTGAATCGCACGAATTATAATCTAATAAATAATTAATATGTAAATATAATTAAAAATTAGTCTAGAAAGACTATTCGCATTTCATCTTCATATTCATATTCTTAAAAATTTTAGAGATGAGTAAGAATTGCCAAAATATAAATTTAATCAAATTTTATAAATATTTCATCCGTCTTACCTAAGGGAAGAATCTGAGCCCGTTTGGCTTAAACTTATAACTTAAAGTGCAACTTACTTACTTTAAGTGAAAAGTAATAATTTTAACTTTAAGTTAGGTATATCTGTTTGGCTAATTTTACTTAAAATAAATTTATTTTTAAAAAATTAACTAAAAAAAGAAATTTATATTTTTAAACATAATATAAAAATATAATATACAAATATATGTAAAGACCCTCCCAATAGTTTACATTGAGAGGGGTGCGCACGGCACGCATTTCAAGGCTCTTATTATATTATATCCTATATATAATTGGCGTAAGGTAGTTTAGGTGGTCTGGGTGTATAAAGATAATTACATTAAAAATTAGAAATGGACTAAAAAATAAGTTGGCAATATTTATTGGATTAAAAGCTAAAACTATCCTCCCCTAACAAAAAAGCTAAAACTATGCTATTAATGATATTTTTAATTTAACAAACAATATCAAAAAAGGATGCACTAAAATAAATAAAATATGATAAAACAGAACAAATTAAAGTAAAAAAATTATTGTTTACTAAAATTATTACAAAAATAATTTATACTAAAGTTTAAAATATAATTAAAAAAACCTTACCATAAAAAAGAGTTTCAATGAAACCTATTTTTTTTAAAAAAAGCCATAAAAAAATTTAACTTTTATATTTTACAACAAACATGTTTTTAAAATTTATACTAACAAAAGTCAACATCAATCAATAAATTAGTATTTTATTATTTTGCAAATATTCTAGATTCGGTACTAAAATTGTAAATAAATAAAAAACAATCGAAAATCCAAAATAAAATAATTAACAGAGAATCTAAATATAATAAGTACAAAAATTCCTATAATTATTTAAAAGTTACAAAAATATTAAATTTCATCAATAATAAAATTTAAAGTAAATTAATAAAGAATAAATTAATGAAATATTCATCATCAACTTAATTAATTATTATTATTATTATAGGAAAAAAAGTTGTAGTAGCACAAAACTTACACACAATTAACAAATAAGGATAAAATAACAAAAAATCATAATGAAAAATAAATCACAAATTCATTCTTTATATAAATAAACAAGTATACAAAGCATACCATTAGAATTTCAATAAATATGAAACATTAAAATATATTATATTTAAGTTTGACAACAAATATGTTTCTAATATTAACAAACAAGGATAAATTAGCAAAAAATCATAATTAAAAATAAGTCACAAATTCATTCTTTATATATAATAAACAAGTAAACAAAGCATATCATTAAAACTTCAATTTAAAAAATAATTTTTAAAAAAAACAAGAATGTACATTTAATTACAAAACAAAAAAGAAGTTTTTAAAAAAATATATGGTAAAATAAGATAATAAAAAGGTAATCAAAAAACCTTTGACACCAAAATTCAACAAAAAAAAATCTACAAAAAAAAGTCAATTCAAAAAAAAAAATTAAATGTAGAAAACTAAAATCGAAAATAAAATTCAATATAATGCACTTATAATAAATATATATTAACACAAAAACATAAAAAGATACAGTTAAATCTCGATAAATGAATACGCTCGGGACCGGAAAATTTTATTCATTAATCGAGATTATTTATTTATCGAGGTCAAAAGTACACTATCACTATTATGTCGGGACCAGAAAAAATTATTCATTTGATGAGGTTATTCGTTTATCGAATATTTATTTATCGAGGTTCTACTGTAGTCGAAAATTTCTTTTAAAAAAGTACAATATAATTACATGTGTGTTCACAATTAAATAATCACATATACATATATAAAGAATAGTTAAACCAATAAATTTCCACATTTATAAGATATTTTATATATATTCTAATAAAATAGAAAAAAATTCCCAAAAAATATGAAATATTAATATATATATATATATATATATATATATATATATGTTAGGCTAAAACTTAAAATATAATTTACAAACAAAATCGTTTACCAAATAAAAGGGTTTTAAGAAAAAATTATTTTGATAAAAATCATTAAAGTTTCTATTTTTAGGGTTGACAATAAATATGTATCTAAAATTTAAATTAAAAAATATGCGAACAAATCAAAAAATAAACAAATTCTTACTTTGCAAAGAAAAAATTTAAATTAAAAAAAGTGAACATAAATCAATAAATAAAAATATTTTAAATTAGAAAACAATCTAAACACCCACAAAATAAATCTATATTAATATCTAAATATAGTACAACAAAAAAATCTCTGATTTACCTAAACAAAAACACATATTAAACATCACACATGTGAAATATATAAAACTAATATGAAAAAATAATCAATATTCAAACAAATTTAAAAAAATTTAATACCACACATATTTCCAAAAAAGTTTAAAAAAAATGTCTTAAAAACTATAAAAACACTATAACAAAATATCTAAAATTTTTAGGGTATTCACCAAAAATACTAGATTTAAAATTTCTATCTGCAAAAATACCATCTTCTTTAATTCATTGCAATTTTACCAACCTAAGTTTCAAAATTGCAAAAATACTAGGTCCCCCTTTCCATCCATTCGCCTTTGTACTTTTTTTTTTTAAGGTGGGTGCTATTTTGGATTGCAACTGAATGCAACCACATTCAACCACATCGACTTCAACAGACTTCAAACACTTTTTTTTAAAGGTTGGGTGATATTTTGGTTGCAACCATATTTAACCACATTCAACCAAATGCAACCACATTCAACTTCTTTTTTTTTAGATGGGGTGATTTTTGGTGGATTTGGGTTGCAAGGCCCCGCCAGGGGCAATATACAACCAAATGCAACCACATTCAACTTTTTTTTAAGGTGGGGTGATTTTAGTGGATTTGGGTTGCAAGGCCCCGCCAGGAGCAATATACTACCAAATACAACCACATTCGACTTTTTTTTAAGGTGGGGTGATTTTGGTGGATTTGGGTTGCAAGGCCCCGCCAGGGGCAATATTCAACCAAATGCAACCACATTCAACTTTTTTTTTTTTTTGAAAAATGGTGGGGTGATTTTGGTGAATTTGGGTTGCAATGCCACGCAGAGGCATATTCAACTGAATGCAACTGAAAAATGAAAATTACATTCAGTTGGATGTAGTTGCATGTGGTTGCATTCAATTGCTGATTTCAAGTTCCATTTATATATTAAAGTTCAAAAAAGAGGTCGAAAATGACAACTGAAAAATGGAACTTGAAATCAGCAATTTAGTTGCATTTAGTTGAATGTGGTTGCATTCAGTTGAATATGCCCCTGCGGGGCCATGCAACCCAAAATCATCCCACATTAAAAAAAAAGTGTTGAAGTCTGTTGAAGTCGATGTGGTTGAATGTGGTTGCATTCAGTTGCTGATTTCAAGTTCCATTTTTCAGTTGTCATTTTCGACCTCTTTTTTGAACTCTAATATATTATATATTAGAGTTCAAAAAAGAGGTCGAAAATGACAACTGAAAAATGGAACTTGAAATCAGAAATTTAGTTGCATTTAGTTGAATTTGGTTGCATTCAGTTGAATATGCCCCTGCGGGGCCATGCAACCCAAAATAGTACCCACCTTAAAAAAAAAAAAAGGACACAGGCGGTGGAATGAGGGAGACACGTGAGGAAGGATGGGGGAGGGAAAAGGGGACCTAGTATTTTTGCAATTTTGGAACTTAGGTTGGTAAAATTGCAAATAACTATTCTTACCAAAAGTAAATGTGCAAAAAATTAATTTTTTCCTATATATTTATGAAAAAATCCCAAATTTTTAAGATAATCGTTAAATTACATAATAAAAAAAATAAAAAATAATAATAATAAATTATTACATAAATATAGTACCTATAAGTTTCAAGTATATCATATGTAATCTTATAAAAAAATCAAAAATAATTATGAATACCAAAAAATATTTTTGCCTAAACTTTGAAATATAAATTATAAAAAAACAGTTACAAGAAAAATAAATAAATGTATACTTATAAACTATATAACATATGTATTTTTATTATTAAACGTAAAAAGAAATTATTCAAAATGCTATAAAATTAATTTCTAATTAAAATCAAAATTGAACTATATAAAATAGTAATAAGTTTGTCGTGCATCGCTCGGGTATAAAGCTAGTAAACTATATTTCCATAACTTATTTTTAATTTTTTTTCCTGAATAAAAATATAATATTTAAATTTTTATTCAGAAAAATAAAATTTTAAAAATAAGTTATGGAACTATATTATAGAAGAGCCTTAAAATGCGTGTCAAGCAGTGAAAAAGAAATGTAAATAAATGAATGGGACGGAGGGAGTATAATACAAGTTAAAAGCTGACTCAATTATTTAAAAATTGATATGAGAAAAAAAATAAGTTGAAAAAAAGTACCTCGAAGGTACTTAAATTTTTTGAACTAAAATTAACTTTAAGTTAAAAATTTTAAGGTTAGACAAACACCTTGAAATCACTAAGTGGATAAGAAAAAAATAAAAGGGGAGCCAAACGGGCTAAGGGTGAGCAAAATCGGATATCCGATTTTTCGGATTATGAAAAATCTATTCCGGTTCCGGTTTAACCGGATATCCGAAATTCTGATATCCGTTTAAACCGGATCGGAAATCGGATTATCCGAATCCAAATTAATTAAGTAAAATTTATTTTAGTTTGTATAAATAAATGAATTTTATTACATTTTCAATAATTTATCGTTAACTTTACAAATGATAAATTAATTAATAAAATTTTAGATATCATCATCTTATATTTTAACATTTGTATATTCATTTTTTTCCTAATTTTATTTTTACCTATCATAAACTACCATTCATTTCTGTAAAGAGTTCTTATTAATATTTTTTAAGAGAGATTAATACTCCCTTTGTCCCGCTTATATTGACCATAATTCCTTTTTTGCATGTTTCAAAAATCAAAAGTAGTGGCCAAATTTCCTAAATAAAACAAATTAGATATTAATAATGTTATGTTTTTCAAAGTATGCAAACAATTGAGAGTAAGTTTGGCAATTGGCGGTTTTCACTTGATTACTCAATACGTGCTTTTTGATTGATGGCCAATATAAATGGGATAGAGGGAGTGACACGCTAACTCTCGAATTCATAATTTTAAATGAAAAATATTATTAAAAAAAATATTCTTCCATTTGCTTTGTTTTTTTTGAAACAAAGAACTTTTCATTAAGATAAATCAGAATCAGATACAAGCGTCTCCAACACAAACAACGGAGGAGACACAAATGACTTATAGCTACCTAGCTCACAAGGGACTCGTGCCATCAAATGCGCCGCCTTGTTTGCTTACTTTCTAACATGATGTAAAGACAGGCCAGAACTAGAGTTAAGAATCGTTCTGCAAATGTCGAAAACATTTCCAACCTCCAGATTGTTTACAGTATGCTTGCAAATGGCCCTTATTGCATTAAGGGAGTCACTTTCCACCTGTACTACTTGCCCGATTCTCGACAGCATCCAGGATAGAGTCTCACAAATGCCAATAGCTTCAGCTTCAAGGACTGAGACTTGACCCACCATATGCACTTCCCTTGAACAAACTGTCCTCTCCAGTCGCGAAGTACCAGACCAATCCTAAAATTCGAGCTACCTGTAATCACAGCTGCATCAACATTGAGCTTCAGGTGTCCTTGTGATGGGGGTTTCCAGATATTGTGCTGCACTACCTGATCACTACTAATATTGCCTCCATGGACAGTTCGTTTGGCCATGACCCCATTCCATTCATTCACTTGCCTCTTACTGCCTTCCATTGCTATTGCAGGAGTCAGAAGTTTATTTTCCCAGACCTTCAAATTCCTGGCATACCATATTCCTCATAACACAACTGCAATTTTAGTAGCCTCCTCCATAGAAACTGTAGCAAGCTTTTGCAAAAGCCAACTCGGAGCAAAATATTCTTCCAACATGTCATAATTTAATCCCAGATTCTGCCAGCAATCCGATGCAAACTTGCAATCGAAAAAAACATGAAGTAAATGTTCCACATCAGTATTGCAAAAAGGACACAAAATCGTAACATCCACACCCTTCCCTCGCAGCATATTTCTTACAGGAACGTTATTTATACAGAATCTCCATAGAAACATACGAACTTTATGAGGAACCTGTAACGACCATAATCTTTTCCATCCCCTCGAACTCAAATGATCATACTGTTGAATATTCTGGTTCGACCATAACCTATACCCCGACTTGACAGTAAAACAACCATCATTTGAGTGGCTCCAAGCCACACGATCCTTAACCTGATTCTGTGGAATCCGAGTTGCAAGAATAATTTATGCATCAACTTCTTGGAAGCAATTTCGAACCAACTGCGTGTTCCATTGTTTGGAGCTTGGAAGAAAAAACTCACACACCTTCTCACTCCTCGAGCGTTTTTTAATATTATAATTTCTTAATCAATCATTTTGGATAAAATGATTAAATAAGAGAAAATATTTATCAAGTTTGATTTAAGAAAACTTACATGAGGTTACGAAATTTTCATATACAAATATATGTAGTTGTATTTATAAATTCATATTTAAGTACATCCCTTTACGTTTTTACACCTAAAATACTTATAAACATAGGTGATACACAACAAATTCATTAATTTATTAGTGATAATTCATTACTTAATTTAATATGTTCAATGTTGAATTATTTGTCCTTTATTTACTAAATATGTAAATTATATTTTAGTAAATATTAAAAACCGGATCGGATCCGGATATTCGGATTTGTAAAAATTGTGATCCGGATCCGTATCCGAATTCATAGAAAAAATCCGGATCAGATATCCGGTCCAATTTGTTTGGATCGAATATCCTAATTTTCGGATTTTCATAATCGGATATCGGATCGAAAAATCGAATAATCTGGTTTTCGGATTTTTATGCTCACCCCTAAAACGGCTCTCTCACATAATTATTAAATATTTAGGTTTTGTTTGGGATCAATACTGTAGCTTCTGTTTTGGTTGTACTAGCTGATGCACTACAAAGTACGCTAGGTAGGGTACTATATGGCATTGTAAAATTTTCAAATTAATACAATGCTTGGGTTATATATATAAAAAAACAATTCCAAACAAATCTTTAATAAACATTGGAATTTTTTGGATTCAAACTGTAAATATATGTAATATGGAATCAATACGGCTAAGTTAGAAATAGTTTTTTTAGGAAAATTACACATAAGTTAAATTTTAATTCGATCATATTTCCAGTTTTCAGAAGAAAACATGTCTGACTTTTGTTATTCAACATAAAATTATGTTCAAGAAAAATGTAACTTTTTTTTTGAAAGCAAGAAAAATGTAACTTTTTTTTTGAAAGGAAGAGGATCCATTAATAAATTTTTTGAAAGGATTTTTCGAAATTTTAAATTTTTTTTATTAAAAAAAAAGTTACTTCCTCCGTCCCAATGGGATGTTAATATTTGTTTTTTTGCACGGAAATCAAGATAGTGGGTGTAATATTATTATAATAAATGAAGTAGTGGGTGTAATAGTAATTTTATTGTTAAAATAAATTAAGTAGTGGGTGTAATAGTGATTTTATAGTTAAAATAAGTTAAGTAGTGGATGTAATAGTGTAAAGTATTGTTAAAATAAGTGAAGTAGTGGCTGTAATAGCGTTAAAACTTACTCCCTCCGTCCCATTTTGTAAGACATGGTTTGATTTTCACGGAGATTAAGAAAATACTATTTGACTTGCTAGGTGGTAGCATGTGGTTGGTTGGTTGTGAAAGTGGGTGTAAGTGTGTGTATAAAAAATGGGTAAAGTAGGAAAGTAGTGGGTGTAATCGTGTTTATTTAATAAAAAGGAAGTATAAAATAGAGAAGTAGTAGGTGTAATAGTGAAAAGTAATGTTAAAAAATAGTAAGTTTAGAAAAGAATAAGTGTCATATAAAATGGGACGGAGGGAAATATTAACAATGTATTGGGACATTCCAAAATAGAAAGTGTTAAGACGGAGGGAGTACAAACTAACCTAAATGCATGCAAGTTGTTCGGACTTGATCTCTTTCTGTCGATTTCTTTCTCAAAAAAAAAAAAAAAAACTTACTCCATAAAAGTCAACATGGCTTGCTTCTGTTTCACACGTTGGATATTACTTGTATATTACACTATTATTATAAATTTCATTAATTAAAAGAAGTCATTTATGATTCGGGAATAATTTTGAGAACCGGTTAGAATAACATTTCATCCATAATTATGGTAGCATTTTTTTTTAGAAAAAATTGGTAAATGGAAAAATCTGAACCAAATCCACCTCCAGCAATAAATATTTCAAAGATACTGACAGCACAGCAATGAACTAGGGTGTTGAACTAGTCGAACAAAGATGAGCTGGATAGATGGGCGTACACGTCGGTTACATACAAGTGTCAGCCAATCATTGGTGGACAGCGCACAAGCAAAGGCCTTGTGTTTTCAACACCCATAATGAACAGCTGGCAATCCAATAATACAAGGCTCCTCATTTTCAATTTTATCGAAATTTCTGACGTGGATTCTACTAGTAGTAGAACAATCAATCATTCAAGCTTGTTTATTCTTCTTTTTTCTTATTCAATAATAAAAAGAAATATTCGTGGTTGAGAAACTGAAAGTGATTTACAAATGTCTTTTATGTATGTTACAATTTAACACAAAGTTTCTCAAGTTTCAGCTTGTTAGCGAAATGACTTTCATGTACAATTTTTTCATTCTCCAAGAAGCCAAGCTCGCAGAAGAAGCAGACTGGGAGAGAGAACGATAACTTGCATCCAACATATCGAAAATCTTCTGATTCAATCTCGACAAGGTACATGTTCCACTTTTTTTTTTTTTTATAATCCGGTGTCCGGACCAATTTTCGTGCTTTATTTTTTCTGTTGTTTATGAATACTTGTTGAATAATCATTTCGAGATTAATTTTTATTAGGAAGGAATGTCTGCAATATCTGTTTTGAGTGAAGCAATGATTATGAATCCGAGTAACGTGACATCGATTGATCAATTAGAGCAAACTGAAGTTGAATATGTCAAGTGTGATTGTTGCGGATTGATAGAGGAGTGCACACTGGCGTACATACAGAGGATTCGTGAACGATACCAGGGAAAATGGATATGCGGACTCTGTGAAGAGGCTGTGAAATATGAAATGAGGATGATGAATACACAAGAAGAAGATGAGGCGTTGAATCAGCACATGAGTTTCTGTAACGAGTTTAGATTATCTTCTCCGCCAACAAATCCAGCTGTGCATCTTATATCAGCTCTCAGGAGTATCTTAAGGCGGAGTTTGGATTCACCGGGATCTACTCCAACAAGACGTGGAAGAGGGTTGAGTAGGTCGGGCAGTTATACTCCAGCTGCGTTGCGGATGGAGCTCGATGAATCATCCTCTCGTACGAGTGGTGCTGAAGAAGAATAAATTGAAGAAAAGATGTAGATGTAATTGCTGCAAGCTTAAGTTTATTTTAAAAAATAATTAAGGCTGGATTTGTTCAAAGAACGATTCCAGCCAAATTATCAGAGGCACTGATCAACAGAAGAATACAAAAGTTTACTTTAAACTTACAATTGCTAGCACTTAGAAATTAAAGAATGGTATGAGGGAGTCCCCCTTGCCTCTTAACAACAAAAACTATCATTTTACGGGATTCTCGCATCGTTTTTGTTTAAAAGTTTTATCAGTGGAAATAACTGTAATGATGCATGCTGAGTTTAGACCTACGATGTGAATATAGCATGCTGTACCTAATTTTCCATCAGATCATGGTGTTATGGCGTTTGCAGTGCTTCAATGCTTCGTTCATCTTTGTAAAATAGTCAAAACAAGTAACTCACCAACGCAAATTAATAGGATATATGTTGTTGGTGCTTCAGTTGGTCTTATGCTTGGTGTACCTGCATATTTGAATACTGGATCAGATAGTCCAGTACTCCAGTTCGTTGTGTTCTACAGGGTCGTAAATGAGCTTATGCTCTGCTGCAAGGACTATCTGGTTGCTATGCAGGTGAAATGTTCGACAGTCTTATTGGTTTAGGGGTTTCTATGTTGCTTGGACCATGGAAAGGAACTAATATGCAGAAGCCTATTCTTCACCATGGGATTTCTTATGTCAGGGTTCTCATAGTCTCGAGTCGAGGAGGACTAATAAGTAATTGGCATTTTTTTTTGGTCAATTCTGATGAGCAAGCAGCAGCGCAATGGGTATATAACCAGTTACCATTGGCTGGCTTGAATTGACATTTTGATATGGAGTTGTCGTATATAAAGAAAAGATTTCTTGATTATAGATGGTTGAATACTGAAATGTGAAGAGTATTTACTACTTGACTGGCAATGCTCTACCTCTATTTTACCATGGCATATAATCCATCTTGCAGTGACTAGTGGTTTAAAGTTTGAATTGAGCATTAAAGAACGATCACATTGTTGCTTATTTTATGCAGTATATTCTGATCCACCTGCAAACCAGAAGATTGGAAAAGTACTGTAGCTACAAACAAGGGAAATATATGGGTATTTAGCAAAAATAAGGAAAGCTACAATACGGCCACGGGTGCTGACGTAATAATACTAGACATAATCAAAATTTGGGAGTAATAAGCATCCAGACACTTTGGCCGAGTGGTTAAGGCGTGTGCCTGCTAAGTACATGGGGTTTCCCCGCGAGAGTTCGAATCTCTCAGGTGTCGTTCTTTTTGTTTTTTTTAACCCTTTCCCATTTCAGTCAATTTTCCTTTTTTTCTTTTGTAAAACTAAAATCTCCCTTCAGAATTCTTTTTGTTTTTGTTTTTTTTCCCTTCCCGTTTTGAGTCAATTTTTCTTTTTTCTTTTGTAAAACTATTAGTAAATCTCTTTTCAAAATACTTTAACATAATGTGAAGACAACACTCACAGTCATCCCTATAGATACTTGTGATATTATTGTACAACAAGTGTTTTAAAAAATTCCTATCTATGTATATTATAAATCCTGAATACTTTTTGGCCTGTACTACCTGATTAATTCTTAAATTGTTCATTTCCTTCCTAAAATTGTACAATAAGGGATTGAAAAGTAAAATCACTTAGGAGTGAAAAATATTAAAAAAAAAGCCACGTAAGCACCAGTTAATTGAAATTAATTAACAATCTCCTAATTTCTTGTATCTTAATTTAGGAATGTTATGATCTAAATACGAAAGTACCGTAAACAACGCTATAGCTTTAGGTTTAAAGTTCTATGGAGTCATAGCAGCGATGTTGAGACTGATTTATACAGTTCTTATCATATAATCAAAATAATATCCGATATTCAATCATCATTGTGTGAAAGAGATACTGGTTCTGTCCGTTCCATGGATTTATTACCACGTAAAAGAGGAAGACCTGCGAAGAAAACTTCATCTACAGTTGATCCGAATTCTGTTGAGCAGTCAACCATTGTGAATGTTAATAAAAGAGGAAGACCTGCGAAGAAAACTTCATCTACAGTTGATCCGACTTCTGTTGAGCAGTCGTCCATTGTGAATGTTAAAAAAAGAGGCAGACCAAAGAAAGAAACGATTGTATCAAGTACCAGCAATCGTATCAGATACAAGTCTATGGAATTTTTTTTCCTGAGAATCAAATCTTAGGTATTGCTCATTTTCATATGTAATCAGTATCATATTTATCCTAATATAAATAATCGTGTTATATGTTTCATATTTTAGGTGATAAGGTCAATGCGAGGAAAAGTGATAAGGAGAACCTACATCACAATGTTTCTGGATCATCTCAGTTTACAACTGTTATCACTCATCTCCCCACTGGCATTACTGAAAACAATATACCATCTCTGAATTCAGGTAGTATTTTTCATAATTCTTCAACATTTTACAAATGAATTGCATCAGATTTGAATTAGTTGTCATTTTTTGTTTTCCAGTTCAAGTCATTGGTATGAATTTGTACACTTTGCTAAAATTAATGACTGACCTATGTTAATAATAATTTGCACTTGATTGGATCATCTATGAGTAAGTGTATTATTGTTTATATGATCGTATCTGAGTTCATTTTGTAAATGCTAATCGTTTCTTGCAACTAAATATATAGGTGTCACAGATAATCTCATGTTCAGGACACCTGCAAATGGATTGAACAGCATTCTCCGTCCTTTAAGTGACATCACGAATCAAAGTAGTCCACAATGTCCCTACTATTATTCATGTTACATTATAATTTTTCGTTTAAAGGATATGTAATTTATTAGCCTCAAATCCTAACTACGTGTCTTCGTAATGTCTATTGTTACAGGTGTTCCTATGTTTCGTAGTATTGATTCGTCTGGAGGTGATTCATGAAAATGGCAGGAATTTCCTATTGTCATTATTACAGTAGTTATCAAAGGTGTTTTACTATGTTTTATTACTTTACAGGTGGTTCATCATTTCAGAATACGGCTAATGGGAAAGGCATTGGGAGAGGTTACAATTTCTTCTACTTTCACACTCTATCATTATTATTTTATTATACCCGTATTAACGACATACAGTGCAAAATGCTTCTTTGTTGTCAAGTAGTAACAAGACTTATCCATTCAGTGATATTACAAATCAAAGCGGTAATAGCATGAAAACGAGAACATTTCCTTCTCGATTTGGGATTAAAGATTGCAGAGATAAATCTGGTTAGTCAAGAGTCTTCCTATGTAGTTCATTCAACGTATCTTAATGGTTCTTTAAATATTTTATGCTACTAATAAATTAAGCACTTTTTTTGCAGTAGCCAAAAACAAAGGAAAGTTACTTGTACGTTCAATAGACGATAGTCAATACATGCAGACAACCAAAATTACTACTTCAGACAGTAAGTATTATCATTTTACAATATGTATAAATTTATACCATTGATTGTTAGTAAAATTTCAGCAGAAATTTTAATTTCACATTTAGTGAAACAATTTAAATTACTATGTTAATATCATCCTTAGGTAAGCCAAACATGCAAAACATATCGAGAAACTTATTTTCATCATTTGCGGATGCTGATGATAACTTTCAGTTCTATACAACAGAGGATTATGAAAATTATGGTATGACGTTTTTTGTTGCATTTCCATTATATGGAATTTTTTCTTAATTCCTAATGTACATGTGCAAATAATACCATCTCTGACATTATATTCAATATTTTTAAATTTTAGATGGTATACCTTTTCCAAACCCTGGTTATGAAAGTGATTTTGATGATGATTTTCCATATTTGTATTATCACGAGTCGGATGATGAATTTGAAGCTGGGAGAGATTTGGAATCAAACCGTTGTGCATCAGCCTTCTATGGTAAATACAAATTAAGATAGATTACTGCTTAAAGTTTAAAATTTTAAAAATTAATATTAGCACACTCTGTTTTAGAATTTCATTTGTACTAATAAATCCAACTGTCACATGTCTGAATACTATAATAATGTTGAATATCAATAATTGTACATGCAGATGACATGCCAATGAACCAACCTGATACGGATATAGATGGTGATGATTTTTCCAGTGATGGTCAGTCGGATCATTGGTTTTCTGATAGTTCCGGTGGTGATACTGAACCGGAGATTGAGAATGACAATGAAGGACAATCTCTATTCAATGAAATACACAATAATAATATCACAGACATACCGTCTACATTAAACAATCAAAAACCATCGATATCCGGATACAACTGAGAGCTCTATATTAAATTCTAGGAGACACTCACCAATGTGTCCTGAATATCGTACTCTTGGTGCTCCAACAGCCACCTGTCGACATTGTAAAGCTATCATGTGGGACAAAGAGCGTGTCAACAAGAGTAATAGAAATAGTGCTCCTCTGTTTTTAATTTGTTGTGGAAAAGGTAAAATTAAGCTTCCAACGGTGAAACCAACGCCGAAGTATCTTTTAGACTTACACCAAGATAAAGAAAAAGGACCCAAATTAATGCGGTGTATCAGGACTTACAATGCAATGCTGAATTTTTCATCTATAGGAGGCAAGATTGACAATGCCATTAACAGAGGTCGTGGCCAAAAAATTTTCCGTATGACTGGTATTAATCATCATAAGATGGGAAGTTTATTACCAAAGCACGGTGAAACACCTAAATTTTGTCAACTGTACATTTATGATACCGAAAACGAAGTGGAAAACAGAATGAAATCTATAAATGTACAGAATTCCTCAAATATTGATCCTCATATTCTCGAAGGTCTTATCAAGATGTTAGAAGAAAACAATCATTTGGTAAAAACTTTTCGAATGGCTAGAGATCGTTTCAGAAATGAGGAAGTTGTTGATCTAAAAATTGTGATGAAAGTTTCAAGATCCACAAGTGGCCGTGAGAATCATATAACTCCTTCTGATGAAATTGCAGTTCTAATGGTTGGTGATGATGACCCAAAATGTGAAGATCGTGATATTGTAGTCAGTAGTAAGACTGAAGGTTTGAAGCGAATAACTACACTACATCCATTAATGATGGCACTCCAATACCCCTTACTTTTCCCGAATGGCGAGGATGGTTTTCATAAAAATTTAAAATATCAAAAGCTCCAGAGTAACCGAGAAAAGAAAAGAGAGAATGTTACCATGAAAGATTATTATTCTTACACGTTCATGGTCAGATTAGAACAAGGTATGCTACATAAAGTAATTTTAAAAATTATAATAACATATATCTTTCTTTATTGATGCTTTTAGTTACCTCATACCTTTATATTATTATTCTTTTTTAGGGCAAACATTAAGACTTGGTGGCAGGCTATATCAACAGTTTATTGTGGATGCATTTTCTGCTGTTGAACAATCAAGGTTATGGTACATTCGACGTAATCAAAAAAAATTGCGTGCAGAATTGTATCGTAATCTATGTGACATAGTCTATAGTACTGATGTATTGGATCCAACTAATGTTGGTCAGGGTTTTATTTTACCATCATCCTTTGTTGGCTCAGCTAGGTAGATGCAACAGAATTTTCAAGATTCACTCGCCATCTGTCGTAAAGTTGGTTACCCAGATCTTTTCCTCACTATGACATGTAATCCGTATTGGGATAAGATTTTACAAATGATGTCACTTATACCGGTGTGTAACCCAGTGGACTGTCCAGACATTATTGCTCGAGTTTTTAAGCTAAAATTAGATCAACTGTATGACGATATCAAGAACAAAAAACGCTTTGGAAAATGTTTGCAGGTATGAATTACGTGTTTATTCCAGTGTAATATGCCTTCCCCAACATGTAACAGTGTCAAATTAAAAATTATTCTTTGATGTACATAGATGCTAAGATTTTTGCATATGCTCATGTCATACAATATTCATCTATGCAGTTATGTATGTTGTGGAGTATCAAAAAAGGGGACTACCTCATGCTCATATGTTAATTTGGTTGGATCCTGCTGCAAAGTCTAGGTTGAATAAGAATATAGACAATTTTGTAAGTGTTGAAATTCCCGATGAATCACAGGACCCTTACGGTTATGCCGCAGTCAAACAATATATGATTCATGGTCCTTGTGGTGTCGAATTCAACATGTCACCATGTATGAGAGATAATAAATGCACCAAAGGGTTTCCTAAGAGGTATGATTATTATCAAGTACAATTTTAAGTATATATCAAACTTCACATATGTTTGATAAAACTATTACTAATATATTGGAGGCTGTTATTTCTCAGTTATTGTGCAAGTACGATGTTTGATGAATTTGGTTTTCCAATATATAAATGAAGGAAAACGAACCACACGGTCAACGTTCGCAGTGCTGTTTTGGATAATCGATGGGTTGTACCATATAACAGGGACTTAATTGTTCAATAACAGTGTCATATTAATCTGGAAGTGTTTAATCAGCCGATGTATCAAGTACCTTTTCAAATATTGTCTCAAGGGACCTGATCGTGCTACTGTGATTCAATCTACCAATGAAAATGCTTGTGAAAGGGAAAAACAAAGAAATGAAATTAAACAATATTTGGATGGAAGGTATATCATAACACTTTAATTTGTATACATTATTGACTTGCAATGATATTATATATAATTTCAATTGTTAATGTATATAATTTTCATGTTATGCTATAATGATTCTTATCTATGTAATGTATCAAAAGTGTAATGTGACATCATTTAATTTTATTAATTTTCTGAATGGTATGCATTACAGGTACGTTTGTGGTGTTGAGGCTGCTCATCGAATGTTTGGGTTTGATATACATCATAGAAGTATATCTGTTGAGAGATTGTCATTTCACATGCCAAATGAGAAGTATGTTACATTTACCGATAATGATGACTTGATGAATGTGTGTAAAAGAGCAGAAATAAAAAATAGCAAGTTAGAGGCTTTTTTCCAGCTTTGTCGTGATTGTTCAAATGCTAGACAGTACACATATCAAGAAATTCCAGAGCACTTTGTTTGGCATTCTGGAGATTGTGTTTGGAGGCTTAGAAAAAAAGGAAATCGTATTGGAAGGTTGAATTCTTCATACTATTCTACTGGTGAGTTATGGTATCTCAGAATGTTATTGAGTCGAGTTAAAGGACCAAGATGTTATGGTGATCTTCGAACTGTAGATGGAGTAACATTACATTTCAAGAAGCATGTGGTGTGCTAGGATTACTAAACGATGATAATGAATGGCATGGAGCTATTAAAGAAAATGCAGACACCGCAATGCCCCATCAATTGCGTTCTCTTTTTGTACACATAATCGTCAATTGTCAAGTAGGTGATGTGTACAAACTCTTTTGTCACATTGGAGGTGCATGTCTGATGACATATTGTATAATCGAATCAAGTTGACTGGCAGGCAAAATTTGGTACTCACTGACGAAGAGTTACAAAACTTCACTCTTGGAGGTAAATATTTTAAAGTTAATTGTTATATAATTCAAAAAACAGTGTTGTAACCTAAGTTATTCTTATCCTTTTATTGGTATAATAATTAGTAATTTTGCATTTTATTGCAGAGATAGAGCATGTATTGAATTCAATTGGGAAATCCTTGAAGAATTATCCTACTATTCCAATGCCACCGGCAAAATACCTCCAAAGAAGCAAAAACAAATTGGCGTTGGAGGAAACAAGCTATAACCAAAAAGAAATGTTGGAGGAGAACCAACGTTTGGTTTCTAATTTAAATTCTGAACAAAAAGAGGTTTATGAAGCAGTCCTTAATTCAGTTGAACAGAATGAAGGTGGTTTCTTTTTTGTGTACGGGAGTGGAGGATGTGGTAAAACGTATCTCTGGAATACAATCATCACTCGGCTCAGGTCAGAAAATAAAATTATCCTCCCTGTTGCATCTTCTGGTATTGCAGCTACTCTACTGCCTGGTGGTAGGACTACACATTCCAGATTTAAGATACCTTTAAAACTGGACGAGCAATCATCGTGTGCGATCCATCATAATTCAGACATTGCTGAGCTTATCAAACAAACAAGGCTCATAATTTGGGATGAAGCTCCAATGCAAAATAGATTAGCTTTTGAATGTTTGGATCGCTCTTTGCGTGATATAATGAGATCTGTCAGTCCGGATAGATATCATAAGCTTTTTGGTGGTATTACTGTTTTGTTAGGTGGTGATTTCCGTCAGATCTTACCTGTGATAACTAAAGGATCTAGAAGTGACATTGTTCATTCATGTATACTTAGATCTCCATTATGGGCTGAATGTAAGTTGTACACTCTATTTGAAAACATGAGACTACGTAAAGGAAATTCAGAAGAACAAAGACGTCGCATAAAGGACTTTAGTCAATGGGTTCTTGATATTGGAGACTGGAAGATACCACCTGTGGATAGTCAAACTACAAATGACATGTTCAAAACTATAGAGATTCCAGATGAGTACTGCATTAAATCTGAAACCACCGATGTTAATCAGCTGATCGACAATGTCTTCCCAAATTTGTTTAATCGCTACACTGAAGTTGAGTACTTGCATGAGCGTGCTGTCCTGACTCCAACTAATAAGGTAGTTGACCATGTAAATAATCTTATTCTGGAAAAGATTCCAGGTGAGTCATTTGCATATCACAGTTCAGATTCCGTTGAGTGCCAAGAGGGTTGTCATGATAACCTTACATCTACCTTCCCAGTAGAATATCTGAACTCAATTAAGTTGCCTGGAATGCCTCCCCACAAATTAGTCTTAAAAGAAGGAGTGGTGGTTATGCTATTAAGAAACCTTAACCAGACCGTAGGGCTGTGTAATGGAACTCGACTGATTGTTCAAAAATGTTATAAGCACACAATTATTTGTGAAATTATTGGCGGCATCCACAGTGGATCTAAACACTTGATCCCCAGAATCCAACTGAATCCAACTGATACTGTTAACTCGAATAACTTGTAGAAGGGGGCGGGGTTGAATACAAGTTATATAATCGTGTCCGATTTTTGCTTGGTTATATAAACAAGAATAAACGAATGAATCAAACTGTTTGTATTAATAAGATCAAATACAAACTCTACCAAAGGTGTACAAATACCTTTAGCAGCTGCTGACAATACAAATCTCTCTGTTTGTTTCGAACTTTCGAATACAAACCTTATACAGAGCTACGCACACAAAACTCACGACTCAAACTCTTTTTACAATGATATAGAGAGAGTATTTATAATGCTACCTATCAACTAATCACAGAAAGATAATCTATACATGACAATGTTCTGCCGTCCAGTTGATAGTTTCCATCAATAGAAAATTCTTTCCTTCATAAAATCTTCTTGCTTGTTCCTCAAACAAAGATCCTGTTTTATAGCACTTGCCAGTTTCTGTAGCATCCATAATGACATCATCAGTAACACGACTGATATCAGGATTCCATCTTGCATCAGGATCTGACCATCCCATCAATACTTTATCAGTATTTGACTTGACATATCAGGATTCAATCTCAGTTCCTGACATGTAGTACTCGATGCACTGTTCTTTATAGATAACTGTCTAACACATATTTCCTATACAAAGTGCTAAATCCTTTATAAATCAGGATATACAAGAAGTATAAGTAAAATTCTATTCTTAACATCACAACTCATGAATTATTCCTAACAATCTCCCCCTATTTATGCTTTAAGATCTGAAGCATAAATCTGAGTTTTTGATGTCAAAACATATAACAATATAATCAGAATAGAATTTATGAATTCAAAAATCATGAAGTTAAGTACCTCCTTTTTCAGATATAGACATAGTATCCAGTACTTAGAAAAAAAAAATTCAACTATTTGATGCTTCTTTTCCTTTACCACTTCCCTGATAAGATTCACCTCTATCATCCTTAGTTCTTCTTTTATTTCTCCCAGTCTGTTTATCTTCTCCCCTAGTATGTTGCCTTTTAACTGTTTTTATCTCCCCCTTTTTGACATCAGCAACATTAATTCCAAGAGATTCAGTAACAGAACAAATGAGATTCATCAGAACTGCTTGATTTCCCATAATAGTGACTTGGTTATCTTCAAGTATTTGAAGTCTTGATTGAATTTCAACTTGAGATTTCTGAATGTCTTGTAGAACTTCAGAATTGACTTCAATATTAGAAGTGTTTGGAATTTCTTCAGATTCAAGTCTTGTAGAAGAAGTTGCCTGTGTAGAATGATATTCAAGTAATAAAACTCGATTAGAGTTACAGACATCTTCATCTTTCTGATCTGAAGCTGCAATATGATCATCTTGTCCTTCATCAGTATTCTGTGTACTAACATCTACAAAACCTGACTCCTCATTAGATTAATCAGATACTGTTGATATCTCAATTCTGGCTGATATTGGTAGTACAAACAAAGGAATACTAGGATCATTAGGAATATCTTCTGGTACTGGTGGTGTAGAAGTTTGTCTTAGCCTTTCACCTCTTCTGTTTATAATTCCTGCAAGCCTTTCTTTTTGCTTCTGAGCTTTAACTTCTGGCTTTGCATTGTGCTTTGCTAAGTCATTCTTCTCATACATCTTGATAAAAGAATAAGTACCAGCATCTATACCAAGATTATCAGACCAAGATTCAGGAAAAACCTGATCCCAGAAATCAAACGATGGTGGTTTCCTAATTTTCTCTCCCTCACTATGGAGTTGATCATCCATACCCTCATTCTCACTTTGACTATCTAAAGTCAACACTCTTTCTACCTCTCCTTTTGCCTGGTCAGGAGCTAGCCTCTCTGATTGTGGATCAATATCCATCTTTTCAAGTGTATCACTCAAATTTGGATAAGTGCTCTCATGACCTACAGAAAAATAGAGTTTAGAAGAAGTTTTTATACCTGAACTCACATGAAGAGAGGGTTCCTCATTTGGCATGGAGCTTGAGGTTTTCTCCAAGGAGTGAGCTGCTATAGTCTCTGAACCCTCACAAACATCTTCTTTCCTTCCAGAGACTACAGGCTCCAGTATACCACTTTCAGGTTCTCTACTAGACTCTGATGTCTTCAGTAATACTTCATTAGACACCATAGTTAGTATGTCACCGTCTTTAAGTGTTGTTTGCTGAGACTCACCCTCAAGGTGGATAGACTCTGACTGAATAATATTTGTTTGATCTTCAAGAAAACCAGTCAAAGTTATTCCTCCCATATCATAGGGTTTCTCACTTACAATTTCAGTCATCACAGAAGACCTTTCAACATCAGCTATCACAGCTCCTGATTCATCCAACCTCTGACTAGATGGTTCTTGTGTTGCAGTGACTGTGATCTGATCTTTCCTACTATCCACCACTGGTGCAATAGTATCTTCTGTTGACTGCATTTCACTATCTACTTCCTCCAGTTGTTCACCTTGAGCTGAAGCATCTTCAATAATGACATCCTTGTCAAATAAATATGCATGTAGTGATTGAAGTGCAACATGCTTCGAGAGTCCAAATTTCTTGACTAATTGTCTTCTGACAGATACATAGAAATACTTCTTCATTAAGTCAAGTCTTTGATGTAGAAGTCCATATTCATCTGGAAATAAAAGTTTTGGTACTCTTCCAACCAGAAAATCTAGAACATGCCTTGACAACTTCAATTTGAGAGAAATTAGTCACATAGCCAGTCTGTATGATAATGTAGTTTTCCATGAAGAATCAATATCCAGATCTCTATAGTCATTTGCTGACTTGATTGTAGCTTCATTTGTAGAGACCTGAATGATATTAGTTGGACTAGACTCTGTGTGTGTAGGTGACAATTGAATCTTTCTCCTTATTCTCCTGTTATAGTGAGCAAAAGATTTATCCTGAGAAGACTCAAGAGGTGTAGACACAGAAGTGATCTTGGGATGAGATCCTTTTTCAATAGACACAGTCTTTTGAGAGACAGTATCCAGTAACTGTTTTCCCTTTTTAAGTACTACAGTCTTTTGAGAAACTGCAGCCTGACTGTGACTAGGTGCTTCATCTCTTTGTCCTAGCTTAGAAAGTCGAATTGCAGCCTTCAATTCTTCTCTCTCAGCAAGAGATATATTATCATCATCTTCACTAGAACTACTACTACTTGACACAACAAATCTTCTCTTTCTTACAACTGATGTCTTTTGAGAAACACCAGAGGTTGGTTTCTTTGAAACAATAGGCTGTGGATTAAAACTTTGTTCTTGATTTGTTTCAGAGACTATAATGTTTTGGGCTACTTGGGTAGACACAGGTGGGTTCTCCTCCAATTGAGATTCCTGAGCCATTTCACCACAAAAGAAAGAAGAATTGTAGAGAGTAGGAAGATGAGTTTTAAGAATTACCTGAACATGATGTGGATAATGAATTGCAGGTATTTCATCTAGATTCTTTTCATTGTCCTTCTATGTAATGTCAGAGAAAATTCTCTTTTGCTGTTCATAAGAAGAAACACAATGTTCTCTACCAAATCTAGCTTCAATATCAGAAATAAAATGGTTAATAAACATTTGCATAAATCTATGATAATAAACCATTTTCCTGTTTTGATCTCTTGATCCAAGTTTAATACACATCTGATTTAAGATAATGTGACCAATGTTAATTACTCTGTCATAAATCAAACTGTAAGCAATATGTGAAGTAACAGAAGTAATTTGCTGAAAAGAACTACATTTACCAGTAAAACATTTAGCAATTTGATCAAAGAAGAAAGACCATTCCTTCCTAAGAAAAGACCTATTTAACTGGCTCGTGTTGTCTAGAGATCCACTATAACCTAATGCAGACAACATAGTTCTTACATCATCATCAGATGGTTCACTTGCATAATTATCAGTAACAGGTAAGCTAAGTACTGAATTGACAACAGATTCAGTAATGTAATAAGTATCTTGTCCTAAGTGTAGAACAATCTTACCTAATTGACTCTGAGTTGAATCAATTACCTCAGCATTCTCCCAAGCTTGTGTAACAGCTGCTTGATTAATCTGTGGAGATGCTGTCAATGTATAACTTAATGGTCCATACGCTAGAAAGTCCATGATTGGATGAAAATCAGTTGACACTCCTTCCTTGTTGGTGATAGCTGCTACATGATTGTTCGTCATAAAATCGAAGTCACCAAACTTGAAGGCTACTGATTTAGGTAATCTTCTTTGAGCTGCCATTGATTTTGATCTGAAAAGAACTTGAAAAATTCTTGAAATGGATTAGTGATTTTGAAAACTCGAGAGTGTTTTTGCTTTAGAGAATGTGAAATTAGAGAAAGCAATTAAACGATTAGAGTTTCAAAACAAATATATTTCACAAATCTTTCAGACCACTATCCCACGTCGACACGTAGATTGACAGGTGTCAGTCCCTGAAAAGTGTGGTTACTCACGATTTTTGGAAAATAAAATCCAAAATTGATTTTCATGAAATAAATCAGGGTATTATCAAGATAAAAATCAATAATGATCAGCTTCCTTTTCCTGTTGTGACCTCCCATCAAAATAATCACAAAATGCAATGTGATTTAAAAATAATAATTCTCAAATCCTGATGGTCACACTTGAAATCCTGATTAATATCATCCTGATTCCAGAGACTTAAATGGAGTTTCCACGTGGCATTTTTTTCTTTTATATGAAAAAGAAATAAACAATTAATTTGAACAAAATCAATTGGTTAGATATATTCGACATTTCTTGAAAATACAAGAAATACAGTCACACGCGATAATTAACGTCTGACTTCATTGATAGTTCAAAGTGTCTGTTCAGCTTCTCACGCCTTTCTATAAAAGAAACAGACGCCTTATGCCATTCTCCATAAACCTTTCAATTTCTTTTCTTCTCAACAATGATTCTCAAGTCAAAACTCCATTCGAACCCATTCTTTAGGTTTTTCACAGTCGATGAACATCCTGTTCTTGATCATCTCTTTGAAGAGACGACTTTTCTCATCGAACTAGTCATGGATGGAGTAGTTTTAGATAATATCCAGAGGTTTCTCCTAGAACTTCCATCTGTTGGATACAATCTTCCCATAACCTCCTCAAAACTTGAGGATGAAGAATTTGGCCGAGAGTCTGAGGTTGATCTTGATGGGGATGCTATACATTTAAGTTAGCTACTCTCATTCAAGTCGCCCAGACAAGGAATCCAAGAGCAGACGAGGCTGTTCAAATCCCCTGATGGATTTCTTGAGATGCTCCTTGTCCTGTATCTCAGAATCCATATCATTAGACAAGTATAGGATTATCAGTAGAAGTTAGACAAAAAGATGTTGTATTTCATTTCCATGTATATAATGCTTTCAATTAATGAAAATACAATTTCTTATTATCTACTTGTCTGTTGTTCCCTGTTTATCAAATGATCTTACTAATGGTATAAATTATCAGTATGCAAATATTAAAACTTACTGGCATAGACTTAACACATCTCAGAATTAGATTACTACACAAAGTAAACGTCAGGATCTGAAACAATTTTCACAATCCTGATACTGACACAATACTGATGACGTCAATATCCTGATAACAATTCTAATCCTGATGATTATTAAAAAGTCTATCATACTGAAATTTATCAAGGCAAAGTGTTATAGCTAAAGTATTTAACAATCAAATATAGATCCTGACAAAAATATCAAGTCTATAAACTAAAAACAATATACCTTGCTACTTTTGCAGATGTTAAAGATCTAGAAATTTAACATTCCTAACTCACTTACTAATCCACTGAATGTAGTCTCATCAAGTGGTTTAGTTAGAATATCTGCAAGCTATTTGTCAGTGGGAACAAAATGAAGTTCCACAGTACCATTCTCAATATGTTCTCTAATAAAATGATACCTGACATCAATGTGCTTAGTCCTTGAATGTTGAACTGGATTTTCTGCAATTTTGATAGCACTAGTATTATCACAAAACATAGGAATATTACTAAGTGTCATACCATAATCCATCAACTGATTTCTTATCCACAGGAGCTGTGCACAACAACTGCCTGCTGCTATGTACTCAGCTTCTGCAGTTGAGGTTGAAACAGATTGTTGCTTCTTGCTTGCCCAAGAAATCAATCTATTTCCCAAGAATTGACATGTACCTGTAGTGCTTTTCCTATCTATCTTACACCCTGCATAATCAGAGTCTGAATAGCCAATTAGGAAGAAATCAGATTCTCTAGGATACCACAAACCAAGATTTGGAGTTCCTTTGAGATATCTAAAAATTCTCTTCACAGCAATTAAATGAGATTCCTTAGGATCACTTTGGAATCTAGCACATAAACAGGTAGAAAACATTATATATGGCCTACTTGCAGTTAGATATAACAATGAGCCTATCATGCCTCTATAACTAGTATTATCCACACTCATTCCCTTAGGATTAGAGTCTAGTTTAGTGGCTGTTGCCATGGGTGTTTTTGCAACTGCACAGTCTTGAAAGTCAAACCTTCTTAAAAGATCTTTGATATACTTTGACTGATTAATGAAAAAACCAGTCTCAGTCTGTTTGACCTGCAAGCCTAAGAAATAATTTAATTCACCCATCATGCTCATCTGATATTTAGACTGCATAAGCTTGCTAAACTTAGCACACAACTTTTCATTAGTAGAGCCAAATATGATATCATCAATATAAACTTGAACTGAAAGCAATTCACCTTTTATCTTTCTAAAGAATAGAGTTTTGTCAATTGTACCTCTTGTGAAGCCATTTTCAAGAAGAAATTTAGACAAAGTCTCATACCATGCTCTTGGTGCCTGCTTTAGTCCATAGAGTGCCTTATCAAGTTTGTAGACATGATTTGGAAACTTTGGATCAACAAATCCAGGTGGCTGTTCCACATACACTTCCTCATCAAGTTTGCCATTTAGAAAAGCACTCTTTACATCCATCTGGTATACCTTGAATTTTGAATGAGCTGCAAATGCAAGAAACATTCTGATTGCTTCCAATCTTGCTACAGGTGCAAAGGTCTCATCATAATCAATGCCTTCTTCCTGAGAATAACCCTTGGCCACCAGTCTTGCTTTGTTTCTTACAATCATACCAGATTCATCTAGCTTGTTTCTGAAAACCCATTTTGCACCAACAATAGATCTATCTTTAGGTCTTGGTACCAATTTCCAGACTTTGTTTCTCTCAAACTCATTTAACTCTTCCTGCATTGCAATTACCCAATCAGGATCCTGTAAGGCTTCTTTAACCTTCTTAGGTTCATTCTTTGAGAGAAAGCAACTATACAAGCATTCATTTTGAATTGATCTTCTAGTTCGAACACCACTATTTGGATCACCAATAATCAAATCTTCAGTATGATCCTTTGTCCATTTTCTAACAGGTGGTAGATTGACTCTGCTAGTCTCTCCCCCTAAGTTAGTGGTATCTCTTGTAGAAGAATTCTCTCTGCCTTCAATAACTCTCCTTTGATCAATAGAATCAGTAGATTCCATATTGTTGCTAGTTACTGATCTTTCCTCAGTAGACTCTGAAAGATCAGTTCCTAATGGAGTAGACTCTGAATAGCTAGTCTGCTCCTGATGATCACCGTGTTCTCTTTGATTTATTTGCTCCCCCTCAACAGTAGCATTCCTTTGAGAAGCAATAGAAATTCCTTTTGGAGAACCTTCATCATCACTGGAGAGTATCTCAAAATTCTTCAGATTTTCAAATTCCAATTTGTCATGACTCTCATCAGTTTGCAGAATTCCAAATTTCTTATCATCAAATGCAACATGAATTGATTCCATAACAATGTGAGTTCTGAGATTATAAACTTTGAAGGCCTTAGATGCTGAATATCCTAGAAAGATTGCTTCACCCGATTTGGCTTTAAATTTTCCAAGTTGTTCTGGATGAACTTTTAGGACATAGCATTTGCATCCAAAGATGTGAAAGTATTTCACACTTGGTTTCTTTCCTTTGATCATCTCATAGGGAGTTTTTCCATGACAATTTACCAAGGTACAGTTTTGAGTGAAACATGCAGTGTTAATAGCTTCTGCCCAAAAATAGGTTGGAAGTTTTGCATCTGCAAGCATGGTTCTTGCTGCCTATATGAGAGTCCCGTTCTTTCTTTCTACTACACCATTTTGCTGAGGTGTACTGATGTGGTATATTTTTGTGTTCGTTCACAGGGAGGCAGGTTTTATCAATTCTAATTCAATTGTTTCCGGAGCAAAAACGATAATTATGAAAATATTTACTAACTAATTAATTAAAGGATAAACAATGAATTTTAAATCTAGGGCAATTAGGTCCACCATGTTTACATAATATCCGGCTTTTAAGCTAAAGCAATTAAAATGGTCATGCAATTACGGTTTGTTAATCTCACTCAAGCATCAACATTCCCGAAACATGCTTACACATATAATCACTTTTAGTAATTTAATTAATCGGGTAATTAGAACACGTGTTAATCTCTCTCAAGAATTAACGCTCTCGGAAATCCAGTTATGCTCTCGCAATAAAATTCAATTCCGCTAACCGTATGTGTGCCTCTAGTGAGTAAAATCTCTCGATCTATTACTCCTATTCGCATATAATTAATCTGTGATATTGGCCACTAACACAAATTAAATATCAAAACATAATCGATTAGAATTTACCATAATCAATTAAACCACTATGAAAATCATACCAGAATTATCATGCAAATATGGGTTCCCTTTATGCCCTAGAACAAACTACTCACTAATATAAAAATTAAGAACAACTAAAATTATATAACAATCCATAATTAGTAAACAAGATAAAATAGAAAATACCTTACATTAAGCCAAAGAAAGTGTACATAAAAGAGAAGAAAACCAAGCCCCTAATCCTAGCTCCAAAATGCATGCCGAATGATGTAGAATATGTAAAAATGTGATATGCAGTGTGTTTTCTACTTTTTGTGTCTAAGTTGGTGTCCCTGCATCTGTGTGTCTGTATGTTTATTTATAGGACTTTGTCTACATATGAAAGCAAAATGAAAGTCTAAGTCCAAAATCATGCTGGACTTTTTATTTTCCAAGATGATAGCTTTTACTTTTCAAACATTTTTGCTTTCATTTTTCCAAGTTTGCTTCTGATGTTTTCAAAGGACGGCTGCCTGCTATTTCAAATGAAAGTTTTTGGGGTGTGTCTGAAATATTCCAATTTGCTCCAAGCTCCTAATTCTTTTTCCTTCTTCTTTTATTTCTTCTTTGCACTTTATTTCTTTATTTTGTTATTTCTTCATTTTTCCGAATTTCTTCCGATTTTAGCTCCAAAATAGCTCTTTAAGCCCAAATTCTTCCAAACTTAGAAATTCTTGTCTCCTGAAATAAAACATTAAAATTAATTAAATAAATATCCAAATCAATGCAAAATGTAATTAAATATGGGAATAAAATTATCTAAAATATATATAAAAATATATCTTATCAAACATCCACACACTAAGCATTTGCACGTCCTCGGGCAAATAAGTGAAATAAAAACTAAATCCTAACTAATATCACTTTCGTAGATGACACGATTGCATTGAGCACATGCAACAAGCCGTTAAACCTCTAGGCAGCCCTAGTAGGACGAGTTTTGTCTCGTGAGGGTTTATAGTGAATTTATCCACAAAATCCATTCTTTTTCTGCCAAGTCTCAAGTATGCAACCTATCATAGTACTCCACACCAGTAAACCTCAATTGCACAATATTGAAAGTCTGTTCACTTACACATCATATGTACAAGACTATCCAAGTAAGCACACAGTCTAGATAGACAAAAAGATCATGAAATATATATCAATGCCGCATCCAATGAGTAACATGCTATGGATAGAAAATCTCACATAACTCTCAAATCACACAAGTGTATAGGTGAAGTGTATTCGCTCAAGTTCAATCAATAAAGTCATGTGCTACCATATGCTTGGTTGTCCACCAAATCTCCACTACTTTGAATACATGCATGCACAAATCAAAAGGTCTTTGTTAAAGGTTGTAACGTGGCTAAGGTGAAGGGTAGGGAATCAAGAAAAAGGCTAACAAGTGGCTAACTCGACAAACTAATAGAGCACAATGTTCATTTCTAATTAAAGCACTCAACATGAAATTTTGATCATGTAAAAGGTGATCAGACTCTCACAAGCATTTAAACCCCAAGCACATATTACCATGCTTTTTCACTTTCATATTGAATAAACTAATGAACACAACTCCACTTGATCTTTTTTTCTTTCTTTTTCTTTTCTTTCTTTTTTTTAGAAATTCCCACCAAATTTTCACACTTTAACAAAGAAATCCCCACACTATGCACTCACCAACCCCCAAATGAATCAAAATGCTCTACTAGTAAATCAAGAGAAGAATAAACAAGTAGGCTCAAGAATTTAGATTGGTGATATACGAAAAGAACGGATAAAAGGCTCAAAGGGGTTCACTAAGGATATATGATTCAAGTGTACTGTTTGGATAAACACGGTTAATCCTAGTGCCTTTATCATTTTCATGCATACAGATATCATGTAATGTCAAAATGATTTAAAACAAGTTCTAGAGCAACATGCCAAATGATGAACAACACACAACAATAAAATTTGATTGATATAAGATGTACCAGTCACAAATTAGGCTCAAGATCTCATAAGGTGAAAGCATGTTTCAGTACTCACTAAAATTGACAAAGATGTATCTCAAGTTTTAAAATTTTCGCAAGTACGTACGAGGAATCATCAAGTAACAAATGATTTTCAGAGATATGACATGTCAAATAATCATGCAAAATATGCTCACAAGATGTGTACCTATCCTTGTTAACACACTATGAGACGAGGCAATTAATTTTCTAATTTTTTTTTAATTTTTTTGGATTTTTTAATCATCGAGAACTCATCCCCACACTTAAGTGGTTCATTGTCCTCAATGAACAATTATATAAAAGAGGAAAATTAAAAAAAAAATTCTAAAAATTACAGAATAAATAAAAATAAAAATAAAAAATTGGAAAAACTCCCCTAATGCATAAGCATGAAGTGTCGTGTCGAGGTTCGGGATGTCGAAGCAAGATGTGCCACTCCAAAAAGACCAAAAACCTGCTGCGCGGGACCACCATGAATAAAATCAAGAGCATCAACAGTTGTTTTAATCCTGCACAAAATCTCCAAACAAGCATTAGCAAATTTTGCTACTACATCAATGAATAATAACTGATCAAGAAAATATGTAGTTTTGGAAAATTTTGTGATAAAACAATGATAGAATTCATAGCCTTGAAAATGTTGAACTCCCTTAATATAAGGTGGAGGCTCTGGTGGTGGCTTTTCTTCAGTCATCACTTCCACATGAGCCATTCGAACATCTGGGCTTATCGCATCATTGATTAAGTAGACACTTCCATTTTCTCCCTCTTCCCGAGCTTGAAACGTAAGAGCCACTTTGCCTAAACCATCAACCAAAATTTGAGAAAGATCATCTTGGACAATTTTTCCTATCACATCAACCTTGTCTTCATTGACATTGTCCGCAACAACAACAACAACAAAATCTTCAATTGCAACATCAGGAATATCCTCCTCTTCCTTATCATCAGTCACATCATCAACACACATCGAGAAAGTATCATATTCCTGATTACTTGTGAAATTGATAGCGGTCAAGTCCTCTTCTGGTTGGATAGATGGAGATGGGAAAGAATCAGGTTACCATGTAGTAGAAGAGCTATCCAACTTTGCAATTTCAGCTTCCATCATCTTCATCTTACTATGAGTTTCTAGCTCATCAAGTTTTTGCATGAACTCCTCTTGATCCTTTTGCATTTGAATTAGAATTTTCATCATTTCGCTCATTTGATCAGGTTGCGCATTTTCATTGGTTTGATGAACCTGGAAATTTTGCGGTGGAGGATATTCATATTGTTGCAGTGGCGGCTGCTCATATGGCTGATAATATTGTTGCTCAAACTGTTGCTGATTATGATATGAAAAATTTTGAGCACCATTGTCCTGGTAGTAGAAATCTGGTTGATTTACGCATTCTTGATCAAAAGTGTTTGAATACTGATTGTACCCATATCCTTTTTCAAAAGAATTCATTTGTCCCAACTGAGCACTCTGAGAATTATAGACATTGTAAGAGCATTCAAAACCAAAGTGACCATAAATTCCACAAACTTCACAACCAGTGTAAGTTTCAGGGGCCACTTGTGACATCTCATTTGTACTTATCAGACATGTAGTGGGCTCCGCAGTCTTCCACGAGGCAATTTCTCGAGTATATGCCTCTACTAAGAAAGAAAGATGTGCAAAAGTATCAACCTCACCCATTGTAGACCTGTGAACACAGAACAAAGCCAAGAAACGCAGTAAAATCGGTCTCAATTGGAACTAAAGTTCCAATGAGACAATGAAAAAAATAGACGAATTAAAAAAAAAAAAATTTAACACAAAATCTAACAAATTAAACAAAATATAAAATATGTATTTTTTATTTTTTATTTTTATTTTTTTAGTAGAAGCACGTCTCTTTTAAGTAAAAGTACGCGGTCCCACTTTTATTATTATTATTATTTTTAATTTTTTTTATGGACAAAATCAACTAATTTATTTACAAAATATTTTGAGGAAATTTTGACATGACCTACTTGTAAATTCAAACTAGCCAAATATTCAAACAACAAAGCTTATTAACAAACACAGACTCAGCAAACACAGCAAAATTAACGAAGGACACACACGCAAACTCAGTGAACAAACTAAGGCTGTAAACATGAACTTCGAACTCCGACTCAGCAACAAATCAGCAACAAATCACAGCTATTAACATTCGACAGCAATTTTAGCTCGGCAATCAAACAAAAGGACCATTTGAACTTAACACAGAACTAGAAAGAAAGTGACTCGATTAACAGCAAAAGACATAACCCAGCAACAAAACAGCAACGCAGCAAAAAACGAACGAAAATTATGAAACAAACCACTGGACTCAATCAAAAACTCGAAAACTTGACTCAGCCTACACAGCCATCAAACTCGACAACTCGACTACAGAACTCGGAATTCGCAAACAGGACTCAGACTGTAGAAACTCGGCCACAAATGACTCGCAATTCGCAGCGAACTTGACGAAACAAAACCGAACAAAACAGCAGGACAACGGGAGACTCGCGGGGACGGGAACATTACAGAACACGAACAACAAACCCAGACAGCAAACAGCCACTCGGTATTTGACACAAAAGTCAGCAAAACAACGCGCGGTGATTATTTGACACAAAAGACATCAACTCGGCGATTATCAAACAACTCGGCTATCAACGACACTAAACTAAACTGCACAGCAACTCGGCTACTCAGTGACTCACACGCATTAACTCAGTAAAAACAATGACCTCAATAAACGATAAGCAGCGCACAAACAAGAACTCGAATCAAAACTCAAATTTCGCACTCAACACACAGCAATTTCGCGAAACTCGGAATTGAAATTAGAAACGAAAAGAAGAAAGAGTGAAAAGGGGGCTGGGCTGGGTTGCCGGAATCGAAACAGGGGAGGGGGGAGAGCGGAGTAGAAGGTGGGTGAAGAAGGGAAGGAGATGGCAAGGGTGGATTGTGTGCGACGTGGGTGTGATGTTGGTGAGAATGTTGTGGACGAAGGAGAACGGTGGTGGAAGAAAGAAGAATAACGGAGGTCGGAGTGGTCGGAGAAGGCGGAGGCGAGAGATGTCGAAGGAGGGGAGGGGGGAATAGGTTTGATTTTGGGGCTAATTGTTGAAATTAATAAGAGATGGGTGTGAGAATGAATAAGCAGGGGATAAAACAGGGGAGGGTATTTATTCGAATTGGAAAACAAAACAGGGCAGTCTAGCTTCGAATTAACAACACAAATACTGAAAATACGAACTGTAAATTAATTAAAACTGATAAAAAAAATTTTTCTAACACATTAAATATGAAAATTAAATCTACAAATAAAGTTATGAAATCCGGACAATAAAACTAAAATTTATAAAAACTAGCTGCCTTCCCGGCAGCGGCGCCAATTTGATGTGGTATATTTTTGTGTTCGTTCACAGGGAGGCAGGTTTTATCAATTCTAATTCAATTGTTTCCGGAGCAAAAACGATAATTATGAAAATATTTACTAACTAATTAATTAAAGGATAAACAATGAATTTTAAATCTAGGGCAATTAGGTCCACCATGTTTACATAATATCCGGCTTTTAAGCTAAAGCAATTAAAATGGTCATGCAATTACGGTTTGTTAATCTCACTCAAGCATCAACATTCCCGAAACATGCTTACACATATAATCACTTTTAGTAATTTAATTAATCGGGTAATTAGAACACGTGTTAATCTCTCTCAAGAATTAACGCTCTCGGAAATCCAGTTATGCTCTCGCAATAAAATTCAATTCCGCTAACCGTATGTGTGCCTCTAGTGAGTAAAATCTATCGATCTATTACTCCTATTCGCATATAATTAATCTGTGATATTGGCCACTAACACAAATTAAATATCAAAACATAATCGATTAGAATTTACCATAATCAATTAAACCACTATGAAAATCATACCAGAATTATCATGCAAATATGGGTTCCCTTTATGCCCTAGAACAAACTACTCACTAATATAAAAATTAAGAACAACTAAAATTATATAACAATCCATAATTAGTAAACAAGATAAAATAGAAAATACCTTACATTAAGCCAAAGAAAGTGTACATAAAAGAGAAGAAAACCAAGCCCCTAATCCTAGCTCCAAAATGCATGCCGAATGATGTAGAATATGTAAAAATGTGATATGCAGTGTGTTTTCTACTTTTTGTGTCTAAGTTGGTGTCCCTGCATCTGTGTGTCTGTATGTTTATTTATAGGACTTTGTCTACATATGAAAGCAAAATGAAAGTCTAAGTCCAAAATCATGCTGGACTTTTTATTTTCCAAGATGATAGCTTTTACTTTTCCAAACATTTTTGCTTTCATTTTTCCAAGTTTGCTTCTGATGTTTTCAAAGGACGGCTGCCTGCTATTTCAAATGAAAGTTTTTGGGGTGTGTCTGAAATATTCCAATTTGCTCCAAGCTCCTAATTCTTTTTCCTTCTTCTTTTATTTCTTCTTTGCACTTTATTTCTTTATTTTGTTATTTCTTCATTTTTCCGAATTTCTTCCGATTTTAGCTCCAAAATAGCTCTTTAAGCCCAAATTCTTCCAAACTTAGAAATTCTTGTCTCCTGAAATAAAACATTAAAATTAATTAAATAAATATCCAAATCAATGCAAAATGTAATTAAATATGGGAATAAAATTATATAAAATATATATAAAAATATATCTTATCATGTACCAGGTGCAGAAAACTGTTGAGTGATTCCATTGTCTGCACAAAAATCCTCCATTGTAGAATTCTTGAATTCTGTACCATTGTCACTCCTAAGTACTTTGACTTTGTACTCAGAGTTATTCTGAATATTCTTGACAAGTTCAATGATTTGATGAGGAGCTTCATCCTTCTTGTGTAGAAAGAACACCCATATGAACCTTGTGAAATCATCCACTATCACTAGAGCATATCTTTTCTTGCTGATAGACATAATGTTTACTGGACCAAACAGATCAAGATGTAGCATGTGAAATGGTTCAGTAATTGAATTTTCAGTCTTGCTCTTGAAAGTGGTTCTTCTTTGCTTTCCAAGCTGACATGCATCACAAAGTCCATCTTGCACATAATTTGCCTGAGGTAGGCCTCTCACTAGATTGTGCTTAACAAGTTGATTAAGCTTCTTGAAGTTGAGATGTGAGAGTTTCTTGTGCCAATTCCAGCTTTCATTACTTGTTGCTTTGTTGTAGAGACATCTAACAATTCCTTTAGATATATCACTTAAGCTGGCTTTATATATGTTACCATGTCTTTGACCAGTTAGAACAATGTCTCCATTCTGCATATTCAAGATTTTGCATCCTTCTTTGTCAAAGATTGATTTGTAACCTTTATCACCCAGTTGACTTATGCTTAAAAGAGTATGTTTCAAGCCTTCAACCAGTGCTACATTTTCTATGATGACATTCCCCGAAACAATTGAGCCATCCCAGAGTTTCTCCTTTGTTGCCATCTCCAAAAGATATTTCTGGGCCAGCTTTCCTCTCAAACTTTGTAAGCAGGGACTTCTTTCCAGTCATATGTCCAGAGCATCCACTGTCCAAGATAATTGAATGCTTCTTTCCTGTGCCCTGCAAACAAAAAGTAACTAGTTAGAATTTTTTAGGACCCAACTTTGATTTGATCCTTTCTTACTAGATTTAGAAACAACAGGTTTTGAAGATTTTGCCTTTACTTTACCTGTTGCAGAGTCAACTTTAGACTCTGATTTCACAAACTGTTTGTGACTAGGAGTTTCAGATTTCAGAGAATAATAGTCATAATGCAGTTCATGATATTCTCTACACATGTAAATGGAATGAAGTAAACTACCACAATGATAACAAGCTTTTTGTGGTTGGTATTGAATTTTCTGAGTCTTGGGGAATCTGGACTCAGTTTTCCAAGAAGGTTTTTGATTGCAGTCTAGGGCCAAATGATTATGATTTCCACACTTATAGCATTTTTTCCTAGGTGCATCAGATACATTCTTGTAATTATTCTCTTTGTTAATACCTTCTTTTCCATTCCTATTTCTCTTGATCTTGCTAGACTTTGAAAGACCATCTAATCTCTGTTTCAACTGAGACTTAGACAGAAACCCTATGTTTACATTCTTAGGTTTCTCTAACACTTTCTCATCTGAATTACTATTGTTAATCCTTTTGTGTACAATAGGGGTACCTTTTGAATCAACAAATTTAACATGATTAGGTTCAGAAACAATTTTCTTACCTTCAGATTTAGATGTGCTAGCTTCTATTTTACTATCATCATTGACAATAGCAACTTTTTCTTCTTGTCTAGCCTTATCAAAACCTAAACCATTAACCTTACCACGAATTCCATTTTCGATGATTTCTTGTGTCTTTTTACCAGAAATGTTAATGGTCTTAATCACATCTCTCTCTTCCTCTAGTTCTTTTCTGACATAGTCATAAGCCTCAAGAATAACACTGTAATCATGCTTAGCTTTATCAGAACTTAACTTGTATTCTTCCATTTGAATTAACTCAGATTCAAGAAAATTATTTCTATCAACTAATTTATCATTCTTAACCTTAAGTTCATCTCTTTCACAAGTAAGAATTCTAAAATTAGTCATTAGATTCTTAAACTCAGCATGGATAGATCTAATTTCATCAGAATTTAAGCTATCAAATGAATCAAGAGAGTGAAGTGATACCTTAACAGAGGATGGAGAAGTTTTCTTTGGAGATCCAGGTTTGTCTGAAACATTTGCCATCAGTGCAATGTTGTCATCCTAGGCTTCTTCCATCAGTGCACTTGATCTTGGCCTTATCAAGCTTGACAATTGTACTTTTGCCTTTGTCACTCTTCTTCTCCTCCTTCTTTTGAAAAGGTCCTTTACTAAATCTTTTCCTGTTGAATCTTCCTTTCTTGAAAGCTTTAGCAAACATAGCAAAGAGTTCCTGCATCTCAGATTCAGAATCATTGTTGTCAGAGTCCATATCAATAGTCTCTGACTCAGAACTTTCTTTGCTTTTCTTCTTCCTTGAGTTCTTTATAGCAGGCTCATCATGCTGTTCCTCTGGAAGCTTCTTTAATTCATATTGAGCAGTAAGTGCAACAGTCTTCATCTTTCCTTCACTCCTGCTATTCTTCTGCTGCTTGTCAAGTTTATAAGCTCTTAGTTTTCCATACACTGCCTCTAATGATATCTCATCCAGATCATTAGCTTCCTCAATCGCAGATATCTTCTCATTGTAGAAATCAGGCAAAGCTTTCATGAACTTTGTATTCATATCCTCCAAGTCATAATATTTACCATGCATGGCCATCTCATTGATGAGTTTTGTAAACCTATCAAAGGTATCAGTAAGTGACTCACCAGACTTGGATTCAAAGTACTCATACTGTTGTATAAGTAGTGTCCTCATATTCTTCCTGACAGGCTTAGTTCCTTCACAGTGAACCTTAAGATTGTCCCATATATCCTTAGCAGTTTTGCAAGAGAGAACATAGTTAGTGTGAACAGAATCAAGACTGTTAAATAATATGTTTCTCACTTTAGCATCTTTAAGAACATTCTCCTTGTCCTTATCTGACCACCCAGATTTAGGCTTCTCTGCTGTATGTTCTGGAACAACCTCACCATCAACAGTTGCTTGTCCAACAACCTTCGTTGGGATAAAAGGTCCATCTCTGATTCTGTCAAGATAATCAGGATCTGTTGCTTCCAGATGATGCAACATCTTTACTTCCCATAGAGTATATTCGTTTCTCTTGAGCATAGGAATCTTAGTATTCCCATCCTTGTAACCAGACATGATTGCAGATCTTTATGATTATTCGAAATCAACCTGCTCTGATACCAATTGTTAACTCGAATAACTTGTAGAAGGGGGGGGGGGTTGAATACAAGTTATATAATCGTGTCTGATTTTTGCTTGGTTATATAAACAAGAATAAACGAATGAATCAAACTGTTTGTATTAATAAGATCAAATACAAACTCTACCAAAGGTGTACAAATACCTTTAGCAGCTGCTGACAATGCAAATCTCTCTGTTTGTTTCGAACTTTCGAATACAAACCTTATACAGAGCTACGCACACAAAACTCACGACTCGAACTCTTTTTACAATGATATAGAGAGAGTATTTATAATGCTACCTATCAACTAATCACAGAAAGATAATCTATACATGACAATGTTCTGCCGTCCAGTTGATAGTTTCCATCAATAGAAAATTCTTTCCTTCATAAAATCTTCTTGCTTGTTCCTCAAACAAAGATCCTGTTTTATAGCACTTGCCAGTTTCTGTAGCATCCATAATGACATCATCAGTAACACGATTGATATCAGGATTCCATCTTGTATCAGGATCTGACCATCCCATCAGTACTTGATCAGTATTTGACTTGACATATCAGGATTCAATCTCAGTTCCTGACATGTAGTACTCGATGCACTGTTCTTTACAGATAACTGTCTAACACATATTTCCTATACAAAGTGCTAAATCCTTTATAAATTAGGATATACAAGAAGTATAAGTAAAATTCTATTCTTAACATCACAACTCATGAATTATTCCTAACAGATACCAATTTACCGTTCAACTTAGTCCGCCTACAGTTTCCATTACAAGTGTGTTTTGCTATGACTATTAATAAAGCACAAGGACAATCACTTGACCGTGTTGGTTTGTACCTCCCAGAATCTGTTTTTTGTCATGGACAGTTATATGTTGCTGTTAGCCGTGTTACTTCACCTGACAGTCTTACTTTTTTCATAGAGAAGTCAGAAGGAGGAACTTGCAACACAACAAACAACATTGTGTATGAAGAAGTATTTTATGATGTGATGTGAACTCAATAAGTTTACATTTCTTTATATTTCTGTATATAAGTAGTTATAAATATGTCTGCTTCTGCGATGTTAGAATAAGTTTAATTTATTGATGTACTTCACACTTGAAGCTTGCTTGTTAAAGGCTAATTTACTCATATTCTACAATGTCACTAATGAACGTTGAGTTTAGTTTTGAGTCTGTGTGCTATCTAGATATGCATTAGTCAGGAGAAATAAGTTGCATAAGAACATGATCATGCTGAGGACTACCGCATGATCATGCTAATATTTGGATTTAAAACCGCAGCTTACACAAATAACAACATGGTCATGCTGATGGGATTGCGTGATCATGCGAAAGAACAACATGGTCATGCTGATGGTATTGCATGTTCATGCCAAAATTAGAGTTTATAACAGTAGTAAGCGTCTGATTATTGGCCATTGTGCATGCTCACGCTGTTGAATCGCGTGAACATGCCAAAATTTTGATATCTCATAGATATCTAGCTAATTAATATATTTTTCCCGTTACCATTGAATTGAGAAAAGTCTACGATGTTAAAAGAGACTACAACTATTTCTATTTTATATTAGAACTCATTTCCACCGAGAGGCACATCAATATATGTATACTATGGTAACTGTACACTGTTTATAATCATAACCAGACGGAACCAAAGTCAAGATATTATATTTATTTCATTGAACTACATGATACTGCACACCAAATTTACAAGTCTAAACAAACTTAGATATTAGCCCCTTACAAAACGACTCATAGGCAATGGACAGGAAAAACAAAGTGCTTTTTAGCTGTTTAAAACGTAGATGCCACGCTGCTATATGGAGTACTAAAGTGATCAACAGACAGTGTACCTCATGTATTTTAAATCAAATTAAGTAGAAAATAAATTTAGTTTTGAGTCTGTGTGCTATATCTAGATCTACATTAGTCAGGAGAAAGAAGTTGCACAAGAACATGATCATGATGAGGACTACCGCATGATCATGCTAATATTTGGATTTAAAGCCGCAGCTTACACAAATAACAACATGGTCATGCTGACGGGATTGCGTGATCATGCGAAAGAAAAACATGGTCATGCTGATGGTATTGCGTGTTCATGCCAAAATTGGAGTTTATAACAGTAGTAAGCGTCTGATTATTGGCCATTGTGCATGCTCACGCTGTTGAATCGCGTGAACATGCCAAAATTAAGGTATCTCATAGATATCTACCTAATTAATATATTTTTCCCGTTACCATTGAATTGAGAAAAGTCTACGATGTTAAAAAGAGACTATAACTATTTCTATTTTATATTAGAACTCATTTCCACCGAGAGGCACATCAATATATGTAGACTATGGTAACTGTACACTGTTTATAATCATAACTAGACGAAACCAAAGTCAAGATATTATATTTATTTCATTGAACTACATGATACTGCACACCAAATTTACAAGTCTAAACAAACTTAGATATAAGCCCCTTACAAAATCACTCATAGGCAATGGACAGGAAAAACAAAGTGTTATTTAGCTGTTTAAAACGTAGATGCCACGCTACTATATGGAGTACTAAAGTGATCAACAAACAGTGTACCTCATGTATTTTAAATCAAATTAAGTAGCACATAACCACTGCTATGTAGTAGCTTCAGTTCATATTCTTCTAAATTAATTAATATTAACTTATAGAATAAGAAAAGAGACATAAACCCTTTTGGTAATATTGCAGCAGCATCAAAGCAGTAAGCCCCCTCCCCTAGAGATGTGATGCATAATTTAGAAATAGGGGAGTCCAATGCTTTCTGCATTTTTTCTGGTATTGCTAAAAGCAAGACGCTTTTAATTATACATCAGTAGGAGCATACTGAACAATTTGGCACTTGCATATGTAGTAATGATACTGAGGAGTGGGTAAATTCATGCAGATCCAAATCCTGGAAACATCATGGTCTGTAAAGGTTCGGAGCCAAATCGATTTCTAAGTTACTACATGTACCATGTTGAGAGGCAAATACCAATCCACCTGTTGTGTCATGCATAGCAGTGACAAACTAAATTCTTCATAAGATCAAAATTGCATTATAAAAGACGGCATGTCTGGACATACCAATAATAACAATAAATTCAGCTACATATCTTAAAGTTGTATCTGCAAAGCATCAAGAAAACAAATATGTTTTGTCACTATTATTAAAAAAAAAGAAATAATCCTCAACTAATTCTACGCCAAAAGTCACTCCATCTCCTCGCAAACTAAATCGAAGTATGTCATTCTCATTTAAGCCATTATTAGAAACAAATGTACTCCATCTAGCAGAGAACCTTTTTCGACCATTTGTGACATTTATCCCAATGTTCCATTGTACTCCATTTCGTGCCAAGAAAACAATTTGCCCAGAATTCCAGTTTATGGTATATTCATCAAGGTCCTTGCTAATGTACTGTAATTAATATTGGCTGTTAAATATACAACAATACAAAATATCTATTTATCAATATTGTATATATGTTATAATTAATTAAATCATACCACTCCATGACAATGAGAATCGACATTAGATTTTAAAAGAGTTGCATCAAATTCCCCTAGAATGTGATCAACAGGTTCATCAATGACATCACCATGGACAGATTCTTCACCATCACTACCAATATCATTATTTTCTTCCACTATCTCATTGAAAATCCGGCTTTCAGCATCTTCTCCTTTTTTCACTGTCATTAATACACAATGTCCCATTATTAATGGATAAATTACTAAATCGTAAAAGGTATGACTTAAATATAAAAATAATGTACTGATAGAGTATATTTTTATATATATTTTAGATGATTTTATTCTCATATTTATTGTGTTTTGCATTGATTTGGATTTTTATTTAATAGATTTTATTGTTTTATTGTAGGAAATAAAGAATTCATAACTTGGAAGGATTTGGAGCAAAAAGAGCTATTTTGGAGATAAAATAGGAGAAAATTCGTAATATTGGGCTATACAGGCTGCCTGCACTGTTTGGGCCATATCTTGAGTTCCAGAAGTCAGAATTTGACGATCTTACTATCCACGCGAAGCTTAGGGAATTATCTTTAATTCAGAGGTGGTCCAATAAGCAAAATCCAACTGGAAGAGCCCAGAAACAGAGGAGCAAAATTAGTGACGAATTTTACAAGAAAATCCTATTTAATTATGGATATCTTTTTGTAAATTGATTAGGATATTAAAAATACTTTTATTAGAAGAAAGAGATCAGATTTTATTGGGGGATATATTATAAAAACGTGGGATAGAGAGGGAAAAAAAAAGATAGGACGTATTTTATATTTTTTACAAAAACTAGGGTTTTGTTTTCTCTCTTCATCTCTTCCTTTGTAAGCACTTGGTTTAATTTGGATCTTCATTGTTCTTCGTTAATACAAAGTTTGAGGTATTCTTTATTCTCTTGTTTTTGTTATTATATGTTTATCATGGCTTCTTTCATTATTCTTATTGTTTTTAATTCTACCATGAGTGAGTAGTTTAATTCTAGGGTATTAAGGGGAGCCATGTTTGCACCATGATTTGAGCTTAATTTGATTAGTAGATTGATGGGTAAAGAGTAATTCTGATTGATATGTTATAATTCTTAATTTGTGTAATTGCGCAATATCATGGATTAATTGATTGCAATAGGAGTAATAGATCGAGAGATTTTACTACTAGAGGCTTACATACAATTAGCAGAATTGAAGGTGAGTGTGAGAACATCATTAGATATTCTGAGAGCGTTAATGCTTGAGAAAGATTAACCATTGCTTTAATTACTTAATCCCATTGAAAAGCTATACTTTTGTGATTTGTTTGGTGTAAACATGGTGAACCTGAATTGCCCTAGATCCGTTAATTAATTGATTTAAAACCTTTGTTAAATTTGTTTTAGTAGTTAATAAAATTCTCAAACAATCGTTGTGACTAGAAACAATTGATAGCAATTGAATTGAAATTGAAACTGTCTCCTTGAGGATTCGACCCGTATTTGCTAATATCTACTACAATAGATACCGTGCGCTTGCGGTTAGGTATAATTTGACACACCAAGTTTTTGGCGCCGCTGCCGGGGAGACGCCTAGTTTCTCTAATTTTAGTTTGATTGTTTTATATTGTTTCTCTTGTCTCTTTGGAACTTTTTTTCCAACTGAGACCGATCTTACTGCTTTTCCTTGTTTAGTTGTTGATGCCCAAGACCAGGTCTCAAACGAAAATTGATCAAGCGAAAAAGGATACAACTCCTCTTAGTCAACAAAGGGAAAAGAAGCAGCCAAAGATATCTGAACCAAAGATTGAGATGGCGGACCTTCCTCCCAAATCTTTGAAGAATTACTCACAGCCCTCTCCGAGTGGGGTACCTACTGGCCTTGCTATGCCAGCGATTCAAGCAGCAAATTTCGAGATCAAGCCTGCTTTGCTCACTATGATCCAACAGAATCAATTTGCTGGACTTGCCTCTGAAGACCCTACAAATCATCTGCAACGCTTTCAACAGCTCTGTTCTACAATTAAACATCAGGGTGTCACTCCAGATCAGTTGAAAGTCATGTTGTTCGGTTTCTCTCTTCGTGATAAAGCTCAAAAGTGGTTGAACGATATTGAATTGACCAAGTGGGATGAGATTGCTCAAGCCTTCTTAACTGAGTTCTTCCCTCCTAACAGAACCGACGATTTGATCGACAAGATGATGGGTTTTAAGCAAGATTATGGTGAATCTATTCGGGATGCTTGGGACAGATTTAAGGATTATCAACGTGCATGCCCTCATCATGGTCTTGAGAAGTGGTTTCTGCTTAAACGCTTCTACAATGGTCTTGATCCTGAGACAAAAGGTATGGTTGATAACGCTGCAGGTGGTGTATTTCTGGATAAAGGAGTTGATGATGCATATGCTTTTCTCTCAAATTTGGCTGCCAATCACTTCAGTAATCCGAGAGCAACCAAGAAAGGGGGTAAACTTGAAGTGGATGCTTATTCTCTATTATCATCTCAACTAGCTGCATTAACTCAGGAGATCCACTCATTGAAGACATCTCAGCCCTCTACTCAACCTATGAGTATCAATGCATTGTCATCTATGGCTCCTATGAATAATCCTGTTTGTGAAGTCTGTGGCATCCAAGGCCACTATGGTAATGATTGCCAATACAATGCTCAAAATTCACATAATTTTCAGATGGAGCAAGCAAATGTTTTCCAACAGAGGCAGCAGTACAATCCATACTCCAACACTTACAATCCTGGTTGGAAAGATCATCCGAACTTCTCATATAGGAACAATAATGCTCAGAATACAAATGTTCCTAATCAGCAGCAATATCAGCAGTCGTACCAGCCTCCTCCACAGCAGCAGTATAGGCCTCCTCAAGGACCTATGAATCCCCCTGGATTCCAAAGGCCTCCTCCGAATTATGCTCCTCAAGCAAATCAAGCTGCACAGGCTGATAATCAAGGTGACATGATGAAGATATTGTTACAAATGCAAAAGAGTATGGATGATACCAACAGAAAGATGAACCAGATGGAGATTCATAACAAGATGTTGGAAACTCAGATTGCTCAAATGGCTAGTTCTTCATCTACAAGGCAACAAGACTCTCTACCAGCACAATCAACTCAGCCAAAGGAAAATGTGAATGCCATTGCTCTTAGGAGTGGTCGTACATATGATGCTCCTCCAATGCCTACTGACGATGTTCTTACTGAGAAGGAAGAAGAGAATTCTAAGAAAGACAAGGTAGAGAAAGTTGTGGAAGATACAAGTGAAGATGAAACTGAGGAAAGCAAGAAAAAGGATAAAGAGAAGACTGCAGTTACTCCTCCACCATTTGTGCCAAAGCTCCCATTCCCTAGCAGGATGAACAGAACTAAGGTGGACCAGCAGTTTGGTAAGTTCATGACACTTGTCAAGAATCTTGAGGTAACAGTTCCCTTCACTGATTTAATTTCTCAAGTTCCATCATATGCAAAGTTTCTTAAGGATATTCTCACTAAGAAAAGGTCTTTTGGTGAGGTAGAGACAGTAGCTTTTACTGAAGAGTGTAGTGCTGTTTTACAGAATAAGTCTCCACCTAAGCTTAAAGATCCTGGTAGTTTTTCAATCCCGTGTCATTTAGGTGCATTGTTCATTGATAAAGCTTTATGTGATTTAGGCGCTAGTGTCTCAATCATGCCTCTCTCAGTTTTTCAAAAACTAAATATGGGAGAATTAAAATGTACACAGATGACTTTGCAAATGGCAGACCGTTCGATAAAATATCCCCTTGGAATTTTAGAGGATGTGCCTGTTAGGGTTGGAAAATTCTATATTCCTGTAGACTTTGTAGTTCTAGATATGGAAGAGGATAGCCAGATACCTATTATTTTAGGTAGACCATTTCTCTGTACTGCAGGTGCTATTATTGATGTTAAAAGTGGGACTCTCACATTGAGCGTTGGTGATGATAAAATTGCTTTTACTCTAACCTCTGCTCTTAAATCCCCTTTGCTTGAAAATACTTGTTGCAGTATTGATGTTGTAGATGAAATTGTCCAAGATTATACTCCTCAGATTCTATTGAATGATACATTGGAAGCAGTGCTCATGCTTGAAGCTTCAGAAGGAGAAGGACATGCTGAAGTTGATTCATTGATTCTTGAGTTGAATGATCACAACATTGATTCCATTGACAGTTCTTCAGTTCGAGATCTCTCGAGTATTAAGCTTGGGAAACTTCCACCACATTTGAGGTATGTCCTGTTCAATAATGAGCTAGTGATTTTTGAAGAGGGGCATGATAACGTGCTGCGAAGGTGGAAAACCAATGATAAGGAAGAAGAAAGTTTTGTTCAGCCGGTTGAGTCGAAGAAGCACTCTAGGGGTGTGAAGAAGAAAAAGAAGAAGATTTGGCCGTTGGGTAGTAAAATCAAGTTGAAGTCTGATGGAAGAGCTTTGTGGAAAGCAAACAGTCAAGATGTCAACGTTCGTAGGAATGGTTTTTCTGTTGAGGATGGTTCAGTAATTCTTTTGAGACCGCCTTGAGTTGAGGAAGTGACGTCGAGCCAACGACATTAAACAAAAGCGCTTCTTGGGAGGCAACCCAAGCCTTGTTGAAAAAAAAATGAGGGAGAAAAAAAATGAGTGTTGTTGTAAAAAAAAAAAAAAAAAAAAAAAAAAAATCATTTTTTGAGCAATTTGCAGGTCAGTAACGCAGGTTGCCCCTGCGTTTCTGCAAGGGAAGCAGTTTGCGGCTATGTAACGCAGGCTGCGCCTGCGTTACTGGAAGAGAGGCAGTTTGCGCTGGTGATGCGCAGCTTGCGCATGCGCATCTGCAATAGGGGCAGTTTGCTTCTCAGTCGCGCAAGATGCGCGTGTTCCAGAAAGAAAAAAAAAAAAAAATTCAACTGTTCAGTACTGTGCTGTGCGCTGTTGTATATATATATATATATATATATATCTTTCCACCTTCTATTCTATTTATACTCCCCCTTTACACCTAATTCTTTTCCTATTTCAATTCCAAAACCTCCCATCTTTTCTTCAAAATTCTAAACCTATATCTATTGTAATTCATATTTATTATTATTATTATTATTATTATTATTATTTTTCTTTATTATTTTTGTATTTTATTTAGGAATTTATTTATTTATTTATTTATTTATTTTTTATTTTTTTTGTATATTTATTATTATTATTATTTTTATTATTATTATTATTATTTATTATTATTATTATTATTACTATTTATTTATTTATTTTTTTATTTATTTTTTTCTTTTTAATCCCTAAACCCTATTACCACCCAATTTTTTTTCCTTTTCACATTAAAATTCTTAAATCCATCTTATCATTCCATTATCTATTTATACCCATACACACACACCCAATTTATTATTTTCTTCCTCTACATCTCTAAAAAATTCAAGTTTGGGGGAAAATTAGTACAAGTTCACCTCTTTGATTCGTAGTTGGGATTTTTCTTCTCTAATTTTTTTATTACGAATTTGTGTTCTTGTAAATTGGGGGTTTTGTAATATTCTTGTTAATTGGGTATTTTTGGTGTGATATTGTTTGGTGGTTTTTGTAGGATATTTCTTGGTGGTTGTTGGTGGTGCGTGGGTGGTTTCTAAGCGACTGAGGGGTGGTTATGCACACTCGACACCTTGATTCCAGGGGAGTTTTCTTTCTTTTCTTTTTAGTGTAGTTTTATTTTGTTTTAGTTATAGTTTTGTATCTTGTTCATTAGTTCATTGGGGACAATGAACCGCTTAAGTGTGGGGAGGTGTTCTCAACGTAGTGTATTACTTGTTTAAAAAAAAATCAAAAAAAAAAAAAATTAAAAAATTAAAAAATACCAAAAATAATTCTAGCCATGCAATTTGATTAGTTGTTGTATTTTGCTTGATACACCCATGCATGCGTAGAATTCTTGTGTTTATTGACGCTTTTGTTTGAGAAGTGACGTGCTTTGTTCTTGTGCACACACTTACACTAGCAAGTTGAAGCTGGTAGACTTAATTGGATGTTGTAAGTGATTAGAATGACATGAATATGTGCAAGATGACTTGGTTTTCATGCTTTGAGTACAAGTATGTGCGTTAGAGAGTCTTGTTACCTGGGATTGATTATGTTTTGTCACACCAAGTGAGTTTTGAGCCTATATGCATATCTTTTGCATGATTTTTCGTTTGCTTGAGCGTCCACATGTTGTTTACATTGCTAGCACTTACTTGAGATCTTTCTTGAAATGCATGATATTACTTGATGATGAGATGATAAAGGCACTTAGGTTTAACCTCGTATTTCCCATATTTCCACACCTTTTATACATGATCAATTAGTTAACCCGTTGAGCTTAATCCTATTCTTTCGGTGACACACTACATTACTTGCCATTATCCTTTTTATTGTATTGGCCTTACATTGAATTTGAACCTAAATTGTCAAAGGCTAGTATCGTGCTTAAGGGAGTAATAAGGTGTTCATAAAAGGGGGGTTATTGATGATCATACTTTTGGGGAATATTAATTTTGGGTTGATGCTTGCTAGTCGAAATTCATAATAATATCTATGGATCATTGTGCTTATTCCTTAGCTCTCAGAAAAAAAAGAAAAAAAAAGAAAAAAAAATAGAAAAAAAAAATAGAAAAAAAAGAAAAAAATAAATAAATTTGAGAGCATTCTTATGTTTGTATGATCCTTTTCATTCGACTAGTCAAGTTATTATAAGGGATATTGAAAAATCCAAGTGTGGGGAAGTATTTGTTTTAATAGAAAGGGAATTGGATAATGATTATTGTTGGGTACTAGCTTTTGACATTAACCTGTTTTAGCTTTACTTGACATACCTGGTCCCTAGCCCACGCTACAACCCGAATAAAGACCTTTTGATTGTCATCAGTGATGTATGTTGTGTTGAGAGTGAGATTGATTGCGAGTGTCAAGTTGTGTTTATGATTTTGTTGGAATTGAGTGATACACTTAACCTTGTTCTTGAGTGAATATTCGTTTTTGAGTGAAAGGTGAGTTATTACTTGTTTTGGCATAGGAGATCCCGGGTTTAGACTTAAAGATGTATTTCTTGTGGGCTTAGCATGATTACCAACAATTTTTACACTTGACATGAATTTTTATGACCTTCTGCATGTTGGTTGAGTAGACTACGTGAATACTTGCACTTTCGACACCAAGACATCGTATGTTTGCTTTGATTCTTAAGTTGATGTGGCATGAGAGGACTTGTGTGTGTGGTGTTGTGTTAGCATTGATCTGTTGCATGGTTGGATGAATTTTGTGGGTATATTCACTATAAACCCTCACGAGACAACACTCGTCCTACTAGGGCTGCCTAGGGGTTTAACGGCTTGTTGCATATGCTCAATGCAATCGTGTCATCTACGAAAGTGATGTTTGTTAGGACTTAGTTTTTATTTCACTTATCTATTGTAGTAGATATTAGCAAATACGGGTCGAATCCTCAAGGAGACAGTTTCAATTTCAATTCAATTGCTATCAATTGTTTCTAGTCACAACGATTGTTTGAGAATTTTATTAACTACTAAAACAAATTTAACAAAGGTTTTAAATCAATTAATTAACGGATCTAGGGCAATTCAGGTTCACCATGTTTACACCAAACAAATCACAAAAGTATAGCTTTTCAATGGGATTAAGTAATTAAAGCAATGGTTAATCTTTCTCAAGCATTAACGCTCTCAGAATATCTAATGATGTTCTCACACTCACCTTCAATTCTGCTAATTGTATGTAAGCCTCTAGTAGTAAAATCTCTCGATCTATTACTCCTATTGCAATCAATTAATCCATGATATTGCGCAATTACACAAATTAAGAATTATAACATATCAATCAGAATTACTCTTTACCCATCAATCTACTAATCAAATTAAGCCCAAATCATGGTGCAAACATGGCTCCCCTTAATACCCTAGAATTAAACTACTCACTCATGGTAGAATTAAAAACAATAAGAATAATGAAAGAAGCCATGATAAACATATAATAACAAAAAAAAGAGAATAAAGAATACCTCAAACTTTGTATTAACGAAGAACAATGAAGATCCAAATTAAACCAAGTGCTTACAAAGGAAGAGATGAAGAGAGAAAACAAAACCCTAGTTTTTGTAAAAAATATAAAATACGTCCTATCTTTTTTTTTCCCTCTCTATCCCACGTTTTTATAATATATCCCCCAATAAAATCTGATCTCTTTCTTCTAATAAAAGTATTTTTAATATCCTAATCAATTTACAAAAAGATATCCATAATTAAATAGGATTTTCTTGTAAAATTCGTCACTAATTTTGCTCCTCTGTTTCTGGGCTCTTCCAGTTGGATTTTGCTTATTGGACCACCTCTGAATTAAAGATAATTCCCTAAGCTTCGCGTGGATAGTAAGATCGTCAAATTCTGACTTCTGGAACTCAAGATATGGCCCAAACAGTGCAGGCAGCCTGTATAGCCCAATATTACGAATTTTCTCCTATTTTATCTCCAAAATAGCTCTTTTTGCTCCAAATCCTTCCAAGTTATGAATTCTTTATTTCCTACAATAAAACAATAAAATCTATTAAATAAAAATCCAAATCAATGCAAAACACAATAAATATGAGAATAAAATCATCTAAAATATATATAAAAATATACTCTATCAGTACATTATTTTTATATTTAAGTCATACCTTTTACGATTTAGTAATTTATCCATTAATAATGGGACATTGTGTATTAATGACAGTGAAAAAAGGAGAAGATGCTGAAAGCCGGATTTTCAATGAGATAGTGGAAGAAAATAATGATATTGGTAGTGATGGTGAAGAATCTGTCCATGGTGATGTCATTGATGAACCTGTTGATCACATTCTAGGGGAATTTGATGCAACTCTTTTAAAATCTAATGTCGATTCTCATTGTCATGGAGTGGTATGATTTAATTAATTATAACATATATACAATATTGATAAATAGATATTTTGTATTGTTGTATATTTAACAGCCAATATTAATTACAGTACATTAGCAAGGACCTTGATGAATATACCATAAACTGGAATTCTGGGCAAATTGTTTTCTTGGCACGAAATGGAGTACAATGGAACATTGGGATAAATGTCACAAATGGTCGAAAAAGGTTCTCTGCTAGATGGAGTACATTTGTTTCTAATAATGGCTTAAATGAGAATGACATACTTCGATTTAGTTTGCGAGGAGATGGAGTGACTTTTGGCGTAGAATTAGTTGAGGATTATTTCTTTTTTTTTAATAATAGTGACAAAACATATTTGTTTTCTTGATGCTTTGCAGATACAACTTTAAGATATGTAGCTGAATTTATTGTTATTATTGGTATGTCCAGACATGCCGTAATCCTGTTGAGAATAAATAATACGAATAATTCATGATTTTAATAATATAAAATTAATTTACACAATACAAAATATGCCTGATCTCAAATCATGTCTGTGGATCTCATCACTTTTGAATAAACACACTTGCACCATATCCTCTAATTGTTCAAATACAGCGTTAAAAATGAGAATGTCATTCATTTTAATTCCACAATCATTCACAAAATCAGTCCATCCATTTCCAAGATAATAATCATCGTCCGAAACTTCAATACTTACTTCCCAATATTTTATCAGGAAATGTAATTTTATGATATCACCGTTTTTCCAGTTGCTATATAAATCGGATAATTTTTTGGGTAACATCTGTTTGAAAAAAACAAGGTATTAAAAATTGAAAAATTGGTAAAGACAAAATACAACTTAAATGTTGGGCCGCGAGCGAGCCATAACTCCACAATAGTATGATATTGTCCGCTTTGGGCCGAGCCCGCACGGATTTGTTTTTGGGTAACTCCCAAAAGGCCTCATACTAATGGAATTAATTGGCTGCTCTATATACAAGATAATTATTTCTTATCTCCTCGATGTGGTACTTGGGTTGACACCACCCAACAATCCTCCCCTCAAACCAAGAACCACATAACTCGTGGTCTTAACACCTGCGATTAATTTGTCTACATCTTGCACCGCCGCCACACCCGCGGAACCCGCCGCCTGAACACCATCAGGAAGACTTTCGACACATGGAACCCAACAAATCTCCAATCGCCACTGAGGGAAACCTCCCATATCGAACACCTGCAGCCCATAACCCCCAGGATCCAATACCCGAACCATGGGCTCTGATACCACTTGTTGGGCCGCGAGCAAGCCATAACTCCACAATATTATGATATTGTCCGCTTTGGGCCGAGCCCGCACGGATTTGTTTTTGGGTCACTCCCAAAAGGCCTCATACTAATGGAATTAATTGGCTGCTCTATATACAAGATAATTATTTCTTATCTCCTCGATGTGGTACTTGGGTTGACACCACCCAACATTAAATATAAATGCATTAATCATATACTCACCATCCTATTCATCCCTGCATGAAAATAAAGTCCATCTATGCTTAATTTGTAGTAACGTAAATCCCTTCCATAGGCACTACTGAAAAAAAGCGACCTCACCTTCTCATCTTCTAATTTATCAAGGCCAAGGACATACTCATTCAAGTTTATTTCAGATTTTGGATTCTCAGTTCTAACCGAAAGACATTTGTATTAATATACTTCAAACCCGTATGAATTATATATCTGAATATTAAAATCGCCATTCCCGAGATAATCCACGAGTAGAGTACACATTTGTTTTACCTTATGAGCCTTCATAAATTCCTTCAAGCCAATAATTTTTCCTCTCTCACTATCATATAGCCCATTCCACATGATACCTCAATTGCATATTATCTTAATATCTCGAGGAATGCTCTCGCGAAACTCCTCTACAAATGGTTGAGGTACTCTCTGACAATCATGTACTATATTTCAGGCATTGTATGTTATTTGAAAATGCTGAACAAAATTAAACTATGTACTTTCAAGACATACCAGTGTTCCAAATGAGTTGTGTTCTGAAATTCCTGCAACAAAACTCCTCCTTACTGGTTTTTTTTTTCTTTCTGAATATGCATAATTACCAAAACACACATATATGAGAAATTAACAGCTTATATACAACAACTTTTAAATAATAGCATCTACAATAAAAATGAGATTATACCTATCACTGCCGTTAATAGTTGAACTTGCTGTAACACAAAAAATTCACGTTATTTACTTTCAAATGTATGTAAATGTTTCATAATTTCAAGTAATGTTCACTCATCAATTGATGGAAAAGAATGCACAAAACATGCTTATCGGATTCATATTGCTGTGCATATAACTGCAATACAATGAAGAGATGGAAAATTTTGCAATGCAGGTCTTTATATACTTAAACCATATAATCGATGCTATATATATATACTATAGAACCTTAAAGCCATACAAAAATAAAAAGATATATATAGGAGTAGTTATGATTTTACTAAATTCAAATCAATTATATGATCACACTTAAAATAAATTGATTTGGAAAAACTAAAAAATTCAAATCATGTCAATTTATCACGTTAAATTGATTTGGAATACAACATTTCTCCAAATAAAAGTTGCTCCTTGATTTGATATATTTTAAATTTATTAATTCAAATATCTATATTTAATCATCATTCATGAAGTTTATTTTTTTATTGCTTTTTTTCAGGTTGATATATCCAAATATAAGTTAGTTGCACCTTGATTTCGTATATTTTAAATTTATTAATTCGGATATCTATATGTAATCATCCTTCATGAAGTTTAATTTTTTGTTGCTTTTTTCAGGTTGATATATCCAAAAATAAGTTAGGCCTTCAGGAATTGATCAACGGACTTTTTTTGTTTATGCATATTTGGCTCCGGCCTTTTTTCTAAGGAGTGGAGCCAATAAATTTTAAGGATCACGTAAAACCTTAAAATTGTAATGCTTTTTTTAATTATTGAACAATTCCCAGACATTACGCAAAACAAAACTTGATTTTTTTTATCGATCAAATTACACAATCTAAATTAGCCTTATTAATGTAATCACATAATTTTTACGTGTCAAACATAGATAAAACGATTTTAATTTTTATTCCTCGGTTAAATATGTGCATTGTATATTTATATTAAACATTGATGTGTACTAATTGAGTTACATATCACTACCTAATTTCAAAGAAAATCAATTTTGTTGACTATATATTATAGTATAAATGGAATACTATCAAAAAACTTCTCTAAGATCAGATCTTAAGAGATATATTGTTTGTAATTGATTTGCAAAGATTTGTAATTAATAGATCAATGTAACAAACACTAGAACATATCTTCCTTATTATGAGATTATGTTAGTTTTCCAATTATAGCAAAAAACTTATATAAAACAGATCTTAAGAGGGAACCACTTCCTAACATTTTTTCTTAAACAGAAGTGAGTTTAATATTTTTATTTGTCTGAACAGAGATGTTTCAGAAGCTTGAATTAATCGATCCAACAAGAACTGATTGGTTGATACGCGTGCGAGTTACAAGAGTGTGGCCTACACTTGGCATAAACGGAGCTTTAATGGGTGTCAATTTAATTTTGCTTGATGCAGATGTAAGTGATTCTAAATACTAACCAATACTCATCAAAAAATATTTGTTCTGTTTTATGAAAATATCACTAATTGTGTTTTTATTCGTATATTTTCAGAACTATCATGTTCATGCATTTGCACACACTCCTGTTTGGTATATTATGCGTCATGTGGTTCGTGAAGGAAACATATATGATTTTAATCATTGTATTACCACACCAGCAACCGGAACGCTAAGGCCTGTGGCTTCTACTATGTCCATCATTTTCACCATTTTTACTACTGTTCAACCTGTACCACTAGAAGTTGATACAATACGTAGACATAAATTTGAATGTGTCGATCTGAGTATATTATATAATTCGACAAATTCCTTCTTTATAGATGACGCACCTGAGTTTTCTACAGGTTAGTTAAATTTAGATTCTTATTTATGTATGTACATGTTAGAAAATGGTTACAATTTTTGGACACTACTAATAGATATTTTGTCATAAAGATATTGTTGGTGAAGTTTATAATTTAGAGAATGCTAAAGTCATCAACACTACTGCTGGCCAAAGGACTTATGTTCGCTTTCAGCTTTATGATGGCAGGTCAAAATATATTCTTTATTTAAATTAATAGTTTGTCAAATTAATTTAATTTTTTTTTCTACACTACTCATTTTTTGTATTTATTTTATGTCTAAAGTACTCTAATATATTCGACAGAAGCTCTGTACCTATTGTTATATGGGATAGCCACATTGCAAGTTTAAATGGATTATTTCAAGTTGATTTTGAACATCCTCCTGTCTTATTAATTTCAAGCATGGGGCCATATATGTTTCACGGTAATTACAATTCTAAGAGCAATATTATTTTACTAACTTCATTTTTTTTAGCGCCATATGATTTTAACATTTGTTATCTCAACAATTAGGTCGCATTGAATTTTTTAATTTGGATCATTCGAGATTTTTTATCAATCTTGACTATGAAGCAGTTAGGCATATCGAGGAGAGGTATTTTTTCACATAATTAATGCATGTTTTTTTCTAATATAATATGAGTCTAGGTTTGTGTAAGTTCAAGTAGTGAACTAAATGCTAACTTTTTCTTTTAGATATAATTAACAATTAAATTTTTATGATCATGTACATGATCGCTGCAAATCGGAAAAAAGTAACTGCTGCAGTTGCTGCCTGATTTCTCACATTATCGCGTTTCTGTCAAAAACATTTTGGGCATTTTTCATATTTACTAAAAGCGATTTAGACAACATATGTGAAAGTATTTGCATCTTTCAAATTGTAAATTCTCTTGCTCTAATTTAAACAGTTTTATATTTAAAACATTGTAAGACTAAATAAATTTTGTTTATTGTTGAACTCCTGACTTTTCGTTCAAGATTTAAATAAACATTGTAAGATCTGTTATCAAGATTTAATTGATAAAATCTTAAAAATGTATATATTTTTATTATTTTTTATCTCATTATATATTAATTTGTTAAATTGGTATATTTTGGGCTTTCTGAATTGTAAAAATTCGAATAATGGCAAATCACTATCCCTTTGAGTTTGAACAACGTTAATTATTGGTTCCATTCCATGTAAGGTTATTTATTTATTCCGATAATAAGATGGCACACTGCATATATTCATATGCACCTACAAATTAAAATGTGTTATGCCATTTTAATCGGAAATTCTTTTGGAAATATATTCGGGATTTGTACCACTACTTTAAAACAAATAAAATTTTAAATAAAGTTATATTGATACAATTTTGAGTTAATATTTAAATTATGTTTACCAATCACAATTAAGATAATTGACATTAATAATTATAATAGAAATCAATTTAAAACGAAATCAATTTACAACACGTATATTGATATTATTATTTTTAGTTTCATAATTACTTAATTACATAAAACCAAGTGAAAGATCTTTTATGATTTGTATATCTTAAGGCGTCAATCATGAGTCAAGAATTACCATATATACAAATTTAGTTGGAAATTAACAAATTTAACATATCTATGTATATATCTTAATATCCTATGTTAACAGGTCAGTTTTTGACCTCCGTAATCTTAGTGATATGTATTAAAAAAATTGAACCGTAATCATAGTGACTATGTACATGACAGCTATCATTTAGAATCCCTATATCGACCATCATTTGCAAACTCTGTTTTGCAATCTTTGTTTTGCCTAATCTTTGCCATATCTGTTTTGCCCAATCTTTGCCAACTGAATATTTTTCTTTTCGAGTTCTACGATGGAGGTAACTAATATTCATTATTCAATAAAGTTCTATTTTTAGTTTATATATTTAGACTATTATTATGCAAAGGTTGTAATTCTAGACCTCTGTCATGACAACAGAATTTTATATATGCAATGGTTAATTTTGTTTTGTTAAGAGAGTTTGAGTACTCTTTTTATTCAATGTAATTATCATATATTTTGAAAAATTGCATTACACTTTGATGTTGATGTTATTCATATTGGGTTTGACAGTTTGATAAGCTGTGGACATTTAAAATTAATATCTTACGTTCATCAACTCTAAACCTTTCTTTGTATGTGTTTCTATATACGTTCAGTTTTAACATGAAACACGTCAGGTACACACACACCCTTCTTTTCTGGTCAAACTGTTCCCCAGAGATCTATCGAAGACTTCAATGGTTAGTTAAAAGATTTATAAAAGAAGTTTTTATTTATATCTATGTATATTATTGTAATAACCCTAACTTTAGTGAAGCTAAAGTGAACACATAAATAGGAAATTTTAAGGATTTAGGGAAATGGTATGTAGGTACTCTATACTGGAAATGGAAAATGTGTAAACAAAAACCATATTAGTGATATACTATGAAAATAAGTGACTTGAAATGACGATGGATTTCAGAAATTCCTAAATATGGATTTTTGAGGATTTTGACTTCTAAAGAACTTCTATTGGATATTAAGGAGCATGGAAATATTAAAGAAATTATATATTGAGGAAATAGTGAATTTAGATTTAAACCAGAGGATTATTAAGTTAAGAGAATACCAATGGAATTTGGATTTTTAAATGATTTCAAAAACACTGAGATAATAAGGTATATTCGAAACGAATCACAATTAGACGAATATGGAGATTAAACAACAAGATTATTAATATAACAAGGATACATACCACATTACCATTACCAAAATCATTAGCATATTATCTAGAAAAGAAAACCAAAAGGAATTATGAGATCATCAAGGATTACATCACTTTCCACTAACTAGTTTTAGGGGTAAATTAGTACTTTAGCATGGCTTTTAACCACAAAATATCTACAAGGCTTCCAAGACAAGCTAGAATTAACAAGATTAAACCAAGATTAGATCAAAAAGATCAAAAGAAACCTCTCCCCCATCCATTATCTTCCATTCGGCATTCAAGAAAAAAAAAGGAGAAAAGAAAAACCTAAACCCTAGCTAGCATCAACATTAAATCAATGGATAAATTATGGGTGATCTTGGAGGATAGAAAGAGTTAACCACAAAGTTTCAAGTCCAACCATCATCATCTTCATAGGTAATAAAATCATCCAAGTTACTTGATGAATAGTAATGAATAGTGGAATCTTAGAATTAACTTTGTTTTTATGGTTTCTTTAGTTGATTCAAGCTAATCTAAGGTTGTTTAAGGAGTGCCCAAGGGTTATTAAGGGTCTTTAAAAGCTTCAAGAAGGTATAAAAGTTCTTGTCCTTGTTTATTTATGATGGATATTGATGTAGTAGTGGTTAAGTGATGTAAATGTAAAGTTTCTGATGATTATGTGTTATAAATGGTTTGATTGGATATGGAAATTATGATGTGAACTTCTAACCATGGTTGGGATGTAGACCGCATGGTGTAGGGCTTGGAATGAGTGTGGAATGATAGTGGTGAAGGGGTTAAAATATGGAAATTATGAAAGTACAGCAGTTATAATGTCCGATTTTCGTTAGAATAAGAAACTGCCCTGTTTTTGGACACTATACCCGTACGGTACCTTACTGTCCAGACCCCCAAGTGACCATGATGAGATAGAGCATAGTTCATAGATCGTGTGGATATAAAGTACGTTAAAATCTGATGTACGGTTTAGGAGAAAAGTCAATTTTAGTGAAAGCGGTTCAGAAACCGAGAAAACGCAATTGTGGCAACTTTGAGGTTATAGTTGACATACTTAAACACTTTTAAAAATTATAAAATTTTGGGATATTGTAGTAAGGTAGTCAAAGAGTCATTACCAGTTGACCTTATAGTAAAATTCGAAATCTTTATTTTCTGAAAATTTTTATAGTCAAGTGTGGTTGTTAAGGGAAATGGTGAAAACCCCTGAAACTTCGATTGAGTTTATAAATGGTTAAGTTCTTGAACCTTTGGGGTAATAGTGATACGTTAAACATATATTAAAGTGTCAAGGGTATTGTTATACAAGAGTGAGGTGAGTAAGAGATGTGGTATTCTAACGACGGTCCTTTTTGTGTTTATAGAAACTCCGGAAGAGCCACGAGCCATACTGTCAGGATACCGAAACCGAGGCAAGATTTCTTCTATCCTTACTTTGGAAAACTACTTATCTTCAAATTAAAAATGATTTCATGGAATATATTCATGTGATTCTCTTGTTGCTATATTATTAATGAATTATTCCCTAATTTTGGAAATTAAGGAGAGATGGATATGAACTATGAATTATGAGTATGAAAATAGATATGATCATGCATAAAGTGAACATGCTTTATGATTAAGAGAATATGAAAGAATGGTATCAGTTGTTATCTAGAGTTATATGAAAGAATGACATCAGTTGTTATCTAGAGTTATATGAAAGAATGGTATCAGTTGTTATCTAAGCTTATATGATTTATAATGTTATTCTTTTAAATATTGTGCTTTAATAAGTATTATTTGATTATTATCTACTACTTTTAAAAGTAAATGGGATATTTACATATATAAGAGTACTAGATTTCACTGAATACAGAAAAGGTGTCTGAGTCATAAACAAGGTATTATGACATATGATATAAGTGATGGTATATGTGATCGAAAGAGAAGATGTGAAAAGAACTGTGAATGGAAAGGTGAATGTGAAATGGTAACAGATATATATATAATAATATTTTGTTAAAAGGGGGATGTAGCAGTAGAGCCTTCCTCCAGGGGGATGTAGCAGAAGAGCCTTCCTCCAGGGATAACACTCAATATTATTTCGGCCCAAGAGTTGCCGAAGGAGGATGTAGCAGATAGAGCCTTCCTCCAGGAGGATGTAGCAGATAGAGCCTTCCTCCAGGGATGATGTAAGCAGATAGAGCCTTCATTCCTTCTACCGATAGTAAACAGAGAGCGGATACAACTAGGCGACTGATCATCGTCCTAATGTATCTGGCGCTATCAGATATTTCCAAACTTGAAAGAAAGAATTGAAAATGATTTTCAGATTTCTATACTGAAAACAGAAAAATGATACGAAATGTTGAATCATGATTACTGATGAAGAGAAACTGATATTATAAAACTATATACTTCTTTTCGTACAAAGAGAGTTGGAAAGTGTATATATTGAATGAAAATAAGATTTCTTTACATAATAACTAAAATTGGTTGTGTCTAATATATATATATAGTGGTTTATTTTTCCTTTGATGGTAGTTGATAGAATTTATCTTGCTGAGCTATTTTAGCTCATTCTTTCTACTTATGTATATAATAGCTAGGTATGCCAATACTCCGCCATACGCCCCGCAAGAGGGTAAGGGAAAGGCGACCTTTTGAGAGCACGCTGACAACGATTCCTGAGGTAGCGTAGAGGCAGACGGGTCCTGGTAGCCTTATGTATAATTAAGTGTGTAAACATGTAATAAACTTTTGATTGTTGAAATGCTTCATGTCGAAGTATTATTCAACAATGTATTTAAGTATAATCCTGGTTTGTAATAACTCCTTTAAACTCTAAACTCTTAATATCGTGGATGTTGTTCTCTGAGCATATGACTGGTGTGTGTGATAATATCTTTAAGTGTGGGGTCTATTGTATGAGTTTTATTATGCATTTATATTCCAGCTGCAAAGAGAAGAATATTAATAAAGGGAAATTGGTCCGTGACGGCCTGGATTCATGACCCCGGATTTGGGGCTGTCACAGTTTGGTATCAGAGCTTAGAGTCATAATGCTCAGGAACAATAGAGATAATAATAAATATATCAGTAATAATATAAAATTTGAACTTCCATCGAGTTCAAGGGTGGTATATCACATGTAGCATTTATTTTAAGCTGTGATTATAATTTTATAGATTATTACTAATAGAATTTTATGTTTTATTATAGGGAGCGGAGATGGGTGAGCCGAGTCAGGACCCCCAGTGGCTAGGACTGTCAGAGCAGGAGATTGTAGACTTACAACTAGTAGGTGTAGAGGTTCCAGAGTATGCTGTCACTGACCTCAGGAGGAGAGTTCGCGCAGAGGCCATGGAGAGATATGAGATCAGAGTGAGACTTGAGGAGGCAGAGGAGCGCAGATAGAGAGATGCCATGGCTGTGGTACCATACACCAGTAGACCCTATGTAGGATCTGATGGGGCAGGTCCTTCCCGAGTGAGGTCAGACATTCCAGAGGAGGAGATGCCATTGCGTAAGAGGCCTAGGTTATCGGTTATAGCTGAGAAGCAGACTGAGTGGAGAGATATCCACGTGATTCCTACTCCTGTCCCAGTGCCATCACCAGTTCCATCCCCTCTACCGAGCCCTGATCCTTTGGAGGATCCAGTAGAGCCGTTTACTCCACCGGGACACTTTATTTTCTCAGAGGATGAGTTGGAGGAGGACCCTTCCGAGGATGCAGATAAGGAGCCAGTTCCTCCATCTCCACCAATAGTTGCACCTCCACCTGTAGATGCACCTCCCCCAGCTGCTATACCCCCTCAGGAGAAACCCATATTGGCAGGTGTTCCACTTCCAGCTATTTTATTGTCAGAGTACTTTGTCTTACAGGGCCAGTTGGAGGAGTCCCGTAGGACTATAAATACACTTTTGCAGAGATCGGATAGAGGAAGGGGAGGTACTAATCCTGATGGTTTGTCTTTGGGCTTAGTTAGTATTGAGTTGCGAGCACTCGGTGATATTAGGAGGATGTTGGGAGACAGGGGAGACCCAGCATGGAGAGCTCAGATAGTAGACACAATCACCTCTATGGTAGTGCAGATCAGGGATGTGGTCAGAGCGGCGTTACCGTGAGTCGGAGTAGTAGTCTTAGTCACTAATCAGACTAGTCATCTTGTTGATGTCATTTTGGGGATTAGTTTAGTTAGTTACTGTCTTAATCCCAGTCTGATTAGAGGACAGTTAGTAGTACTTTTGTTATAGGATTAGTATGTACAGATATGCTTTTGGGGTTTCGAACCTTGTACTTTATGATGTATATATTAGCTAGTAGTGAAGGATGTATCCACAAGTTGTAAAATATTTATGTGAATTAATGAAGTTTAAGTATTTTGCCTAATTTTATCGTATTTTGATAATAAATGTTGGGATTCAAAAATATTAATGTATGTCAGGTGATTGACTTAAATGAAAAGGTTATTGTGCTAAAGATGATATGCTTACTTGTTAAAGTTGTAATATAACTAGATACTAACTGAGTGAAGTTAAAATATTGTAATGAATAAATGGGTTAACTAATGATATAATTGTGTATATAGAAATAATGTATATTGTACCCTAAATTGGGTAATTAATGAAGAATATTGTTATATACAGAATCATGCAGCCTAAGCGTAACAATAGAACAAATGCAAGGGAAAACGAAAGAGATGAAGGAAGTCGAAATAGACAGAATGAAAATGCTCATAATGAACACGATCATGAGGAAGAAGAAGATGAATCAACTGAACAACAAGGAAATCAGGGTGGTGATCCCTTTAACCAATTTATGGAACTATTAAGGCAGAATTTAGCTAATCCACAGAATCCTCAACAACCACCTGTTCTTCCCAATCAGACAGCTAACTCTTTTCGTGCCTTTAAGTCATTAAAACCCCCAGAGTTTGAGGGAACTGCTAACCCAGTAGTAGCCAGAGCCTGGTTAAAAGAGATGGAGAAAGCTTTCGAGATATTGAGGATAGAGGAGGATCAGAAAACTATCTTTGCAGCCTATCTCTTAAAGGGAGAGGCAAATTATTGGTGGAAAGCCAAGAAGAATCTGGAAGGTGCGGGAGTGATAACCTGGGAGCGTTTCACTAGGGTGTTTCTAGACAAATATTCCCCTAGGTACTTGGAAAATCAAATGGAAATAAAATTTTTGGAGTTAAAGCAGGATAACCTAACAGTGGCAGAATATGAAACTAAGTTTACTGAACTGTCTAGGTTTGTTCCAGAATTTGTGCGTACTGAGGAACAACGAGCAAAAAGGTTCCAGCAGGGATTGAAACCATGGCTACGGACGAGAGTGGCACCATTTGAGTTAACTGATTATGCTGCGGTAGTTCAAAAAGCATCTATTATAGAAGCTGAGAGTGAGCAAAACCAAATAGGTCGAGAGAATAAGAAAAGGAAATTTGAGGGCCAAAAAGGAGGTTCAAGTGAAGGAAGTTACTTTAGCAGGTGGGTAAAGGACAAAAACCTCAGTTTATGGGAAAGTCAGGGAGTAACAAGGCTGTTAGTGAGACTGTGAATCAAGGTGGTAAGTCCTCAGGAACTTTTCAGTCTAATCAATCGCGACCACCATTACCAGATTGCAGCACGTGTGGTAGGAAGCATATCGGAGAGTGTAGAATGTTGGGAATAACTTGCTTTAAGTGCGGATAGAAGGGATACTATCATAACCAGTGCCCAATAACTGATCAGAGTGGAGTCAAGTGTTACCAGTGTGGAAAACTAGGACACTTTGCTAGAGATTGCCGTTCCGGTGGGTCATCTGCGCCGGGACAAAGTATGACTGCTTCAAATAGACCTACTGCCAGGGTGTATAATATGACTTTAGGAGAAGCGTTGAAAAAGCCGGATACAGATGCAGGTAAAATGTTTCTTTTTATTATTTAACCTTCTAAGTGTAAATGTTTGATTAGGAATCAATTTGGTCAATGAATGGTGTAGGAAGGTTGACAATCTAGATAAGGAAAATCAGTATCTGTTAGGGGTCAGAAAATTCTATGAAAAGAAGAATAAGAGTATTTTGGGAAAAACACAAACTTGCTTAGGTACGAACAAGAAATATATATTATAGGCTCTGTTATAGAAATCGGCCGATTTCTGAAAAATTGCCGATAAATCGGCCAAAAATCGGTCAAAATTTTGAAACCGATTTGGCCGATTTTGCAAAAATCACCGATAAATCATCGATTTTTCAATCGAATTACCCGATAAATCGTAAATCGGTACCTCAAACGAATAATTCCGATTTCCGAAATCTGCAACACTGATTATAGGTGGTATTTTCTTACAATTGTTTCAAGAAATCTTATTCTAGTAAAATTTCTGGAGGATTTTACAGAGACAAGATATAATAAGATTGAAGTGTTCATCTTTTATGTCATGATAGAGATCAAAATATAGACAAACCATAGTGAGATAAATTACCATTCAGGGGAGGCCAATGTGGTGGCCGATACCCTTAGCCAAAAGAGGGATGAGAGATGAGATAATATAGAATGACTGGTAACAGGAGGAAATTGCAAGATAAAGATAGTGAAAGCACTACTATTGATAAGCTAAATGGCATGTTGATGAATGACAAGCAAGATTATATTGGTGTATTTTTGCGCAAACAAGATAGAGATAGTATGAAAGGAAAAAGGAAAGAGGAGGTAGGGTGAAAGTTGAAAAGTGTCGGGTGAGAAAGGTATCTATGGACATTTTCCAACATGATTCCGGGACGGAATCCTTTTAAGGGGGGAAGACTGTAATAACCCTAACTTTAGCGAAGCTAAAGTGACCACATAAATAGGAAATTTTGAGGATTTAGGGAAATGGTATGTAGGTACTCTATACTGGAAATGGAAAATGAGTAAACAAAAACCATATTAGTGATATACTATGAAAATAAGTGACTCGAAATGACGATGGATTTCAGAAATTCCTAAATATGGATTTTTGAGGATTTTGACTTCTAAAGAACTTCTATTGGATATTAAGGATCATGGAAATATTAAAGAAATTATATATTGAGGAAATAGTGAATTTAGATTTAAACCAGAGGATTATTAAGTTAAGAGAATACCAATGGAATTTGGATTTTTAAATGATTTCAAAACCACTGAGATAATAAGGTATATTCGAAACGAATCACAATTAGACGAATATGGAGATTAAACAACAAGATTATTAATATAACAAGGATACATACCACATTACCATTACCAAAATCATTAGCATATTATCTAGAAAAGAAAACCAAAAGGAATTATGAGATCATCAAGGATTACATCACTTTCCACTAACTAGTTTTAGGGGTAAATTAGTACTTTAGCATGGCTTTTAACCACAAAATATCTACAAGGCTTCCAAGACAAGCTAGAATTAACAATATTAAACCAAGATTAGATAAAAAAGATCAAAAGAAACCTCTCCCCCATCCATTATCTTCCATTCGGCATTCAAGAAAAAAAAGGAGAAAAGAAAAACCTAAACCCTAGCTAGCATCAACATTAAATCAAGGGATAAATTATGGGTGATCTTGGAGGATAGAAAGAGTTAACCACAAAGTTTCAAGGCCAACCATCATCATCTTCATAGGTAATAAAATCATCCAAGTTACTTGATGAATAGTAATGAATAGTGGAATCTTAGAATTAACTTTGTTTTTATGGTTTCTTTAGTTGATTCAAGCTAATCTAAGGTTGTTTAAGGAGTGCCCAAGGGTTATTAAGGGTTTTTAAAAGCTTCAAGAAGGTATAAAAGTTCTTGTCCTTGTTTATTTATGATGGATATTGATGTAGTAGTGGTTAAGTGATGTAAATGTAAAGTTTATGATGATTATGTGTTATAAATGGTTTGATTGGATATGGAAATTGTGATGTGAACTTGTAACCATGGTTGGGATGTAGACCACATGGTGTAGGGCTTGGAATGAGTGTGGAATGATAGTGGTGAAGGGGTTAAAATATGGAAATTATGAAAGTACAGCAGTTATAATGTCCGATTTTCGTTAGAATCAGAAACTGCCCTATTTTTGGACACTATACCCGTACGGTACCTTACTGTCCAAACCCCCAAGTGACCATGATGATATAGAGCATAGTTCATAGATAGTGTGGATATAAAGTACGTCAAAATCTGATGTACGGTTTAGGAGAAAAGTCAATTTTAGTGAAAGCGGTTCAGAAACCGAGAAAACGCAATTGTGGCAACTTTGAGGTTATAGTTGACATACTTAAACACTTTTAAAAATTATAAAATTTTGGGATATTGTATTAAGGTAGTCAAAGAGTCATTACCAGTTGACCTTGTAGTAAAATTCGAAATCTTTATTTTCTGAGAATTTTTATAGTCAAGTGTGGTTGTTAAGGGAAATGGTGAAAACCCCTGAAACTTTGATTGAGTTTATAAATGGTTAAGTTCTTGAACCTTTGGGGTAATAGTGATACGTTAAACATATATTAAAGTGTCAAGGGTATTTTTATACAAGAGTGAGGTGAGTAAGAGATGTGGTATTCTAACGACGGTCCTTTTTATGTTTATAGAAACTCCGGAAGAGCCACGAGCCATACCGTCAGGATACCGAAACCGAGGCAAGATTTCTTCTATCCTTACTTTGGAAAACTACTTATCTTCAAATTAAAAAGGATTTCATGGAATATATTCATGTGATTCTCTTGTTGCTATATTATTAATGAATTATTCCCTAATTTTGGAAATTAAGGAGAGATGGATATGAACTATGAATTATGAGTATGAAAATAGATATGATCATGCATAAAGTGAACATGCTTTATGATTAAGAGAATATGAAAGAATGGTATCAGTTGTTATCTAGAGTTATATGAAAGAATGACATCAGTTGTTATCTAGAGTTATATGAAAGAATGGTATCAGTTGTTATCTAAGCTTATATGATTTATAATGTTATTCTTTTAAATATTGTGCTTTAATAAGTATTATTTTATTATTATCTACTACTTTTAAAAGTAAATGGGATATTTACATATATAAGAGTACTAGATTTCACTGAATACAGAAAAGGTGTCTAAGTCATAAACAAGGTATTATGACATATGATATAAGTGATGGTATATGTGATCGAAAGAGAAGATGTGAAAAGAACTGTGAATGGAAAGGTGAATGTGAAATGGTAACATATATATATATATATAATAATATTTTGTTAAAAGGGGGATGTAGCAGTAGAGCCTTCCTCCAGGGGGATGTAGCAGAAGAGCCTTCCTCCAGGGATAACACTCAATATTATTTCGGCCCAAGAGTTGCTGAATGAGGATGTAGCAGATAGAGCCTTCCTCCAGGAGGATGTAGCAGATAGAGCCTTCCTCCAGGGATGATGTAAGCAGATAGAGCCTTCATTCCTTCTACCGATAGTAAACAGAGAGCGGATACAACTAGGCGACTGATCATCGTCCTAATGTATCTAGCGCTATCAGATATTTCCAAACTTGAAAGAAAGAATTGAAAATGATTTTCAGATTTCTATACTGAAAACAGAAAAATGATACGAAATGTTGAATCATGATTACTAATGAAGAGAAACTGATATTATAAAACTATATACTTCTTTTCGTACAAAGAGAGTTGGAAAGTGTATATGTTGAATGAAAATAAAATTTCTTTACATAATAACTAAAATTGGTTGCGTCTAATATATATATATAGTGGTTTATTTTTCCTTTGATGCTAGTTGATGGAATTTATCTTGCTGAGCTATTTTAGCTCATTCTTTCTACTTATGTATATAACAGCTAGGTATGCCAATACTCCGCCGTACGCCCCGCAAGAGGGTAAGGGAAAGGCGACCTTTTGAGAGCACGCTGGCAACGATTCCTGAGGTAGCGTAGAGGCAGACGGGTCCTGGTAGCCTTATGTATAATTAAGTGTGTAAGCATGTAATAAACTTTTGATTGTTGAAATGCTTCATGTCGAAGTATTATTCAACAATGTATTTATGTATGATCCTGGTTTGTAATAACTCCTTTAAACTCTAAACTCTTAATATCGTGGATGTTGTTCTCTGAGCATATGACTGGTGTGTGTGATAATATCTTTAAGTGTGGGGTCTATTGTGTGAGTTCTATTATGCATTTATATTCCAGCTGCAAAGAGAAGAATATTAATAAAGGGAAATTGGTCCGTGACGGCCTGGATTCATGACCCCAGATTTGGGGCTGTCACAATTATAACTGTGTTCGATATAATATATTAGTATTCATTGTAGCATCTCCTCACTTTATATGTGACTTTTTGTTATTTTAGAGATTACCTTCAAGCTTTGTTAGGCAATGTGGAGATCATGTGCCATCAGAAGTCACACTCGATATCTGCAATGGATACCGTTACTATGTTCGTTACCATAATTATACAAATAAGCTTAAAAAGTTGGTTATGTTTTTTAATGATTTGCAAATTGAATCCGGTTTTCATGCGTTGTTTTGCTACAATGGTGATGCGATATTCACTGTTTTTATACTTGATTATAGTGGTATGGAAATGAAATATCCAACTGCCAAAACCAACCTACTTGCTCCTGTTTATTTAAAAGGTATGTATCACATCAAACATTCCTATTCATGATACATTAACTGCTAAAATATATGAGCACAATAAATTGGATAACAAATGTTAATATGTTTTTAAACTATGACAGACAATGTGAATGAAATTGGAAAGAAATTTATTGTCCCTACTTATCAAAAGCATGCAATTTGTGCTGAGATTGTAAGTGCTTCAATTTATAGTCCATCCAATTTCAACATTAATAAATCATTACCAACATGTATCTTACAAACATCAAAATTGTCATGTATTTATTAGGAAATTCCTTCAGCGTTTCTTGATCAGTTTCGACACATGTTGAAACGGAAAAATTATGTTACTTTGAAGAATGGACAAAAAATTATGTTCACGTTTTCAGCATGTAAGAAATTGTTTGTTGGCCTGGAAGAGATCCTAAGGTCCAAGTACTGGAAAGTTGGATATACTCTACTCTTTGAGTTATCTGGTAGGAATGAATTTTCCCTAACTATATTTTCCAGGAAAGGAGTTGAAAAAACTCTTACTTCTCAATCTTCCACTACTGATATGCTACAAAACATTATGGATTCCTAAGTACATTAGTTGCTAATCAATCTTTTATTCCAAATTAGGTACATTTTCTAAATACACTTTGGCATGGTGCAGGAAATGTCACTGCTGCAGAGGACATTGTTGATATGACCAGAGCCTTCGAATCCGTGTTGCTGAGATCAAATCTTGATATGAACTCTCACGGAGTGGTATTATAATGTCTTACCAGTGCCTCAATATATATATGCATCAATTTCGTCTCTTTATCAGTATAACTTAGTATATTATTTTGTTCTATTATTTCACAATACATTCCTTCTTGGATAGTTTTGGAGAACCATAGTTGGAAATCAGTTAGGCATGCCTACTTGAAGAGTCAAGGCCGAAATTGGATGGTTGGAGTAGTTTGTTCTGGTGGGAGACGACGATTTTCCAAAGGGTGGGACAAGTTCGTAAAATAGAACAAGTTTGTTCTCGGTGACAAACTCCGATTTGTAATGATGGAGAAAGACAACGTACTTTCATTTGCTATCCGCCTTTTATAATTCATGAGTTCCTTTCTTGGTTGTTATTTTTGTTGAATGGATGATTACATTTTTAATTTTAAGTACACGGATTCAATGGCAGGTTTGTTGGTATGCCATATTTGTAGGAACGTATTATCTATAAATAATGCATTTTTATAACATCTTATATCGTATGTTAGTTTTAGTGTCGTGCCTTAGCAGCTGGATTTATGTTCCAAATATTTTTGTTTGTTTTGATAAACATAGCAAATATATTAAAATAGAAGGCCACGCCTTAGGATGATACACGACAGAAGCATAAATCCATCGATCATGAGAAAGAAATTGCACAACCGACTATTAATAGTGCTTTTCTCTGATATAAATGTCAAAATGAACATTGAAGGTGTTTAATTTTGAGTCTGTGCTAAGTAGATCTGAATTAGTCATCAGAAAGAAGTTGCACAACAACATGATCATACTGAGGACTACCGCATGATCATGCTAATATTGGGATTCTAAGCAGTAGCTTACACCGACAATAACATGGTCATGCTGATTGGATTACGTGATCATGCCAAAGAACAACATGGTCATGCTGATGGGATTGCATGTTCATGTCAAAACTGGATATTATAACAGTAGTAAGCGTCTGATTATTGGCCATTGTGCATGCTCACGCTGTTGGATCGCGTGACCATGCCAAAATAAGAAAGAGTAGCCGACACATCACTTTGGTTGCAAGAACAGTTCTATTAACATGCTAATCAGCCTGTTAGCGACAAACTAAATTTCTATATTACATAATATAGAATATTATATAATTAATTTACTGGAGAAATTGTGATAATTACTCAACATCCTTTTCATCAAGTTTAAAAATAAAATCATATCTACTTATGTAGTATACTATACCTCAAGCACTTACCAATTTTTATCTACAATCATATCATATTCAAATGATATAAACATTATGACGAAGATATCAATATTAACAAATTTGTTAACTTATGATATGCAATCTTATCAGCATTAAATTTTTAGATATCAAATCAATTCCTAATTTTTAGATATCCACAATATAACTTCATTATAGATGATCAAGCCTATAAGATACGAAATATTAGATGACCACACACATACCTTAACAAAACTAATCTAAAACAGATGTCTATGAAATTGGTTATATTCACACAATTAAAGCCAAAGATAACGTGATAATTAAAGCCTAAGATTATGTTATAATGCAGTCACTGGAATCAGAAATTAAGCCGCACATCAGTGAAAAGTACTAACCGTTTGTGTTATAAAATTAACTTTTTTATCACATTCTTCTCATACGTTCTTCTCAAATAAGTAATCATTTATACTCATTGTAAGTTCGTAATTATGCTGTTGTGTTATTCTATTACACATCTATATATTTACTAATGCAAATATATTTATACAACTGAATCTCTTGCAGAAAAACATGTCGAATACGCCAAAGTATGATAGTTTGGATTCTCTAAATGATACAAAGTATGACTGGAGAATCAAGGTTAGAGTTATTCGTATCTGGGACAGTTTCAGTTCAAAAGGAGATAAGGAATTCAAAGGACGGAACATGTTGCTGTTGGATGATATGGTTACTTGCAGAAATTTATACATGTTATTTTTAGTTATAAGAACTCTTATACTGCTAAAAATACTACATGATTCATAGTATGACTTTTTTCCCTATCATTTCTTAAAAAACCAGCATACTCGAATGCATGCGTTTATTTGGCCAAATTATATGGACGAGTTTAAACTTACTTTTGAAGAAGGAAAGATCTACTCGATTAGAAATTTCTCTGTCAAAACTTACCGGAAGGAGTCATTGAGATGTACAACAAGTGACAAGCAAATATGGTTGTCAAACTATACTAAAGTGATTAACATTGAGGACAATCCACAGACGGACAAGATGATACGTAACATGGAATTTGACTTCTTTGACATTAGTGACATCCGTGAATTTGTTAAGAAGGATGATAACAAACATTTAATTGGTATGGATTTTTTTGATTTATTGATAATATGAATGTTTATGTCCCTCATTTTCAAGTCACATAATTTCATACTATGTAGATATTATTGGTGTGCTAAAGGACAGGGATGTTATTCGTCATTTTACAAATCAGAAATCAATTGAGCAGTGTTCATTTCGGTTCACTCTTACGGATGAAAGGTACCACACATTAATATATAGCACTACCCATTTTAAATTTAAATTACTACTGAACATATCTGATAATCTAATGTAAATCTGATTATTTATATAGTGCTTCGATTAAGGTATGTTTCTGGGATGAATTGGCTCAATCATTTGTGTCTGAGTTAGACAAAGTCACTGAGATGCCGATAATTGTTATTGTGGCAAGTTGCAAACATAATGAGTATAGAGGTATAATTACTTGACATAATATATCTTTGCAGTTTATGTTAATTTGCTATCTTACATATTTAACATGTAGTTTAACAGAGATATAAATTCATGATGTTTGTTTCGTACATTCTTTTTGATTTACAAAATACAGAAGAGCCATATGTTTCAAATGTTGGAGCAACATGTTTTTTTTTCATAAATTACAACCATCGAGCTGTCGCTTAGTTAAAGCAAAGGTATTAATACTTTATCGTATAAATTATTTGTTAGTAACAGATAGACTAACACAATTATACCATTAATGATTTTTAATAACAATCTGGATATTGTAGAGCAATCTTACCAAAATTCGACCAATATCAACCTGCTGCAAGAGATAATGAAAGGTTCCGAGTCGTAACAATTGCTCATTTGAGAACCCTGAATGATGCCTTCGTGATGGTACATCTAAATCTTTATAATAATTCCTACCACTATTGTTATTGTAAAACATATATAACAGTTTTTTTTGTAAACACAGGAAAAAGTTATGTGTCAAGTTACTGTGAGGACGGTGAAGGAAACACAAGAATGGACCTATGATGTTTGTACATCATGTCAACAAGAGGTTGAGATGATAAGTGGCAAATTCAAATGTGCTGAATGTAAAAGGACTATACCTTATCCTGATAAGAGGTACCTTACACCATATTTCTCACATTAAAATATAACTTTATAGTCGACCTGTGCCATAATTTTTCATTGTAATTTTTCAAATTGTGATAGATTTAGATTGTGCTTGATTGTTGATGACACTACTGGAGGAGCTGCCTTTATTGTGTTTGATCGAGAAGTAGAGGCTATCATTGGAAAAACTGCATACGATGTTATTGCAGAGCAAGAAAGGGTATTGTATCATGTGGTTTTTTTACTTAATACTATTATGTTCAAGTACAAATTTAATGAAATATATTTATGTTGGTCATCTTACACTAATTTAGGAAGGAAAAAATGGGGAGTTCCCAACAATACTTAAGAAGTTTGAAGGAAACAAGTTTACTATAAATATCCGGGTTACTGATGAAAATGTGAGCAAAGGCTCACACACCTATTTTGTCATAGCCATGTACCAAGGATTTGAGATAAATGAAAACAACTCCCCTGATGATGATGATTTCAGTGTGGGCTTCAAGCAGTCCCAGGTACATATCTCACTCACTATTATTTCATTATAATTTCTTCCATATTGGAAATGTACATTGCATTTGGTTTTTATTTCTAAATTAATAATTATACGATTATTATAACAGTCATCTTCAATTCATTCAATGTCCAAAAACACAATGAAGACTCCTGATACAGAAAAGTCGTCCAATACAAATTGTTTGAAACGATTGAATGATGATGGTGTGATATCAATCACAAATCTTGACGATGATGCAGATGGGGATGGACATGGCGTGCTGGCAGAAAACATAGTGCCACTGAAGCAAATAAAGAAGGAGAAGTTTAATGAATTTCCTCTTCATTTCCATTACATAAAAACAAATTTATATCAAATGATTAGAGAATTTATGCGAATTGCAGGTCTGAGTAACAAGTCTGCAGTGGGTCAAGCCTGATTTAAGGATGGTTCAGAAATTTTCTGCATTTTCAATAATTTATATTGTAATCGTAATAGACTTCTGTTTCAACCGACATTTTAATGTCGTGGTTTTGCAATTTCTATTTCGTATGCCTGACAATTCTGGAGTTTACCACTCCGTTTTACTGTTTGGATATTTGAAACAACTATTTTCTTTTGCATCAATCATTTGGATTATATTACTTGATATTCATTTTCATTCCTACATTTTTCCATTTTGTATACTAGATTTTTATCCACAACAGAATAACAATTATATATTAAAACATGCAATCATCTTGATTACTAAGCCTATTTTATGGCAGTTTGTCAAGTGTTAGCCTATTTTACTAGCAAATGCATCAGGCTATGTATTATAGTATTTATATAATTCAGTGTATATATTGAAACTCCCCTCTATAATATAAAAATTTGATAATAGTTGCATACTATTTTTTTTAAAATCCTTCGCTTCAACTAAATTACATTTATATACTGTATAATTTACATAGCCTCTTTCGTTAAACATATATCTTAGAATAAATATATATTTGTTTAAAAAAAAATTGTCAGTCCATGCGCGCAAGCGCGGGCAAAAAATACTAGTTCATTAAGAAATCTTCGTTTAATTCTCAAAAAATGTTTTACCAATCCCATTTTGAGGTATGACTCATGTTATGAATTATTTTGGAATGCTATGTTTTTTAATTATTAAGCCTAAGGATACTCCTTGAATGTTGTGTTTTTTTAATTAAGTTTAAAGATACTCATTAGTATCTGTTTAGTTCTATATAATTGATTCTAGAACTACTCTCAATTCATGTAATGCTATAGAGTATGGTTCATGTACCATAAATAATTTTTTACGATACATATAAATCATGTATCTCGTATTCACTTCAAAATTTCAACATATGTTGTCAAGCGCTTGTCTTGAATGTACAGTGCGAGATGTGTCAAAATTATCCTACGCTTTTTATGAATAATATTAATATTTTAAGTATTATTACAATATTAATACATAATCGATAACTCATTTTAATAACATGGATTCCCAATATTTACAACTATGTGTACTATATTTTAAGAGATTAATAACAAATAAATACAATATTAAAAATACTCACTGACCAAGAACGCACTTGCATTAAAATTTTGAAAAGCTTCAATTCACTAAAAGATAGTGTGAGATCCTGAATATATCTAGTCGGTCTGCTTGTATTAGACTTTGTTAGATATTTCAAGGGTACAATAGTCAATGAGTAATAATTAGTTAGTAGTTAGTTAGCAGCTCTATATATAATCTCATTTCTCATTCCTCTTGTAACTAATTGTTACATAATGTAGTTCCTCTGAGTAGCTTTGTACATACACTTTATTGCATTCCTCTTCTTCATTGCAATACAAGAGTTTGTTCATTCATTCTTCGTTGTAGTTGATAAAACATGAATTGTAACATGGTATCAGAGCCTCACCTTGATCTATGAGCTCGATTTGTTATCTTCCGCTGCTACAACTGTTCGTTAATGATCGTTATTGCATATATTGTTCGGTTCATCTGTTTGTGTTCAAGCTTGTTAATAGCGGTTCCTTCAATTTTTCAGTGTAATCAATCATCAAATCGCACCGTCTACTTCTCTTTACTCGATGTTTATATCACAAGTCAATAAATCTGGTAATCTCTTTCAGTCATCTCTTTAATTGAGCAGTGTTCTACTATGCATATCTGTTTGTTTATTCTTCAATTCCGAATTAGTCGTGATTATGTACATAATCTGTGTTCAATCTCTATTGTACACCAAGTGTTTGATAAATTGCTTCAGTCACTCTTGTGATTGTTTGTCGCTATTCATCTAGTTTTATCTGGATTTGTTTGTGTTTTCTACACACTTTACGTGTTATTTCTGTACAATTTGTGCTTAAACACGAACTTCTCGGTGTTACTGATCATCAATGTTCAATCTCCATTCCATAAACCTGTGATAAACTTGTTAGATGCTCTGTGTTTTCGATTAAGATTTCATTACCATCTCTCGTTGCACAATCTCTCTCTTGTTCCATATGTCTTCTTTCTTAGTTTAGATGTATATAATCAGTTGTAAATACATTGTTTGAGTTCTCATATATTAAAAATGGAGTTTTCTCCACCAAACGCAAGTTTCATTTCTGTGTTTTAGTTGCAAGTTTCATAAGTTGTCAACTGGTTCTGAAGCATTATAGTCTCCGGTTGCCTCATGTCACTCACAGACTTCGGTTGCTATCATTACTCATTTGTTACCAGTACTCTATTGTTGAGTTGTTTCTGTTACCAAATCAATTCTCAATGTCCAGAAGTCGTTACCTGATTTTACACACATGACGTGATCATTAAGAATCACTCATGATGTGCTGACTTCCAGTAAATGGAAGCCATTATCTACCCTAGTTGTCACTTGATCTACTGAGTTTTCAACTTGTCATATTGTTTGCCGTAATGGTTTGTTTGTCGTATTGGCTTTGTTGCTGCTTCCAATAAATGGTTGCTTCACCTTATTCTACAAATTGATGTCTTATTGGCTTCTTATCATTGCCTAAAGTTTTGATTAAACTCTGAAGCATTACAAAATCTGGAGTTGACTCTAAAGGATTACTAAATCTGGAGTTATTTGTCCTTTGTGGTTTTGTTGCCCCTTAATGAGTTTGTTGCCCTTTATATGGGTTTTCTGTTGACTTCGATTGATGCCCCAAGGTTGATGTTACCTGTTATGTTGTTACCTAACTATGTACTTGTGTTTATTGATGAACACAATATAGTTATTGCCCTGACTTTATGCACTTAAGAGTGTGATTTCAATTTGTCTATTCATCTGCTGCAATGCCTCTACTGCTACCACTTGCCTACTAAGTTCTGATGACTGTCAGCTATGTTTTGATGTTGCCTAAAACTTGTTGCCGTATTGGCTTCTTCCTGCAAGTGTGTTGTGATCATCGTACTACTTACCTACTTGACGTATTGGCTGTTTTTTAGTTACCGTATTGGTCTGTGATTGCATTCTGCTTACTTCATGTGTTATAGTTCAGTTGTCATGATCGTGTGTTATAGCTCAGCTACCCTGATCATGTGTTACAACTTAGCTGCCTTGATGCTTCACTTGCCATTAACTATCCTTGAACAAAAGTAGCTACAAGTGCTACCAATATGCTCTGTTGCTTCTTATTGTGTGTTGCCTACTTGGTGTTGCTATCTCCCTGATGTTACTGATTCCTGGTGTCTAAAATCAACACAACAAGCTGTCAAGTTAGATTGCTACTTGCCATTTTGTTTGATCTACTTCAAATTGGATGTTTGCATTGCTTTACCACATCCAACTTGAGGGAGGCTGTTATATATAACAAGGGTACAATAGTCAATGAGTAATAATTGGTTAGTAGTTAGTTAGCACCACTATATATAATCTCGTTTCTCATTCCTCTTGTAACTAACTGTTACACAATGTAGTTGCTCTGAGTAGCTTTGTACATACACTTTATTGTATTCTTTTTCTTCATTGCAATACAATAGTTTGTTCATTACTTCTTCGCAGGACCGGTCTTAGAGATTTGGGTGCACTATGCGAAGTTATAAAATGGTGCCCTTATACATTTATGTTAAATATTAAAAGATAGTAACAACACGTGCCATCACTCAATAAAATATTAATTATAACATTGTTTATGAGTAGTAATCCCTAGAAATAATAGTGATAAAATAAAAACTTGAACTTAAAATTAAGAATATAACATCGTAAAAAAATGGCACACTTCTGTCAATAATTTCTCCAATTGGCCATCATTTTAAAATAAACTGGGCACAATAATACATTTTGCTAGCTAGTATCTTATTTGATAGCCAAAGAAAGTATATGCTAACATACCACATTTATATTAGAATCACCTAGTTAGGCTAAATCAAATGTGACTAATTATAGTAACCAACTTCAAGTACAGAACATGTCACTAGCAACATGTCATTGTAAATGAAGTTTCAAAATTTCTCATTTCCCTTTTTTCTGTCTAGTACTCCGTAGTAAATTCAAAGAAATTGATAAGCAACCTAAAATCATGAAATATGCTTGTCCTCTAACATTGTCAACATCAATTTCGAGATCATTAAAAACCGCTTCAAGCTTGCTAAAGATTCAAATCCTTTTATATCCTTAACTATCACAAATTGTGTGTATTTGGTATCCTTACCTATCATAAATTGTGTATAAAACTCTTCAACTTTTATTTGGAATTTTCATGAAATGCTAAATTATTGTAAGAAAGAGTTTATAATTGCAATTAATATGACCAGGACCTTTACCAACTTCTATTTCTTATTTGATCCGTTGTTCAATGTTATTAATTGTTTCATTCTTTTTCATATGCACTTCTAACTCAAACCAAGCACTCATAATATTTATAAAATGATCATTATTCCTTTTCATGATATTTCAACTTAGAATCTAAAATATGTATAAAGAATTTGGTGCCCTCCAACTCATTAATTTTTGTTTTATAAATTCATAAATTTTTTAATTATACTATATATATGTTGTATAAAAATTTTGGTACCCCTCATTCGAGTGTTACCTTAGACATTCGCCTTGATCACCTTATCCTAGGACCAGCTCTGTTTCTTCATTCTAGTTGATAAAACATGAATTGTAACATACTTTTAGGTGACTTATTCTTTTAGACAATGTAGACTTGTAGAGCAACCTAATTAGCAAAAAAATTTATTTTTTCTTTGAGGACTTTTGTCGAACAGTTTGAATGTGTTAGGTCGAATACACAATAGGTAATCAAATACTGTATGAGTAACTTAACAAGAACACACTGTTAATACTTAAAAACTGTTTGGAATTAACAATTCCTCTCTCAGTGATGTAAAATATCACAGAGAGCTGCTTAGGTTACAATCAATGAATTTCTCAATGTTCGATTACCCTTCTAGGGTTAACCTAACTGTATTTATAAAACATACAGCTTCGTACAATCAGTAACTGATTCTCCTATAATCAAGCTATACAATTGATATCAATCACGATTGCTTTAGTCTTCTAAGTCAACTCAATCTCTTTGACAGCTTTCCAATCTTCAAAGATATTGCTTCCATATTTATCTTGTATCAATCTTCAAACACTGTTGACTCTTCAGACAATACCGCTACAGAGTTTAACAATCTCTGTTGCGCTTCCAGTCAGTGTTTAACTAAACTCTGACTGCTTCCAGCTAAACTCTGTTTTGTCACTATAGCTTCCAAACACTGTTCTCATCAATCATTTCTAACAATCTCCCCCAACTTGTCCATTAGCAAGAATGTACAAGTTCACAGTAAATGATGATGTCAAAACAAATACAAAGTTTTTACAGTGTCTAACATACAAACAGAGTTTAAGCTATTACTTAACAATTTCTACAGAAGATAAGAAAATTCTTACAGACTTCAAATTCTAATCTCTTGAAGATCTGGCATTGTTCTGAGATAGTCTATAAGCAACCTTCTTTCAGCATTTTCAAGCTCTATCTGCATAGCTTCCTTGATTTCTCTCAACTGAGGATCATTCTCATCAGTTTGATAGATAGCAGCTCTAAGATCGTAGATTTTGTTTCTTCTCATCTCATTTCCCAGCCTGATATATTTCACTTCCTCAGACTTCACATTAAAATCCAGAACAGTGATTCCAAGATCAGTCTTCAGCTTTGTAGTCCCCTTCTCCATTTCTATCAGATTCCCATTCCAGTCTCTATACTTTGGAACATACTTGCTGTTGTACTTCATATTTCTCCTGGCAAGATTTTGAATCATCTTTTGTCTGAGTACATTTGCAACTGACTGAGCCCTTTGATTTCTTACTCTGAAAAGATACAGAACATATTCAAGTTCTTCCCAGTATTTTAAATCAATATCCTTCTCATCAACTTTAAATACTGTTCCATCAGCCATGAAATATAGCAGAAAATCCTTCTCTAAACTCTTCTGATTAACAAGCTGTACTGACTCCAGTCTGTCTAAACTCTCTTGAGTGACACCACGACCTGGAACAGACAGTGAAGAAGGATCTCTGGGACCAACATATTGCCTTTTGTCTCTGTGTGAACCTATGCCTTCTTTGTTGTATCCAACTTTACCAGATAAAGCTCTACTATCAGAAAAATCCATTGGAATTGTAGCTTCTAGCCTTGAATCATGAAGAACACCCTTTCTAAATGTTGATTTCAACTGAGAAGACAACAATGGTGTGGTCACAACTTGTGCAGTAACAGAGGTTGTGTCTTCATTCTTCTGTACAACATGTGTATCAACAGAGGTTGTAACAATACTTTTCAGCTTTTGCTTAGCTTCTGCATCTGTTGGTTTTCTGAACACTTGCATTCTTTGATTTGTACCAACTGGTTCTTTGATTTGAATGCCTTTAAGAACAGGCTTTGCAGCTTTAGCAACTTTCACATTCTTCTTCAGTTTATCAGACTTTAAAGCCTTCAGATGCTTTTCTTGCAGACTCTTCTCTTCAGCTTTAGCATCTTCTATAGTAACTCCTTCTGCATTCTCTTCCATGAAAAGCTTAACAGCTAACTCCTCATCAGTCTTTGGATTTGATATTAATTCCAAACTCTTGGTTTTTGAAGTACCTTGAGTTTCAGTGTTTATTCCAACAGACTGTGACTTAAGAGATTTGCCAGATCTCAGAGTTAGTGTTTCAGAGTTTAAAACCTTACTCTTATCACTTGCCCCTCCATCTCCAGCATCATCCTTTTGAAGCAGAGTTTGAGAAACTTTGCATTTAGACTTAGCAACTCTCTCCCCCTTTTTGACATCATCAGGAATGAGTATAGATGTAATGAGCTCCAAAGAATTAGCAATAGAATCAACCTTAGCAAACAAGGCAGTTTGATTCTCTTCAACCTTTCCTAGCCTGGCAAAGAGATTATCTTGAACTTTAGACAGCTGTGCAGCTTTGATTTTGGACTCTCTTTCCATCTTCATTTCTCTTGACTGAATCTCAGTCTTCAAAGAAGCAATTTCTTGTTTTGTTTCAGCAAAATTTCCATCCAGAGTTTTGACTTGTGCCACAGTTGCCTTTAAACATGATAAAATATCTGGATATGAAATTTGCTTTGCAGTCTGCTTAACAAAATCAGCTGCTCTCCCTTTTGGAAAAATACAGTCTTGTTTATACCAATTAGCAGCATATTTAGCAAGATGCTCTACTTCAATTGCATGAGATGGACAAGGCTGATCAAAAGGTGTATGTTTATTATCAGTCTGTGCTGGTGCACTCAGAAAAGAATCAGAGTTTACACTGCTGTCAGATTCATCTTCAGCACTTGCATCTTTAGCTTGAGCATCTTTTAAAGAACCACTGTGCTGAGCTGTGTCAGCCACAGTTTCTGCAACAATTTCTGCAATCTTTTCAATAGTCTCCTCATGTTGCACAGGCTCTGCAACATAGTTTGCCTTTGTAGCTTCAATAGGCATAGACTCAGAAATTTTCTTAGTTGCCTGATCAACTTCATCACCTTTGTCTGGAATTGGAGAAGCATTAGATATCAGTTCTGTTTGTGATGCTGCAGCCTCAGGAACATTAACTGTAGGCTCATCAGCTACACCAGGAACTTCAGTGTGAACAATAGGTGAGATAGGATCAAGAATTGAATCAAGAACATCATTCACTGGTGAAAAACCATCTCTGTGATCCTCTTCTACAGGCATGTTATCCTCTGTAGGTACTTCAACATTGACAGTATCCTCTGCAGGCATTTCAACCTCTGCAGGTATTTCAACATTGACAGTATCCTCTGCAGACATTTCAACCTCTGCAGGTATAGCAACATTCTCTGCAACCTCAACAGTAGGTGTTTGCTGTGAAACCACCTCTGGAGCTTCAAATACATGCTCATCTTCAGATTCTGAAAGAATTAATCTTCGCTTCTTGACTTGAGGCACTACAATCTCCTCTTCTTCTTCACTAGAGCTCTCTTTTGGTGGTGAAAGTGAAGGTCTGTTTGCCTTTTGTTTCCTTCTTCTAGTATAAACAACTCCAGGTAATGTCTGTTTAGCCTTTGAGTGTTTAGGGTTTTGGGCGGTGTGTATTTTTCTTTTTGTTTTGGACTTGGCTTTTTCAGTAGGTGCTGGCTTAGAGTTTAAGGTTTCAGTGTTTAAGGTTTCAGAGTTTATTGGTGGAGAGTTTATTTTTGGAGAGTTTATTGGTGAAGAGTTTATGTGTTCTGGTTGTGATTGATGAGATGTAGTAGGTACAGTGGTTGTGGATTTTGTGGGTGTTGGTTCAGAATTTATGGTGTCTAATGGTTCAGGCATTTGTTGTGGTGATTGAGAATCTTGAGGTTGGTTAACATAGTTTTGTAAGGCTAGTGGCATAAACATATCAGGTATTTGCTGTTTAGTAACATCTTTGTTTGTCAAATCAGAAAACATTCTTTTAGCAACTTGAAAAGGCTGAATCACATCAGCTTCATCAATTGGAATGTTAGGCACACAAGCAGTAAATAGCATTTGACAAAAACGAGCAAAATAAACAGAAGTAGGCTCAGACAAACGTTCTCCCAAATTCATTAGCACTAGTCTACCAAAATCGAAATTACCTCCATATAGTAGAGCATGACCAATTTGGAGAGTGTCAAGAGGAAGTGCATCCCAGTTTGTTGTTTTCTTTCCAAAAGCCCTTGTAATGCAATCGAAAAAGAAACTCCATTCCTTTCTCAAAAGTGGCCTTCGCAAAGACCCCAGCTTATTCAAATTGCCTGCACATCCAATTTGCTGCAACATTGTCCTCAAGCGATCATGACCAACAACACTGTAAGAAGTGTGAATCTCAAAATCCAGAGCATCCCTAACCGTAGTTGGAGTAATAATATACTCTGATTCATCATGAGTGAAAGTGATTATTGGAGTGCCAGACTCTTCTCCATCATCATATACAGAGTTTGTCCAGAAAGTAGCAATTTGTGAAGCAGAGAGTGTTGGTGGTGCTGTTAAAGCTTTCCCTATTTCAGAATCTTTCAAGAAATTTTGAAACACATGAAACGCCTCTGGAGCATTTGCAGTCTCCAGTGGTGCTGCATAGTTGCTAGGAAGAAAAGTTAACCCTGCTGCATCAAACGCTTTGGTTGCCATTAGTAAGATGTGATTCGAAAATATTCAGAGAAGAGATGTATGGTAAGTGTTTACCAAAATGTGAAGGAGAATGAGTGAAAATTTTGAAAGTGAATGAGTATGCAAGTAACTGTGAGTGGGTGAATATGAATAGATGTGAAGTGAGAGAACAAAAACGATTAGAGTAAAACTAAAACTCAATCGTTTATTCAGTAAAAGCGCGCAACTGATTGTAGAGTAATGTGTGAGTGGGACACTATCATGGGACACGTGTCAAACAACCAATGGATCACTTAATAATTACCGCTGTCATTCCTATAATCACGACACTTTGACATATTTACACTAATTAACAGTTGTCAACTACCCCCAATTACTCCAAAATAGTCAAATCATCTCAATGAAACTTTACCTTAGAGTACTTAACACAACTCAACAGTGTTTATCAATTTTCCAACTTTATCACTAACAACCCTTTCAAAAATTGCACAGTTGTGAATATGAGTGTGTGTGAAGCAGAGTTTACTAAAATCAATTTTTAGAGCATCTAATATTTCATAAAATCCATAACAAAAATCAATAAACACTGAATGCACAAACTCTCATATTAAACACTGATTGTTTGATGAATGCTAAACTCTGTAGTTACTGTAATACAGAAATCTGAAAACTTCCATTCCCTTTGATGTTCCATGATTATCCAAGTAAGCACACAGTCTTTGAAGACAAAAAGATCAAGAGATAGAAATCAGAGCATCATTCAGTGAATAACAGTCATGAATTTGATAATCTCACAAACTCTCGAAGCACACAAGTGTTTAGGTGAAGTGTTTACACTCACATTCAATCAGAAATAGCAGAATCTACCATATGCTTGAATGTCCACCAAATCTACACTACTTTGAGTACATGTATGCACAAATCAAAAGGACTTTATTCACGGTTGTAATGAGATAAGATCAAACAGATGAGTATAGATGTTTTATTCATGAGTGAATTTCAAACTGAACATTTTAATAGAGCAAAGTGTTCAGTCACACTGTTAGTACATATTTGTACAAGATCAGTATATATGCCCCCTTTTTTTTTTATGTAGCATATATACTGAGTAAACTTTTCTTTTCTTGAGAGACCCTCATCTGCTTGATTTTTTTTTTTTAAAGAATATAACTGCTCTTAATACTTCAGAGTATAAGAAAAATGAGCAGTTAATTAGGCTCAAAGGGGTTTACTAAGGGTGGTATTTATGAACAGTGTTTGTACAGTGTTTGAACAGTGTTCAAAAGAATTTTGAACAGTATTTGAAGGAATGGTAAATCCTATTGCCTTTATCATTTTCATGCACACACATATCATGTAGTCTCAAGAAGGTTTAATACAAGTTCTAGAGAAACATACTTCCTGATGAATATCACACAACAATAAATACTGATTGATAGAAAATGTATCAATCACTGATTTGGCTCAAACTCTCACAGTGTGTAAACATGAATCTGAACTCACCAAACTAATCAATGACACATCTCAAGTTTTATGGTTTTCACAAGTACAAACAAGGAATCATCAGGAACCATACCTTTGGAAACAGAATGTCACTTATCAGAGTTTAGAGTTCATCAATAACCAAAATTATTTATGAGAGGCAATGCACACAATATTCATAAACTCGGAGTTTAGGGCTGAATAAACTAAGAGATGCTATAAATATGAAACAGTATCATGCTGTGTTGAGTTACTGCACAAAGTCTGATTAGATTACAGTGACTCAGAAAGAATCATGATTTAATTACTGAGAATCATGCTTCATACATTTTTCTTCATTGGTGTTTTCATTCAGACAATAATCAATTCTGAATTCACTGAGTGTATCCAACATGTTAACAATGTTTAACAGACAGACATGCTGACAGAGTTTAACAAATTTTAAACATAAGCATGCAGAACAGAGTTTAATACTAAGGTTCACATAGCACTTAACAATTTGCAGAAACATGAGCAATATATTTTAGAGATAAGTCTTTGAGTCTAACCAACATCTCTAGTCAAAACTAGAGACCATTCCTAGTTCATTGACCAGTCTTGTAAATGTAGCTTCACTCAATGGCTTGGTGAAGATATCTGCAAGTTGTTGTTCTGTAGACACAAAGTGAAGCTCAATGTTGCCTTCCTCTACATGCTCTCTGATGAAGTGATACCTTATGCTGATGTGCTTTGTCATTGAATGTTGTACTGGATTACCTGTCATTGCAATAGCACTTTGATTATCACAGTAAATAGGTATCTTGGTATACCTTAATCCATAATCCAGCAGTTGATTCTTCATCCATAAAATCTGTGCACAGCAGCTACCAGCAGCAATATACTCTACTTCAGCTGTAGATGTAGATATTGACTTCTGTTTCTTGCTGTACCAGGAAACAAGTCTGTCACCCAGAAATTGACAACTTCCACTGGTGCTTTTTCTGTCTATCTTACATCCTGCAAAGTCTGCATCTGAATAACCAAGTAGTTTAAACTCTGATTCTCTTGGATACCACAGCCCCAAAGTTATAGTGCCCTTGAGGTACTTAAAAATCCTCTTTACTGCTGTTAAATGTGGTTCTCTTGGATCTGCCTGGAACCTTGCACACAAACAAGTGGCATACATGATATCAGGTCTACTAGCTGTTAAATAGAGTAGAGAACCAATCATTCCTCTGTAACTTGTCATATCTACTGATGACCCTACATCTTTGTCCAATTTTGTTGCAGTTGCCATGGGAGTTGTTGCAGATGAACAGTCAAACATACCAAATTTCTTGAGAAGATTTCTGGTATATTTTGCTTGATTTATAAAAATTCCATCATCTGTTTGCTTCACCTGTAAGCCTAGAAAATAACTAAGCTCTCCCATCATACTCATTTGATATCTTGACTGCATGAGTTTGGCAAACTTCTTACAGAGTTTATCATTAGTAGATCCAAAAATGATGTCATCCACATATATTTGAACTAAAAGCAAGTCACTACCAGTTTGGAAGTAAAACAGAGTTTTGTCAATAGTACCTCTGTGAAATCCACTTTCTAGTAGAAATTTGGCAAGGGTTTCATACCATGCCCTTGGTGCCTGCTTAAGTCCATAGAGTGCCTTGTCTAATCTGTAGACATAGTCTGGATATTTTGGATCTACAAAACCTGGTGGTTGTTCCACAAACACTTCTTCTTCAAGTTTTCCATTCAAAAATGCACTTTTTACATCCATCTGAAACACTTTGAATTTCTTATGAGAGGCATATGCTAGAAAGATTCTGATTGCCTCCAATCTAGCAACTGGAGCAAATGTTTCATCATAGTCTATTCCTTCCTGTTGTGAATAGCCTTTTGCAACCAGTCTTGCTTTGTTTCTTGTGATAACACCCTCACTGTCAGTTTTATTTTTGAAAACCCATTTAGTACCAACAATGGATCTGTTCTTAGGCCTTGGTACAAGGGTCCACACTTCATTTCTTTCAAATTCATTTAGCTCTTCTTGCATTGCTGTTATCCAGTCAGCATTTTTAAGAGCTTCTTCCACTTTCTTTGGCTCAGATTGTGACAAGAATGCATGAAACAGACATTCATTTGTTGTTGCACTTCTTGTCCTTACTTTTGCATCTGGATCACCAATAATTAAATCAGGTGTGTGTGACTTAGTCCATTTTCTTGCAGAAGGCAAATTGCTTCTGACATCATGTGATCCTCCCCCTTGATCCATGCTCTCCTGATTTCCTTGATGCCTCTCTTCATTTTCAGATGCTCCCCCTGAATGTGACTGCTCAGAATGATCAACAGAGTTTGTCAGATCAGTCTGATCAGAGTTTACTTTTTCAGAGAATAAATCTTCATTTTCAAAGTGGAGTAGATCATGTTCATTGACATCTTCAAGTCCAGTTATTTTCTTGTCATCAAATGACACATGAATTGATTCCATGATCACTCTAGTTCTCAGATTATAAACTCTGAATGCCTTAGTTGACAGTGGATAGCCAACAAAAATTCCTTCATCTGCCTTTAGGTCAAATTTGGTCAACTGTTCAGGATGAGTCTTCAACACAAAGCATTTGCATCCAAAAATATGAAAATATTTTAGATTTGGCTTTTTCTTCTTAACCATTTCATATGGTGTTTTACCATGCTTGTTGATCAGTGTTGCATTTTGAGTAAAACAAGCAGTTTGAACTGCTTCTGCCCAGAAATATGTTGGCAATTTTGCTTCATCTAGCATGGTTCTGGCAGCTTCTATTAAGGTTCTGTTCTTCCTCTCCACTACACCATTTTGTTGTGGAGTGCCAGGTGCAGAAAACTCTTGTTTGATTCCTTTACTCTTGCAAAATTCTTCCATTGATGAATTCCTGAATTCAGTTCCATTGTCACTTCTGATTATCTTCACTTGATTTTCTAACCCTTTGTCCAGTTGTAATATATGTTCTGTCAGTGTTAATGCAGTTTCATCCTTCTTTGCAAGAAAATATACCCATGTGTATCTGGTATATTCATCAACAATGACTAGAGCATATTTCTTCTTTCCAAGAGACATGACATTCACTGGTCCAAAAAGATCAACATGTAGAAGATGATAAGGATCAACAATTGAAGACTCAGATTTGGTTTTGAAGGAGGCTTTTCTCTGTTTGGCCTTTTGACAAGAATCACACAGGCCTTCTACATTTAACAAAGACCTTGGTAGACCTCTTACAAGATCATTCTTGATTAGCTCATTGATGTTGTTCAGGTTCAAATGAGAGAGTTTCTTGTGCCACTTCCAACTCTCTTCACTGGACATTCTTGTTGACAGACACACTGCTTTGCCATCAGTGTTTGTTGACAATTTAATTTCATAGATGTTATTGTGTCTGTTTCCAACTAGAGCAACTTTCCCTGTAGATTTGCTGATGACTTGACAATATTCAGGCTGAAAATCCACATGATATCCTCTGTCACAGATTTGACTCACAGATAGCAGATCATGCTTGAGTCCTGGAACCAGAGCTACATTTGTGATGATGACATTCCCAAGATTAATATTGCCATATCCCAGAGTATGTCCTATGTTGCCATCTCCATAGGAAACTTTTGGGCCAGCCTTCTCCTCATACTCTGATAGCAGGGCTTTATTTCCTGTCATTTGTCCTGAACATCCACTGTCCACGACTAGGGTACTAACCCTGTTGCCCTGCAATCATAAACAATCACTGATTATTAGTTTTAAGGATCCAGACTTGCTTGGATCCTTTGGCTTTCTTAATTCTGTTAGCTTTTGCAACGGAATTCACATTATCAGAGTTTAAGCTAACTTTTTCAGAGTTTACATTTGCAGAGTTTACTTTAACCCATTTCAAATTTGGTTTGGGTTCATAGTAATTATAGTAAATTGCATGATAATCTCTGCAAGTGTAAATAGAATGCCATGTACTTTCACAGTGTTTACATAAAGTCTGTGGTCTAGTTCTCACATAATCATTTTTAACTGCATTTTTAGAGGGCAAAGAATTAATGTTCTTATTCTTACTGCAGAAACTAGCAAGATGATTAGTGCTACCACAATTAAAGCATGTTTTTCTAGGAGCTAATGAAGCAAGCATTGGCTTAATTCCTGATGTAATGCCTACCTTTCCATTTTTGTTTTTCCTAGGCATTTTCTGTTTGTTGACAGATTTTATCTCTTTAAGCTTATGCTTGAGTTGTTTATCTGTCATTAAACCAATGTTAGCCTCTTTAACAAAAGTCTTAGTATATGATTCTTTAACAGCCTTTTTCTGAGCTTCAGTCTTAGGTCCACCTGTTCCCATGACATTACCTTCAGATGAACGATGTGGTCTAACTTTTACCAAATTTTCAAATCTATGTTCATCTCCTTCGCAGTAACCTAGACCTACTGTATCTGACTGAAACACTTCTTGAGTATCTTTACCAGAGTGTGTCCAAGTTTTAATGATGTGTTTAGTATCCTCCAATTCAGATTCTAGTTGCTTGTACTTACCTAGCAACTCCTGTTCAATAAACACTGCATCATCTCTCTCTTTCTGAATTTTATTCATGTTTTCTAGCTGTTCCTCAACAAGTTTATTTCTATCTTTGAGTTGAGAGTACTCATTTTTTATCCTCTCATTTTCTAAAGTCTGATCCCTATAACTGATATGCAATGCTTTAAGATAAATTCTCAATTCAGTTATATTATCAGTATTATAAGCATAGGTAGTTGGGGGTACCTTGAGATCATCATCTTCATTTTGAGTAGTAGCCATGAGTGCATAGTTGACTTCTTCATCTGAATCTGAAGTGTCTGCCCAATCTCTGCCTTTGGTGTAGAGTGCCTTTTCAGTTTTACCCTTCTTGCACTCAGGAGCATAGTGACCCATCTCCTTACACTTGTAGCATTGAATCTCAGACTTATCTTTCTTACCAGATTTGAAGTCCTTTCCCTCAGATTTCTTGAAATTCTTCTTGTCAGACTTAGAGTAGTCCTTGGAGAATCTCTTTCCCTTCTTGAAGTTCTTGTATCCCATCTTCTTGAAGGTCTTTACCATCAATGCAGCCATTTGCATCATCTCTTCATCATCTTCAGAATCAGATGTTTCATCTGTGTTTGAGTCAACATCAGAGTTTGATGACTCACTTTCTGAGTATATGACTAAAGCTTTTCCTTTTGCCTTTTTCCTTGATGCTTCCTTCTTTGATGGTTTCTCCTCAATCTTAAGTGCAACAGACTTTGACTTTCTACTAGATCTCTTGTTTCTCTGCTCCAATTCCAATTCATGGGTTTTGAGCAGTCCATAAATTTCATCAATCTCTGTTTCACCAAGTTCATAATTATCTCTTATAGTGGTTGTTTTCACATCCCACTTTTCAGGTAGAGAAAGAAGGAACTTGAGATTTTAGTCTTCTAAATCATACTCTTTATTAACCAATGACAAATCATTGAGCAGTTTACAGAATCTGTCAAATGTTTCTGTCATGGTTTCTTCAGACTTTGCCTCAAAGTGCTCATACTCCTGAGTGAGTATGTTTCTTCTATTTTTCTTGATGCAGCAGTTCCTTAACACCTAACCTCAAGTGCATCCCATATTTCCTTTGCAGTTGTGCAGTTAATCACTTTATTAGACATAACATTGTCTAATGCACTGTGAAGTAAGTGTCTTACTTTTGCATCCTTTGCAATAGATGAAAGATCCTCAGTAGTTAGATCTTTCTTTTCTTTTGGAATGACCTTTGATTCCTCACCAGCAGCAGCAGCAGATAACTTTGTAGGTTTGTGAGGACCTTCATAAATTCTATCAAGGTATTCTAGATTTGTAGCCTCCAGAAACATGGTCATCTTCACCTTCCAAATTGCATACTCTGATGGCCTAAGTATAGGAACCCTAATTGTTTCATACCTACTAACAGTAGTAGGGGTTTTCTCAGATGGTGGAGGTATCTCTGCCATTGATTACTATTGTGTTTTGGATCTTTTACTGTAATAAAGTAACAGATTGTCTCTGATACCACTTGTTAGGTCGAATACACAATAGGTAATCAAATACTGTATGAGTAACTTAACAAGAACACACTGTTAATACTTAAAAAATGTTTGGAATTAACAATTCCTCTCTCAGTGATGTAAAATATCACAGAGAGCTGCTTAGGTTACAATCAATGAATTTCTCAATGTTCGATTACCCTTCTAGGGTTAACCTAACTGTATTTATAAAACATACAGCTTCGTACAATCAGTAACTGATTCTCCTATAATCAAGCTATACAATTGATATCAATCACGATTGCTTTAGTCTTCTAAGTCAACTCAATCTCTTTGACAGCTTTCCAATCTTCAAAGATATTGCTTCCATATTTATCTTGTATCAATCTTCAAACACTGTTGACTCTTCAGACAATACCGCTACAGAGTTTAACAATCTCTGTTGCGCTTCCAGTCAGTGTTTAACTAAACTCTGACTGCTTCCAGCTAAACTCTGTTTTGTCACTATAGCTTCCAAACACTGTTCTCATCAATCATTTCTAACAGAATGTATTAGTGGTCATGTGAGATTTAATCAACCACTTGTATTCAAAGTTGTGGCATATATTCAACATTTTATGTCTTGCGTATTTGCAAGGTTTCTCTATCTTGTCAAGTGACAAGTTGTTGTATGTCTTGCATATTTGCAAGTTTTTCTCTGTCTTGTCAAGTGACAAGTTTGTTTGTATATTATGAATACTCTAAGCTGGAATTGCAGGGGGATGGGGCTGCCTCGGAAAGTCCAGTTCCTGGTGGATGTTATTCGTCAAGATCAGCCTGAGATTGTTTTCTTGTGTGAGACAATGGCGAAGAGGTCAAGGATGGAGTGGATAAAGAATAAATTGGGGTTTGAAGGACTGATCACGGTTGATCCGATTGGTAAAAGTGGAGGGTTGGCATTGATGTGGAAGGATAAAGAGCAGGTAGAGGTTCGTAGTTCTTCGAAAAATCACATTGATGTAAAGATCATTGCAGAAGGCATGTATGAATGGAGGTTGACAGGATTCTACGGAGAGCCAGATAGGGCACAGAGGAGGAATACCTGGAATCTGTTACGTACGCTGGCTAGAGATGCAAACCTACCGTGGTGCGTAATAGGGGACTTTAATAATATTCTGAATAGTAGTGATAAACGGGGGGGGGGGGGGGGAAGATGATTATCCTGAGTGGTTGGTGGAAGGCTTTAATGAAGTGGTGAACGAAACTGGCTTAATCGATATGCAACTCACGGGACATCAATATACTTGGGAGAGGAGTAGAGGGACACAGGATTGGGTGGAAGTAAGGTTGGATAGAGCTCTCACAACAGAAGATTGGCTTGATAAGTTTCCAATGGCAAAATTGTACAATTTAGAAGGAGCACCATCAGATCATAATGCAATATTGTTAGTACCTCAAGTGCAAAACAGGAGGGGAAGAAAGTACAGATTTACATTCGAAAATGCATGGCTTACGGAACCTATGTGTGCACAGATTATCAGGGATGGGTGGTGGGGATCAGGAGGTCACAATTCAAGAGAAAATAAGAAGCTTGATAAGTGGATTTATATCCACTTGGAACATTCTAAATCGGCTTAAATTGATTGTCTTGGACTCAAGTTTCTTGTAGTTTTGATGTGTTTTGTTTAGTTGTGCAGATTTACAAGGATGTTGATTATGGTGGGTGTTTTTGTCGTTTTTGGAGATTTAATTTATTAAAATTCGGATTTATTGGGCTGCACGCATGAGATTCACTGTTTGGGCCATATCTTGAGTTCTATAAGTCTGTTTTCAGCCCGTAAGCAGTCCACGCGAAGATAACGAGATTCTCTATCATTCTAAGGTGGTCCAGAAGCCCAATTACGTCTGGAACGGCTCTGGAAAACAGAAGAAAAGTCAGCTACGAATTTCCCTTAAAAAACAGAATCAGTTTAGGAAACGTATCTTGCAGAAATTCTATTATAATTCTGTTTTGGTATTTTCTTGCTGGGCAAGATGTCTAGAGCCTATATAAACACATCCAACCCTTGTAAATTGTATTAGGAAGATCATTATCATTAGAGACACAATTACATATCAATTACTTAGATTTATTTGTATATTTTCATACTTTGTTTTTATCATGGTTTCATCAGATCCCATGATGACGAGAGGTTCGATTATGAACTAATCGTTGTCATGGGATTCTAACGGATTTATTTATGGAGCTTTAGTATCTTTATTGCTTTAAAGATCTGTGTGTGGTGTATATCTGATATCCTCGTATGGTTATGCTTAATTGATAGATGCGTCATGAACATCTAATTTGTTAATCTCTTGTGAAGTGAAAGTGGATCTTGAGATTTAGAACTTGCCATGCTAGCATAGGTTCATAATTGTTTATCAATATGGTTGTGGTACGAGATGAGAATACTTGTATTGCCCTATGTGATCTTTATGGATAACTTGTTCTTCAACCGTTATGTTTTCAAATTCTATAGACATATAGGGTCTAAGCATAATTGGTGTCTATTCATCTTCTATCTCTTTTGTGGATGTATGTTTAGTTTGGTATTCGTATACTGAGAAGTAGCGTGTACTTGTTTCGTGTTGTCCGATCAGATATCATAATCATTGCATATAGTGATTAAAGGCGTCAGATCTAAGCGAAGTATTTAATGAAGTTAGGATTCCATGGTTTCTCTTGCAGAAGTAATTAGATTTCAATTCTTGTTAGTTAGTTAATTCTTAGTTTTGTTAATTTGTGTCTTAGTTAATTTAGTTTAATAAACCCAAAATTTGTTAATTGTCTTAGCAGTGATTAATAACCATACATTGTTGCATAGGTACAATACTGAATTAAAAACCAGATCTCTGTGGGAACGAACTTGACTTATATCTGTATTACTTGTGACCACGTACGCTTGCGTGATTTAGTGCAAACAAGTTTTTGGCGCCGCTGCCGGGGATCATCGGTGTTTTATTTTTGGTTTATGTGCTTGTCAATAGTGGTCGTTAGAGTTCACTGACTCGGATTAGTTACTTATCTATCTTGTTTAGTTCGTTGGTGTTTCAGGTACTTGTCGGAGAGCGTTGAAGATGGATTTTTACTATGGAGTTCAGCAGGTGGCTAGTGTTTGTGAGCTATGTGCGGGCGCACATGAGACGTATCAGTGCTGGAGCAACCAAGGTGGTATTCAACAGCCTCAGCCATGTGAGCAGTATTTGGGCGTTCATGATCCATCGCAATATTGTTACTACGGAGGAGTTGATCCATATGTCAGTTATGAGGAACAACCATATTTTCAATACTATCCTCAACAGTACCAGCAAGATGTTCCAGATATGTCATATGTCTTTGGTAGTGAAGAGTTTCAACATCAGCAACCTACTCCTACTTATCAATCAGATGATGATTTGAAGGAGATTAGGAAGGAGATTAGGATGCTTGCAGAGAATAATGAGAAGCTTATCAAATCTATGGGGACATTAGCTGCTCAAGTTTTGAGAGTCTTGGAACAAGAGAATCAACAATTCATACCAGAAGCAATTCCAGAAAATATTGATGACTTGGAGCAAGGTACTGCATGCATAATTGAAGAAGACAAATTCCAAGAGGAGGAGAGTGTTCATAAGCCATGTGAGGAATTTGATCAAGCTAGTGAGGTGGATGATTTGGAAAGGGCACTATTTGAGACAGACACTGATGAGCTACGCAAATTTCAAGAATTGTTTTGTGCGAACCTAGAAGACACTGTTGGGCTACAGAAATTTCAAGAATGGGTATGTGCGAACCAAGAGGTTGATGAACATGAGAAAGATGCAGGTCTTCTACTTGTCTCAGAATTTAAAGATGGAGGTAGCGCATTAGAGCCAATGGAGGAAGTTCTAGTTGAGGAACCAAAGGCTTCATCAATTTACATTTACCCTCCTCCATTATATTCAAGCGAAGCCCGAGTGTTGTTCTACAAATTGTCAGATTTTGGGTCAACAGATGAAGGCATTGGAAGAGGACATGGTTGTTACATGAATAGGCAAAGCGAGGAGAAAAGGCAGAAAGTGTGCCGCCGAGATGATGATGAAGTATTGCGAAGAGAGGACCAGGCGACCTATTATCATCCATAATGGAAGCTTGGAAGTAACGTCAAGCTATTGACGTTAAAGAAGCGCTTCGTGGGAGGCAACCCGCGCTTTAGTGTAGGAAAAAAAAAAATTCTGCGTGTTTTAAAAAAAAAAAAAAAAAAAAAAAATCAACAGTGATATTCACGCGCCATAGCGCAGTATGCAGGCTGTGTCGCCACCAGTTTTCTGTCCAGGAGGTATGTTACTATGTTATATATATATATATATAGAGGGCTACTCCAATACAAACCTCCTTAAAATACAAACCTACAAACCAAGCATAATCTAATATTTCAAGCTAATCTAATGACCAAACTAGGGGTACCCCAATACAAAAAATGCTTAAAATAATTGGCTCTATCCAACAAAAAAAAATAAAAAAAATAAAAAAATAAAAAAAAATCACTGTTCACGTGATGACGTGGCAGTGGATTTCATTGGTTAACGGTGCTTCGCACCTTCTTGTACGGCGCTTCGCGCCTTTATCATTCTAAAGTTGTAAGGAATGACAATCAATGGTAAAGGCAATAGACGATTGACGGGTGTGTCGAGGGCCTGCGGCCCTCATGACTACCTAACTCATCCGTTTACTGTCTTAAATGCTTCGCATTTCCACGGCAGTGATTTTTTTTTTTTTTTTTCAAATTTTTTTTTTTTTTTTGGTGGATAGAGCCAATTATTTTAAGTATTTTTTGTGAAGGTACCCTTGGCGGAAACCTTAGAATACATGAAATATAATTAATTTAGTGTTGGTTTGTAGGTTTGTATTTTAAGATTGGTTTGTATTTGAGCACTTGCCTATATATATATATATATATATATTTTTTTTTTTTTTTTTTTTACATTCAAAAAAAAAAAAAAAAAAAAAAATTTGCAATTGAATTTTCCTCGCGCCGTAGCGCCCAGTCAGCGCCATGGCTTCGACCACTTTCTGTAGGTGAGTAAATCACGACCTGTGCTGTTATATATATATATATGTTTTAAACATATATTAAACCAATTCCTACCCCTTTTCTAATATTTTCTCACCTAAAATCTTAATTCTAGCCTCATATTAATTCCAAATTATTCCCAATCCATCTCCTATTTCATATTTTATTTTATTTTATTTATTTCATTTATTTTTATTTTTATTTTTATTTTTATTTTTTATTATTTTTCCCCCCCCCCATATATATATATACCCACCTATACATACAAATCCAATTCCTCTTCTATTTTTTTTATATATCTCTAAAAATTCAATTCTAAAGAGGAATTAATTGCAAGTTCACCTCTTTGATTCGTAATGGGTAAATCTTTTTCTCTAATTTTAATTTTATTACGAATTTGTGTTCTTGTAAATTGGGATTTTGTATTATTCTTGGAATTTGGGCTATTTGTGGTGTGATATTGCTTGGTAATTATTGGTGGAGCTTCTTGTGAGTTGGGGATTGATTCTTTTGGCTTCTAAGCGTGGGAGAGGTTGTGCTAGTGTTGTGAAATTTTCGTCTCCCGCATGATTTATCCGAGGAGGGTGACTGCTTCGGTATTCAGGTATGTTTCTGCTATCCCTTGTATTACTTTCCATTCAATGAGGGCATTGAATATTTTAAGTTTGGGGGTAATTTGGGGGATTAGTAGATGTATATATATTGTTACTTTGTGTTCATGTAGGATATCATGTTTGCATAGTAGTGATAGTTCATGCATGATTGTTATGTTCGTATTATCTACGTGTGTTCATATAGGACATTTTGTTTTATTTTCGTATACCATGTGAGTTTTCATTTAGTTGCATTTTCATGGCATGCATATTTCATGATCCCTTAGGACGAGCTGATTCTGATTGATTGGTGGATGTTGATTTGGGTGTGATGATGATGAGTAGAGGGCTGATTTATAGTTTCTATGAAATTGACTTGCATGTTACGGGAACAAAATTTATTACACAGTCTCATTGGGGTGCTTTTGGGCTAGGTTAGGGTCATGCCTGTGGGATGTTTTGAGATTTAATCACTTGTTTATATTTAGAATTTTCGTTATTCCCTTTATAGCGTAGGAACATTAAAGTCTAAGTTTGGGGGAAACCAGGAATTTTCATGCTAGTTGTTCATAATGGCTAGGCGTCAAATGGCTAGTAGCCGGCTCATATTTATATGAGTAGTCTAGGGTTGGAAATGAGAAAGGCTCATTCCAGATTGCAGAAAAAAAAAAAGAAAGAGAAAAAAAAAAAAAAGAGTCAATAAGTTATTTGTTCATGCAAAATTAACCAGAGTGAGCTCTTTAATACTCGAGTAATTAAGTCTGAGGGGACTTAGTCCTAGTAACCTAAAGCCCTTGTGGTTTGGGATTGCTGACCTAACACTCGCTACATGGGTATTATTGTATAAGCCTTTTGGGGTCTCATTCATTGCACGGTTAAAAAAGCATGCGTATTGTATATTCTATTATGTGTCATAGTAATAAAGCATGAGTTTCTGTCTACCTTGCATAAGGGTGGAGGTGTTCCTAGGTTATGGAGTGTCTACAGTCTATTCTGATTATAAACCTGTGATTGTCTTGACGGAAAGCATGTATGATTTTTGACCTAGTTTTGGGAGTATTTCTGATGAGCATCGCACACACGCACGTTTCTGTTCATGTATTTGTGAGTATACGGGGATTTAGTCGAGCTCTGCTTGGATTTGTTACATTCATTGAGATATTTGCTTGTTGGTTGGTTTTGGTGAGTTTGAAGGGGATCTTGCATTTTCATAGTAGTTGCATTCATGCATTGCATTGCATTAGGTTAAATGGATTTTGTGGGTACATTCGATATAGGCCCTCACGAGACCTTACTCGTCCACTAGGGCTGCCTAGGGGTTTAAAGGGCTTGTTGCATATGCCAAATGCAACCGTGATCACCTACGGAAGTGGTACTAGTTAGTTAGTTAGTTGTAATTGTTTATGCTTGAGGACAAGCATCGGTTTAAGTTTGGGGGTGTGATAAGTGGATTTATATCCACTTGGAACATTCTAAATCGGCTTAAATTGATTGTCTTGGACTCAAGTTTCTTGTAGTTTTGATGTGTTTTGTTTAGTTGTGCAGATTTACAAGGATGTTGATTATGGTGGGTGTTTTTGTCGTTTTTGGAGATTTAATTTATTAAAATTCGGATTTATTGGGCTGCACGCATGAGATTCACTGTTTGGGCCATATCTTGAGTTCTATAAGTCTGTTTTCAGCCCGTAAGCAGTCCACGCGAAGATAACGAGATTCTCTATCATTCTAAGGTGGTCCAGAAGCCCAATTACGTCTGGAACGGCTCTGGAAAACAGAAGAAAAGTCAGCTACGAATTTCCCTTAAAAAACAGAATCAGTTTAGGAAACGTATCTTGCAGAAATTCTATTATAATTCTGTTTTGGTATTTTCTTGCTGGGCAAGATGTCTAGAGCCTATATAAACACATCCAACCCTTGTAAATTGTATTAGGAAGATCATTATCATTAGAGACACAATTACATATCAATTACTTAGATTTATTTGTATATTTTCATACTTTGTTTTTATCATGGTTTCATCAGATCCCATGATGACGAGAGGTTCGATTATGAACTAATCGTTGTCATGGGATTCTAACGGATTTATTTATGGAGCTTTAGTATCTTTATTGCTTTAAAGATCTGTGTGTGGTGTATATCTGATATCCTCGTATGGTTATGCTTAATTGATAGATGCGTCATGAACATCTAATTTGTTAATCTCTTGTGAAGTGAAAGTGGATCTTGAGATTTAGAACTTGCCATGCTAGCATAGGTTCATAATTGTTTATCAATATGGTTGTGGTACGAGATGAGAATACTTGTATTGCCCTATGTGATCTTTATGGATAACTTGTTCTTCAACCGTTATGTTTTCAAATTCTATAGACATATAGGGTCTAAGCATAATTGGTGTCTATTCATCTTCTATCTCTTTTGTGGATGTATGTTTAGTTTGGTATTCGTATACTGAGAAGTAGCGTGTACTTGTTTCGTGTTGTCCGATCAGATATCATAATCATTGCATATAGTGATTAAAGGCGTCAGATCTAAGCGAAGTATTTAATGAAGTTAGGATTCCATGGTTTCTCTTGCAGAAGTAATTAGATTTCAATTCTTGTTAGTTAGTTAATTCTTAGTTTTGTTAATTTGTGTCTTAGTTAATTTAGTTTAATAAACCCAAAATTTGTTAATTGTCTTAGCAGTGATTAATAACCATACATTGTTGCATAGGTACAATACTGAATTAAAAACCAGATCTCTGTGGGAACGAACTTGACTTATATCTGTATTACTTGTGACCACGTACGCTTGCGTGATTTAGTGCAAACAAAGCTGTAGTGAGAAATTGGCAGTCTGGGGTATGGAGATTACGGGGAACTTTAGTGGAAGGATAAAAGAATGTAAGAAAGATCTTGCAAGGTATAAGGCAGGAAGAGATGCTTTGTCTATCGAGAGGTATGAAAAAGCTAAGAAATAGTTGGATATTATTTATAATCAGAGGGAAATATTTTGGCGGCAGAGGTCAAAACAACTGTGGTTACAAGCAGGGGACAAGAATTCTAAGTATTTTCACAAAACGGCAAGTCAGAGGAGGAGAACAAATCGTATTCAAAAGCTTCAGAATTCAGATGGTCAATGGTTGGACTGGGAGAATGGATTACCTGATCTAATTTCCAAGTATTTCACAGAGTTATTTTTAGCAACATAGAATAATTGGCAGGAGGTGGTGGATTGTGTGGCTGGTACCATAACAGAAAGGCAAAACGAAGATCTTATGAGACTTGTTGAAGAAGAGGAGGTCAAAATGGCTCTATTTCAGATGAACCCAGACAAAGCACCGGGGCCAGACGGTATGACCCCGGCTTTCTTTCAGAAGAATTGGAAGGTAGTGGGTAAGGATATTGTAAAAATGGTGAGAATGTTCTTTACGGAAGGTAAGCTGGATACGGGACTAAATGTAACCAACATTGTTTTGATTCCTAAGAAGAAAAGTCCTACTGTTATTACTGATCTTAGACCGATCTCGTTGTGTAAGATCACGGTGAAAATTATTACGAAGGTGGTGGCAAATCAGTTCAAGCAAACACTGGAATCGGTGATAGCAGAGAATCAGAGTGCGTTTATGTCAGGGAGACTTATAACAGATAATGTGATGGTGTCATATGAAGTTATGCATTTTTTGAAACGCAAACGGAGGGGGAAAAAAGGTCACATGGCCATAAAACTCGATATGAGTAAAGCATATGATAGGATCGAGTGGACGTTTTTGAGAGCTATTTTGTGCAAGATGGGGTACACTGAAGGGTGGGTTAAGTTGATTATGCAGTGTGTAAGCTCAGTATCTTATACGGTTTCACAACCAAATGGCGATATTGGTCCTATTTTCCCAAGTCGAGGGCTTCGACAAGGGGATCCGTTATCACTATATATGTTCATTGTATGTGCTCAAGGATTGTCAGCGTTAATTCAGAACTATGAGCGAAGAAAATGGATTCAAGGTATTAAAGTGTGCAATAAGGCGCCAAGAATTTCACATATGCTGTTTGCAGATGATTGCTATTTGTATTGCAATGCAGATGGGGTGGAAGCTGATAATATGAAACATTTGTTGCAAGTGTATGAGCAAGCCTCTGGCCAAAAGGTGAATTTGAATAAGTCGATGGTGTTCTTCAACACGAATGTAAAACAGGAGGAAAGAGAACAGATGTGCAACAGGTTACAAATGGAGGAGGCTGGGGATAATGGTACGTATTTAGGGTTGCCTAATATAATGAAGAATAATAAATCTGCTATGCTGGGTTTTTTGAAAGAAAAGGTGAAGAACAGAATGTTAAGCTGGGATGGTAAGTGGTTTTCTCAGGGTGGCAAGGAGATTTATTAAGGGCAGTGGCTCAGTGTTTACCAAATTATGCCATGAGCTGTTTTCTCTTACCAGATGAAATTACTAGAGATATTGAGAAATCTATAGCTCGATTCTGGTGGGGTCCTAATTCAGGTGAAAAGAAAGGTATACATTGGATGAGTTGGTCACGGCTGAGTAAACATAAGTCGAGAGGGGGAATGGGTTTTAGGGACTTCAAGGATTTTAATTTAGCTCTTTTAGGAAAACAAGGTTGGAGATTACTGTCATCACCTCATAGCTTGGTTAGTAGGATTTATAAGGCGAGGTATTTTCCAAACAGTAATTTCTTAGAGGCAACAGTGGGGCACAATCCCAGTTTTATTTGGAGGAGTTTGATGGCAGCTAGAGAGGTTGTTGCAGATGGTGCTAGATGGAAGGTAGGAAATGGGAAGGAGATAAATGTGTTAAGACAACCGTGGTTGACAGGTGAAAATCCTTATATTAGCTCAGATTCGCCCTCGTTGGTAAATTGTAAGTTGATTTCTATAATGTCGGAAGATCAGAGGGGCTGGGATGAGGAAATCTTGAGAGATCTGTTTAATGACAGAGATCAAATGTGCATCAAGAAGGCAAAGATAGGGGAACCTGATACAGAGGACAGGGTGTATTGGTCGCAGGAGCATCATGGGAATTATTCAGTACGGAGTGCGTACAGATTACTGCAGAGGCAAAAAGGCTACTGGGAGGAATCGGATAATAATAGTGTCTGGAGGAAGTTGTGGTGTATTAAAGCTCCAGCGAAAATATTAAATCTGGTTTGGAGAGCCTTATCCTATTGCTTGCCCACAATGTCAATACTTGGTCAGAAAAGAGTGGTGGTAGAGACCATTTGTCCAGTTTGCAAGATTGAGGCTGAAACAGTGGATCATGTTTTTCTGAGATGTACGGTGGCAATTCAGTGTTGGTGTCTAGTTATACCTAGTATGCAATACATAGGTCAGAGTTTACAGCAGTGGTGGGAGCAGGTTATGGACATGGCTGATAGTGGAAAAAGAGCAGAAATTGTTGCGGTTTGCTGGTCAATTTGGAAGGCCAGAAACGAGGTGGTGTGGAATAAAAGATATACTCAGGTTTATGTAGTGATTGCTCGTGCCAAACAGTTTCTTGATCAATGGAGAAACGCCCAAAAATGTGCTGCTTGCACTAGTTGTCCTCAGCTGATAGAAGGGGATGGCAGTAGTAGTTGGGTGAAGCCACAAGAGTCAATGATCAAGGTGTCGGTTGATGCATCTACATTTGCTGAGTTCAATGCTTCTGGAATGGGTATGGTAGCTAGAGATGATAGTGGAGGGGTGTTGCTAGCTAGGACAGTGCGTATCAACGAACTTAAGACTGCTGAAATGATAGAAGCCATGACGTTTAAAGAAGCTCTCAGCTGGGTCAAGGACCAGGGGTGGCAAAGGGTTATAGTCGAATCGGATAGTTTGATAATAGTTCAGGCAGTTCGAAGCAAAGTGCTACTGTCATCTCCTTTTGGTGCTATCATTATGGACTGTAGAAGTATGTTAGTTGAATTAAACACAACGTCAGTGTCTTTTATTAAACGATCTGCTAATATGGTTGCACACGAATTATCTCGTGCAGCATATTCATTCCCAGATCGATTTTTCGATAGGAGTTCTGTTCCTATTGATGTAGCTATGGCCTTGGAAAGTGACTCTTATTAATGGAAATTTTCTTGTTCGTCAAAAAAAAAAATTAGCAAAAAAAGAAAAGAAAGTAAAATGTTAATGGAACCTTTGCATCATCTAGTGGCCATACTTCTACGACTTCCCGTCACTGTTATTTTCATAAGACATACTCCCTCCGTCCATTTCATTTCTTTACGCTTTCTATTTTGGGCCGTCCATTCCATTTCTTTACATTACTAAAAATAGTAACTTTTAACAATAAAATACATTATTACATCCACTACCTCACTCCACCTTTTCAACCCTTTACACTATTACACCCACTACTTCACTTATTTTAACAATAAAATTACTATTACACCCACTACTACATTTATTTTAACAATATTACATCCACTATCTTGGTTTCCGTGCAAAAAGCAAATGTAAAGAAACCAAATAAACGGAGGGAGTAATCAAATACTCCCTCTGTCTCTCAAAGCTTTGCTCGTTTGCTTAAAAACACGGGTTTTAAGATAGTGGGTAATGAATATTGTTTTTTTATGAAGTGATAGGTATTAAATATTGTTTTTAATAAGTAGTGGATATTAAATATTGTTTTTAAGAAGTAGTGGGTGGAGTAGTGGGTATTGAATATTATTTTAAGTAGTAGTGGGTGGAATAGTAGGTATTGAATATTATTTGTAAGAAGTAGTGTGTGGAGTAGTGGGTATTGAATATTGTTTTAAGGAGTAGTGGGTATGAAATATTGTTATTTTATGACTTAAAATAGAAAGGAGAAAAGTATTTTGAAAGACCCGAAATAGTAAACAGGAAAAGTTTTAAGAGACGGAGGGAGTACTAATATTACAAATTTACACTGTATATCTTGCAAGTTGGCACTAGGCGCGGGTTTTGTCCTCGACTCTATACACTTTATAATAGGAAGGGGTTAAATATCAAGTAAGCCATTGATTGGAACAAAATGTATCAAAATGGTCCTTAATTGCAAATTTGACTCATTTTAGTCCCTAACTTCTTTAAAATGTATCAAAATGGTCCCTAATAATAATAATAATAATAATGCCCCCATGTATGCACATAAATTGACCAATTAAGAGGTTATTTTCGTAATAATAATAATAATAATGCCCCCTCCATGCATGCACATAAATTGACTAATTAAATCTTGACAACTCATACTTGACAACTCATATTTGTGGATTTTTTGGTGAATTGATGTGCATACATGGGGGCATTATTATTATTATTACGAATATAATCTTTTAATTGGTCAATTTATGTGCATACATGGGGGCATTATTATTATTATTATTATTATTACGAATATAACCTCTTATTTGGTCCATTTATGTGCATACATGGGGGCATTATTATTATTATTATTATTATTAGGGACCATTTTGATATATTTTAAAGAAGTTAGGGACTAAAATGAGTCAAATTTGCAATTAGGGACTATTTTGATACATTTTGTTCCAATCAGTGGCTTACTTGATATTTAACCCCTTTATAATAGTACATCAAATAGCTTAATTTATTATGGCAGCTGGTCCCTGACAATCGATTGTCAGGGACCGGTTATTTAACAATCACTTTTTAAACCGTTGGATCAACAATCCAACGGCCCCCCTGGATTACAAAAAAAATTCGAAAATTTCCGCGGAGCGTTTCGCGGAAAATTTTCGAGGAACGTAAAATATATATATATATATTTTTTTTTTGTTTCAAAAAAAAAAATATATTTTTTTTTAATCTCAGTCGTTGGATCAACGATCCAACGGCTTAGAAATTGATTGTTAAATAACCGGTCCCTGACAAACGATTGTCAGGGACCGGGACCCATTTATTATATGCAACTTTTCCGTTTACTGAATGATTTGCATTTCAGATGTGCATGTTGACTTATAACTTTGTACGGAATCTATTATCTATTATGTTATTAATAGTCCAACAAGGGTCTATTAATTCATATTTCATAATACATTAAATTGAGTCTAAAATCATGTGACATTTTATTCAATTTAAAATGATTAATTTACCCTTATATTCAATATTTTTTTAAAAATTGTTATTGGAAGGAGTTGAGTTGGATCTCCAAGTTAGCCTACACACATTTTTACCACTAGACCACTCACTCACATGTGTTCCAAGTTATAAACATTATATGTGTGTGTGAGGGTGTGCATGTATGTGTTTTTGTGTGGTTCGATTGAAAGAATATCTTGTATTTTAATTAATGCAACATGTTAACAATTTTTAGTCTTGAATTTATTTTTATATTTATTGATTCTTATTAAAATACATTATATTTATATCAAAACATAAACTAATGCTGCATAATATATCGTTTAGTTATACATTTTTAATTGTAATAATAATATTTATAATTAAAATTTACTATATAATTATAATTTCGTAATACAACCATACCATTTAATATGTGTTTTCAAATAAAAACAAGATGTCTCTTTGTGTGCCGCATGAGCGGGATAATATTTGGATTGATACATATATATGAAATTCACAATATATTTTAAATGAATAATAATCTATTATATATATAATAGCCCAACAAGGGGCTATAATTGATAAGACATTTTATAGGTGTTTTCAGTTATATTTTAATGTTTGTAAGATTTGTTTTAAATTGAAAAGGTAACAAGATGTCTCTTTGTGTGCCGCATGAGCGGGATAATATTTGGATTGATACATATATATGAAATTCACAATATATTTTAAATGAATAATAATCTATTATATATATAAAAGCCCAACAAGGGGCTATAATTGATAAGACATTTTATAGGTGTTTTCGGTTATATTTTAATGTTTGTAAGATTTGTTTTAAATTGAAAAGGTAACGCATTTTAATTTGAAAGAAAATATTAATGATCGAAAGATATGATACGATTTATGTTTTTAAGTGTTTATAAAAATTAATATCTTCAACTAAAAATAAATGTGAAAAAGGTAATCGACTAATTAACATTAATTATATTACTAATTACCATTAATTATATTATGTTATTATTTATTTCCGGTGTATTTATTTTTCTTTATAACGTAGGGTAAATAACTAAATTCACGAAGTATCAAAAAATAGGTACTAAAAAACAGGTACCAAAACTTTTGATGTTTCGACTTTTATATAATAGTATAGATTATTCGCTATCGATGTCAATATTTAGAACTATACAAATAATAGTATAGATTATTCTCTATCGATGTCAATATTTAGAACTATACAAATTATTTATTTGACGAATTTATTGATTTATCAAATATTTATTTACCAAGACATAGTTGATTAAAAGGTAAATTTTTAGAATTTTTTTAAATAATTAAAATATCAATTAAAAAATTATAATAAATTTTAGAAAATAAGTAAAGCTAGAGGCTCGTAATTCGCTAAAAAAAACAACAAACTCATTCAAGTCTGTGGTCTATTTGTTCATTCCAATTAGTACCTTTAGATGAAGTTGTATTTGAAAAAAGAAAGGATGAATTCATTGTCAAAGCACGAACATAAGGCATATGAACAAGTTCAAGTTATGATGATAGAAGTACGAAAAAATATTCTAAAGTGTGATACGCCTGTAGTTATACAAGATATATTCACTCAGTCAATTAGAATTATCTGATGTTTTAAAAGTCTAACGGACAGAGGAAGAGCAAAGGGCAAATGATGCTTAAAATGAAGAAATTAGAAGAAAAGAGATGAAAAAGTTAGAAAGATAGTTTTAATAAGTGAAAGCGCAAGGTCCGAGGAGGGTATTAGAAGATTTACGAAGTTTTTGATTAAAATCAAGAGTAAAACCACACTCGAATGCAATATCTTAAAGTCTATTTAGTTTGTATCTTGAATATTATTGGAGATCCAACTAAATGGATGTATCATTTTCGAAGAAATGGAAGAACGGTTTAGTATTTTAAGTGTTCTGAAAAATCATCTTAATTAGACGATACCCATTAAACACTTGAATTCTATTCTATGACTTATAAAAAAAACTGACATGAGTATTATCAATATTACTCATATTATTTTTCAGATTACAAACTTGAACATACTTAAATAAGTGCACAATAATCATATGTATGCCATTTACAAGCAAAATTCTATTAAAATCAATCACATACTTTAAAATACATTGATTATGCACAATAAAATTTAAAAATACAATTTAATATAGTCACCCGTGCATCGCACGGATTTTTATGCTAGTTATTAATCAGTTGAAGAACACATTGAACATGTGTGGAACTTTAAAATAAAGTTGCAAAAATGTCAACTACATTAGTGGGGGCATTATTGCACAAGGGAATTGAGTACACTTGAAGAGTAAACATTCAGAAGAAGAGCAAACAAACGCATCAGCCTTTACAAAGTTGGCTTTTCTTCGTAGTAGCTTCTTGGACGGAATGCAACCAATCTACTTTCCCAGTTTCTCGCGTCATTTCACGTTCGTGCATCTGAAACTCCCCGCATCTTCTAAGTCCGGATCCTCTTAAAAGAATGGTTTTGGCAGGATCATTTTAATAAAAATAATATTTTTATTTTTATTTTTTTTTTAAATGGGCCTCCAGAAACATTTTTTAATGCAAAAAAAGCAGGTCAGGCTCGCATCTTCCAAATTCAAAACATGTGTCAAATTTACATATTTTTATGTGGGGAATCCTACTTTCTAGGTTAAAAAAATCCAAGGTTAGTGCTACAAACAATCATCAATCATGTACCCTATGTGTGCAGTATTGGAGTCGGAGACTTGGAGCATTTTAAACGTGCTTAAGGTGTTGCTTAATAATTATAATAATTTATTAAATAAATTATTCACTTCAACCAACCACTACATCAAATCATCAATTATCATACAGTTGACAGTACTTTGCAAATAATGAAATGTACACATTAGTTTTTTTTTTTTTTGGGTACAAGGGTGCATTGATTAATGAGTTTAAAATTTTAATAATAAAAAAGTTAAATCAAGATATTTGCATATCGGTTAAACAAAAAAAGAAATATTTGCATAGCTTAATGTTGGATAAACGGAAGTGAGAAAATAAAACATTATATTTTTTAAATTCTGCAAAAGTTCGAATATTTTTGGGAAATTAATCAAAATTTACAAATATGCTAAGGGAAAAAAATCAAAAGTTATACAATAAAATTTCTATAAATTAATATCGTTGGAAGTTGGAACCGGAAAATTTTATTAAGTAATCGAGGTAAAATTTATATTATCGTTATTAAGTTGTGATAAAAAATTCATATTCGAAATATTAATTTATCATAGTATGGAATATTAATTAAATGAGATTTATTGTGTGTTTGGAAGAAGTGGATTTTTATTCCAATTTTGTTGGATAGATTAAATTTCTTATCTTCTCATTCAGTAAAATTCCAATTTTGTTGGATAGATTAGATTTCTTATCTTCTCACTAATTAAAATCTACGATCAAATCTTCCATCCTAAATAAAAAAAAAAGATTCTCAATTTTTATTTCTTTTATTTGCTAAAAGGGTGACATTTTAAGAAAATCTGAGTCCTGGTCTTCTGGAGTTCCACGTCTCTATCCTTAACTCGGTTTGACTCGTAGCCGCAAAAGCTTTCGTCATATACTCCTCCTATTAGTCCTACTCGCTTATAGCCCGTGCAAAGCACGGGTTACTTTTAGGTGGTGTTTGGAAGTTAGAGGTTTGGGATAAAATTAGAGGTTTGGGGGTAGATTAGAGGTTTGACCAAATGAAACCTCTAATGTGAGTGTTTGGTTGTTAGAGGTTTGAGTTAGATGTTTGGGATCAAAAAGCTAATTTTGAAAAAGCTCCTTTTAGGAGCTTTTTCAATTAGAGGTTTGCTATGTGTCACAAAAAGTTATTCAAAAAGCTATTTACCAAACACTTTTATTCAAAACAGCTAATTTCAATCCGCTAGTCAAAACAGCTAATTCAATCCGCTAGTCAAAACAGCTAATTCAATCCGCTATCAGCTAACAGCTATCAGCTAATTGCCAAACAGGGCCTTAATATTTTATAATTTATTTATAATATAATATAATATTATAAATATTGATTTTAATATGTTATTGAAAGAATTCAAACCTTACGTATTTGTATATAATAATTTTTAGTATTAAATATAAATTAATATGTTGTTGGCGGGAATCGAAACTTGGACCTTCTGCATATAACAACTTTTAGTATTTTAGTATTGTTAAATCTAACGGTCATGATCTATTTGAGTTGCTGATCTAACGGTGATAAGTGAGGGATAACCAAAAATGGGGATAACAAAAAATAGGGGGTAACCAACTACAAATTACACCCCCTTTTACTTATTATAATATAGTATAGATATGGGAAAAATAAAAATATACCAAAATCTACCACTAGTACAATATTCTAGAAATTATCCAAAGAGCATAAAGTCAACAATGATAACATCACATTTTCACAAAAAAAATACTACTCCGTAATAATAATCTACTCGCAAGCAAATTATTAAAACGTGTTAGTAGTAGTTTTAATATATCATTTCTGACACCTATAAATAAATATGTTACACACATCTAGCATACATCATCATTGTACCTCACCTTTCTCAACTTCACATTCCTTCTGCTCTCCCAAGAATATTTCAGTACACTATTTATTTTATAGAGATTGATCAAATGGCACTTGCTAAAGAAATCATGGGATTTTCTGTACTGAAAAAATCACCATTTGTCACATCTTCAAACATTCTTTTGTTTAACAGTCATTTCAGTCAGACAAGTGGTAACAGAGTTTGTGTTAATCCAGTTGTTGTTTGTTCAGACAAAAAGAGGTTTCAGAGGACTACTACTCCCCTGGCTGCCATTACTCAGAGTTTGGTCAAGATTGCTCCTGAACTGGCTGTTCAGTTCACGGTGAGAGCTGTGATTACTGTCAGAAATGGTGGCAAGGAAGATTTCAAAGACTCGCTTGTTAAACGTTGGGATTCTCTTACTGATATGGTTAGAAAAAAAGTTGTTTTGCAACTTGTCAGCACTGAAGTTGATTCAAGTAAGCTTTCTTTTATTTATTTGGGTTTTCGAGAATCGCTGAGATTTTTCTCTGAAGTTTTTTCTTGTTAGTCTTATCTATGATTCTATCAGATTTGATACTTATTGTATTATAGATTTCTAATTAAACACATATCCGGTATATTCCGCTACCTCTACGGATATTGGTCTCGTAAAGTTTATCTGCATGATGTTTTCGGACGTAATTGTTTCAAATACATATAAAATTCAGTAATTCATTTTTTTTTGTAGCTTCTTAGTAATTGTGATTGATTTTGGATATTATGTTGGAATGTTGCAGGAACTGGAACACCAAAGAAAAGCAGGGAAACTGTGCTGAAGGACTGGTCTGAAAAATCAAATGTGAAAGAGGAGATAGTGAATTACACAGCAGATTTTGTGGTGGACTCGAATTTTGGAGTGCCAGGGGCAATCACAGTGGTGAACAAGAATCACAAGGAGTTCTTTGTGGTGAGTATCACCATTGAAGGATTTGCCTGTGGTCCGGTTCATTTCCCTTGCAATTCATGGGTTCAATCCAAAAAAGATCTTCCCGGGAAAAGAATCTTCTTCTCTAATCAGGTAATTAGAATTAATAATGCCCATTTCACTAAAATTGTTTCTTTCATATAGTATCTTTTTTTTTTCCCTTCAAATTGCTGATACCTGAATGTCTTTTATTATCTCAATTGAATATAGTTGATGGTAAAATTTGGATTATCTTATTCGAATAGTTTACTGTTAGTTCTGCTTTCAATCAGTCAATTTATTTTTTATAGACACTCTTCTGTGAAGGTACTAGAACTTGGTAGGATTGAACCATTCATGCCAAACCATTTTGAACTTTTATAATTGTTCACCACTGAAAATCCCCAAGTTCTTTCTACCTTTCTCTCTTAACAGGTTCTCGATTTTCCTTCTGTCTTTGTATTTCTTTGTGAATTAGTGTACTTTTCAGTCTAGAACCATTCGGTATTTCAGTCAAGAAGACGAGAACAGGGTAACTTAGATAGCCAGATATCAGAATGGTCTTTGTTAGTGATTATACCTTGTTATACAGATAAAACCATAATTTTGACTAACTTTGATAGTCAGATATGAGAATGATCTTTGTCAGTGATTATACCTTGTTATACAGATACAACCATAATTTTGACTTCAATGTAAACAACTAAGTTGCTATTCGGGGCATTGAATCAAAGTCAACAGTGCTCATGTATGGACCCTTTGATGGTGTTTTTGATCAAATATCCCAACATTGTATGGTTTCCTGGGCCATGTAAATAGGAGTGTATTAATTGTTGCCACTGTGATCATCATCAACTTGTTAATTGTAGGAAGACTGTACATTGAAATACTCTTTATTCTCTTTTTTTTTTTTTTTGACAGTTACTAAAAATATTTACGATTTTCTGAATGAACAGCCGTATCTGCCAAGTGAAACACCAGCAGGGCTTAGAGCATTGAGGCAAAAAGAGCTGAGAGATTTGCGAGGTGATGGCAAAGGCGTTAGGAAATTGTCAGACAGGATATATGATTATGATGTGTACAATGATTTGGGAATTCCTGATAGGGGCATTGACTTTGTTAGGCCAACACTGGGAGGCGAGAAAATCCCATATCCAAGACGCTGTCGCACTGGTCGCCTTCCATCCATTAGTGGTAAGTAGCACTAACCTGAACATCAGCATGATTGAGCTCAATGGTATTTTTTGAATTTTTGTTTTTCTGATTTATGATAATATGAAAAGAAAACTGAAATATTGTTCCTACTGAAGCATCATCATACATTCTAGGTTTTTATGTTGCAGACTTGCAGCAGTCCTGTACTAAAGGTTTATTTTGCACTACATTGTTAATTTAAGTGTTTGGGCTTTTTTCATACAGATGAGCATGCAGAGAGCCGAGTGGAGAAGCCATTGCCTATGTACGTGCCACGAGATGAACGGTTCGAGGAGTGTAAAGCAAACACATTCTCATTTAGTAGGTTCAAGGGCATGCTCCACAACTTGCTTCCAGCTATATCGGCAAAATTCTCACCAAAGAACCCCAACTTTAAGGGGTTTGAACAGATTGACAACCTCTACAGTGACGGTCTTTTCCTCAAGCTAGGGCCGCAAGATAAAATTTTGGAGAAGTTCCCTAAGCTGAAGGGATCAAGGCATGCTTATCTTCTCAAATATGACATCCCCAAGATAATTTCACGTAAGCATTAGTCTCCTTATGATCTTTTTGTAATTCAACAACCAAGATTTAAACTTAATTTACAACTGAGCTGCAATCTGCAATAACTACAAAGAACCTATCATGTCTACCAATATTACAGTAAAGGTTTTCCTTGTATCTTAGAAAATCACAATCACCTTCTGTCAGCTGTAGCCTGTGAGCTGTAAATTGTAATGGTTTTTCTTGATAGCACCAATTGTAAATCTAAATATGAATGCTGTCAGTAACTTCTCATTTGCATTTGCAGAGGACAAGTTTGCATGGTTGAGAGATGACGAATTTGCTCGCCAATCAATAGCAGGGGTTAACCCTGTCGCCATCGAAAGACTAAGAGTTTTCCCACCTGTGAGCAAGCTTGACCCTGAGATCCATGGTCCTCAAGAGTCTGCTCTTAGAGAGGAACACATTGCTGGCCAACTTAACGGCATGACAGTGCAGGAGGTAATTAGTAATCACCTAATTTTTTTTCTTAGGAATAATAATATTGAAATCTTAACGGAGAACTAATCCAAAAGACTGTAGAATATGTACAATAGTCCCTAAGTTATCCGACTCAGTCTTAGTTTGTATCTTTTTGGTGATTTTACACAGGCTTTAGAGGCAAATAAACTGTTTATCGTGGACTACCATGACATCTACCTACCGTTTATCGACCAAATCAATGCCCTTGATGGTCGTGCAACATATGCAACACGCACCATCTTTTTCTCAACTCCTGCAGGCACTCTCAAGCCTATTGCTATTGAACTTAGCTTGCCTGGTCCTTGTTCCAGGTCAAAGAGAGTAGTAACACCTCCAGTAGATGCCACTACCAACTGGTTATGGCAGCTTGCGAAAGCCCATGTGTGTTCCAATGATGCTGGAGCTCATCAACTCGTATATCACTGGTAAGCAGTAGCATTCTCTTCTACATCCATTCTTTCTTTGCTTCCCATATATGAGGCGTTGAATTGAATTAGTCTGGCAATATATACAGGCTCCGTACACATGCCTGCACAGAACCATTTATCATTGCGGCGCATAGGCAACTGAGTGCAATGCACCCTATATATAAGCTTCTTGACCCACACATGAGATACACCCTTGAGATCAATGCCCTGGCTCGCCAGAATTTGATCAATGCTGATGGTGTTGTTGAGTCATGCTTTACTCCTGGTCGCTATGCCATGGAGCTTAGTTCGGCTGCCTATAAGAATTGGCGCTTTGATTTAGAGGGACTTCCTGCAGATCTCATCCAAAGGTAAAACTCTTGCAAACAAATCTTAATTACTTTCAGCACCTACAGTACATTGGATTATCACGAGTTCATCAGTTTGCAATGGAGGCATGTTAAAGATTGCGTTTGCAAATTTTAAAATGAATTATTTGTACAAGTATTATGAAGATATATCATGTAAAATATGAAACTGCCCATCTCGAGACATTTTTGGCAGTTCAATTAATATTTGTTCATTTTCAGGGGCATGGCAGTACCAGACCCAACACAGCCCCATGGTTTGAAACTCCTACTCGCCGACTACCCATATGCTGCTGATGGACTTCTAATCTGGGACGCTATCAATAACTGGGTCCGCACCTATGTGAATCATTACTACCCAGACTCTGATACAGTCTGCAACGATAGGGAGCTCCAAGCTTGGTATGCAGAATCCATAAATGTAGGCCATGCTGATAAGCGTTCCGAAAGCTGGTGGCCCAGATTAGACACTAGCGAAGATCTCACTTCCATAATCACCACCCTAATTTGGCTTGCATCTGCTCAGCATGCTGCATTGAACTTTGGTCAGTATCCTTATGGTGGTTATGTTCCAAACCGGCCACCACTTATGCGGCGATTAGTACCTGATGAAAATGACCCTGAATATGCCAACTTTGTCTCTAATCCCGAGAAATATTTCCTGGCTTCAATACCTAGTATGTTGCAAGCAACGAAGTACATGGCTGTGGTGGATACTCTGTCAACTCACTCAGCAGATGAGGAGTACATTGGGGAGAGAAGTAATCCCTCTATCTGGTCCGGAGATGCAGAAATCATCGAGGCATTTTACAAGTTCTCAGCCAAGATCGGACAGATAGAGAAAGAAATCGAGGAAAGAAATCGTGATCCAAAACTGAAGAACAGATGTGGTGCTGGAGTGTTACCGTATGAGCTGCTCACACCTAGTTCTGGTCCAGGAGCAACAGGTAGAGGTATTCCCAATAGTACAACTATATGAAAACCTAGTTAGGTAGCTGACTTTTCAATCTTGTAAAGTTACATATGGGATGGCTGTAATCAGGGCTAGTTAGGGTATAATAAATTTTCTTGAACATAGGTATCGAAAGTGGTTTTATGATCTATGAAAATGGAAGAATATATATTTGAATTGAAGGTGTATGGAAGCATGCAATAAGCGGATAGACAGGACTTGGTGACTGCTAAGCTGTATCTGCTTCGAATAAACCTCGAAAGTCAGTGTACAAGCTCCTGCTGATACTGATTGTTACGGCAAAATTAAATACCTAAAATTGTAGCTCTTTAAGACTTTAATTGCCAACAAGATTCAAAATCCTATTGAAGTGCGGTCAAGGACTGATTAAACAGAGAAAATCAATTCCCAGCAAGTAAAAACATTGGAAAACAACTGAACAAGCCAATCTCAAAAAAAAAAAAAAAAAAGGTTGCGAAAAATATGAGAGGTCATTCCCCATCTGAATATAAGTCACTTGGGAATGTTCTGTATCAGGGCAACATATCATCTTAATGGTTTCATCACTCACGTCAAAGACAACAACACTATTATACTTGGTAAACCACAAAGCCCCCTATGCTCAGGCCAGGAAAATCTACAGGACCAAACGTGTAACTTCCACTAATCCTTTTCCATGAATTTTCAGTTCCAAGTTTTTGTACATACCAAGAACATTCAGCATTGTACCGCTGAATAGCATACGTACACCAACTTTAGTTCCCCTGAGCGACGATCACGTATTACACTAAAATTGAGCATTCCACTACATCTTGCCTTGTATATAGGCACCACAACAGTCTAAAGATTTCAACAATTTGCGCAGTAACAAGATTCATAACATACTCAGCTTTGGTGACATAATTATAAAACAGGCAGACACCTTGGTAACTGGAATACAGAATGCCTGGGAGTGGGCGTTCTAGCTCGAATTCTGTAACTTCAACGTTGCCATTAATTGTTAGACTATTTTTGAATAAAAATTATTATATTTTTTATTATTTGATTTTGTAACTCATGGTTTTAATTTTGTAACTCCTATATTTAATATTTGGTGGAGGTTACAAAGTTATTAGCTTGGGGGTTACAAAGTTAATGTATTGAGGGAGTTACATTTTTTCACTCCTATATAAGGAGGCCTTGGCATCTTTGTTTGACACTAAAAAAATCCCCTAGTCTATCTTTGTTTTCCTTGCATACTATTTAGAGTTTTAGGTTCATTTCCGTGTGATAGAGCGGTATTTATTCGGTTCGTAGAAGGTGGGTTTTCTAAGTGCTTGTAAACCACCTTTGTTCGTTGTATCCTGGGAGACGGAAGCCATTCATCCTTCAAGCACCACACGGAAGGGGCTAATCTGTTTTAAGGAGAGCGTGGTTTTCACATGACTCGAACATTCTTTCGGTATTTTCTTGTTATAATCTTGATTTCAAGTACAATCTTTTACAATACTTCCTACAAGTTTAAAACAGATTACATAATTTATTGGTTTATCTATAAACTGATTTGTATGGTTTTTTATTTCGGGAGTATAGTAATTTTGATTTGCAACTTTATGATTTAATTGCATATGCATGTAATGTTTTGTTCACATGAATGTTAAAATCTTATGTTTATTCAGGATTCTTGTCGTTTTGTTTTGCTAATGTTTTGATCTTGATAAATATCTGATTATTTGCCTGCCTTATTTTTTTTTTTCCCCGGTTGTATTTAACATGAGCATGCATGCGCTTATTGATTAGTTTTACATGTTTTAATTAGCAATACCAAGTTTATACTGTATCCTGTAATGTTGGAGTAGTATTGCATATTTACATTCTTATTACCTGATTAAATATGTTTCATGGCTAGGCAGTAATATTGTCTAGAGAGATTTGTAGGTGCTTGTTAATTTTGTAAGTTCATGTTTTGGTAAAAATATTTTAAAAAGGCTGTAACGGGTTTTCCATTATGAGTTTTCTATTGTGTTTTTAGGTCTCAAACCGTTTCATATTAGATTTTTTCTTTCTTTTATGCTAGAATAATGCTAGGGGCACCAAATTTAGTCCCCAAAATTTTTCCCAAATACATGTGGCCAATCCTGATTTGTTGTAATAATAAATGGGCCCCATGTATTCACACCAACAACACCAATTAAAAAGATCCATACTGCCACATCAGCCATGCCATGTCATTTGGTGACAATTTTTTGTACCAAATTTTGGTGTCTCTAGCACTACTCTTTATGCTATCAGCCTTGCTTCTATAAATGGTCATCAGCTTATTTAAAACAATGTCTTGCATCCATGTTTAAATATAGTAATATATATATATATATATATATAGGCCTTTACTCCATAAAGAACATTCTTATATAAAGAACAATAAAGAACACTATAAATCATTTATTCCAATAGATCCATTGGCCCCGCCAGGGGCACCCAATACAAAAAGTTCTTATTTTTTTAGGCTCTATCCATCCAATGACGTCATCGATGAACAGTAAAATTTTCAATTTTTTTTTTTTTTTTTGCTGGATGGATAGAGCCTAAAAAAATAAGAACTTTTTGTATTGGGTGACCCCGCCAGGGGCAATGGATCTATTAGATATGAGGTGTTCTTTGTTGTTTTTTATTTAAAGTGTTCTTTATGGAGTCCAACCCTATATATATATAGGTTTTTGCTCAAATACAAACTAACCCTTAACTACAAACTACAAACTAAATCCTGATCATTGATTTATTTTAACTGCTATTTAATCTCAGCCGTTCAACATTTATTAATTTTAAAAAAATAAAAAAGACAGAGATTACGTAATTAACTCTAACAGATTCCGTTTCTCTCACTTCGATGCACATCTCTCTCTCCCTTGTCTCTCTCCTCTCTTTCTCATCTCTATCTTCTCGCTCTTCTCAGCTTTTCCATCACTGAATCTCGCGTCACTAACTCGCATCTTTAATCTCTCTACTGTGCTGTACTCATCTCGATTCCTGTGGATCTTTGCAAAAGTTTTGGCTTTTTTTATTGATTTTTTGAATCTGTTTCATCAGATATCATTCAAGATGATTACGAATGATTTGGCTAAAATTAGTGATAATCAAGGTAAAATTAGCTTTCGTCTTGCTCGTATGTGTGTTTTTGCTCAAAAATATTTGTTGTTTTTGTGTTTGAAATCGGTTTTTTGTGATTAAGAGAGTTTAATATGTTATAATCGGTGTTTCAAGCTTATTACCACTGTTTTTGACTAAAATTAGTTATAATTTTAGTCACTGTTTTCACCCTGCTGATATGTGTTTTATTACCACTGTTTTCACCATGCTGATATGTGTTTTATTTATGCTCATATGCTTTTCGTATTTTGATTGTCTTCTTTTGTAGTGATTGATCTTGTGTTCCGCTCATATGTTATTTTTAGTGTAAATTTTCATCAATCATCATTTTTATTGTTATTTTTTGTTTAATTAGTCTTTTGGAGCTGTGTGATATTGTATACATTTGATATAGTTACTGATTTCATTTGATATATTTACTGATTTCATTTGAAATCCTGATTTTATATGGTTCTCATTTTTACTGATTTTATGTTCATTCAGGTTCAATTTGTGGTGATGGATCTCGTATTAGTACTGAAGTTAGTAATAATGTTAGTACTGGTGGTTGTTCAACTGAAAGTGAGGGCTCCATAAGTAGCTACTTGTTGTCTCCCGGTGGTAAGAGGTATTTTATACCTACTGTCGATGCGAATTTTGTTCCATTCTGTGACCAGGTCTTTGAAACTTTAATCCAAGGTTACAAGTTTTATAAACATTATGGTATATTAGGTGGATTTGATGTTCGTAAAGGGACTGAAAAGAAAGATGATGACGAACATGTTATTCTTAAACAGTTTGTCTGCAACAGAGAAGGTTTCAATGATTTTGATTTAGGAAGTTCTGATGTTAGTTCTAGTAAAGATGTAAAGGGAAGGAGGACTCTGTCACGCAGGTGTGGTTGCAAAGCAAAACTTGTTTTGAAGATTAATAGGGATAATATGTTCTTTGTGCGGTCTTTTATTGAACAACACAACCACCCTCTAGTTCCTGAAAGTGGTAGGCAGTTTTTAAAGGCTAATAGGGAGATGACAGTTGGGTTGAGAAGTATTGTTTTCGATGCTTCAAAAGTAAATATAGGTTGTAGCAAGGCATTTTGCCTTGCGAAGGAAATGTATGGTGGTTATGCTAATGTAGGGGCAACGCTACGCGATTTCAGAAATTTTGATCGAGATTTGAAAATGTATGTTGGTGAGAGAGATGGTCAGATGATGATAGATAAATTCAAGGTCATGCAAGAGACTAGTGAGTCATTCTATTATGCTTATGAAGTGGATTTCGCTGGACACTTAACCAAGCTTTTTTGGGCTGATGCAATTGCTCGAAAGAATTTTGAACTTTATGGTGATGCGGTGTCATTTGATGCAACCTTTGATACAAACAAGTAAACCAATCTATTTTAATTTTATTTAGTAAAATAGACTTGTAGCATATAAATTATAATCTGTACATTTGTTAGTATATAAATGTAGTGATTTGTGCAGTACATAATAGTGATTTTCTATTGTTTCTTTTTCTGATTTTGTGAATTTTGTGCATAACTTATTAGTGGTTTTATTATTCTTAGTGATTTCCTGATTTTCTTTCCTATTTATGTACCAGTTTCTATATTATATTTTTAGTCGCTTTGTGAATATGTTATTATTGATTGTGCAAATTCTATTTTTTTTATAAACATGACGAACTCTGGTTTTTTTGAAACTTTTATTATTGCTTGTTTAAATTTAAGCATTCTGTTTTGACAGTTGTATTTATTTAAATTTATTTTTCAGGTATGACATGATTTTTGCTCCATTCACTGGTGTCGATAAGCACGACAGATGTGTTACATTTGCAGCTTGCCTATTATCACAAGAAAGTGTTGCAGATTATAGTTGGGCTTTTCATCATTTTTCAAAGGCCATGGGACGGTATCCTGTTGTTATTGTTACTGATCAGTGTGCTGCTATGAAGGTAGCTATTCGTGAATCATTTTCTGCTGTTAATGGTTTGGTTGCTACTAAGCATCGTCTTTGTATGTGGCACATTATGGAAAAATTTCCTCTGAAGGTATACTTTTTAACTTTGTGTATTTTTTAGCATTCCCAAAATAATTGTTAACAATTGGTTTTGCTTTTCATTTTGTAGTTGGGTAATCGTCTATGTAAAGAAACTGATTTTATGGAGAAAATGAAAGTCTATATATGGTCATCTATTTTAGAGATTGATGAGTTTGAAAAAGGATGGGAAGCTGTTATAAAAGAGTTCCAATTAGAGGATAACAAGTGGTTGTCAGATATGTATGATATAAGATCTTTGTGGATTCCTGCATTTTTTAGAAATGAGCCAATGTTTGGTTTGATGAGAACAACTTCAAGGTCGGAGAGTGAGAATTTTTTCTTTTCACAGTTTCATAAACAAGGGGACACCTTATGTGAGTTTTGGTTGCGTTTTCAAAGTGCAATGGATAGGCAGAGGAATGAAACTGCTAGGTTGGATAATGAGTCAAATTCAAGCCTGCCTACTACATTGTCTACATGGTATATTGAAGATGATGCAGCTGATTTATTCACACGTGCAATTTTTTACAAAGTTCAAGACGAAATAATGGCATCTTGTTTGGATATGCAAATCAAGCGTATGAGTGAAGAAGTAGAGGGGGTTACTCATCTTGAAATTAGGGACGTCAAAGTGAGAGATAAATTGTTTAAGGTAACATTTCATATACTACTTATTTTATGATGCATTTATTTCTTTTTACTCGGATATCTTGTGATTAACTCGTATATTAAAAAACTGATTACAAAATTATTAATCTACTTTTTTTGCAGGTTTCTGTTAGTAGAAATCATGGAGTTTGTTCTTGCAAGAAGTTTGTTATGTGTGGAATTGTTTGTCGACACACATTTTGTGGTTTTAAACAAATAGGAGTTACTAAGTTTCCTAGAAGTCTTGTGCTAAATCGCTGGATGAAAATAGCTGAGAGTGGAACTTCACCAAATTCAGTGTCCGTCTCTAATGACTACTTTAAGATGGAGCAGGTTTCTTCGAAATTGACAGAGATTTGGTTTGATTTTCGTCAAGCAGTTAATAAAGCTGGAGTTCAGTTAGATAGGCTAGATTATGTGCACAAAACAGTAAAGCAACTGAATACTGATCTTGAAAACCAATATGGGAGTTTTCCTGATTTTACAAAGAATGATCACATGGCTGCTATGATTGGTGAACAACCAGTTGGAGAAGTTTCTATACTTGTTCCAAAGCTTTGCAGAAACAAAGGAAATTATTTTAAGAAGAAGAGGCTGGTCAGTGAAAGAGAGAGGGCGCTCAACAAATCGAAGAAAAGAATTCGAAAATGCAACATATGTGAGGCATTAACTCATGATGCTAGAACTTGCCCAGATAAAAATGGAGAGACAACAGCGAATAAGAAAGGAGCTGCGAATAAGAAAAGCAAGGCAGCTGAGGCCACAACAAAAAAGAAATGAGAGTCTGAAGCAAATGTTGTTAATTGACCTTGATGTTTTTACTAATGTAGTGAACAATATTTCTTTACTGGTTCAAAAACTTTGTTTTGTATTACAAAACTTCATTTCAATTGATATTTGGTATCATGGATACATTAATTAATTGTTTTACGATTACCTGTGATTAAATTATTTTTAATGTTTTTTAAAGTTACGGACATATAACTATACTGATTAGTGCTTTACCTTTCACTGATTTTATTGGTATAAAATACTGATTCTATATGTGATTCTATACTGATTTTTATAAGTTAGTGTAGTTTATAAAAATGATTTTATAAGTTTTTTTTAGAGTAGTGTTTTTTTTATACAACAATGCTGTATATTCTAGCGTTTGGGGGGGGGGGGGAAACGTGACATTTTGTGGTGTTTTTGGGGAAAACGTCTCATTGTGTTTTGGGTTTTTTAGTTTTTTTCCACCTTCAAATTAGTGTTTTGAAAAAAAAAATGCTACACGAAGTAGCGTTTGAACAAAAAAAAAAAGGAGAACGCTACACGAAGTAGGAAATGTTGTTAACTTCATTTCAATTGATACTTGGTAGTATGGATACATTAATTCATTGTTTTACTATTACCTGCACTAGGGACCAATTATTCATAAGAAAAATGCTAGAGGTACCAAATTGGGGTACCAAAAATTATTACCAAATGACATGGCATTGATTTGATTGGCTATAATTATAATGGGCCCGCCAGGGCCAACCAATTAAAACATTTCAAAATGACAAGTAGTTGGTGCCATGTCATTTTGTAACAAAATTTGGTACCTCTAGCACTACTCTATTTATAAAGCCCTTCTTTTTCACAAGCAAAATATCATGTTTTCAAAATATTGTAGTTTCCATTTTTGGCTCAGCTTTTTTCGAACATATCATGGAATAAAGTCATTACCTTCTTAAAATACCCAAGTTTTCTACTGATTAATGCTTTACCTTTCACTGATTTTATTGGTATAAAATACTGATTCCATATATGTGATTTTATTGTGGTTAGGTTTGTAATAGATCAAAAACTGATTTCACTCTTTATTTTTTATAGCACTATGTCATTGTAGTTCAATACAAATGTGCACTAAACATTTATAGAACTAAACATTTATAGAACTAAACATTTATACAAATGTGGAGAAGTAAGTTATTACTGTCCACTCATCATTAATCAAGTTACATTGTAGAGTGTGTACTGTTAGTGTAGGAAAGGATTGCTTCATATCCAGCATAAAGAGATTTAATAGCTTACTATATATGTCATTGTAGTTTTAGGTCATACTCACTGTATAAAAGTTGACATCATAGTTGATCCCAATTAAAAATAATAGTCAATCACAAACATAGAACGTAAAATAGTACTATCAGTGTTTCACAATGAAATACTAGAAATGTGACTTAAAAGAAACGATTGTATCAGTGTTTCTTATGCATTTTCAAATCTAGTGGTCAGGTTTTTTGCAAATGTCACAGTCTTCTTCTCTTTGTCGATTGGCTGAGCAGTACGAAATTTTGTGCATCCTACCTTCATCAAAGTCTCTTGTGCAGCATCTTTAAACATGCCTTGCGCCTCATTAATGATTTCATCTCGTTTTTCATTAATCTGCGATGACAGGATGGCATTGTTGTATTTCGTTCGAAGCTTAGCCAATTGCCTATATTGACCACACTGCAAATAAAAGGTAAACATGTATCAGTAAAACAGCCTGCAAAAATAGAGATAAACATACAAAACTTACCTCTTCGCACCTTTCCTACACTAACAGTAAACACTCTACAATGTAACTTTATTAGCTGATTACTGGACAGTATCAGTAAAACATGTATCAGTAAATATAAAAAACTTACCCCTTCGCTCCTGAAACCAATTTCCCAATTTTTGATATCTCCTTTATAGGTTTCCATATGTCTCATAAGAAATATACCACAGTCAACTGAGTTTTCTTTAGTCTGCCATGTCATTTCCAAGCACGAAGCCTCTAACTTCCGAATTGATTTTGCTAAATTTGGCAAACCCTTCGATTGCAAATATTTGCAAAAGTGAGTGTGCTGCAATTTTGATAAAAAAAAACGACAACTTGTCAAAAGTCAACAATTAAAATATATAATCAATAAACTTAATTATGATAACCTACATAAACTAAACCCAAAAAAATATAAGAATAATTTTTTACCAAAATTTTGGGTGTTTTTCCATAATAGACATTTTCATCATCTTCTCGCAGAATGTTATCAATGATTTCAAATGCTGGATTCTTCAAGTTGTAGCAAATCAAGTAGAAATGCTGGTGTGCATATATAGGGAAGAAAACCTATGAAGTTACAGAAAATACCAGTAAATTACATAAGATTGTATAACATAAAAATTGTACAGATGTATAGCAAAGATTCAATTTTTTTTACCATGTCCATATTTTTCATTTCCTTTCCAGGGTATTTACTGAGCAAATCGTCCATGTTACTGCAAAAGATTTGATATGTGGCATGCAATTTCTTCTTTTCATCAAAGCTCCAATTCTGCATATATACAATGTGAAATGTTAGTATAGTAAAAAATTTGGAAGATAATAAGAAAAAAAAGGTTTTATTTTAGTACCAAACCACCAATGGTACAAAACAGACGCATTGGCGACTCATCTGCTTTGTAATTCTCATTGTCATTTAGAATTGTTGACCAAGTGTCAATTACTGAGTAGTACAGTTTTTTGTTGTTATACATTGTTTGAATATGCTCCCTTATACATCTCACCCCCTTCCAAGCAAACACCTCTTCCCTATAAAACAAAAATTACAATTTTAGCAATTAAGATTGATATAAATCATAAAATGAGTGTTGAGAATCACTTACATTTTATCTCTATTCTGTAACATCATGTATCTCCAAAATACAATGTCATCATTTGTGTATTTGCCATTAATGTCGATTACTCTTTCAATATAAGGTGACTTGGCATATGGACCCAACTTTATTTGTCTTGTGCTCTTCTCTCTCAGTAATGGCTTAGGTGTCACAAAATCAGTGTCATGATAATCAACTTTATCTTTTTCGTGTTCTTTGTTGATATCATGACATACTTGCTGCACAATTTCTTTGTTGAAATCAGGTTCGATCTCAGGTCCAAGTGAGAATGAAGGAACAAAGCCATCACTTGTTCTTCTCTTTGCAGGGAACATTATAGACATTTCTTTCATACCTTCTTCTGAATGCAAAAATTCAATGATCTCTAGTTGAGCGAAAATTTTTGGATCCAAGTCAAAATCATCATCAATAACAAACAATTTCTGAGCTTCTGGAGTTTTCTGTTGTCCTTGGACTTTCTTATCTGATTTTTCTTTTTTATTCGGACAGAATATATCATTGTATACCTCTTGAATAATATGAAGCTGTTCATTAGATGGATAATTTTTCATTGCTTCCATCATTTCTTTTTCAAAATGTGTCTTGCCATTTATTAGTTCAGAAGCCATCAGACGTAGCATCTCCACAGCATCCTGAGAATTAAGACCACCAAAGAAATACATAACCAATTCCGTACAAAGTATAGCGAATATAATCACAAAATAAAACAGAAATGAAAACGAAAACAAAATAAAACACTCAACTCAGCAACACAAACAACTCGGCAGCCTCGGCAACACAAACAACACAAATAACTCAGCAAAACCAGAAGAAACTAACCCAATTCATTACAATGAGTCAACTCGGCAAACAACATAATACATCGAACTCATAAAATAGCATATGAAATTCAATGATCCGTAAGAAACTCAATTCAAACATATTAAATGAACACAGGGAAACTATCAATCTACACTACAATTAATCAAAACAGGGGAAGGGGGTTTTGAAGCAAGGGGAGAAAGGCTGAGAAATCGAATATATGTTATATTACATACATAACCAATTACTAATTTTTGATGCATCAATCAAAGAAATACACTGCATGAATCAGTAAGAATATATACACCCAATCAGTAATATGTTCTGTATAAATTTGTCAAATCTATGGCATATATCAAGCATATATCAAGACTCTATTCTATCTTCCTTGTCTAATAATGATAAAAATTCGACTTTACAATTTATATTCTTGTCATAACACAGAGAAGGGGAAAATATACTGATTATACCTTTTCTTTACATTGTGCATCATCTTCTACATTGAGATTTTCTCTGTCTTCATTCTCAGAAAAACGTTTATCATAATCAACATCAGTGCCAGATCGCATCCGATTGCTATCATGCTTCTGTTTATTTGGCCATGTACCCCACTGCCCACACTCTTTTCTATCGTCAATTCCTTTCTCATGTTGACCCCATTGTCCATCATCATTTCGAGCATCAGTTTTTTGAAACTGATTGCTATTTTGCAACCAGTCATCATAATCAGTTCCAGTATTTTCTTGGTGCCAATCATTCCACTGACTACTTTCATACAAGTCATCATTATGAACATTCTGTTTCAAAAAATAGGAATGTAAATTATAATTTTACATTATGTATTTTGAAACAGAATACTATTATATAATTGAGATCCTACATTTATATTGTTTTTTTACCTTATCTTGCGGCCATTCAGACCCTTCATTATCATTATGGTTGTCGCTATTAAATTGATCATCATCATGATTCTGTTGATATGAAATTAAAATAATTATACATGATTAATTCAATTATTGCTTAATCAAGTTAGGTACTAAATTCTCTATTATTTTTTGATTAATCATCATGAAGGATGGTACTAATTTCTCCCTTAATTTACTGATTTATATACTACGAAGAAATGATAAAAGTAATACAAATTAATGATAGACTTTTACCTTATCGTGAGCTGGACTTTTTCGTTCTTGAGGTAGACTTTTTTGTGCTTGATCAGGACTTTTTTGTGATTGAGAAGACTGTGAGAAATGTTCCCTTAGTGAAACTAGGATTTGACCCTGTCCAAATTCTCCAGTTAGAACCTCAAGTGCTTGCCTTTCTTTTAGTTTCTCTTCTGTCCATCCAGTAAACGAGGGATATTTCCTAGCAACAAAAGTCTTGCCTCTATGCATCACCCGATCAACATAAAACAACTACAAAACAGAGTTGAAAATTTTCTATTATTAGTAAATATACTAAATAATCATGTATATAAGAGGCAAGACAAATTTTACATTTATGAAGTTTAAGGATTATCTTACGGTAAGAAAAATTTGTGAGCCCCCAAAGAACTCTGATGCAGTTCGATTCCAACTTTCTTTTGCAGTCACTAGATTTTCAATCAGAAATTTAGCCCAGTTGTGTGTCACACAACTATCAATATCTTCAAATGTCAAAAAGTATCTGTCAACATACGAATGTGTACTTGTTCCTATGAGAACATTTGATAGAACAGTCAAAAAATTTAGCTTAAACAATTCTGTTGCTCTAGTTTCCGCTCTAACTCTCTCAAGAACCATAGCTGTTGTTATTTGACCTTTCGGAAACTGAGCTACCCATTCTTTCGCCCTTCTTGAAGTTGTCTCACTGTCTTTTTGGACTATTGGTTTCCCTCCATATGTTAGTCCAAGCACATCAAAGACATCTTCTTCAGTGATGTATATGTTTCCATTCTCAACTTTTAACGACACACTCATATGGTCAAATATTTGAACAATCCTTGATGAAAGTTTAGATGGTAACATCTCCAATTGAAACTTAAGTAAGGCCTCAAAACCAGCTTTTTTCACCCAAACTTTCTGCTCATCAGTAAGGAAATACACCATTTCGCTAAAAAGTCTGGGAGAATTCCTAATTATGGCTTTCTTTTCATTCTTTCTTTCCTATAAAAAAACAATAATAAAAAAAATAAGAATATTTAAATTTGTAAAATATTTAATCTTTGAGGCAATCGACTAATTGCCAAAATATTGCCAAAATTTGTTACCTCGTCATCCAGATTTCTGTTTCTTTTGTAGATATGTTTTCTCTTTTTGGGTTGTTCGTCATTTTTTATGAATCTCTACAAGTACAACAAATGTTAAAAAGTTAATATAAAACAGAAGATAAAGAATTAGTGATTCCTGATGGATACTAATTTTAAATACATACCTTTCGAGTAAACTTTGTTTTCTTCATTTTCTCTACAGCTACCTCTTCTTCAGATGGAGGGTTATCAGTAGCCTGACCTTCAGTTTGAAAATTATCAGTAGGCTGTTTTTCAGTAGCTTCATCTTCATCTTCATCCTATACGTTAAAATAGCACACAAGAATAAAAAAACCAAAGAAAATGAAATCAGTTTTTGATCAACTACAAACCAAAGTTAAATAAACTACACTAACTTATAAAATCATTATAGAATCACATATAGAATCAGTACTTTATACCAATAAAATCAGTGAAAGGTAAAGCATTAATCAGTATAGTTACATATCCGTAACTTTAAAAAATGACAGTGACAATCAATAAATCATTAATTAACGATAAGGTTGACAATGACATGCTGCTCAGGGTTGAGTAACTTTCCTTCCACTAAAATATAAAACATATAACTTATAAAATTATTATATAATCAGTATTATTATAAAATCATTGAAATTTTAAAGCATTAATCAGGGGAGTTATATATCTGCAACTTTAAAAACTTTAAAATTACACTATCATCAGACAAGTAGATAAGTTTATATGGTGATTACCATACTAACAGGACTTAGATCAGGTCTCCTTGACTTTGTTTTGATCCTTTTATGTATTTCATCAAAGCTCCTTACTCCACTTTCTGGATTCTTTGTACCTATTTAAAATAAAATTCAAAAACTAGATACATCATATACAGTAAGTTTACAAGTACAAATGCAAATATGTACTCACTGAACCATCAATTTTTACCATGTGATATTTGTTCATTAGCCATCAATTCTTCTTTATAACTTTCTGGATCACTTGATTCTACTAGATCTATTGGCTCTCTGATCGTATTTCTTGGTAGACTTAATTGTTTAAGTCTACCACTTCTACGTGGTGTTATTGTAATACCTGCAATATCATATGGTAACAAAAAACAAAGTAGTAAAATGTAAAGACAAAAACACAAAGATTAGTAATTTTCATGTAAATAAATTATAAATAAAATGAGAAAGACAGATAATGAATAACAAAACACAACAGTAAAAAAAACAATATAATGATAATTGAATTAATCATGAATAATTATTTTAATTATCATTATTCATAGTAAAACATAGACTACAATAATATACAAGACAGAGCACTATATACATAATCGATTAGTAAATCAAACTATCACGAAAGGCTCAACACTGTAACCATCAATCTTGTAGTAACAAGAGTGTCTAATTTATAACACATCTACTGACTCAAACAATAAACAGCATAACACTAAAATGAATAAAATACAATCATATATTCAACACATCAAGATAACATACAATAAACAGAGCTACATCTACTGGCAGCATTCTAGCTACATCAATAAACAGAGCTGTAAAACCAATAAAATACTCAAACAGAGCACTAAAATCAATAAAATATAATCATATATTCAACACATGAAGATACCATACAATAAACAGAGCTACATCTACTGGCAGCATTCTAGCTACATCAATAAACAGAGTTATAAAACCAATAAAATACTCAAACAGAGCACTAAAATCAATAAAATACAACCATATATTCAACACATCAAGATACCATACAATAAACAGAGCTACATCTACTAGCAGCATTCTAGCTACATCAATAAACAGAGTTGTAAAACCAATAAAATACTCAAACAGAGCACTAAAATCAATAAAATACAATCATGTCAATAAACATACAGAACACTAAAATCAATAAAATCAAACAGAATAAAACAGTAAAACTAACATATTAAATCAGAGAAAAAATCAAATAACATATTAAAATCAGAGATTAACATATTGTAATTATAAGAGCTTTTAATAACCAGATATTAACTCATAGCATAACAGATCTTTGTAAAACGATAAAATCAACAATATTAAATCAACAAAATCAGTAAAAAAAACTGATAAAACCCTAATTTAACATACCTCCTCTAGTTCTAGCCATTTTTTTGCTTCAAAAGTCAAATAACTTTAGTAAAATAGCTGTTTAAACAAGATTTAGGCATTAGTTGTTAGTTTTATTAATTTTTTTGTGCAAAAACCCTATAAAATCACTAAAAAATTTACATGCATCAAGTAAAATATACTTATATCGAAGATTATGAATTAAATAAACTACAAACTTGAACAATGAAACCTTACCGAGTGGTTTTTGTGGTGTTTGGTGTTGAATAACTTCGTACTCTTCAGATCTGAAATTATTTGTTGATTCTTGAGGATTGAAGAACTCAAACAGCTGGATATTTTGAACTAAGTAAAAAAATCGTGAATAATCGTTGATTACGGCTCAATGTTTACTGATTTTTCTGTTATTCAAGTAGTGGAAAGAGGGGAGAGAGTGAAGAGAGAGAGAGAGAGAGAGAGGCGGTTTTGTGTGTTGTGTAACGTGTGTATTAGCGGGATTTTCTATTTCTTTTTTTGTTTTTAAATTAACAGATTCTTGTTTTGGGCCGGACTCTTTCCTTTGGGCCAATCTGTTTGTAGTTTGTAATTAATATTGGTTTGTAGCTGAGTAACACTCTATATATATATGTCTTCTACCGTTTGATTTGATTTAACGGACTTGTATGGCTATGTCTTTTTCTGATAGAGTTTTAAATCATAATTATGTCTTTTTAATTCTATGTTCATGTAAAAGCAGTTTTAATATGTGTATTTTACTTACGCTCTTGTCTTGTTTTATTGTAAGTTTTACCATATTTATAAATGCTAAGGAATATGGTTTTTTTTTTTACTCTCTGTTATTGCTGCTTAACTCTGGTCGTTTTCCTGTGAGAAAAAAAATGTTGGTTTTAATTTTATTTTATTTTCCGGATGATTGCTGGTACTCCAAAAATTGTTAATTGTTTTTATCATTTTAGGACTGCTAGTTGCTTCCTATTTCATAAAAAAAAATAATAATAATTTATTTAGTTTTTTTTTTAATTAGTCGCTTATTTCGTGCGTGTTTTACTAATTTATTTAGTAAATAATTTATATTTGCTATTTTATGCAATAGTATTAATTGATAATGTTTATAATCTTGATTTCAGAAATGTCGGGAGTTGACGGAACTAGCTTGTCTGGTGATGGGCGTGTAACTGCTGAGGCAGTGCCTAATGCGGCGACCCTTGTGGTGCCAATTACGGCTGTACCGATAACCGCTCAGGCGGAAAAACCGGAGAAATTCAGTGGGCTGAATTTCAAGAGGTGGCAACAAAAGATGTTGTTCTACTTGACCACCTTGAACCTTGTGAGGTTTTTGACCGAGGATGCACCTAAGCTGAAAGAAGGTGAAACCGATGTTCAGCTTGTGAGTGCAACTCAAGCTTGGAACCACTCGGATTTCTTATGCAGAAATTATATAATGAACTGTTTGAGTGATTCACTGTACAATGTGTATAGTGTGCTAAAGACGTCCAAAGCTTTGTGGGACTCACTCGACAGAAAGTATAGAACCGAGGATGCGGGTACTAAGAAGTTTATAGTGTCCCGGCTTCTTGAGTTTATGATGGTGGATTCCAAGAAGGTGGTTAGTCAAGTTCAAGACCTTCAGATGATCATGCATGACATGGAAGCTGAGGGAATGCCCATGAATGAAGCCTTCCAAGTAGCCGTTATTATTGAGAAACTGCCCCCTGGTTGGAAGGACTTCAAGAATTATTTGAAGCATAAGCGAAAGGAGATGACAGTGCAAGACCTTGTCTTGAGACTCCGAATTGAGGAGGATAATAAGAATCGGTCTGTCTCTTCCTCTAGTGCTAATGTTGTGGAGGTCAAGAAGAACTCCAAGTTCAAGAAGGGGAAACCAGACAAGAGGACTAACTTGGGACCCAAAGGTGGAGTTTCTAAGAAGAAATTTCAAGGGAAGTGTTTCAACTGTGACAAGATGGGTCACAAGTCAACTGAGTGCAGACTACCGAAGAGGAAGAAGCACGAGGCCCACATGGTGGATGATGTGGCTCAAGATATGTCTGAAATCACTCTCTCTGCTATGGTATCCGAAGTGAACCTGATCGGCTCCAACCCGGAAGAATGGTGGATTGACACTGGTGCTACAAGGCACATATGCTCTAGCAAGGAGTTGTTCCACACCTTCACACCAACTGAGACTGGAGAGAAGCTGTTTATGGGAAACTCTGCTACATCTGAAGTCCTTGGGAAGGGCAAGGTTGTGTTGAAGATGACATCTGGCAAGGAACTAACCCTCAAGGATGTCCTCTATGTGCCGGAGATCCGAAGGAACTTGGTTTCTGGCTCGTTGTTGAACAAGCATGGATTCCGCATGGTGATTGAATCTGATAAGGTTATTTTGTCTAAGAGTGGAATGTTTGTTGGTAAAGGTTATGTAACCGAAGGGCTTTTCAAGCTCAATGTAATGACTGTGAAGAGTATTAATAATAATAATTCTTCTGCTTACTTGCTTGAGTCTTCCAATTTATGGCATGGTAGACTAGGTCATGTTAATTATGAAACAATGCGTAGATTAATTAACATGAACCATATCCCAACATTCCAAATTAGTTCAAAGCACAAATGTGAAATTTGTGTAGAGGCAAAATTAACAAGATCATCGTTTCAAACGATTGAACGACATACAAAACCCTTGGATTTGATTCACAGTGATGTGTGTGATTTAAAATCAAATCAAACAAGGGATGGTTATAAGTACTTTGTCACATTTGTGGATGATAGTACAAGATTTTGTTATGTTTATTTGCTTAAGAGCAAAGATGAAGCTATAGAGAAGTTTGAGCTCTATAAAAATGAAGTTGAAACTCAACTTAAAGGAAAAATTAAAGTAATAAGAAGTGACCGAGGTGGTGAATATGTATCACCTTTTGGTGAATTCTGTGCGAAATATGGAATTATTCACGAAGTCACTGCACCGTATTCGCCTCAATCAAATGGGATTGCTGAGCGTAAAAATAGGACCTTGAAAGAAATGTGCAATGCAATGTTGCTCAGTTCAGGGTTGCCTATAAATATGTGGGGAGATGCTGTCACGTCAACAAATTATCTACTGAATAGGATACCCCGAAAAAATCAAGACTTAACTCCCTATGAATTATGGAAAGGAAAGAAACCTTCCTATAAATTCTTACGAGTGTGGGGGTGCCTTGCAAAGGTTCTTGTACCAGAACCAAAGAGGGTGAAAATCGGTCCAAAAACTGTGGATTGTATTTTTATTGGGTATGTGCCTAACAGTACGGCATATAGATTTCTTGTGCACGGGTCAAAAATTCCTGACATACACAAGAACACTATAATGGAATCGAGAAATGCTTCATTTTTTGAACATACATTTCCTCGAAAATCCAAAGAAAGTTCAAGTTCATCAAAACGGACACGTGAAACTAATTCTGAAAATGAATATAGTGGTGACGAGGAACAAGAAAGTATGGATGAACTTGAAACAGAGGATGCACCTCGTCGAAGCAAAAGAGCTAGAGTTGAAAAATCATTCGGGCCGGATTTTCTAACTTACTTGCTCGAAAATGAACCACAGACTTATTCAGAAGCTGTGCATTGTCCGGATGGTCCATTTTGGAAAGAGGCTATCAAGAGTGAGGTTGATTCTATTATGCAGAATCATACTTGGGAATTGGTGGATCTTCCTCCGGGATGTAAACCACTAGGATCTAGATGGATTTTCACAAAGAAAATGAAAGCAGATGGATCCATTGATAAGTACAAAGCCCGACTTGTGATTCAAGGTTTTCGCCAAAAGAAAGGCATTGATTATTTTGATACGTATTCTCCGGTAACGAGAATGGCGTCCATAAGGATGATAATTGCTATAGCAGCATTGCGAAATCTTGAAGTGCATCAGATGGATGTAAAAACAGCCTTTCTAAATGGAGATTTACATGAAGAAATCTACATTAAGCAACCTGAGGGTTTTGTGGTTCCTGGATTGGAACACAAAGTGTGTAAATTAGTCAAGTCAATATATGGCTTAAAACAAGCGCCACGAGATTGGCATAAAAAATTTGACAGTGTCATATTGTCGAATGGATTTAAAATCAACGAATGTGACAAGTGTGTATATGTTAAAGATACAATAGAGGGATATGTGATCCTGTGTCTTTATGTTGATGATATGCTCATCGTTGGTAGTAATGACAAAATGGTGAAATCTACCAAGGACATATTACATTCAAGATTCCACATGAAAGATATGGGCTTAGCTGATGTGATTCTAGGGATAAAGATCCCGAGAACGCCAAGTGGACTTATGCTAAATCAGTCACATTACGTTGATAAGATCCTTGAGAAATATAATAAAGATGATTCTAGTGTGTCAAGAACCCCCTTTGATACGACTTTACATCTATCGAAAAATAAAGGTGAGGGTGTTTCTCAAGGAGAGTATGCTAAAGTGATAGGAAGTCTGATGTACTTAATGAACTGTACACGACCAGACATTGCCTTTACTGTTAGTAAGCTAAGCCGATACACGAGTAATCCGGGTGTGGATCACTGGAAAGCGATAACTAAAGTGCTTAGGTACTTAAGGTATACGCGTGATTATGGATTGCATTACTCAAGATATCCATCTGTACTAGAAGGTTATAGTGATTCAAACTGGATTAATGGTGTAAAAGGATCGAAGTCCACTAGCGGATATGTTTTTAAGCTAGCAGGAGGAGCGATCGCATGGAAATCTTCGAAACAAACGGTGGTAACTAAGTCTACCATGGAGGCTGAGTTTGTTACTTTGGATAAAGCAGGAGAACAAGCTGAATGGTTACGCCAGTTTTTAGAGGATATTCCAAGATGGGAGATGCCAGTGCCACCACTTTGTATACATTGTGATAGCACAGCAGCAATTGGTACAGCCGAGCGCGTACTATATAATGGAATGTCGAGACATATTCGTCGGCGACACAATTCCGTTAGACAACTACTCTCAACTGGAGTTATCACTATTGATCATATTAGGTCAAAAGATAACACTGCGGATCCGCTAACCAAAGGGTTAACAAGAGAGTTAGTTGAGAAATCATCGAAAGGAATGGGACTAAAGCCCATAATAAAAGTCGATACAAAGGAAACCCAACCTTGTTGACTGGAGATCCCAAGATCTTGGTTCAATGGGACAACCTAACTGTAAAGACTTAGTGAGATCACTGTGGGGGTTTTACTCCCAGGTCCATTCCTATGATGAAAAAACAGTGATAAAATTTGGGTAAGGCTAAGCTATGCTTTTAATGATCCTTATGTGTAGATATGTCGAACAAATTATACTTTTGTATTGTTCAAGAGATCACCTATGTGAGTGAAGTGGGGTCGCTTCAAGAAGGAATTGTGGGGGCTAATTCTGGGTAAAACTCACAGAACCAGGCTAAAGCTCAGGACCAAAATGGGCTTAACAGTGAGAACTGAACAAATATAGGGAAAGACTCCAGTGGAGGATGTATCATCATTTCACAAAACAGAAGGGCAGTTCAAGGTCAACGCGACTACTGAAATTCTAGAAATGTAAATATGTTTTTCCAAGGGAAGGTTCAAGGGTGTACGCCTACCTATCCTATGCTGGTTTCTACCGTGCGCTCTATCTCCGTGTCAAATAGTCGTTTTGCAATGTAAATTTTTATTCATGTGGGGGATTGTTAGACTATTTTTGAATAAAAATTATTATATTTTTTATTATTTGATTTTGTAATCCTTCTTTTGATTTTGTAACTCATGGTTTTAATTTTGTAACTCCTATATTTAATATTTGGTGGAGGTTACAAAGTTATTAGCTTGGGGGTTACAAAGTTAATGTATTGAGGGAGTTACATTTTTTCACTCCTATATAAGGAGGCCTTGGCATCTTTGTTTGACACTAAAAAAATCCCCTAGTCTATCTTTGTTTTCCTTGCATACTCTTTAGAGTTTTAGGTTCATTTCTGTGTGATAGAGCGGTATTTATTCGGTTCGTAGAAGGTGGGTTTTCTAAGTGCTTGTAAACCACCTTTGTTCGTTGTATCCTAGGAGACGGAAGCCATTCATCCTTCAAGCACCACACGGAAGGGGCTAATCTGTTTTAAGGAGAGCGTGGTTTTCACGTGACTCGAACATTCTTTCGGTATTTTCTTGTTATAATCTTGATTTCAGGTACAATCTTTTACAATACTTCCTACATTAATAAAGGCATGTTATAAAGGCATAGTGTTATAAAGGCATGTTGCAGAAAGCCATGAAGTTTGGTGTGTAAATCTGGCAAGAATTATGGTGTAAGAAATATGGAATGAGGATATGGGTATTTATAGGAGTTAGTAGTAGGTGGGGGGTTGGTGAAGGTTGAAGTTTGGTGTGTGAATTTGGCAAGAATGTCAACCGGCTGCCTAACAATCTCCCCCTCTTTCCAAACTCACAGCTCTTCACTTGCACTCCATATCTGCGCCCTACGACAAAACTCCTCCCGAGTCCAAGACTCCAAACTATACCCTAGTTTACACATTCATTCTCGAATGCCCACTTGCTATACGCACAAGTGTACCATTGACCTCTATTTGTCCAACTACATGTGAAGCAATCTGTTGTATACACACATACTCACTTGATTCACGTCGGCCAATCCCATATGTAGTCCATCACACACGCAAGTGTGACCATCGATCTTTCATTTACTCCCCAACTGCATATCAAACAAATCAATCTATTGCATGGTTCACTGCTCACTTGATTCGTGTTGATCGATGCCCATATGCAGCTGCAACACACCAACTACTCGTTGATGTCGTGGAAGCCCTTCGACCAAGCATCCATCCCAGCAGTCTTTGCACCATCGTCTAGACTGGAAGGCAATACAACCGCAGCAGTATCCTTCAAGTCAATCTTCCCTCGTGCACGAGATAACCAGATTTTCGAAGTTCCAGTACGTTCTGGCCACGTACTAATCAGACGATATATTCCCCCACGTAGCTCTCCCTTTATCCGAACCACACGGCCTCTTTTGATATTCATAGCTCCCCCTACTACAGAGCATCTATAGCCTTCTGAAGCTAACCGACCGATAGATATTAGATTCTTCCTCAGCTTAGGCACATATCTTACCCCGTTCAAGCTGCGAACTATTCCATCGAACATTTTGATTTTCACAATTCCAATCCCATTGATCTCACAAGTAGATCCATCAGCCAAAGAAACTGTTTCATTCTTTGTATCTTGGAATTTGTCAAAATGCCCCCTCTCGGAACATACATGGTAAGATGACCCTGAGTCTAATATCCATTCTCCTGGAGAACTAGTGCCTCGATTGAAGATGGTGCAAACATCTTCACAATCGAGAGTAACCACAGCCAATGATGCATCTGGATCCTTCTTATTAAGCGGACAATTCGGCCTAATATGACCCCACTCCTTGCAACCAAAGCACTGCATGCCCTTTTCCCTGTATCTAGATTTACCCCTGCTATTGGTAGATCCTCTCACAGCACCTCTTCCTCTATTATTTTGACTACGCAAAGCCAAAACTGTCATTCCGTCCTTGTCACCATCCTGGTTCTTCCTTCCAGTATTTGACAAAAGTGCTGACTGAACCTCCTCCATTTTTAACGTGTCCTTTCCGTACAAAATGGTTGTGACCAAATGATCGAATGACTCCGGAAGCGAAGTAAGAAGAATAAGGGCCTTATCTTCTTCCTCCAATTTTACATCAACCTTTTCAAGTTGATCAACAATACCATTAAACACATTCATGTGCTCAATAACATTGCCTTGAGCTGCCATCTTCAGCTTATATAACTCGCGCTTTAGATTTAACTTTGTAGTCAAGTTCTTCCCGAGATACAATGTCTCCAACTTTGACCATAATTCCTTCGGCGTGCTTTCGTCAACAACATTATTGATAATGTTATCAGCAATGCATAGTCTGATGGTACTCATGCATTGCGACTCAGCATCCTCCCAATCTTCATCACTCATCTTTGTTGGTTTTCCCTCCTTCCCCTTCAAAGCCCTTGCTAGCTTCTGTTGGGTTAGGATATCCTTTACCCTTCTCTGCCAAAGAGTAAAACTTCCTTTACCATCATATGGAGTCACCTTGAATCCTCCAATACTTGCCATGATCTCCGTTTGCACACAACAACCAATCCAAACAACTAAATCAATTGGCCAGGTAAGTGTAAGAAACAATGGGAGCACTTCCGTCAAAACGGCGCCAAATTAGACAACCACTTTTCTTAACGACTTTCCTTCGGCACCAATAATTTAGACACAACTAGCTCTGATGCCAACTGTTAGGAATCTGCCCGATTCCCTGCGAATGCGGAAGCGATTTGGTAAATATGTGCGCTTAGATCCCACAAATATACGTGATAGTAATGAAGCAACAAACCAACAATACAGTAAAAGAGACAAGAGATTTAACATGGTTCGGCCCAGCCTACATCCACAAGAGCAACAACTTCACACTAGATAAAAGAGATTACAATATCCGGGTATCCGTCCCCTTGAATTTCATACAAAAATTCAGCCCTACAATACCTATTATGTATATCCCCAACTCACTGAAGTGTTTATCTCAAAACCTCCCCCTATCACTATTTCCCGACAACCTTTCCTTCTCTCCCTCTCCCAACCTGGACAGTGCCACACAACCTGATAGAAAGACCCCTGCAGCGGGACCACCTCCGATGGCTGCAGTCAGACCCAAGTACCCTAAGGAATAGTTTAGGCACGAGGACCTTCTATCCCGACACTTCCTGAAAGCGGGCTAAACCGGCTCTCCTACTAGACGGACTATCTAGCAGCTATAGAGAGAGAAGAGAGAATTATGGTGTAAGAAATATGGAATGAGGATATGGGTATTTATAGGAGTTAGTAGTAGGTGGGGGGTTGGTGAAGGTTGAAGTTTGGTGTGTGAATTTGGCAAGAATGTCAACCGGCTGCCTAACAATTATAACGTTCATGATTATTTATTTACTGTGTATTTATGATAAATATTGTACAATGTTTCAGGTATATTAAATATAAGTAAATTGATTTTTATGTATTACGTTACTAATTTGTATGTTTCCAATTTAATTTAGTGAGTAAATAATACATCTTTTAATTTGTGGCATACGTGCGATTTGTACTTACTGAATAAGTACAAGTAGGGCTGTAAATGAACCAAGCTACTTGTTAAGCTCGACTCAACTCGTTAAGCTCGACTCGACAAGAAATTGAGTTCGAGTTTGAACAAAAAATTATGTTCGATAAATTTTTCAAGACGATTCGAGTTTATGAGTGTTCGACTCGAACTCGACTCAAATCGTTAAACGCAACTCGATAAGCTATATACATAAAAAAATTATATTATTAACATTAATAAATATTACAATACAATAATACAAATATATAATAATATGTAGATCATAGATCAACTACTAATCATATAATCTCTCATCATCCACAAAATTAAACATAAAAATGCACTGAATAGTGAAAAAAAATCGTTAAATGAAAAAAAAAAGTATTGACAAACTCGAACTCGACTCGTCGAAATGTTCGTGAACAACTCGTACTCAACTCGTTTGTTACGAAATCGAGTTCAAACAACATAAGTTGATCGATAAAGTAATCGAGTTTGGCTCGACTTGTTCAGATAAAACTCGAACTCGAATCGGACAAACTAAAATTCGACTTGACTCGGTTCGTTTACAACCCAAAATACAATTAATGTAGTTGGTGCACGTTTATATGCAAAAGACTAAAAGATGTATATAAAATGAATTTGTTAGTATGGTAATAAACTAAAATTAGTATATATATATGTATATGTATATATATATATATATATATATTTATATAGGGGATTACTTCAACGAGACCCTTTTTATAATGAGAATTGAGACCCTTGTTAACACAATATCACGCAAGTATACGTGGTCACAAGTAATACAATTAAAGTTCGTTCCACTGAGATCTGGTTATGGTTCTATTCAGTAAATATGCCTATGCAACAATGTATTGTCTTAATTCACTGCTAAGAAAAATCACAAATTGGGGTTGATTATCTAAATTATGCTAAAACGTAAAATATTAAATTAACAAAATAATTGAAATCGAATTACTTATGAGAATAAAAACATAGGACTCTAACTTCATTAAATACTTCCCTTAGATCTGACGCCTTTAATCACTATGTGCAATGGTTTTGATATCTGATCGGATAACACGAAACAAGTATACGCTACCTGTCAGCATACGCATACCAAACTAAACATACATCCACAAAAGAGATAGAAGATGAATAGACACCAATTATGCTTAGACCCTATATATCTATAGAATTTGAAAACATAACGGTTGAAGAACAAGTTATCCATAAAGATCACACAGGGCAGTATAAGTATTTTCATCTCACACCACGAATCATATTGATAAACAATTATGAACCTATGCTAGCATGGCAAGTTCTAAATCTCAAGATCCACTTTCACTTCACAAGAGATTAACAATTCAATTTAGATGTTAGCTACGCATCTAAAAGCATTAAGATTAACCATACGAGGATATCAGATATACACCACACACAGATCTTTAAAGCATCAAGATACTAAGTTCCATAAATAAATCCGTTAGAATCCCATGACAACGATTAGCTCATAATTGAACCGTTCATCGTCATGGGATTTGATGAAAACATGATAATAAACAAGATATGAATAAAAAAACAATAGTATTAATAAAAAAAAGTTGAGAAAACAAATTTATAATCCATAGTAACACAAAAGATGAAGTAGATCTAGATCCGTTGCTTGTCACGAGCGTTGAATCCTTCTCTCCTTTTCTCCCTTGCAGATCTAAGCTAGGTTACAATAATAAAACTATTATAATGTGTATATATCTATTACAATGGTATGATGTGTTTAAATAGGTTCTAAAAGTCTTGCCCAACAAGAAAATACCAAAACAGAATTATAATAGAATTTCTGCAAGATACGTTTCCTAAACTGATTCTGTTTTTTAAGGAAAATTCGTAGCTGACTTTTCTTGAGTTTTTCTGGAACGTCCCAAACGTAATTTGACCTCTGGACCACCTTAGAATGATAGAGAATCTCGTTATCTTCGCGTGGACTACTTACGGGCTGAAAACAGACTTATAGAACTCAAGATATGGTCAAAACAGTGTAGACTGCGCAACCCTTCTTAAAAATCCGAATTTTAATCAATTAATTCCCAAAAAATTATAGAAGCATCCACCTTAGTCAACATTCTCGTAAATCTGCACAACTAAGCAAAACACATCAAAACTATAAGAAACTTGAGTCCAAGACAATCAATTTAAGCCGATTTAGAATGCTTCAAGTGGATATAAATCCACTTATCACACCCCCAAACTTAAACCGATGCTTGTCCTCAAGCATAAACAATTACAACTAACTAATTAACTAGTACCACTTCCGTAGGTGATCACGGTTGCATTTGGCATATGCAACAAGCCCTTTAAACCCCTAGGCAACCCTAGTGGACGAGTAAGGTCTCGTGAGGGCCTATAGCGAATGTACCCACAAAATCCATTTAACCTAATGCAATGCAATGCATGAATGCAACTAAATGAAAATGCAATTAATATAATACTAAAATCCTACCATACCTTCAAATCCTCTCATGCCATATCAACTTAAGAATCAAAGTAAATACGCAATGTCTTGGTGTCGAAAGTGCAAGTATTCACATAGTCTACTCAATGAACATGCATAAGTTCTCACAAGCCCATGTCAAGTGTAAGAATAAGTTAGTAATCATGCTAAGCCTACAAGAGTACATCTTCGAGACAACACTCGGGATCTCATACGCAAGAACAAGCAAACACTCACAATCCACTCACAAAAGAATATTCACTCAAGGAACAAGGGTAAGTGTATCACTCAATTCCAACAAAATCATAAGCATGCTTGACATTTGGTATCAATCTAACTCTTAACACAACATACATCAATGACGATAATCAAAAGGTCTTTAATTGGGCTGTAACGAGGCTAGGGACAAGGTATGTCAAATAAGCCAAAACAGGTGAAGTGTCAAAAGCTAGTAAGTACCATAATACATCATACACAACACCATATTCCCCCCCCCCACATAATTTTTACTAAAACAAACACTCGACTAGTCGACTGAAATATGATCACAACAAACACAAACATGCTCTCATAATATATATATTTTTCTTTTTTTTTTCTTTTTTTTTTCGAGAGCTAAATAAAACACAAACAATAATATAAACAATAACAATGATCCCATGAATTTATTACATATGCCGACTATCAAGTAAACAAACCCAATTTCAATATTTCCACCAAAAGTACGACCAACAATAAACCCCTCCTTACACACCTTATTACTCCCTTAAGCACTCTACTAGCCTTTGACAATGTGGGTTCAAATTAATGTATGACCAATACAAGGAAAGGGTCTAGGCAAGTAATGTGGTATGTCACCGAAAAAAATAGGATTAAGCTCAACGGGTTAACTAATTGATCATGTAAACATGGTATGGTAATATGGGAAAATATGCGGTTATTCCTAATTGCCTTTATCATTTTAATCGTCAAATAATGTCATGCGTTTCAAGAAAGGCCTCAAACAACTGCTAGCAATGCAAACAATCCGTGGACACTCAAGCAAACGAATAAATTGCAAATATATGCAATAAGGCTCAAAAACTCACTTGGTGGAAAAACATACTCAATCCCAAGCAACATCTCTCTAACGCACCAACTTTTATTCAAAGCATGCAAACTAAATCATCTTGCACATATTCATGTCCTTCTAATCACTTACAACATTCAATAAGTCTACTAGCTTCAACTTACTAGTGTATGTGTGTGCACAAGAACAAAGCATATCACTTCTCAATCAAAAGCGTCAACAACACAAAATTCCTATCAAGCATGGGTGCAAATGCAAACTATTATGAACTCACATGATATACAAACATAAAAACAGAATGTCCTATATGAAACAAACGTAAATAACACGAACATAAATGCATAATTTACTACTACTAATATGCAAAGCATGAAATCCTACATGAACAAATAATACAACTATTAATCCCTCAAACCACCCCCAAACTTAAAATATTCAATGTCCTCATTGAATGGAAGTAAATACAAGGGATAGCAGAAACATACCTACTCGACCTCGTCCTCGGATGAATCTGGTGGAGAATACTGCGTACGAGCTCCATAGACTGACCACCTTGCCTGAATACTACAAAACCCCTAATTGACAAGAACACAAATTCGTAATAAAAATAAGATTAGAGAAAAAGATTTACCCAATACGAATCAAAGAGGTGAACTTGCAATAAATTCCTCTTTAGAATTGAATTTTTAGAGATTTAAATAAATAGAAAAGGAATTGGATTTGTATGTATAGGTGGGTATATAATAATAATAATAATAACTAATAATAATAATAAATAATAATAATAAATAATAACAATAATAATAATAAATAATAATAATAATAAATATAAAAAAACTAATAAGAATAATAATAATAATAATAATAAAATAATAATAATAATAATAATAATAATAATAATAATAATAATAATATGAATTAGAATAGAAATAGGTTTAGAATTTTTGAAGGAAAGATGGAGGGTTTTGGAATTGAAATAGGAAAAGAATTAGCTTAGAGAGGAGAGTATAAAAAGAATGGGGTTGAAAAGGTTTTTTTTTTTTTTTTTTATATATACAAACAGCTGAACACAACAAAACACTGACAAAGACACGCTGACAAGAAAAAAAATTTCTGACAATCCTGGTGGACGCGCCCGTTGCGCGCGTGCAGTGCAATCTGCGCTAAGTCCAGTTGCGCTAGCGCAACTTGCGTGACTGGAGCGCAAACTGCGTTAAAGGCAGTAACGCATGCGCAAGTTGCGTTAGCCAAGCGCAAATTGCCCTGAACACAGAAAACGCAGTCTCATCATGCGTTACACCCTCAAAATTCGATTTTTTTTTTCTTCCTACACTAATGCATGGGTTGCCTCCCACGAAGCGCTTCTTTAACGTCAATAGCTTGACGTTACTTCCTCAACTCATGGCGGTTTCAAAAGAATAACTGAATCGTTCTCAACAGACAAACCATTCATACGAACGTTGACATCTTGGTTGCTTGCTTTCCACAAATTTCTTCCATCAGATTTCAACCTAATTTTACTACCCAACGGCCAAATCTTCTTCTTTTTCTTTTTCACACCTCTAGGGTGCTTATCCGACTCAACTGGCTGAACAAAACTGTCCTCTTCCTTAACATCTGCTTTCCACTTTCGCAACACGTTATCATGTCCCTCCTCAAAAATCACTAGCTCATTATTCAAAAGGACATACCTCAAATGTGGTGGAAGTTTCCCAAGCTTGACTTTCGAAAGATCTCGAACCGAAGAACTGTCAATGGAACCACTGATGGGAGGCTTAAGCATGCGTGTGTACGTCTTTTCACTCAATAACTGATCAAACTTCTTCCTCTGACCCATATCAACTATTTCCACACTGCAACACTCTTCATCCTCTGTCGGAAATTTCATGGCCTTGAACACATTAAAGGTAACACTCTGATCTTGCACCCTCATTGTAAGCTCTTCTTTTTGCACATCAATCAAAGTCTTTCCTGTAGCCAATAACGGTCTTCCCAAAATTATGGGAATCTTCTTATCTTCTTCAAAATCCAAGATAACAAAATCAGCAGGGAAGATGAGCTTATCAACCTTCACCAAAACATCCTCCACTATACCCCTCGGATACGTGATAGATCGATCAGCCAACTGCAAAGAGATATTAGTTGGCTTTGGCTCCGGTAGACCAAGTTGCTTGAAAACAGACAAGGGCATAAGATTAATACTAGCTCCCAAATCACATAAACACTTGCTGAAAGAAAGATTGCCAATAGTACAAGGAATGGTGAAACTCCCCGGATCTTTAAGTTTAGGTGGCAACTTCTGCTGCAGAACGGCACTACACTCCTTTGTCAATGCCACTGTTTCAAATTCTTCCAACCTTCTCTTCCTTGACAAAATATCCTTCATGAACTTAGCATATCTTGGCATCTGCTCCAATGCTTCAACAAAAGGAATGTTAATGGACAGTTTCTTGAAGACATCCATGAATTTCTGAAACTGTTTCTCTTGACTTTTCTTCAAACGTCCAGGAAATGGAGGAGGTGGATAGACCTGATTATTCTTTGAAGATTGCTCCGAAGTAGACTTTTCAACAGGTTTCTTGCTCTTCTCACCATCAAGTTGATCAGCCACTAAATCAGATTTCTCAATTACTGGCACTACAGATTTTCCAACCTGCTAATTCTGAACATCTTCATCTTCTTCAGTTGCTGATTTAGGATCACTCGTGACTTTTCCAGATCTCAAAGTAACTGCATTGACATGCTCTTTGCCATCCCTCCTACCTGGATTAACCACCGTATCGCTAGGAAGAGTTCCTTGTGGCCTATTGAGTAAGGCACTTGCAATTTATCCGATCTGACTCTCCAATGTCTTGAGAGATGCTTCCTGACTCTTGAGAGTTGCTGCCTGACTCTTGCACATTAATCTCAACTCTTCTAATTCAGATTTTTCATTCGACTGATGGCTAGAACCAGTATGAAACTGTTGCTGCTGAAAACCAGGAGGTTGAAACTGTTGCCTGGGAGCATACAGTTGCTGAAAACCTGAAGAATTAAATGGCTCAACTCCGTACTGATGACCCTGAAACTGGTGATAAGACTAATGTGGATGTTGATAATTTGGATCTGGTTGCTGTTGCCTTTGAAAATTGCTCACAAATTGCACCGATTCACTGGAGATGGCGCATTGACTCGTCTCATGTGCGCCAGCACATAGTTCACACACTCTCGCAACCTGAGGCACCCCATGCTTTGTCATTAAATCTAATTTCATATTAAGTGCCTCTAGCTGGGCTGCTAGAGCTGTAACTGTGTCAACTCCCAGAATTCCTGCAACCTTGCCTTGTGGTAGTTTTTGAGTTGGATTTTGATATTCATTAGCAGCCATCATCTCAATTAGATCGTAAGCTTCCTCGTAGCTCTTAGCCCATAAGGCTCCTCCTGATGCTGCGTCTACCATTGGCCTAGATTGTGCTCCCAGCCCATTGTAAAAACAATTGATTACCATCCAGTTTGGCATCCCATGATGTGGGCATCTCCTGATCATCTCCTTATAACGTTCCCAAGCCTCACACAGAGATTCTCCAGATTGCTGCTAAAATTGGGCTAGCTGATTCCTCAATGCTGCAGTTTTCGCCATAGGGAAGAATTTAGTAAGAAACTTCTGAGCAAGATCCTCCCATGTAGTAATGGAACCAGGTGGTAGAGAGTGTAACCAGCCCTTAGCCTTATCCTTTAGAGAGAATGGGAAAAGTCTCAACTTGATAGCATCATCCGAAACACCATTAAACTTGAAAGTATCACAGATCTCGATAAAGTCCCGAATATGCATGTTAGGATCCTCCGTAGGAGCACCCCCAAACTGAACCGAATTCTGTAGCATCTGAATAGTGCCCGGCTTGATCTCGAAGTTATTAGCTGCAATAGCTGGCCTGATAATGCTAGACTGGATATCATTGATCTTCGGCTGAGAATACTCCTTCAAAGCCTTAGCTGCTGCTGCATCTGCCATCTCTACTTTAGTTTCAGATTCCTCGTTCTTATTCTCTAAGTTCTCTACAAGATCGTCTTTTGCCAGTTTTTGTAAACGAGCTTGCAAACGTGTTTGCATACAAACCTAAGTACCTGCAAACACCACGAAACAAACAAACTAAGTAAGAAATCCGAGTCAGTGAACGCGAACGACCACTATTGACAAGCACATAAACTAAAAATAAAACACCGATGATCCCCGGCAGCGGCGCCAAAAACTTGTTAACACAATATCACGCAAGTATACGTGGTCACAAGTAATACAATTAAAGTTCGTTCCACTGAGATCTGGTTATGGTTCTATTCAGTAAATATGCCTATGCAACAATGTATTGTCTTAATTCACTGCTAAGAAAAATCACAAATTGGGGTTGATTATCTAAATTATGCTAAGACGTAAAATATTAAATTAACAATTAACTGAAATCGAATTACTTATGAGAATAAAAACATGGGACTCTAACTTCATTAAATACTTCCCTTAGATCTGACGCCTTTAATCACTATGTGCAATGGTTTTGATATCTGATCGGATAACACGAAACAAGTATACGCTACCTGTCAGCATACGCATACCAAACTAAACATACATCCACAAAAGAGATAGAAGATGAATAGACACCAATTATGCTTAGACCCTATATATCTATAGAATTTGAAAACATAACGGTTGAAGAACAAGTTATCCATAAAGATCACACAGGGCAGTATAAGTATTTTCATCTCACACCACGAATCATATTGATAAACAATTATGAACCTATGCTAGCATGGCAAGTTCTAAATCTCAAGATCCACTTTCACTTCACAAGAGATTAACAATTCAATTTAGATGTTAGCTACGCATCTAAAAGCATTAAGATTAACCATACGAGGATATCAGATATACACCACACACAGATCTTTAAAGCATCAAGATACTAAGTTTCATAAATAAATCCGTTAGAATCCCATGACAACGATTAGCTCATAATTGAACCGTTCATCGTCATGAGATTTGATGAAAACATGATAATAAACAAGATAAGAATAAAAGAACAATAATATTAATAAAACAAAAGTTGAGAAAACAAATCTATAATCCAAAGTAACACAAAAGATGAAGTAGATCTAGATCCGTTGCTTGTCACGAGCGTTGAATCCTTCTCTCCTTTTCTCCCTTGCAGATCTAAGCTAGGTTACAATAATAAAACTATTATAATGTGTATATATCTATTACAATGGTAGGATGTGTTTAAATAGGTTCTAAAAGTCTTGCCCAGCAAGAAAATACCAAAACAGAATTATAATAGAATTTCTGCAAGATACGTTTCCTAAACTGATTCTATTTTTTAAGGAAAATTCGTAGCTAACTTTTCTTGAGATTTTCTGGAACGTCCCAAACGTAATTGGACCTCTGGACCACCTTAGAATGATAGAGAATCTCGTTATCTTCGCGTGGACTGCTTACGGGCTGAAAACAGACTTATAGAACTCAAGATATGGCCAAAACAGTGTAGACTGCGCAACCCTTCTTAAAAATCCGAATTTTAATCAATTAATTCCCAAAAAATTATAGAAGCATCCACCTTAGTCAACATTCTCGTAAATCTGCACAACTAAGCAAAACACATCAAAACTATAAGAAACTTGAGTCCAAGACAATCAATTTAAGCCGATTTAGAATGCTCCAAGTGGATATAAATCCACTTATCAACCCTATTACCAAATTTTTATATTCTATTACTATATGTACAAATACATACATGCATATACGGAGTATAATTTTTGAAAACACGTTATTAACTGCCATAGCTCCTTTGTGACACCACCCTACTCACCATAAGACTACCTACTCCATGACCATGACCATCCACCATCACCATCCACCAGACCACCACCAATACCAGAATCACAATCACAGTGATCACATAGTACCTCCATTAATCACCATCATCACTATCTGTTACTCCCTCTGTCCCAGAGGGTTGTACCCATTGGGGGACGGGGGTGTGGCACGCATTTTAAGGCTCCTAAAAAGTATAGATCCATCATATATTTTAAATTTTTTTTCTTTTGAATAAAAATTTAATGTTTCTATTTTTATTCAAAAAAAGAAAATTTTCAAAATAAGTTATGGAACTGCACTTTATAGGAGCCTTAAAATGCGTGTCAAGTAATGAAAAAAACTGGGTAGAAATGAATGGGACAGAGGGGGTGCATAGAAAATCACCTCACATACCCACTATCATCACCATTTACAGATTTCTAAAATCACGCCCAAATCACTAAAGTTTCACTATAAATTACCAAATTTCAAGGCAAAGCATCATTTTTTATAAATCAAATAACCAAATTTCATAGCAAATCAATAAAATTTCAACATCAATCAACCAAAATTTTAAAACAAATCACCAAAATTCTCGTCTACATGCACTGCACTCTGAAAGTGTAAAAATCAATTCTCCTAAATATAAATCACCAACCATCACTGAATCACAAGTTCCGGTCAGGTCACCACACCACACCAAGTTCCGGTTACCACATCACACTAGTGCCTTCATCCGCCAGATCTACAACACTGTTATAAGGATTTATTCGTTTCCCGTTTCTAGATCGAACTCGTACAATGTTCTATTTTCTTCAAATCGGACTCAATATCCAACACCAATTTTTTATTTTAAATTCCAAATGATATCATCGGAGCAATGTTTAGATAAAATCTAAGAGTAAATCAGGCAGGAGAAATTAATTTAGATGAGAAGAAAAGAAGAAAAGAGAGATGAGAAAGTAAGAAAAGGAAAGAAAGAAAGGGGAGATGTATTGAGAGAGAGAGAGAGAGAGAAAGATGGTTGAAAAAATAATTAGACCAGGGGAAAGATGAGTTGTCAGGTAGAAGATAAAAATAAATAACAATTTTATATTCATGTTTGTACGTAATGTATAAAAGTTAAATAGGATTTTAGGAATGTATTGTCCAGATTAAAAGTTCTTATAATTATTGAATGGTTTAGATTCAATCTCAGTTTTCATTCTAATATGGGGTCTCATTTATATATATATATATATATATATATATATATATATATATATATATATATATATAATGAATTGGTTAAAATGACTATACGTTTAAATAACTGTCACATGATATTGTGTTCAACTATTATGAATATGTGCAATTTAAAGATATAATCTAAGTTTAATTTAGCTCCATAGTTATTTTTATATGTTTTGAAGTTAGACAAATGTATTATTGTTAAATGACATTCACATATTAGGTGTATGATTTTCAAACACATGTGATAATGTGGTGTAGTGGTAAGAGAATGGATGATTTACTTGATAGACTCAAGTTTGATTCCCACAAACAACATTTTTTTAATAAATATTAAATATTGGGACAAATTAGTTATTTCAAATGCATTAAAAAGTATCACAATTTTATGTAGATAATAGAAGATTTGTATGCACATGATTAAATCTATTTGCAGGTAATTCTGCCCATAATTGAAGTGCCACCAAGGAAAGGAACGACTATTATCGCTAATTTCATATACCCACCAAGGAAAGAACGACTATTGTCGCTTCATATACCCACCATGGAAAGGAACGACGATTGTCGCTTTCATATACCCACCAAGGAAAGGAACGACGATTGTGGCTTTTATATATAGTAAGAACGATTATTGTCGCTTTCATATACCCATCAAGGAAAGGAACGACTCGACTATTGTCGCTTTCATACCCACTAGAAAGGAACGACTATCGTCGCTTTCACATACCTACCAAGGAAAGGAACGACGATTGTCGCTTTCATATACCCACCAAGGAAAGGAACGACGATTGTGGCTTTCATATTGAGTAGGAACGACGATTGTGGCTTTCATATACAGTAGGAACGACTATTGTATTTCTCATATACATTAAGAGTATTATCATCGTCCACCAAGGAAAGGAACGACTATTGTCGCTTTCATATACAGCAGGGGTATTATCGTCGTGCAAGATATTTGAGTTGGGATCTCACATGATTTGCACGATGGCTGGTATCGTTATTGACTGTAGACGTTCGATAAGCTATATGGTTTTGTGAGACACTTTGCGTTATTATATTATAGTATTAATATTAGAGTATAAATGTAGTCATCTAATAAATATATTTGCATAATATCAGTGTCTTAGATTCAGTGTGAGAAACATGAGACAACCTTCAACCCATTTTGCTTCAAAAATGATGGCGATAACAATCTCATGCATAATATTTTGCTAGTGAAGCGGTAACAATTTAATACTGAATCTTTAAAGAAAGTTCTTTTATTATCTATAAATAACTGTTAGTGACTCGCAATAATCATTGCTTGCAGGGTTCTATTCTCTATTACGTAGCCAGTTGTTTGTTGCGTTTACGTGGAACATTGTTCACTCAAGGTTCTCACGCATCATATGTATATAGATTCTTGGAGACCGGATGTGTCTTTGTTCTCTGTCAATCATAGCATTTTTACTAGTTACCTTACTTTGACGATTACGTCGTACTCTCACAAAAAACATCATTCAACTCTAATATTGTTAGTACTTAAACCATTAATTATTATTTTTATGACAAAAATACAACTAACTCATTAAAATTGTGAAAATGTGGTGACATGGGTTAATTTTAGGTGATGTGTCATAACAAATGTGATATATAACTAACTAACTAGCTCTTTAACCTGTGCAAAGCACGGACATATTCTAGATTTCAATAATTAATTGATTTTTAAAAAAGATTTTGTATATTTGAATATTGTAATGAATGAGTTATTGGACGGTTAACATTTACAATATTCATGTGATGAAACAAATCATTCTCCAATTCGTCAGAGTTTTATATTTGTTTACATAAAAGTTTATTATTATATTTATGTAGAATATATTATAACAATTTTTTTTCTTTCAGGTAGAGTATTAACAAATATTTAAGAAAAATGATATAATTGGGTAGGACGAAAATGTTTAAAGAATGTTCATAATTTTTTTTATTCATCATTTTATTTCCGGAATCCATTGTTACACCATGTCAAGGTTATATATATCTTGATTTTAGATTTATATGTGAGTTTTTAATTTATTAAAGTAGTTCCTGAATTAAATTTTAATACTTTTAAACGTTAACTGATTTTGTCAAGATCCTTGTGCATATGTTGTTATTCAAGGTCATTGACCTTACAATTTATGAGAAATTTTTATTCAAATAAGTAAATTTATTTTGTAAACATAAAAAAATCTTTTGAATCATATCATTCATAACCATTTTAAATATACCACTAACAGTTATAAAATTAAAAAATTTAAATTTTTAGCGGTTAATGATTGTTCACAGTTAAAATAACGATTATAAAATAGAGTTGAATATAAGTTTTCCACTCTAGAAGTAGGAACATGCACGTAGGTTTCTTTAATAAATATACTATTTTTCAGTATTTTGTAAGTATCAATATATCATTTGTTATTTTAAATATAAACAATTCGTTCAAGTGTTATACTTGTGTACATGAAAGTTAATTTATTATCTTTATGCAAATTTGAACTTATTTCCACTATCAAAATAAAATTTAAAGTATGATACATTAAAATGTCCAGTGTGATAATCATTGTTTTGTGGATACACTATGCCATAGATGGGCTATCGTTACATCTTTTTCATGGATGTTGCTAGAATATGTTACCTTAGCATGTTACTTTGGACCTAATATAACATTTTATTTTTTGTGTTACCTTAGCCACAAACGTGATGTTACCTTAACTTTAAAGTGTTGGATGTTAGCAACATACATGATATGTTACCTTAGATCATTAATAAACTCAATTTTGAATTTTTTAACCAAAAAATTATTTAATTATTTAAAAATCACATTTACATTTATAATATTTGATTTTTTTTTTTAAAAGTAAGAGTTTACCAATTGAATGAGGTTTTTTTTCAAATATCAAGGTATTTAATTGTTATTATTTTTTAGGTTTTATTTATTTATTAAATGTAAAATGCATATTATAAAAACAAAATCAAAAAAATCAAAAAAAACAGAAAAGTAAATGTTTTCGGTGAAAAGTAAAAGTAAAAGCTGGAAAAATAATAGTAAAAGCACGGTTCCCAGTATAATGTTTGAGCGGCATTTATCCCGCCTGTCTGAAATCTTTACAGTGTAAAGTTTACACTTAAACAAAATAAACCTCACTCTCTCTCACTCTCTCGCGCTCCTCTCACTCCCTCGCGCTCTCTCTCGTAAACCTCTCTTCCCTAAATCTTCTCTAAATTAGTTTGAGGCTTCAAATTATGCTGCTCAATTGAATAAATCTCTCGGTTTGAGACTTCAAATTGGGGCTTCTTCAATTTAGGGTTTCTTCAATTGGGGCTTTTTCGGTTTCTTCAATTGAATATACCCCTCTGTTTAATTGATTCATGTTTTGCACTTAAACTTCAACTAATTGTTGTTTACTTTCAATTTCAGGTCTTCTCCAGTTTGGGCTTTCAATTTGGGGCTTCGATTAAGTGGATTTGGGGCTTCAATTAAGTGGATTTTGGGCTAGATTCGTAAGTATTACCTCATTTCTCTCATTTCTCTCCGATTATTTGTATGTATGCATCTATTTGTATGTATTTGTTGTGCTGTGTTAGTTTTCAATTGTTTGTATGCATATGTTTTTCTCTTATCCAATTTGGTTGCCTCAGCCGCAGTCTCTCTATCTTTCTCTATATACATTATGCTTTTAATCTTAGTATTGCTTGGAGTTTATAAGCCTTAGTGAAATTTTTAATTTATGGTTTCAAGAAAACAGGTTAAGTTTTGTTCAGCATATGTATTTAATTTATCCCTAGAGCTGGTGTTTCACAGGTTTAGCCAAGTTGGCTGCCTCAGTAGCAGTCTCTATCTTTCTTTGTATACATTATGCTTTTGTGTATGTTCGTAATTTGTTTTTGTTAATTTGTTTTAGAGAATCACGGAAAAAGAAGAAATATAATTGAGGTCTTGATATGTATATTACTTGTTTTCTCACAAGACAAAGGTTTGCTTTGAGGGAGGGTGGTAGAATTGTTGGTGTTGGAGTAGTATCCAAAGTTATAAGCTGAAATATTAGGATACAAAGCATTTTGTTTTAGGTTTTTCATCCAACAGGTTGGTAATAAGCCTTAATGTATATGTGTAAAAATCAACTAGCTCTGCCTTTTTCTTAATTTGTAATTTGCTTATTCTGTTGATGCTTCTGTTATATGAATTGGCCAGGATCGTTTTTCGACATGAATCAAAACTATTACTACCCAACATGAGGAAAACCTGCGGCTGACTTTGTTATTGATGGACTCCAGCCTTATTATATCGATGGCTCTTTCCCATCAAACTGCACCATAAAGGTCCCCTATAATCAATCCAAGGTAAACATTATGTTAAACTTATCTTTTAATCTGTGATAATTGATCATACGTACTTGTACTTATAATTTGAAGTAGACACTGAATCAGTTGGATCCGTACAAGAATTTCTTTGTTCTTGACTATGGTTTAGCTGTTAATATAGTGTCATAAGTATGTGCATATAAGACCCTAAAAACAGTCAGCAGGGATTACTAATAGTGTACAGACCGGGATCAATGTATTATGACCATTTTATAATTTTATATCTAGTAAGTTCACCTACTTTATTTTTCATTGTACTATAGACACCATTACGATTGGCTATGGACTAATTGAACTTCGGTTCCAATCTTTTAAATAAATGAATAAATGTAAATTCGTGTTCCTTTTTTGGATTTGAAAGACCATTTTAGGTTGTACATAAATTTAGTGATACTTAAATCCTTATTGGCTAAAGAGCATATGCCATAGATGGATTTTTTCATGATGGTCTGCAGGTCATCTTTTTGCAAGATAATTTGTTTAAAGCATGATGTACACAATTAATCTTATATAGAGCTGAAATTGACCTTTAAGCACAACTTAGAAGCACATGCCTCAAATTAATATGATTGCCTTTGGTATTGCTAGACACATAACCAGCCCTATATTCTGGTGCAAATTCTGTAATATCTTTCTTCTGGTCAGTCATTAGTTCCTTCACTACATTGCAGGGCCAAAACCCTCTGAGTTATATCGGAGGTATACATGGAAGATAGATATGTTTTCTCAAATCAACAAGAGGGAGCTTCGTAGCAATGCATTTGAGGTTGGCGGCTACAAATGGTAGGCCTTGTTATAGCAAATTATATTTAAGGAACTCTTTTTATATTATTCTGCATTCCCTACTCTTATACTCTTGTAACAAGATCTTGTATATTGGTTATCTTCACATAATATACAGTACATACACAAATCCTATTGTGCATTTGTCTAGATGTTTTTAAGGAATACACATATAGAATATAGGTTAACTATCTTACTGAATTGTAAAGATGAGGTTTTCTAACTGAATGTAGTGAAGAAGAGATGAGTAATTTCGACGAAAATTAGAAGACCTCCAGGAAATATGAGGTAGGAGACGTAGGACTTAGGGGGGGAGAGAGAGAGAGCGATTATGGTCCAGACTATAATACTTAATATTATTGAATAACAATAAAGCTTTTGCTCTTTTGTGACTTTTTTGGCATGCTGGTAATATATGATATACGACTCATGCAGCATGCTGAAGATTTTATTTATAATACAATTGATGTCAACTTCAGATAATAGAGGTGATTTGGAATGCTTTAGGACAGTGGTGTAGTGAATCTTGTTGTTGAAAATAGTTTAATCTCTAGACGTTTTCGCAGGTACATCTTGATTTACCCCCAAGGCTGTGATGTCTGCAATCATCTCTCTTTGTTTCTTTGTGTTGCCAATCACGACAAGCTTCTTCCAGGTAAATTGATAGGATAGAGTGTACTTGTAGTTGCTTTGATATTGCTTTTATGCCTTATATAATAATTTTGGTCCAACTTTGTTAATACAGGATGGAGCCATTTTGCGCAATTTACAATTGCAGTTGTGAATAAAGCTCATTATTAAAGCTCAAGTCCAAGTAATTAGGTTTGATACTTATCATCCCTACATGTCTTTATAACCTGTATGCTGGCTTGCTGCATTGTATAAAAAATATGCTATAAAAAATTACATATATTGCATGCTTCAGCAATTTAAACTTCATCCAGTTTTAGTATTGCCACAAGATTTTCTATTTGCCTTGCATATAATTTATATTTCAACGGTAACTACCGCTCACATTTATTTTTGGTTATAAAAAGTCTTTTCTTTTATTCTCTTCTTTTTTGATACCCTGTTCTATCCAAAACCTTGTTATATAGTAGTAACTAATCTCTAATTTATACTTAACCATATTTATGCTGCTGAGCTCAAGACAGAAATACAAAGTTACATGTAATAATGTATGCTAATGAGGTGATGTTAATTTCTGCAGTAATTCCACACTGCAACCAAAATGCGAAATAAATTACTATACTCATGTTTTATATCATGTTTAAGCACACTTTGTTAAGGCATGTTACCTGTTAATATCCTCCAGTTGGACTTGTAAATTGTAATTTTATTAAATGTTTATTTTCATCTACAACATATATACAGGGATACCAATTTTGGACACAAAATGGGGGTACTTTTTAATCGAAGATGTCCGAGTTGGGAACTACAGCTTGTATGCTTGGGTACCAGGATTTATTGGTGATTATAAATACACACTCTTCATCAACATCAGATCAGGTTTGAGCAGCGCTGAACTATAGTGGTGTGGTCATGGGATCACTTCCAACTAAGTCAAATGGGATCATCAACATAGGATTTTTATTTACCATCTTTTTTGTACTGAAAAATATTTATTTTGTCAAATGTGATGATATTGGGGTGATACTTATGATATTGGAAGATTACCAATTTCGGATGTATAGGATATTTAATTTGAGATATATAATATGTATGTGCAATTTTTTTCAAAATTTTTTTTCTGGGAAAGATGTTACATTAGCTAATAGAAATGTTACCTTAGCCAATAAAAGTGGCCCAAACAGTGGTGCCCACAATGGGGCCCACAGTGGGGACTACAGTGGGGCTCATAGTGGTCCCCATTGTGGACCCCACTGTTTTAAAAAAAATCTAGGCCTCTAAGGTAACATATATATTAAGTTGCCATAGCCCTCATTTTTTGTTGCCATAGCAAGCTACGGTAACATAAAACTGCATGTTACCTTAGGGATCAAAAATGTTACCTTAGACACTTAAGGCAACATGCTGAGAGCTATCACCAGAAAAATGTTACCTTAACTACTTTATGGGCCTAAGGTAACATATAATGTATCTGCTGTAACAATTTTTTTATGTTACCGTAGACTGTTTATGGTGTAGTGATATAAGTTTTTTTGGAACATAAATTGCATTTTAGGAAATTTGAATGAAATGATCGGGGTAGGATGAATTTAATTAAATTTAGAGTATGATATGCTACAATGTCAAATATGAGAATCGTTGTTTTGTGGTATAAGTTTTTTTGGTACATAATTTGCATTTCAAGAAATTTGAACGATCACAATCCAAGTTAATTAAATAAACATATCATATGAATTAATTTTTCCATTTTTCTTTTAAAAAAGATGCTCTAATTTGGTGATCATGATGAATGCCTTCATACATCTTATAATTGGGTCGTATACAAATTCTAAAAAATAAAGTAACAGTAGGGTGAAAATGTTTAAAAACTCTTTAAAAATTTCTCTATGCATCATATATGTATGTCAATATTTGTAATTCAATTTTATAAAAAATTATTGATGTCATACAAAAGAAATATGTGTAAATAAATATGTTTGTTTAATTTTAGTGAAATATTTACAAACACAATTTTTTTTATTTACATATGTTAAAAATAAAAATTTAATATATTTTTAAAAAATATGAGATATTAATATGTAATAATTAAGATGTGATTTGATGTTATGTTATTTAATGTAAAATTAAAATCAAACTTAAGTGATATAGATGTAAGACTTAAATGCATATTTTAATTAATTAGAAAACTATTAATATACATCAATCAATACAAGATAATAATATGTAATAATTACATGAAATTTAAGTAATATAAATGTTAAAATATTAAATGCATATCTTAATTAGAGAAATATTAATATACATCAATTAATATACAAGATGTTAATATTTAATAATTAATGAGAGATAAAATGATCATTTTGATTTAATTTACTAATCAAACCTCTTATTATTGTATATATATATATATATATCTATTACTATATATTAAACTTCAACACAAGGGCAAAGTTTGCCATTTTAATGCCTGTGAAGTTACGTTTTTACCCCTATAATTTAAAAAATTACAAAAATACCATTATTTAATAATTATATGAAAAGTAATGAAATTATGTTGATGTTTGGATTCGAACCCCTGACCTTCTTCTCTCAAACTCATGTCATAACCATCTGTGCTACACTTAATTTTGAGATTTATTTAAAAATCCTATAAGATAAACCACATATTCTCTTCTTGTCTCTTCCTCTTTTATTTTTATTTTGGACTAAATAAAATATTGATTTATATTATTTCAAGAATATTGGATAGATAAAATTACAAAAAATATTCTAATCAATTGAGTATACTCTACAATTCTCTTTTGCCATTTTAGATAATTGATATAAAAATAAAATTTAGATTATGCATAATGTAACCGAGTACAAAAAAAAAGATTTATTTACGTGCGTCTCCGTGTAAATTTTAAATTCTTGAAATAAAAAATAAGATTTGGTTTTAAGAAATACGTAAAATTTAGTTATCAAATCATACATAACTAATAATTGCATCACATAAATTTTAGGTATATAAAAATTTAAATACATGAGTTATATTAGGGGGCTTTGGTCGATCAACTATTTAGATTTTCAACGATTTAAATATATGATTGGTCTAAAAACATAAATATTTAAATATACACAAAAAATAATTAAAATTATGTTAAAAAAATGAGAACTCTAAAAATAAGATCTATCGTATATATATAAAAAAAATATAATTAACATTCAAATTAAATAAAAAAAGATTTGAATTTTTAAATCATAAATATTACAAAACTACAATAATTATTTACAATGATCAATTAGACTATAACTCGACTATAAATTATGGTACATATGAATTTTTATATAGTATGACAAATTGATCAATATAATATTATATATGGTTGAGTTATAACACATACTTAGATCGTATACGATAAAATAAAAAAAATGATTTTAGATTTCATAAACATGCACAGGTCATTAAGGTCGTTTAATCATATTTAACATCGACTGAGATATTTAGAAAATTTTAAAATTGAATTAAAAAATAATTCAAAATATAATATAAAAAATTGGTATGCAAAATTTAAAAAATAACTATGAAAACATTAAATAAATTGAAATATTATCGATTATCATTTTTTTTTTTGCTAAGAAAATATAACATTTCTCATTAATTAGAACAAAACACATCCGGGACAGAACCCCAACTCGCAATGCAACCAGGTTGAAAAACAAATAAACAAGCTAACACAATTAGATGATTTGTTTCCTGGTCGTTTAACAAACAGAATTTAAACATTATTAAAGCTAAAAATGAAATTAAAGACATCCCAATCAATCCAAATTGCACCGACATCCCTGAATACAGTAGTAACACAATTGACCTTAACACATAAGAACCATTGGTAGTCCAGTGTTCAAAAATCCCAATTGCATAAACTGGGATTGGAGAAACTACATCCCAGTTATCTACTTGCCGGGTATCAGCTATAGACATGTCGTAAGTGAAATCCCCGAAGGATGAACGATCTTCTATTGTGAAAATGTGAGGTCTTGCAATAATCGCCATCGTCCCAGCCTCGAATCGGCCTTTCCAGATCTCCCAAGACACCAATTGAATGATTATCAAAATACCAAAATAACAAAACAAAACTCCCAAGACGTACTAAACCATACGAAACACAAACCACTGCCAAAGGAGAGACATAAAACATCGAAAAAATGGATGCAAGAATCAAAAATCTCACCCAAAAATGAAGATTATTGAAAATTATTGAAGGGAAAAACAAAAAGAAAATAAGAGAAAGGAGAAAATGGGTCTTCTGCGATGGCTATGGTTATTTAGATTGAGTGTATGTACGTAAGAAGTAGAGGGGAGAGGAGGCGGCGGGTGAGGAAAGAGATGGGAGAGAGAGGGGGTCGACTCTCATTAGGTTTAAAATCTCAAAATACTGATCGATTATCATATTTTTAATTACAAAATTATTTGAATATATATATAGTTTTGGAAAAATAATTAGTTCAATGCCCGTGCCTTGCACGGGCTTTTACGCTAATATATATATATATATAATAGATTATGATTATTATATTTTTCTCCTTCTTTTCAATTCTTTACACCCGACACAATTATACAACACCATACTAGACAAAAAAAATTTACTTAGTTATATAATTACTGTCCATTTATTGATAACAAACATTTTCCTTCACATTTTTGCCGTCTTGCAAATATTTTTATTTTTATTTAAATTCGAAGAGCTGTTGTAATAATAGAAAGGTTTATGTAAAATTATGGCTTGCCGAAGTTAAGATGGTAATAATATTAACAAGGGTTCCCTTCTAGGGAGAATTTGTTATATAGAGAATATGAGAGAATCACTTAAAATGTATTAAAATCTAATATTTCAAGCTAATCTAATGACCAAACTAGGGGTACCCCAATACAAAAAATGCTTAAAATAATTGGTTCTATCCAACAAAAAAAATTAAAAAAAAAATAATAATAAAAAAATCACTGTTCAAGTGATGACGTGGCAGTGGATTTCACTGGTTAACGGTGCTTCGCACCTTCTTGTACGGCACTTCGCGCCTTTATCATTCTAAAGTTGTAAGGAATGGCAATCAATGGTAAAGGCAATAGACGATTGACGGGTGTGTCGAGAGCCTTCGGCCCTCATGACTACCTAACTCATCCGTTTACTGTCTTAAATGCTTCGCATTTCCACGACAAGTTTTTTTTTTTTTTTTTTTTTTTTTTTTTTTTTTTTTTATGGATAGAGCCAATTATTTTAAGAATTTTTTGTGAAAGGTACCCTTGGCGGGAACCTTAGAATAAATGAAATATAATTAATTCTCTCATATTCTCTATATAAGGAGGTCCTCACTAGAATAATGGCCATATTAACAATATTCATGACTTTATTCTTTTGGACATGATCATGAATTCATGATACAACATTAACATTGTCATCTAACTATCTAAGACCTTCTACAATATACTTGAAATTTTCCTCTTTCCATTATATATAAGAAAATAATAATTATAAAGATAATTTGGCGGTGCTCGATTTATAATTGCTCAGTCAGAGTTGTAGGATTCTCTTTATTCTGCATCGTCAATCACTATTATAGATTATAGATCATGGACAATTTTTTTTATTTTTTTTTACTTTGGTGTATCCAAAATCTTTCTTGAAAGTTGTAACCCAATCTATAGGAAATTGATGAAACTTGGGTAAAATTAGGATAGGTTCATCCGAAGTTCACATTCAAAGTTCAAGTACGTGTATATATATGAACTTGAAATAGACTCATCTAGATATCTGTTGCATGTTTGTGAATCTGGAAATGGTACAAAGAGGTTTGAGGTACATGCGTGTGGATCTGGAGTAGGTTCACATGTGTGCAGGTATCAAACTTAGAATCCTAGCAGAATCCACAAAGTTGGTGCTTTGTAGGGGTGTTCACCGGACCGCCCACACCGCACCAAATTGCACGGTTTTTAAACTAATCATTGAGCACTGCTTTGATGGAGAAAATTTTTTGAACGACCAATAAACTAAACTTGGAAAAGCAAATCTCAATAATAATACTTAGCTATTATTGCATCTCATTTGAATTCTTCCTATACAAATTTTGCGGGAACAATAACGACGTGCTACCTAACTCACACAATAATAGTCTATCAAATGTTATATTTTATGCTTTTGTCTCTAATCTTGTCATATCATAACAACATTAACAGAAAAAACACAGTCCTTTTCCCAATTATTTGTTTAACATCACATGAAATTAGATTTTCATTGTTACCAAATTCCTCCGTCAACAAATAAATTAATGCACATATTCCGTCCTACAATGAATGTTGTACGTCTTCTCCGGCGTCTCCTCTCGCTCTACATCCTTATAACAACCTACATTCTCTCACTCAAGCTCCCTTCCTTCCCATTCTTCCTCCTCATCGATGTAATCGCAACCGTTTATTTCAAACTTTGCAATCTCTCATCCACCACCGTTGATCTTGATCACTCCACTACAATGCACTTCTGGATCTCATCTCATCGTCGCTTTAACAAGCCTAATCTCCTCCTCATTCACGGCTACGGTGGAAACTCCAAGTGGCAGTTTTTACGACAAGTGCGCCGCCTGTCACAGCATTTTAATTTGTACGTTCCGGATTTGTTATTTTTCGGGGATTCTTATACGATTAAGAAGGATCGGACAGTGGAGTTTCAAGCGGAGTGTGTGAGTGAAGGGATGAGGAGATTAGGCGTGGACAAGTGTTCGGTGTACGCGATTAGTTATGGGGGCTATGTAGGTTTTCGAATGGCGGAGATTTGTGGAGAGATGGTGGAGAAGGTGGTGATCATGAGTAGTGGAATAGGAGCCACTGAGGAGCAGATGAAGGAGCAGGTTAAGAAGATAGGGAGGAATGCGGTTGATTTGTTGTTGCCCGAGAATCCCGAAGATTTGAGGCTTCTTATGGATTTGGCTATTTATACTTTTGATCCGTTCAAGTGGCTTCCTAATTGCATGCTCAATGATTTTATCAGGGTCGGTAATGATTTTCAGTTTTAAGTATGAAATGTATTAATCACGAGTTATTGTAGTACAAATTACCCCGATCAGAGTATTATAAATTGTTGTGTCTGCACATTGATTTGTCTCGGTAAACAAGTCACTGGTTTGTATTATGTAGGCTAAATTAGTTTGTTTTTGAGCTAAAACTGATGTTTGTGTGCGTAGATGACTTGTAATGATCATAGGAGGGAGAAGCAAGAACTAGTGGAGGAATTAATGGATCCAAAGAATGATTCCAAGCCTATTCCTGTCCTAACTCAGGTTTATAAATTTGTTCGATACAATCACTTTTCTTAGCAATTTCTTAGTTTAATCGTATAAAGATGTAGTTGAATGTACTGATATATTAGAAAGACCAGGAATTCAGTCTCACTGTTGTATAAATTTGGTGAAGGACACACTGCTTTTATGGGGTGATAAGGACAATGTCTTCCCCCTTTCTTTGGCCTATCAACTGCAAAGGTATTTTATGACTATTATGTGTACGTAATCTGTTCATCTTATTGTGTAATTATGAATACTTCATCCATGGGTGCAGGCATTTGGGTCCAAAATCGAGGTTGGAAATAGTGAAGGATGCAGGGCATGCAGCAAATATTGATTCTCCTCATTCACTTACCGATTTGATCATACCATTTGTCCTGGGTACTACCACAGACTCTAAGGATCCGTTGCATACAAACTGATGTACATGTTGTATAGTCCATTATCATAGCCAACTTATTTTCAAAATCTGGCAAGGAAATCTGATCCTTTTGATTTTGACAGGGTGAGTTTGGCGCTTGGAAAGTCTGTTTATGTATAAACATTGTAGAGTTGCATTTTCATAATTGAGATTACTATGAACGTTTCTCTGCAAACTATTTATTACGATAGAAAGCTATAATAATTGTAGTGACAGAAAACTATTTTGTATCATATACAAAATCCATCTCGTGTCATAATCCTATGAAATGAATGCTGAAGTTGATAGACTTGTGTAATGGACCGCTTGATTACTGAACATAGCTACTGTAATTTATCACAATAACGCCAATTTGAACTCAGGTCTGAACGGGATAATAATCAAAACGGGATTGAAAGGAACAATTTGCAGGCTATTCGAGAGAGCCGCTCTCTCCCAATCCTAGTTGAAAATAACAATATCAATACTCAGCATAACCCTAATCCCCAACCCTCGCTCCCCTTTTATGTTGCTCCTCTGCTTTGACATTATTGCCCCTTGACTTCATTGGTTGACCCCCAGTTTTTCTGTTTCCTTTGCCTTGCATATTTAATTAGACTGTTGGCCTGGACTAGTGCTTAATGGCTGCTCTTGGGCCCTTAGTGGATGCATAACATTACCCCGGCCCCAAAGACTCACCTTGTCCTCAAGGTGGAAATGTGGACACTGGGGATGGTCTCTGGTAACATCTTCCCATGAAGCCGGTGTCACATAAGCCCTTCTAGGAAACTGACATGATCCCGTGGGAAGAAACCTGGTATGACTGCACCTTTTCAACTTTGCAATAGCTTCGCGTGACCTCCTGCACCTGAGATCCAGATAAACTGCTTTCAGAATAGCTCCTGGGCGGTCAAGTATTGCTGATAGCGCTTGAAACACAAATCTATCTTCTTGCTCGATATCTCCTTGTATAGCAGAGATTGCAGCAAGGTTTGCATAAATAGTTCCACGAGCCTCCTCGGGATTGAGGGAAACAAAACCCTGTGATCCATCAGGTGAAGACGTATCAGCGGCCACATACTCCATATTTACCGACTCCTCACACCCCTCAGTATTATCAGTGTGCCACTTTTTACAGTCTTCTTTGGTATAGAGGAGTTCAGCATGACTTCCACTAGACGTATACATACATGTCATCCTAGACACTCTGCACTTTAGGCTCTCGAGCAACTTTTCTGCATCGAAATGTTTACCAGTACATGCTAAGGCCCATAATATCAACAAATCAAGGTGCCATTCAAGATGCCAAACTTGTTTATCTGTCAGATACTCTGCTAAGATCTTCAAACTGTCACCAAAGTCAGATATTCGACCTCGTAAATAGACCCGCAATAACAAGCCAAGTGCATTGAAGTACACCTCTGCAGCGGTAGCATCACATCTTTCTAATTCCTTCCAAATAAAGCAATTATAAACCTCTAAAGCTTTTTCAATGGATGATTGCCCTTCCAAGTAACCAAGTGCAACATGCCACCAGTTGTGTGTAATCATGAAATATGATAAAGCATTCCACGATTGTGAGTGATCTTTCAGGAATTCCACTGCTTCTTTGAACCGACACTCAAACTGAAGTACATGGCAGATAGCATGATGCACCCATGGATCTTCCTTGTTGATCTCAAACACCTTCCTCGCTATTTTTTCTGCATCTGCCATCCTGCCAAGCTCTAATAAAGGAAATGCAAGCATTCCATAATTGTAATCTTCTTGTTCATTTACAGGTAAAACCTTAGCACGTTTACTAGCTAGAGGAGATTCGCGGCTGTCAATCAAGAGGAATCTGTAAACCTCCCACTGGCGATCTGTTGTTGAATGTCTTCCAATTTCAGCTAAAAAGACACATATCCCTAGCATCTTCAATGCAAATGTTACATCATAGAAAATACGAGGCCTTCCCCTTCCTGATAATTCAACTGGATTAGCAACCAAAAGTTCAGTGTCTGGACCTCGATTGGTGACGGTGACTCGCACTGGATGCAACATCTCCTCCTTCAAACGGAAACACAAGGTATCCTGAAACTCACGATCTACAACCTTTCCTCCATGTGTTTTTTGAATGAACACGTCCAGAGTACGATAGCCCTTTACACTTGGAGGGACTCTTCCATACGCAATCTGAATATTACAGTCCTTTGCAGTTCTCCAAATTTCATAGATAAGTCCCTTCTGGTCAACACACTGTATTTGAAGCAAGGTGTGCGCTGTGCTCAGATTATTATTCATCTTATTATTCATTTGCAGAGCAGTGTTAAGCATTCCATATAGACAAAGGCATAATAGAATAGAATTATAGGCAGCAGTTTGTCGACTCCAACCATCTGATATACACCTTTTAAAGAAGTCCAGAAACATAGACTTCTTCTGCTCCTGAGTACCATTCCGTACTTCAGAGATTGCATTATTTGAAAATCCATTAACTAAATAGTGGAAGGTAACATCATTGGAATTGCATTTCTTCACCAACATTTGTTCGAAAAGAGATGCTGCTTTCGAAAGTCTGCCCTTCTTGTAGAAGCTTCCAGTTAGTATACTATAAGTAATAACATTAGGCATCAATCTGTGTGACGGCCTTTGCCTGAATAAATTTTCAGCGCCAATGGAGTCTCCGTTGCGACAAAAACCATTAATTAGACAGGTGTAAGTCACAACATTTGGCTTGCAGTTCCGTTTTAACATTTGGCTGAAAATCCCTAATGTTGCTTTTAGGTCAGTGATATGTTCACAAGTGTCAACTCGTCTCTTTTTCGTGTGCAGCAAGTCCATGACATCGGTAATTAAGAAAGGGTCCAAGACTTTGCCATTACCAGGAACACTCACGAGAATGTCCATAATGCCTGTATTCTCTTCAACAGGCCATTCATCTATTTTCACCGCTCGGTGCACCATCCCATTAGACACACGACACAACTCAGGAGAAAGTTGAAGGGTACCAACAGTGCTCCAATTTCCATTATATCGACCTTTATCCCCATCCTTATAACTCCCTTTCATACGATGCTTACCATGTTCATCCTCATAAATCTTGTAACTCAGAACCTTATCACACTCATTATCATGTAGCTTAGAACCCATAATCATATCATACTTGACAAGTTGTTGAGAATATATTTTTAAATCCTTTTTGCACAACATAGCAGGCAAGACAATAGAAGAGGATAACATAGCTTTATCTACTTGCACTCTCTCAACACTAACACCCAACATTTTAATGGTAGACTTTGCAGGTTGTACCGATTTTAACTTACTCGAATCCTCACATTTATTATTCACATGTTTTTCTACTCTATTCATCAAACCATCCAGTTTATCCACAACTTTAATATGAGCTGGAGTACTCAATGATTGACTTACCGGTTTAAAATAGTCAGGACTTTCATCAAACAGCTGAGGCACATATGACTCTGGTTGCTGCACAAGGGTATCTCCAAACTGGTATTGCTGTGGACCTATAGATGAACTCATATGACGACCTGTAGGCTTCTCATCCAGCCCCACCAAGGGTGTGAGTACTCCGGTAGAACCCGGTCCCGGGTTGTCAATGCTTCCATCAATATTGTCCTTGATGGGTACCGTAAATGACTGCATCTCCGTCAGCTTACCCCCCATCTCCGACTCAAGGCCCTCAAACTCTGTTTCTAATTTCTTCGTGACTATGATTTGACGCTCCTTCGAAAATTCCTTCAAAGAGCGACGCACAGCCTCCATGGCCTTATCAAATGCCTTATCAATCATCTCCTTCAGCTCTTTCTCGAAATTTGTCATCGTCTCTTTATCGTCATCGACCCGCTGAGTCACCGTTGGAGTTGTGGATGCCATGGAATCATCACTGCTCTGATACCAATTGTAATGGACTGCTTGATTACTGAACATAGCTACTGTAATTTATCACAATAACGCCAATTTGAACTCAGGTCTGAACGGGATAATAATCAAAACGGGATTGAAAGGAACAATTTGCAGGCTATTCGAGAGAGCCGCTCTCTCCCAATCCTAGTTGAAAATAACAATATCAATACTCAGCATAACCCTAATCCCCAACCCTCGCTCCCCTTTTATGTTGCTCCTCTGCTTTGACATTATTGCCCCTTGACTTCATTGGTTGACCCCCAGTTTTTCTGTTTCCTTTGCCTTGCATATTTAATTAGACTGTTGGCCTGGACTAGTGCTTAATGGCTGCTCTTGGGCCCTTAGTGGATGCATAACAACTTGTGATCCTTCGATCAGGTTGAATCATAATTACTTTGCATGGTATAACCGGAGCTTCCTGAGATATAACCTTAAAATCATATATTGATTATCTAACTAATCCGAATGCTGGTTGAGGAGAAGCTGCAAGCGTGCAAGGTTCTGGCATTTTAAAAAAAAAAAGTCAAGGCATGTGGGGAGAACCAGCAGTCCTCTGTTTTCCTTCCACGACCTCAGAAGCCACAAAATGGAAAAGTGCAAACTTGAAAGGTTTGCATTCTACGCAAAAAAGAGCAGAACTCAGTTCCTTGTAAGCAAAGCAAGGGGAACCAGTATCTGTAGTCTTCCCAAGGGCACTAAAAAATTGTGGAGGAACAACCAGGGCTTTTAATATATACAGCCAGTTGAGGACATTCTTCAATGGGTATATATACTGGGGCTATCTTCTTCGAATCATATATGAAGCCAAGTAGAGGATCATACGAATTTCTGCCTGCTTTCGATTGGAAATGGGAAATCGTTGGAGTATGTAGGAGCACAAGTTGTCCTGGAAAAATACTGAGTCCTTTGTGAAACCAGACTAAGCATAAGTAAAAAGCATAATAGTTTGTGATTCAATTCATTAAACCTGGGAAGTATTGCACAAAATCCTGCTTTCATGTCTCCGAATTATAATATTATACCACAAAAAAAAAATTAAAGAATAAAATCACATCCTCAAATGAAGCAAGCACAGCATTCTTCACCACCCCCTATCATAGTGTGCCTTATTGGCCGATGGTTACAGAAAGGAAGGTACTCAGGTCCCCCCCCCATAAACGGCTTCTGTTTATAATCATACACCTCAAAAACCATCAAGTCCTACAGGCTACAGATGCTGGGTTAGATAAAAGCACAAAAATGTACATGTTACCAGATAATTGACAAGTTTTGCATTTGAAAACATAAACATCAGGAGAGTAGTAATCCTGGTCAGTTTCAAGTTTTCTGTGAAACTAAACACAATAACTACTAGATAATTGGTTAAGGGTCTAAATCCTACTAGATAATTAGTACTGTTAAAAGTCCTTTCAAAATTCCTGATAAAAAAATGAATTCCATACCTCTGGAGCAACAATCTAATATTGATCCAAATTCTTTTTCTAAATATTTTATTTATATCGACTTTCCTATTATATTTATCTGTTTAGGTTCTTCAATAGAAAGAACCAAGAAAAAATAGAAATCAATGTATCAGGCAAAATGGTTCTAACTGATCCAAGTCCATGTAAATTATTAATTTGTGCTCTTCATATATGTCGATCAGTGGTTGTTTCTTTCAGTTTATTGGGATAAGAAAGTACTACTGTCTACTGGCATCAATATTAGGAACACCTAAAAAAACGAACATTTTAAAACCGATGCAAATGGATTTTCAATAAAAGCCACTGATGATCAGTTCCGGAGCCTTGAAATAAATTTATACATATGTAAATGAATTTAAGTTACAAGATTCTTACAGAATTATATAACATACAGCATACTACTAACCATTAAGCTCATAGAACTAAGTGGTTAATTGCAAAAACACTGAAAACTAATCAATGGCCGTGAACAAAGAAAACAAATATTGCTTAATTACAAACTAATTAGCCGGTTCCACCAAGAACACCCTTAAGCGCCTTCACAGTAGCATCATCAAGGAATGTGGTTTTCTCAACCAGTTCTGAGGGCAAATTATTGGCAAACAATGCAAAATCAAGAATTTGAAGGCCAGGAACCGGACTACTGAAGCTTACAAAAGCAATGGATGGTATTCCGCGAGCATTGATTTGAAAATGTAGCAGTCCTTGAGGAAATACCATAATGTCACCTTTATTGAGTTTCTTCACATAAACATCATTGGCAGAAGAAACGAAGCCAGCAAGGATAGCACCTTGGACGACAACTAAAACTTCGGATGCACCAGGATGTGTATGCATTGGTATGACACCTTTTGGGGCAAGGTCCAGTCGTGCCATTGAGATCCCAAGGCCGTTTAAACCAGGAAACTGAGCGGAAAATGCTGGAGTCACAGCTGCACTGATGATATTTGTGGTGTTTCCAGCCTTCTTTAGTCCAGAAAATACGAAGTCATCAACTGTGACTGTGGCAGCTTTCTTGCAGGAGTATCCTGCAGGGCTTTCTGGTCCTTTTAGGTCCCCGACGCAGAAGTCTTGAACTGCTGCTTTAGAGAGGATGAGAAGAGAAAAGAGAAAGAGAATTCGAATCATCTTTACTATCAGGATATTCAAGTAAAACTGTTTTGGTGATGATTTCTGTGGAGTTTGAAGAGGCTTGAGAAGGTTTATATAGAAGGGGAAAACCTTGGACAACAATGCATGCTGATGCCAAAAGTGTCTTGTGGTACCAATAGAGCTGGCAATAAAACGACTTGAGGAGACCTTTTTTGTTTAATCAAGTCCATGGACAAACACTACAAAGTACAACTTTATTTTTCTCCTATAAATGTTTTGCAAGTTGCAGTGCAACTTTGCAAAATATTCAAGTTAATTTGACGTGGTTCTAATAAATAACAATCATTACTTCATGATTAGATCAACTTATCTAATAGATGTCTGACAAGTACCTTTGGAAAATTAACAGTTTAGCATTGCAATTTAACTCTACTTCTTTTAATCAATTATCCTGCTTCTTATTGCCAGGAGGCTTTGTGCAAGGCAGAGGAAATCTCGATTTATGTTTTCTCTTCTCTAAAGGTAAGCGAGATTGTTTGAGTAGGTCTCTTTCGGTTATGAATATTCCAACTCACATAGTCCATTGTCATGAGCAAGAGTGGAAGTACTTGGGACTTAGAGTTACTTAGAGTTACTCTTGGAGTACCCTGAGTTCAGAAATTTATATTATTATGTAACATGTACTTAAGTGCTTAATTAGAGCAAATTTACCAATATTTGAAGGAGGCTTGTCTTTGAATCCCAATATAGTTAATGCTATACCCTCATACTACCCACTGTACAGTACATGGATTATATATGTCTTGATAGTAAAAAATTTGAGATAGCTAAAGCTTGTTCCCTAAATATTCAAAAATTACATATGTTAACCATTGGACTGCAAATGCTTAAAGATTTTTTGTATGTCTGACGAGCATGGAGCAAATATTCCAAATATCTAATTGATGTTTACGCATCACGATCACTCTGTTCCTCAAGATTTCTTGTCTTTCAATCTACCTCCCTAAAGAGAGTATATCCATTATATTATTCCGCTCCATCTTCACAATTTTTGATCTTCTACGTTCATTTCGTCAGCCAATTCAGTCTATCTTCCTCACATTTGAGTCTACTTCTTTTCAATCCATCGTTCCATTTCGAGATTAATATTTCTGTGTATTGTCGCGTAATCACGTCATTACTTAAATTTTTAGCCCTTGAACTTGGGTGACTAGGATTACTGGAAGCTCTTATGCTATGATAAGATTTAGTTAAGTTCTCAATTAAACTCCAAATTACTCTAAATGTGGTCCAAATTTGCACATGGAAGAATGAGAAAATCCAGAAGCAAACAATGTAGACAGCCAGAATGTTGAAAGCTAAGTATGCAAAGTCTTGTTCGTTTGATCAAATCGACCAAGCTGTACCATGCTATTTAACAACCATGTACTATATATGTGGACTCAAGCAATCGCCTCAGGGTTTATTATGCTCCATTGGTGAAGGATGAGGCACGGCAAAGGTAGGGCATGCTCTAATTTATAAGCCCAATCTTCAACGCTTGAACAAGTGCCACACATATATCGAAAATCAATCAAAACCCGCGATGAGAATGAGATAACATAGGAGTATTAAACTTAGGAGCAGTGGTACCCTTCAACTGAAGTGTCTTTAAAATAAACCATGGTGTTATTTCGAAAGTAACTAGTTAGTTCCCGATTGACGTTTATACAGAACAAATGTTGGATTAAAAATGGTGATTGTTAACTCCAAAGTTGGAAACTAGAAACTTATGTTCAGTAAAAACGACGACATTTAACAGTCGAAAAAACCACGACTTCCACGGAAAACTTATATAGATTTTTTCTCGTAGTATTACTCCACTTAAGCTCTCATCAATCTTATATTGTGTTGACGGAGGAATTTGGTAACAACAAAGTTTGAATTCTGTCATCGGAATCAAGATCTATGATGGTGGTTATTCACCGGATAAGTTGCCGGAGTGTGGTGGTTGTGATGAATTGGGGGCTGAGATTGAGAGAGTTCTTGGTGGTGGCTCGTAGCTCTTCGCTTCCATCCCCCAATTTGCCTACATACCTCTATATTTATAAAGGATCAAGCCCACGCAGTTCTTGGAGAGCAAGAAACCCAAATGGGCTTGGATTGACGAACTAGCTTCCGGAATGTTCTATTATGAGGCCTAACCACAAAGGCCCAAGGCTCGTCCATGAACTATGGACATCACAGATAATGAAACTTCCCCCGTCGAGTACTAGTCCTATCCGCTACCAGCTATTTCCTTATTTCATGGACGCATGTATAGTCATGGTTTACCCCAAGTGCAGAACGCATCTCTGTCCCCCGAATGAGAAGCACCCACCAGATAGCAGCACAGGTGATCCAGAGCTTTTGGGTGCAAAGTGCATGATTACTCCAAAGTTCCCCAATGAGAGCGCGCCCATTGGCTACAGGAATAGAGCTCCCAAGCACACACCAGAAAGTTCCTATCTTTTCACCTTAGGGCGCGCCCTTTGTGTCTAAGATGGCCCTGGAGGCCTTCTGCGACGGACATCCCCCTCCTGAGATACGATAGGAGGGAATTCTTCAATAATCTTTGTAAAACCTGTTGATAATTGTCTTCATTCTGCCTTTATGCTTCTCAGGACGCACCCTCCACATATAGGAAGTGAGGGCGCGTCCTCCTTCTCCAATTTTTTATCAAAACCCTAATTTATCCTGAAAATCCCCAAATTGAACCCGTATCTGACCCGAATCCATTTTAGAATATGTTGATGAGTGGATTTCGTAACAACTTGTTGAGAGGTTTACGGGTAGTTGTATAGGCTAGCGATCAACTGTTCTGTGAAAAGGTTTGGGTTGTGTTTGTGGGGGTTGAGCTGTGCTCGAGGGTATCTCCAATAATCTCAAGTGCCTTTAGAGAGAATTAGAGAACTTAATGCGTCTTTTTCCCTGAGGTGCCTACGTACCCTTGTATATATAGGGATCAAGCTCACGTAGTTCTAATATGATTCTATCTCTTACTGGAATAGCTGTATTCGGTCACCTAGTTCGTGTAGGACTCAGGTTCCTTTAGAGCCTTCCACGAACTAGTTGGCTAAGTAGAGTACAAACTCGAGTTCGTACCCTACTATAATTCTCTCATTGATCAGAGATAATTCTAGGATCATCTGCGCCCTAGAATTATACTCCAATATCAATTCGTTTATCTGTTCTAGATGGCTTCTAGAACTTTCTATTGGCAACTCGTAGGAACCTGGTACTCAGGAACCTATATCTCAGGAGCCTGTTTCTCAGGAACCTCCTTATTTCGGGACATATCGCTTAGGGACCTCCCTTTAGGTGTCAGTACCTGCACAAATAACAAACTGGTTAGACTGGATGACTCTTCACATGCTCTCATCATCTCTATGGCTGTTGCTATGCTAACTCGAACTCTTCTGCTGGGAGGAACCTGGTCTTCTAGTGCTCAGCTCAGCTTCCTGACCATTGGGAACCTCCTGATACTCATACTTCCTTAGTCATTTCTTCTATCTGGTCTTCATAACTCGTACTGGATCAATCTTCTGGCTCGTATGGATCGAACCCTATAGCTTAATGGGCCTAAATCTAGCCCATGGAGATTTTGGGCACAACAAGTACCCCCCGGTTCCTTGAAATCATGTAATGTGAAAGAAACCTATTCTAATTCTACGATCAAAAGTTCAATGCTTAACCGTTCTAGTAACAATACCTTTCTTCAACATTTTATATCCAAGCCTACATGAGCTAACTCGGCATAGGAAACAGGACATAGAATATTTTCAGCTTAATATAATCTTAAATAAGCTTCCTTCGTACCAAGGAACCTGTTATCTTTCTATTTTCTTCTTCAGATCGCAGCTCTCGAAATCTACTCTATGTTTGCATTCAGCTCCCCAGGGAGTCTAACTTGTCACTCAACTCCACGTCTCTTTAAATTTAATAATTTAAGAGGGGATAACGATTGGTAAGCAGGAGATAATTCGAAATTCAAATTCAAACTTATCACTTACCGGTGCTACAGTTAATGCGTGAGTTCCCTAGGTTCACACGCCTCTCACGCGTGTACCTCTTCATTTTACCGCTCCAGTAAGGCTCTGCCACGTGTACGGGGCTGTTTCATTTACCTTGACTATTTAATCGCCATCTCACCCCCTCAGGTTTATTTTTACCTTTACCAAATTCTTGCAAAAAACCCTTGGAGAGAGAAGAAGAAGACCGACGATCCTCCGCTCAATTCAACTTGTTCTTCATCGTCCTCTTCGATTCAAGGTACGATTCTGGTTCATTTTTCTCTGTCCTTTCATAATCTTGACTTCATTTCGTACTATCTGCACTTTTATGTCTTGCATGCCGATGTTCATCTTTTCTGATGTATTCACATGTTTTTAATTTGCGTAATTCCCATTGAGATCTCCTATAAAATTTCCTGCTTGTTAATGCATAACTATTTAAGCATCTCAAAACCTTAGTATCTCTCTTAGGTTCCTGACCCTTCTTCGCCTGTCTTTGCAGATGTCTTCTGACTCAACACATTCAGACCACCATTCTTTGATAAACCCTGCTTTTACCAAATCAGTCAGCAATAGGACCAAGTCTAAAATCTCTATCCCAGATCTAGGTGAGCCTCAAAACATCCTTATTAGACTTCAGACCAAACAAAATAGAACTCTAAACTCCCCTAATTTCATTGACTTAGGAGACGATTGGCCTTCTGACGAAGAAAAAGTGTCAAAGCCTGATCAGAAAGTACTCCCTGAACCTGATTTTGACAATGAGATAACTGTCGAGAGAGAGTCATATAAACAAGAGATTGTGCCTTTCTGTGAGAAAGTTGATTCGTCCATGACTTCAGCTAGGTTAGAGAAGTTGTGGGAAGAATGTGTCCGTCCAACCTGTCCAATCATTGTTCCAGAACCTGGTGAGAGGGCTCACAGGTTCGACACTAAAGTTCCTGAACGTGGTATTCCTAATGCAGTGACCTCTGCCGCTTTTTTTAGAGTGGGTGTCTACTTCCCCCTCCATCCTTTTTTGCTAGAAGTTCTCGACTTTTATGGCTTAGCCCCTCTCCAACTGACTCCCAATTCCTATAGGCTAGCCATGAGCACATATATTCTATACTCCAGTCTGTTCACCACTCCTTTATCTGCACCTGAGTTAGGTTATTTCTTCAGATTGAAAGATACTGGAAAGGGTTCCGGTTGTTTTTATCTAACCGCCTGGCCTTGTCATCAAGGTCAGTGCATAAAAAGCATTAAACAAAACTTTGACCAATGGCAGGAGCAATTTCTTTATTGCTATGACTGTCCCCCTGTCCGTTTCCAATTTAATCGTCATCCTCATGTTCCCAAACAAACATTTCTTTCTGGAGTCTGCCTTCAAAGAGCTGAAGAGGCTTTGAAACATTCTTCATCCCTTAGGGATTGTATGATTCTATTAACACCTGAGAATCTCGTCACCCTAGGTTTTCTCCCTGCTTCCCCTGGTAATGCTTTATTTTATTTGTCTTTACTGCATTCCTGTAACTATGTTCGTTTATCTCATGCTCTTTGTCTATCCTGACTCATTTTCTGACTCTGTATTCACAGGAATGGCTCCCAAGGTTCCTTCTTTCATAAAAAGATCCAAGAACGTTGATGAAATCTTCAAGGTTGAAGATAAGGAGGTTCTGCTTGCTGCAACTCCTATCAACCCAGTTCCCACTCCAGCTTCAGTCCAGCCATCTGGTTCCTCCAAGCGTAAGCTAGCTCAGACTACACTTGATCTCTCTGGAAGCTCCCAAACCAGGTCCATGAAAAAAGGGAAAGCTGTGAAGATTGAATCGGCTGTGGCACAGAATCAATTCAAAGACTTGATTGACACACACGTGCTTCCAGAAGCGGTTGCCAGCTGGGCTAAAATGGATACCACCGAAGCTATGCATGCCATGAAGTTCTCGGCTGCCCAAAATGCTTTCTTTACTCTCCGCTTTTGCGATGATATTGCTGAGAAAACTCAATATGATCTCCGATTACAAGGAGAAGTTTCAAGGTTGAAAGAAGAGTTGACTGCTATGGAAGGTAAGATGAACATAGCCACTGCTGCTGTTCAAAAAGCAAAAACCGTCGATACCTCACTGAAGAATAGCAGGGATGAGCTTCAGGGACAGGTGAAGAGTTTTCAGGATGAAAAATTGTCCATGCTAGAGAAAATCAATGAACAAAAAACTCAGGTTGATGCTTTAAATGCTGCTGCCGCCACTGTCAAATCATCCATGCTCGTCCAGGAGAAAGCTAGGTATGATGAAGGTTATGACGAAGGCATTCGTGACTACATGAGGTCCATGTGGGAGAAAATGCCCGAGCTAAACTGGTCTCTCCTAGGCGAGGACGTAGTGGGGATGATCAAGGAATTTGAGAACGAAGCAACTGCTGCAACCTCTGTACCTCCCGTGGACACGGTTGAGAGGTCTCCAGGTGCCAACCCTGAGACTGCAGAGGTTCCTGCTCCTGAAGTTGTTCAGCCTATCCCTCCAACTCCCCCTGTTGTCACCAAGGGTTCCGATGAAGTTCCTCCTTCGTAAACTCAACAAAATCCTTTAAAGCTTTTATAATATGATAACTTTTGATAACTTTTGATGAGGTCGCGGGCTCCTCGTAACGCCTCGTAAGATGTAATTCTAAATTTTGTTTTCATGGCCTTCGTGCCAATAACTCTTTATGCTGGTTTCCTGGGTCTTTGTACCCATAACTCTTTATGGTTTTTTATGACAATTATCTGCTTTTGCTACATATCTATGTCACATATTTGTACTTATATGCTTCCATCATTGTATCTTGCCTTTATTCCCCCTAGCAATTACTTAGTGTCCATACTTGTGCATTCAAGCTTACGTGGGCTAGCCCTTTGTAAGAAACAAAATATACTCGTACTTTCACTTTATAATTTCCTGAAATAAAAGGCCATCAAATCGCAACAACTTACTTGTAAGCTTAAACACGTCTTTTCCTATGCTTCACTCAACATTTTCAGAGTCGCATTCTGAACTAAAACCCTTTCTGATAACCTTAGATCCTAAATAGTTTGACCAGGTTCCTCGACCATTAAACCTGCAAAATAAACATAAAACAAAAACTAGTTAAGGTTAGTAAAATTTCTCTTGTTTAATTCGGGTCATCTCTTGGAAAGGTTGCCTGCTTGGCTCCCAATCCTAATCTCTAGGTCCCAACATGCCTCGAGGCATATTGGTTCCTTTTTCTCTTAGAAAGGTAACCTGCTTGGTTGCCAATCCTATTCTCTAGGTCCCAACATGCCTCGAGGCATGTTGGTTCCTTTTTGTGCCTCGAGGCGATTCTAGGAACCTGTGCGCCGTTCTAGGAGTCCACACAGATTCCTCTTCTTCATGTGTCATGCTAGACATCTTATGAAGGTAAATGCTAAGGATTTTATCCCTTCTTCCCATGTGCCAAAGACGGTTCCACATGAGGGAGAGCTTATTAGGCTTCTCTTTAAGAACAAGTGTGCCGGTCTAGGCTCCACACAGGTTCCTTTAGGTGCCTTTTGTCAGGACTTTATGTGCCTTTTGTCAGGACTTTAGTTCACGTGCTCAAGGAACTTGAGGCTTTTGGCAACAATGTCGTGCTCAGTCAGCTGAGGCTTTTCAATCACATTTGCTCAGGAAGCTACCTGAGGCTTTTCTCGATGCCCAGGAAGCTACCTAGGACTTTGCTCGATGCCCAGGAAGCTACCTAGGACTTTTTCTTGATGCGTGCTCGGGAAGCTACCCAAGGCTTAATTCATACTCAGGAAACTACCTGAGGCTTTGGTTCAAATCAGTCATTCTCCATTTGCATACTTTGTCGAATCACATTCATACTTTCAATGCTACAGAGACCTGTAAGTCAGGGTGTCCTGCAAAATACAATACAATGCTACAGGAACCTGTTAGCCTAGGTAACCTGCAAATACTGTCAATACTACAGGAACCTGTTAGTCAAGGTAACCTGTTTCAAAATACAAGTACTAAAGCTAGCACTTAAAAAGTTTCAAATTGGCATATGAAATATCAAATCATAGCATGCACAATACTGTCTAAGTAGGAATACTACCCCCCAGTTCTTTTGGGTAATTATTGTTACGTAAAAGAACTATTAAGGAGCTATAGCTGCAAAGAATGCACTCAAAATATTCAACGTAGAGCTATCTATCGCTCAATACTTTAAAAAGAAATCGTCTTGCAAGTAGGGAGGTTCACATCAAGTACCCCCCGAGTACATGCATAATTAAATACTGAAATCAAAATACTGGTCAGCTATAACTAATAAGCTGCCTTTATTCTTGGGCTGAAAGAGCCTTACTTTTCCTAAGAAAAACACATAAAAGAGTTACTGATAATACTTCTTGAGATGTTCTGCATTCCAAGCTCTCGGAATGAGGTTCCCATCCATATCCATCAAGTGGTAGGTTCCTTCCCAAATTGCTGACTTTATCTGGTAAGGTCCCTCCCAATTCGCTCCAAAGGCTCCATGTGCCAGAACCCTGGTATTTGGCATGACTTTTCTCAGAACTAGGTCTCCAACTTTAAAAGGTCTTGCCTTCACCTTTTTGTTGTAATACCTTCGAACTCTCTGTTGATATGCTGCTAACTTCACTTGTGAATCTGCTCTCAACTCTTCGACCATGTCCAAATACAGTCTATGATTGACCTCATTATTTTCGGGGTCAAAATACTTTCTTCTCAAGGAACCTGTTCCAACTTCCACAGGTACCATAGCTTCACAACCATAAGTGAGAGTAAAAGGAGACTCACCAGTTGTAGTTCTAGGCGTGGTGTTATACGACCACAAGACTCCAGGAAGCTCCTCTGGCCAGCTTCCTTTCTTATCTTCAAGCCTTGTCTTCAAAGTATGCTTGATAATCTTGTTCACCGCTTCAGTCTGTCCATTACTCTGTGGATAGTACACTGCTAAAAATGCCTTCTGAATTCCAAACTGCTCACACAACCCTCTAAGCTCTCTACTATCAAACTGCTTCCCGTTGTCAGAAATCAGCTTCTGCGGAATACCAAACCTGCATACAATGGCTCGAAACACGAACTCAGTCAATTTTGATGCTGTAATCTTAGCAAGTGGTTCTGCTTCTGCCCACTTTGTAAAGTAATCAACTACAACCACTGCATATTTCACTCCTCCTTTTCCTTTCGGGAGTTCTCCAATGAGGTCTATCCCCCAAACGGCGAATGGCCAAGGACTAACAATCTGTTTGATAGGTTCTACGGGACGACTATCAAAATTTGCGAACCTCTGACAATTACTACATGCCTGTACGAACTTGGAAGCATCTGCTTTGATGGTTGGCCAGTAATATCCTTGTCGAAGGACCTTCATGGCTAAAGAATTACCCCCCGAGTGATTTCCACATACTCCTTCATGAATCTCCTCAAGGATATACTTGCATTGTTCTCCAGCTACACACTTGAGTAAAGGTTGATTGAATCCTCGTCTATACAGAACTCCATCATAGATTACATACTTGGCTGCATGATACCTCAGCTTCCTGGCATCATCTTGACTGGGAGGTAGCTCCCCTTTATCCAGGTAACGATGTATTGGGGTCATCCAGGAATCTTTAACTGGAAACTCGATGTCCATCACTTCTTCTTTGAAAACACTAGGTTGCTCCTGAATCTGAAGTGGAATTACCCCCAATAATGTGGATTCTCTCTGAGATCCTAGCTTGGCTAATGCATCTGAATTGGTATTTTTTCCTCGAGGTATTTGATCTAGCTTCACCTCTTTGAACTTCACGATCAACTCCTGGGAGTACCTCAAATACAAGTCTGTTCGTGGACCTCTCGCCTGAAAACCACCACGAATCTGCCAAACTACTAACATCGAATCACTGAACACTCTGATATTCTCAACTTTCATCTCCAAGGCTAGCTTGAGACCTGCAATCAATGCCTCATACTCTACGTCATTGTTCGTGGCTCTAAAAGCAAAATGAATCGAACTATAGAGTTGGTGTCCCTCCGGACTAACTAGCTCTATGCCTGCACCTGCTCCACTACTGTTAGCAGCTCCGTCTACATACAGTGTCCACCAGGGTGCACAGTTGTCATTCTCTATCTGTTCTTCCACCACCTCTTTTGTCCCCTCCTGGCCAGTAACCTCCACATGAGGTGGAAACTCGATTAAGAAATCTGCTAGAGCTTGAGCTTTGATTGCCGTCTTTGGCTTGTATTCTATGTCGAACTGTCCTAACTCCACAGCCCACTTTAACATTCTCCCAGAAGTTTCTGGCCTATGCATCACTTGCTTAAGTGGATATGAGGTTCTTACCTCAACCTTGTGAGCTTGGAAGTAAGGTCGCAGCTTCCTGGAAGCCAGAATCAATGCGAAAACCAGCTTCTCCATTCCTGTATACCTCGTTTCTGCATCAAGTAACCTTTTACTAACATAGTAGACTGGGCTCTGCTGTCCATTCTCTTCTCGAACCAGAACTACACTAATGGAATACTCTGATACGACCAAGTAAAGTATCAATGTTTCTCCATCCACAGGTTTGGCTAACAGTGGGGGGCTCCCCAAATGCTCCTTTAACTTTCCAAACGCTATCTCACATTCTGCGGTCCACTCGAATTTGCTTCCTTTCTTTATAGCTTTAAAGAACTCCTAACACTTATCAGTGGACTTCGAGATGAATCTATTCAAAGCTGCAACTCTCCCTGTGAGGGACTGAACCTCTCTCACAGTCCTTGGTGATCTCATATCAATCAATGCTTTAATCTTGGCTGGGTTGGCTTCGATACCTCTATGATTCACCATAAAACCCAGAAACTTTCCTGATTCTACTCCGAACACACATTTTTTAGGGTTCAGCTTCATTCTGTACTTTCGCAAGATTCCGAACATTTCTTCTAAGTGCTTTACATGGTCAACAGCTTCCTTGGATTTGACTAGCATATCATCCACATATACTTCCATAGTATGGCCAATTTGGTCTTTAAACATCATATTCACTAACCGTTGGTATGTGGCTCCAGCATTAATCAATCCAAATGGCATGCATACATAGCAATAAAGACCTCTATCCGTAATAAAAGAAGTATGCTCTTGATCAGGTTCATACATAGGGATTTGATTGTAACCTGAATATGCATCCATGAAGCTGAGGAGGGCATGTCCAGCTGTTGCATCCACTAACTGATCAATCCGTGGCAGTGGGAAACTGTCCTTCGGGCATGCTTTGTTGAGATCTGTGAAGTCCACACAGGTTCTCCATTTCCCATTAGGTTTCTTTACCAAAACAGGGTTTGCCAACCATACTGGGTAGAAAGATTCTTTAACCAATCCTGCATCCAATAACCTGTCGACCTCTTCTTTCAATGCTTGAGCTCTTTCTCCACTAACTGGTCTTCGCTTCTGTCTCACTCCTTTCTTTTCTGGATCAATATTCAACTTATGACACATGACCCTTGGATCTATCCCTTCCATATCTGCGTGACACCATGCAAACACATCCAGGTTCTTGCCCAAAAAGGTAATGAGGGATTCCTTTAAGGCTGGGTCGAGTTGAGCTCTAATCTTCAACACTTTTGTACCATCTTTGTCATTGATCTTCACATCCAAAGTTTCACCAGCTGGTCCAGCCTTGACCATGGTTTCTGGCATTCGAGGATCTAAGTCTACCTCCATCTCTGTGGTTGAGTCCTCTTGAGGTTCCTGGACTGTAGTCGGTTCCTGAACTTCGTACATGACATTCCTTCTCTTTGATGCTGGCTGACTGTCTTCATTGCTTCCATTATGTTTCAGTTTTCGGGATTTTTCTTCATCCAATCCTTCTGCCATACACACATCACCATCCTTGTCCGTAGGGGGTGCACTTTCTATCAGCAAGTAAGGGGTATCTGGTCCCCGAAAAACTGGAATTTCAGCATGAGGTTCCTCTTCTATGATCTCTTCAATTCTTATAGCTCTACAGGATGTTGGCACAAAACCTTCCAAGGGCGGACTACGCAGGTCGAGCGTTATTTTGTCTGGGTTCTTTCCTGGAAAATCATCAGGAACCTCGTCCATAGGTTCAGGCAATTTAGCAGCCTTAGCAGCATGTTGCAAAGCTTTGGTGTAACACTCTCTAGACTCATACTGACATCCTCGAACTACACCAATTCCATTTGGTGTTGGGAACTTCATAGTTAGGTGGTAAATAGAGGTTATCACCCTCATCTCTTTCAAGACGGGTCTTTCCAGAATAGCATTGTAGTTCATATTCTCCTTTATAACAATGAATTCTGCCAGCTGTGTAATGCAACATGGTTTGTTACCTAGAGTTACTGGCAAACGAATCTTACCTTTGATAGGAACCTGATTATTAGTGAATCCGTACAAGGTATCATTTGTTGGAGTTAAGTCTTTATCCAGAAAATGCATCTTCTTGAAAGCTGAGTAAGATAACAGGTTTACAGAGCTTCCATTATCAACTAGCACTCGATGAACCTCATAAGACCCGATTCCTGCCTCGACCACTAAAGCATCGGTATGGGGATGGTGCACCCAAGAAGCATCTTCTTCAGTGAAAGTAATATCTACATCCTCTCCTTCAAACAGCTTTGGAGACCTCTGTGACAGATTGTAAACACTGGTCAAAGGACGTTCTTTAGCTTCACGGGTATATCTCTCCATGGCGCTCCTGCTACATCCTCCAATATGGGGACCTCCTATAATTGTGCGTATGCACCCAGCCTTAGGTGGTCCTTCCGTCACAACAGGCTCCTGTGTCTGTGTCTTCTGAGTCTTCTCATCTCTATACTTTTTGCCTTCTTGAGCCACCCATTCACTTAACTGCCCTTGTCTGATTAGAGTTTCAATTAGGTTCCTGAGATAACGGCAGTCTGCAGTATTATGCCCAATGTTATCATGGAAGTCACAATATGGACGCTCATTCTTATTCCCTGGAGGACCAGTTCTGAAAGGCTTCTTAAACCACGAGGACTTCTCATTCACCGCGTAAATATGATCGATTGGAGCTACCAAAGGGGTGAAAGTTTCATAGACAGGTCTCTCATGCTTGTTGTTGTTATAGGAAGCTGGTGGTGGGACCTGACTCATGACAGGTCTAGTAGGATTCACAGCTTCAGGCTTCACCTAGGATGTACGACTAACCACCTTTTTATTGTCACGACCATTGGGGCTTCTTGGTCTCGACCTCTTGCTTCCATTTTACCTTACGAAATCTGGATCCTTCTTTAACTCGGCCAGAGATTCCTCCACAAGACGAAAAGGTTCTGCCTGGGCATAAAAATCTGCCAACGTCTCTGGTTCTTTTCCTTGAAGTGCTTTCCAAAAGTCTGAGCCTCCTTTGACTCCAGCAATTAAAAAATTCTTTATCGTTTCCTCAGATGCTTTCCTAACCTTCGGAACCTCTGCATTGAACCTCTTGAAGTATTCCGTCAATGTCTCACTAGGTCTTTGCTTGATGTTGGATAAGGTATTGATAGGTGGTGCGAATACAATGGATGCTCTAAATTGAGTGACAAAGAGCTTCCCCATACTCGCCCAAGAACTAATCGAATCAGCAGGTAACCTTTTGAACCATTGGTGGGCTCCACCCTGTAGGGTTGCAGCCAGTAACCTGCATCTGGTGGCTTCCTTCACTTGATAGACATCCATCTCTGTGTCGAAACGACTGAGGTATTCAATGGGGTCAGTAGTTCCATCGAATTTCAACTCATTCGAAGGCCTGTAAGACCTAGGCAGAGCCGACTTTCGAACCTTCTTGGTGAAAGGAGAAGCAGTTATAGGATTCACAGCAAGATTCTTTTCGTCCTTGAGTTGAGCCAAAATTTTCTTGATATCTTCTGCTGTCACCTCCCCAGTAGCTTCCGCCTTTGTCTTTTTGCTCGTTCCTTCCTCCTCTTGCGACTCTGCAGTGCTTGATTCTTCAGTATCCTCGTCTGAATCTGTGTTTTCTTCTTCAATTATCTCAACAGATGGGTCTTTATCTTTCTTCTTTTTCTGTGAGGAACCTCCAGTCTTGGTCTTTTTCTTTCCCTTGGACCCTGTACGGCCCTTGCTAACAGTTTTACTCTTCTCAGGATTCTCTAGTTCTTCATCACCATTATTCTGCTTTGGTCCTTCACCATCTTCTAGAACCTCCTCTCCATCCTCAGATTCTTCTTCCTCAAAGTTCAACTGTTTCGGAGTAACCTTCGACTTCTTGCCTTTCTTTGCCTTCTTTTTCTTCTTTTTGCTTGAAGCCTGCTCCAAAGTCGACAATCGTTCTCCCACAGTCTTTAAGACTTCCATCATAGCTGCTTTGGTAACCTTCGGTGCTTTGTTAGGAGATTTGTTCCCATCATGAATCTGTCGCTCAGAACGGGTTGCTTCGCTATCAGAGTTGCCTGACATCTTTTCCACTCTTAAGATATTAACTATCCCCTCCTTCTAGCGCCAATGTTGATGAGTGGATTTCGTAACAACTTGTTGAGAGGTTTACGGGTAGTTGTATAGGCTAGCGATCAACTGTTCTGTGAAAAGGTTTGGGTTGTGTTTGTGGGGGTTGAGCTGTGCTCGAGGGTGTCTCCAATAATCTCAAGTGCCTTTATAGAGAATTAGAGAACTTAGTGCGTCTTTTTCCCTGAGGTGCCTACGTACCCTTGTATATATAGGGATCAAGCTCACGTAGTTCTAATATGATTCTATCTCTTACTGGAATAGCTGTATTCGGTCACCTAGTTCGTGTAGGACTCAGGTTCCTTTAGAGCCTTCCACGAACTAGTTGGCTAAGTAGAGTACAAACTCGAGTTCGTACCCTACTATAATTCTCTCATTGATCAGAGATAATTCTAGGATCATCTGCGCCCTAGAATTATACTCCAATATCAATTCGTTTATCTGTTCTAGATGGCTTCCAGAACTTTCTGTTGGCAACTCGTAGGAACCTGGTACTCAGGAACCTATATCTCAGGAGCCTGTTTCTCAGGAACCTCCTTATTTCGGGACATATCGCTTAGGGACCTCCCTTTAGGTGTTAGTACCTGCACAAATAACAAACTGGTTAGACTGGATAACTCTTCACATGCTCTCATCATCTCTATGGCTGTTGCTATGCTAACTCGAACTCTTCTGCTGGGAGGAACCTGGTCTTCTAGTGCTCAGCTCAGCTTCCTGACCATTGGGAACCTCCTGATACTCATACTTCCTTAGTCATTTCTTCTATCTGGTCTTCATAACTCGTACTGGATCAATCTTCTGGCTCGTATGGATCGAACCCTATAGCTTAATGGGCCTAAATCTAGCCCATGGAGATTTTTGGCACAACAGAATACCCGAACCGAATTTTGGGCATAACAACTACCCCCAATTCCATGTAAAATCAAAGATGAAGCATGGAATTTCAATCTTAAACAACACCAAAAATTTTGTAGCTTTACTTCTCCAGGGCGCGTCCTCATTCCTCTTATCTTCAAGATTCTATGCGGAGAGCGCGTCCTTAATTTCTTCAATCCAAAATTTTATCTCCTAGACAACTCTAGTTTTGATTTCTTCATAGAGGAATAACACAAATTCACCACATCTCTAAGCTTACATGAGCTAACTCGACGTAAGAAACAAGAGATATTATGCACAAGTGTAAACCTCTCACAGGGCTCGCACTAAAGCTAAATATATACATATATATATTACAAAGGGCGCACCTTATGATATTAAGGCGTACGGATCTCTTCAACTGTCGTCCACATACACTTCCATGGTCTTTTCAAGCAAATCTTTGAACATCATGTCCATCAATCCTTGACAAGTTTCCTCCGCATTAATCAAGCCAAAGGGCATTCCAATGTGGCAGTAAAATCCTCTATCCTGCTGTTGTATCTACCAACTGATCAATTCGAGGAAGAGGAGAATTATCCTCATGGCAAGCCTTGTTCAGATCAGTGAAATCTACACAAGTCCTCTATTTCCTATTAGGCTTCTTAACGAGAACCGGGTTAGCTAACCACTCTGGGTAGTAAGACTCTTTAATCAAGCCAACATTTAACAATCTATCAACTTCTTCCTTCAATGCAATAGCTCTTCCTCACTTATCAGACATTGTTTTTGCCTTATACCCTTCATGTCAGGATCTATATTCAAGTGATGACACATGATCTTTGGGTCACTTCCCATCATATCATCATGACTCCAAAAAAACATCTGAATCCCTAGCATCCGCCAAAACTAAGATTGTATCTTCTGTTGAACTAGTCTTTTCCACCGATTGAGGCGTTCTTGAATCAAAATCAAAATCAAAACTTCGAGGGGTCTTCAATCGATGCTTCATCCTTTAAGGGTGCGTCCTCTTTAAGAGGGAAATCTTCCTCAACAAGGGAATTTACCAGGCCTTCCAAAAACATTCTTCTTCCCACGATCTGCTTACCTCTATTACTAATTGATTTGATATCATCAGAATTTTCTTTTTCAAGCTCTTCTATAATCCCTTCTTGAAAGTCATCAAAGTCGAGTTATCTGAGGGCGCGCCCTCTGGGTGGACGCTTCCTCATCTTCTGGTTCTTGAATAAAATGATAAGCCTGAATTTCTCCCTTGATGTTCATGATTCCTTCAGAGCTTCTTTCAGTGCGGGCGCACCCTCCATCTCTTTGTCTCCTGAAACCTTCATTTCCTTCAACAAGGGGCGCCCTACTAGGTCATTGTGAACTGACTCCTGACCCAAAACCATGAATTCCATCATCTGAGTTATTGGGAAAGAACCTTCTCCAAGAGTTACGATAACCTGATTGCACCCTTCAATTTTGACAACTTCTACTAAAAACCATAAATTTATGCATTCTCTGCTACCATGTCTTTGTCTGGAAGCGACACCTTCTTGTAGGTATTGTAATATAGAATATTCCCCGAACTTCCATTGCCCGAATCTGAAGAACACATTCCTCATCTTCAGTACAAGTGATATCTGCTAGGGGAGAGCACGGATCGGATCGGATCGGGTTTATGGTAAAACCGAAACCGAACCCAAAACTCTTCGGGTTTTAAAATCGAAAACCGCAACCGAAACCGACGGTTCGGTTTCGGATTCAAAATTGTCGGATCGGTTGTAATCGGTTCGATTTCGGTTTTAAAACCATTTCAAATAAAAATAATAAAACCGACATACCTTACTTCAATGGAAAGTACGTAAAATTTGTAAAATGTCACAAAAACAATACAAAATGGCCTACCACAGCTTGATGTTTTGAAGCCCTGGCAGTGTTCTAGAATGGCCATTTTAGCACAATTACAAGTTAAAATGACCAAATATCTGTTCCAGTAAGGCATAATTATCACAACAAAAGGACTTCTATGAGATGGTTACCCATTCTCCCTCTTTACTGAGAGGCATTATCAAATGTAGAAAAACAAACCAATATTTATTATCTTTGATCTTAGAAAACCTTTATAATATTATTGCTACCTAGTCAAATTGACATCATTGTTGCTAATAAGGCACATTTGATTTACGAAATATATAAGAACATAAAAGTATGTTTAATCTGCCCAGTCATTAGCTGGCCTTAAATATGAAAAGTACAAGCATAAGCTTCAGAGCATCAGAGCAATTATATTTCGAAAAATATGTGTATTTATTAATTATAAATATATATATAGGTTCCTACTCCACTACAAACTAAAATTAACTACAAACTAAAAACTAAACACTAATCCAACATTTCATGCTAATCTAATGATCAAACTAGGTGTACCCCAATACAAAAAATGCTTAAAATACTTGGCTCTATCCAATAAAAAAAAATCACTGTTCACGTGATGACGTAGTAGTGGATTTCACTGGTTAACGGTGCTTCGCACCTTCTTGTACGGCGCTTCGCGCCTTTATCATTCTAAAGTTGTAAGGAATGTCAATCAATGGTAAACGCAATAGACGATTGACGGGTGTGTCGAGGGCCTTCGGCCCTCATGACTACCTAATGTTAGTCACAGAGGCATGCCTGTATACATCTAATAACAAGCCTAATTGTCTGTAATGCTTTGCATTACTTACATGACCTCTTAACTGAGGGAACCTCTATTTGTAGAGTTTCTACTTGTTTTGTACTTATAGTAGGCATCAAATCCTAGTTGTGTAACTGTACTTACATAGTCAAGAATAATGCTTGAAAGAAGTTCCAAGGTTCATGCCTCAAGCAAGAAGATAAAGACTGTCAAATAATCACAAGTTGGGATTTGAAGAAATGAAGAATTTGCCTAAGTACCAATTCGAGAAGTATATTTGTCTATTCGAGAAGTCCAACATTCGAGAAGTCAGGGATTCGATATCTCAAGACACTATTCGATATCTCTGAATACACTGTTCGATATCTCATTCGATATCTCAGAGATTCGATATGTCTACTACTCTATTCGAGAACTCAAGAAGTCAACGAGTCAAAGTGGTATTCGAGTTCTCAGAGAGTCAACAAGTTAAAGTTCCATTCGATATCTCAAGGACTCAGAAAGCTATTCAATATCTCGAGGATTCGGTAAGTCAAATGTTCTATTCGACTTCTCAAGGAATCTTGATGGAAAAGAGCTATTCGAGAAGTGGTTCGACATGTCAATATAACAGTGTTCGAGAACTCAGAGTTATCGATCAAGTTAATTCCAGTTCTCGAATCACTTACTTAGTCATTTCTCGAATACACTCTTGGAGACAAAATACTGAAGAAATTGTACAAGTCAGAAACCTGCAACAAGTCAATGCACTTTATGGACCACAATCTGTAACGTGCTCCGGAAAGCCTACAAGGAAGCTTGGAGAGATATAGAAGAGACAAGAGGCTAAAGAAGTGGATCTGAACAGGCTTTGCAAAGTCAAATCTGTAACCGTTTGGACACTTACTCAAAAAGGATAGACAGACTAGAAAGTAATTTGTTTAGCTACCTTATTTGGAGTAAGTAGGTTGTATCCATGCTCTATAAGGATACAGCCTCACTTCCTTAGTCATTAACTTTGTGAGTCAAGTTTTTCATACACTGTAAGCTGTATCTCTCTGAGAAAAATGAAGCTGAGAATACTATCATTTGTATTCACAGATTGTAGCAATCTTTATCTAATAATACATTAGATTAAAGTGATATTGTGTCTTGTGTTGTTCTTTATCCGCACCTTCACTCTTGCACACACAAACACTTACTTGCTACATAGACTCGAACAAGAAAAGTTCAAGAATCCATTCACCCCCCCTCTGTATTCTTTTACTGTATTCAATACTCAACAAGTGGTATCAGAGAAGACTGTTTATTCAAAAACAGAAAAACGATCATGAGTTCGAATACACCAAAGACTACAAGAACGGTGAAAGTCCCTAAGTTTGACAAAGAAAATTACAACCTCTGGAAGATAAAGATGATGTTGTTCATCAAAGCCTCTCATCCTTTGTATCTTGAGATTCTCAAGAATGGTCCTTTTGTTCCACAACAAGAGATACCTGAAAAGACTGTTGGAACCATAACTGTTCCAAGATCTTATGAGGCCAAGGAACCATCCAAATGGACAGAATCAGAAAGGGAAAAGGTTGCTCTTGACAATCACCTCATGTTTCTTATTATTGATTCCATGGATATGTCAATGTTTGCAAACATTGCATCATGCACATCTGCCAAAGAAATGTGGGATCACATTGAGGTGTTATGTGAAGGAACTGATGAGGTCAGGGAAAACAAGAAACAGATACTGGTCACACAGTATGAAGCTTTCATGGCACAGCCCAAGGAAAGCATTACTGAGATGTTTGAAAGATTTCACAAGCTAGTCACTGAGTTGCAGATGAATGGCAAGGTTTACAGCACCAAGGAGTTAAACATGAAGTTTCTGCTATCTTCACCTAATCATCTAGAGCAAAGGGTCATTTCTCTAAGAGAAAGAGATTTGAACAAAATCACTTATGATGTGCTCTATGGAGTTTTAAAAACTCATGAGCTTGAGTTGCTTCAGAAAAGGGCTATCCAGGCCAACCAAGGCAGAATGGTAAACACATCATGTGCCTTGATTGTCAACAAATCTATTCAAGACCTAGAAGCATCTACAAGCCAGCTAAGGATAGAGGAGATAGTAGATGATGATGAAGAAACTGAAGCTGAAGTAAGTGAACCTGTTGAGGAGAAGGAGGAAGAAGAGTTTTACGCTCTTGAAGAACTAGATGGGATGGAAAACACTTCATATGCTTTTATGGCCAGAAAATTTCCAAACATCAGATTCAAAAGGAATCAACCCTTCAAACCCAAAACCCAAAACCATTCATTCAACAAGAGCAAGGCACCTGTGAAAGCAAACAAGAATAAGTTTAAAACCAGCCATGTGGATAGGTCATCTGTAAGGTGTTATAGATGCAATGACCTAGGGCATTTTGCCAGTGAATGCAAGAAGCCTAAAAAGAAGGATAGAGATTATCTTGAGCTCGAAGCTAAGTATGAGGCCCTTCTAAAAAAGCAGACACAAAGTAAGGCCTACATAGCTGAAGGGAAGTGTTGGGATGATTCTGACAGTGATGGAGAGGAACAAGAATTCTACAATTATGCCTTGATGGCCAATTCCAAGGATGACACATCTTCATCAGACCCTCAGGTACCATCTCTGACTACTATAGACATGTCTGTTTCAGAGTATAAATGCATGATTGAACAACTATATGTTGAGATGTTTAACATTCATACTAGTATGACTGCTGCTAATGAAGAGATTGCTAAATTGTTTACTAGAAATGAAATGTTAACCAAAAGGAATGAGGAACTTGAGCTAACTGCTATGCAAGTAGAAAACCTTAAGAAAGAAGTTGAATATCTGCAGAATAAGGTTCTATGTGCTAGTCAAGTGGAAAAGGCTCTTAGGGATGAACTAGCTGAAAATGAATTCAAACTGAAAACATTTAAGAACTCATCTGGTCTAGTGCAATCCTACTGTGAGAAAATTCAGGCTAAACCCAAAGCTGCTATTGGACTTGACTATGACTCTCTTAAACAGAGAAAAGGCTATGCTGTCATTGAAGATGACACAGTTGTTCATGAGGAAGTGCCTCACATTTGAAAAAGGCTGAAAACCCAATTTTTAAAGAATCAACATTTGAAATTGATGAGGATGCCTTACTCATCAAGCAAATGTTGAATGATGAGGATGAGGCACAATCCAGTGAACAACAAGCATCCTCTAAAAGTGAGAGTGTCAAGTCAAAAGCCAAGGAGTCAGTAGTTGATAGATCAAGACCTAAGAAATTTGTTAAGTTTGTCTCAGCTGGGAAGAGTGAATCAGAGAAGAAAGTGACTAAGAAGAAACAGAACAGAAATGGTAAGTTAGGGATTAACAAAGATAACAACTATGCTTATATGCCTAATGCCCCTAGGAAAACTTGTCAGAACTGTTTCAGTACCAATCATTTAACTCATGCATGCAAGAAACCTGCTGGTAGTGTATCTAAACCTTTCTATGATTGTTCTGTGCCTCTAAGACGTAGAGATGCACCATTTTATGATAAATTTGACTGTATGCCATGCAATATGAATGTTATGACTAGTTGTTTCAATCTGAGAAGGCAATTCATTGATGGTTGTATCAGTCACAATTCTCACACACACACTACACCAGGTCAAAGTCTTCGAGTCCTCCTAAAGCTAGGAAGGTACCTCTGTCACCTAAGTCTGAAACCTCAGGTTCTAAGACTTCTAACAGTGACAAGAAGACTAATACCAAGAAAGTTGACAAACATGTTGTTTATGATAAAACTGTTTCTAAGTCACATGGACCCAAACTTGTTTGGGTACCAAAGGAGAAGTAATACCTTTTTGTTTGCAGGGCAAAGAAAATGAAAAGAAGGTCATGTGGATTTTGGACAGTGGATGCTCAAATCATATGACTGGTGATATGGCCCTGCTATCACAGTATGAGGAAAAGGCTGGCCCAATGGTTGCTTTTGGAGATGACAGCATGGGTAACACATTGGGATATGGCAAGTTAAAAGTTGGAAATGTCATCATTGAAGATGTAGCACTGGTCAAGGGACTCAAGCATAATCTGCTAAGTGTTGGTCAGTTTACTGACAGAGGATTCAAGGTGGATTTTGACAAAGATGAATGTTTGATCACCCACAAGAAGACTGGTGATTTTGCTCTATCTGGAGTAAGGAAGGGAAGCCTGTTTGTAGCCAATATGGATTCTGCAAACAAGGACAAAATTTGTTGCTTTTACTCAAAAGCATCAAATGAAGATTATTGGCTGTGGCACAAGAAACTATCACACCTGAACTTCAAAGCCATTAATTCTCTGGTCAAAAGAGAGTTAGTAAGAGGCATGCCCACACTTGAATTCTATCAAGAAGGAGTGTGTGAAGCCTGTCAAAAAGGAAAGATGAAAAGATCTAGCCACAAGACAAAGACAGTGACATCTATAACCAAGCCCCTACAACTCATTCATATGGATTTGTTTGGGCCCGTCAATATTATGTCACTAGGAAGAAAGAAGTATGCCTTGGTGATGGTTGATGATTTTACAAGGTATACATGGGTGGAATTTCTAGCATCAAAAGATGAGGCTCCACAAGTAATCATTGAGCATATAAAGAAAGTTGACAAGGAAGCAAAGGCCGACAATGCAAGTGTGATTGCACTGAGAAGTGATAATGGAACAGAGTTCAGAAATGCCATACTTGAAGCATTCTGTAAAGAGAATGGTATTTCTCAACAATTCTTAGCTCCAAGGACTCCACAACAAAATGGAGTTGTTGAGAGGAAGAATAGAACTCTAATTGAAGCTGCTAGAACAATGCTACTTGATGCAAAGATGCCTACATGTTTTTGGCCTGAGGCTATAAGCACTGCATGCTATATCTAGAACAGAACCCTCATCAACAAAAACACTGGAAAGACACCTTACAACTTGATGACTGGAAAGAAGCCCACTCTAAAGTATGTTCATACTTTTGGAAGCAAATGCTTTGTATTGAAGGATAATTCTGAATATGTTGGAAAATTTGATGCAAAAGAATTTGAAGGAATTTTTCTTGGCTACTCTATGGAAAGAATTGCATACAAAGTTTATGTCATCAGTCAAAAGAAAATTATGGAAAGCACAGATGTGACATTTGATGACAGCAAACTACCTGGACTAGAAGAAGCCAATGATGAAGATAAAGATCCATTGAAGTTTGATAATCTAGATGATTCTGATGAAGAGACTGAAACTGAAGTTGAAACTCGAGTTCAACAGACTCAAGTGAATGATAATACAAGAGAAGAATTTGTGCCAATCAACAGTGGAGAAACTAGCATTCAAGACACACCTGTGAGTAGTGGCAACCTCACAGGGGGAGGAAATCAGGATGATGATTTGGATGATGAAGCAACTTCAAGAATGAGAAATCAGGCTGAGCACTCAAGAAAATGGGATAGATCACATATTTCAGAGCAAATCATTGGAGATCCTAATGTAGGAGTAAGGACTAGGAGAGCAACTCAGAATGAGTGTCTCTATGGTTGTTTTCTATCTCAAGTGGAGCCTAAGAAACTTGATGATGCACTGCTAGATCCAGATTGCATTATAGCCATGCAAGAGGAGCTGAATCAATTTGAAAGGAACAAAGTTTGGGAACTTGTGCCTGCACCAAAGAATAGAACCATTGTTGGAACAAAATGGGTTCTGAAGAATAAGATGGATGAAGATGGTGTAATTATAAGGAACAAAGCAAGGTTGGTTGCGAAAGGATACTCTCAACAGGAAGGCATTGATTATGATGAGACATTTGCCCCTGTGGCTAGATTGGAAGCCATCAGAATATTCTTGGATTTTGCTGCTCATTCAAACTTTAAAGTGTATCAAATGGATGTCAAAAGTGCATTTCTGAATGGAGAGTTGGAAGAAGAAGTTTATGTGCAACAACCACCTGGCTTTGAGGATCCACACTTCCCAGAATTTGTTTACAGACTGCTTAAGGCACTGTATGGACTTAAGCAGGCTCCAAGGGCATGGTATGATACTTTATCACAATTTCTTCTTGAGAATCAATTCACTAGAGGCACACTGGACAAGACACTGTTTTACAAGAAGCATGGTGATGATCTTATCCTAGTTCAGATATATGTGGATGATATCATTTTTGGTTCTACAAATGAGAAGCTGTGTGAGAAATTTTCTAAACTCATGCAGAGCAGATATGAGATGAGTATGATGGGAGAGTTGACATTTTTTCTTGGGTTGCAAGTCAGTCAAAGGAAGGATGGTATCTTTATCAGTCAGACCAAGTACATCAAGGATTTATTGAAGAAGTTTGACTTGGAAGATTGCTCACCTGCAAAGACACCCATGGCCACTGCCACTAAATTGGATGAAGATGCTAAAGGCAAGAAAGTAGATATCTCAGTCTACAGAGGCATGGTTGGTTCTCTACTCTATCTCACTGCAAGTAGGCCAGACATCATGTTTGCTACATGCTTGTGTGCAAGGTTTCAATCAAATCCAAAAGAATCACATTTGATTGCTATAAAATGATCTTTAAATATCTGAAGGGCACTCCAAACTTGGGACTATGGTATCCTAAGGACACAGGGTTCAATCTGGTTGGTTACTCTGATGTTGATTATGCTGGATGCAGAGTGGATAGGAAAAGCACCTCAGGTAGCTGCCAGTTCCTTGGACAAAGGTTAGTCTCTTGGTATAGCAAGAAACAACAATCTGTGTCAACTTCTACAGCCGAGGCTGAATACATAGCTGCTGGAAGTTGCTGTGCTCAAGTGCTTTGGATTAGAAATCAACTTAGAGATTATGGACTTGTGTTGGAAAGAATTCCAATCATGTGTGACAACACAAGTGCAATCTCTATAGTTGCCAATCCTGTCAATCATTCTAGGACAAAGCACATTGACATCAGATATCATTTCATAAGGGAACATGCAACTAATGGAACCATTGAGTTGCATTATGTTTCTACAGATAAACAACTAGCTGATATATTCACTAAGCCATTAGATGAAGCCACCTTCACAAGGTTGGTTAGTGAGATTGGAATGCTGAATTCTTCAGATTCTGGCTAGGTGAATACATCATCTAGATTGTTGCAGCAGTAAATACTTACTTTATCTAAATTCTCAATATTTTTGGAGTAAGTGTTGGCTGAAATATGATTTATAAATATTTCAAATCTGTTGCATATTTGGAAAATCATATTCTCTTGTTAACTTGAAATTTCTATGGAATTTTGAGAAAATCACTGTTTAATTTGCTAGAATATTCGTGAATGAATATGGCTGGTAAATTTTAAAAAGATAGTGAAAATTGAGTTTCTATGAGTATAATTCGACAAGTCAGACTTCTCAAGTGATTCACTATTCGACATCTCTAACAAGTCTCATTAGAGCACTCTCGAGTTCTCGAATAGAGTCTTTTAGAGTTCTCGAATAGAGGTTTTCTTGACTTCTCGAATATAGTGTTTTAGTTCTCGATTGACTGAGTTCTCGAATACTATATTTGAGTTCTCGAATCATTTGAAAAGGCCGATTTCTCGCTGAATTTTAACCGATTTTGAATTTTTATTCAGAATTCAGAATTACTCATAAAAACATATTGTACCTAATTTAGATTTACTTCTAAGTTAGATAACTGCCAGCTGTGAGTTACAACCTGCTTGAGTTATCGAATAAGCCTTTCTTGACTTCTCGAATAGTTGTTTTCTACTTCTCGAATGCCTGACTTGTCGATACATAACATACATCTAATCGACAATTCAAGTACTTCATACTTTTACAATTTCACATCTATTCGATTCATTTCATTCGATTTCTCAAGCATCCAAACTCCCAAAACCTCTGAAACCCTAACTGCAAAAAGCTAAATTTCTTCTTCAACCTTCGATTTCTCCTCTCTCTCTTACACAAATGGCAACAGTAAAGTTCAACACCAATTTCATTGCTCTAACTAGTGATGTTGAGGCACCCAACGCCAACTTCAAGTGCTTTGTGAAGTGGATGTCTGAATCATACATAAAAAATGCTCTATCTGTTAACCCTACTCTGTATCTAGACATTCTAGAACAGTTCTGGAAGTCTGCTACAATGGAGGTGGTGGCTCTTGACTCTGCAATAACCTCGTACATCATTTACTGTAAGATTCAAGACAAGAATATCACTATCACCACAGAAGACATGAATGAAGCACTTGGGATGGGCACCAAACAAGAGGTGTATGACCCACCAGCTACAACTGCTGATTTGGAAGACTTCTTTGATTTCATCAAATATGCAGACAAAATCAGTCTTGGGCATCTGAATAGGAAGCATTTGAGGAAGGAATGGAGCTATGTGTTTGCTACACTTCTTCAAGTCTTCACCGCAAGAAAATCCAGCTATGACCAAATCAGTACACCTGCACAGCAGATAGGCTATGCTTTAGCATATGGAAAGAAGATAGATGTTGGCCTTATCATTCTGCAGGAGCTGTATGGGAGACTTGGTAAGAACTCAGCCAAGAGAGGTAATGAAATTTTCTTCCCTCGTTTTATTCAATCTGTACTTAACTTCTTAGATAATAAATTTATTGAATTAGATGGGATGAATAAAAATAGAATAGGCTATCCTAAATCCATGACCAAACTCATTTTTGGTAATTTGGAGACTAGGAATGATGTGGATGTAAGACTGAACATATGTCCCCATATGGAGAGTTTGTTTAGGACTTACCCCCACAACATGCCAACATTTGACTCAAAGTCACAGTTAGCACAGCCCAAGCAAGTAGAACAAAATGCTAACCCAGGGCCTGCTAACCAACCCTCTCAACCAAACACTCTACCAAACACTGAGCCAACTGCATCATCCTCTCAAAAGGGTGATGTTAGTAAAAAGGAGAAGAAGAGAAAACAGGTTGCTTCTGCACCTTTAACCATCTTGTCTGAGGCAGCATTGGCTGTAGAGTTAGAAAGTGAGGAACCTGAGTCACCTCTTATCAGGCCAAAGAAGAAGAAAGCTAAAACCACCTCTTCAGTCACACAAATGGCTGAAGTTGTAAAATCAGGGGCAAACAGTTCACTAGATGTATCCTCTCAACAGGGTGCATCTATAGAATCAAGCATCCTCCCCAATGCATTTATCTATACAGAGTCAGCATATGGGAGTGATAAGGCTGGCACAACACTGAGTGGAGAGCACATCACATTTGAAACTCCCTCTATCTCTCAGGGGGAGTTGCCAAAATCTATTCCACAAGACACTTCTCTTCCAGAATCTTCATCTCAAATTTCTTTGCAGCCTGCAACTCAAGCAATTGAGGAGCAAGGCATTGATCATCAAGAATTCTTTTCTCTTGATGAGCCAATGAACTCAAGTGACTTGGTGCATGACACCTTGTTCACCACCCAGGACCCACATTTAGATGGTGAGGGAATGCATGCTGGGGCATCTCCTAATGACACCATCACAAACACAGAGGTTCCACTAGTTTTCACTAGAGACTCTGTGCCTGTGTCAACTACTGGTGTAACTCATCCCACTTCTGTGGAGACACCAGTAGGAGAGTCAATCCATCCGGTTGCAGAAGTTTCATCTGTAACTGAGGAGTCTAGCTTGCCTAGCTCTAGCTCTGACTTCTTGTCACAATGGCTGAAGCCTGTGTAACATGATAGTGCTTCAGGATCTGGGTATGTTCCACCACAATTGACGGCTGAAGCACTTCAAAGCTTGGTTGTGGATCAGATCCCTGAGTTTGTAAAGATTTCCCAAAACTTGGTCACCTCAAACCTACCCAACTCTGACTATGAAGCCATCTTGCTATGCCATAAAGAAGATGTGGAGCAGCAACAACAGAAAATAGCAGATGAATCTGCAAGAGATGGAAATATGGATGCTTGGCTGCAAGGCAAATGCTCTGTACCTCTCTCAGAAGGCCTCCAACATCTAAGAGAAGAATACATCACTTCACTGGACTGGGGTCCAATGCCAAATCTCTAACCCCCAGTGATGTGTATGAGGCTGTCAATGACATCTACAAGGGGATCTTGAAGGCTGCACACTATCTTGGTAAAGGCCTGCAATCAGAAGTGAATGAAGTAGTTGCAGCCACAATCCACCAAGTCAATGAAGTCAAAAGAGAATTCATCTCCAAATTTCCCCAGTTGGAGTCAGTTATCAAGGACATTCTGGAATGCAAGTCTACATGCACCAAGATGGACAATGGTTTGGCTCTTCTAAAAGATTCTGTCACAGGGCTGGGGCATAAGTTTCAATCTCTATCGGATCAAACCACAGACTCAAATGCCATGCTGAGAACAATGTTCAAGAATCAATATGGGGATAAGCTGGTAACTGAGGTCCCTGTTCATGACATGACCAAATATGAAGTCCAAAGACTCAAGAATCAATCACTCTCTGGTTTCAGGGCACATGAGCTATTCACTAAAGTGGATACTCTGGAAAATGAGGTGGCTACTCTCACTAAGTCCAATGCTCATCTTACAGACAAGGTTGCACTTCTCAATGATCAGTTGGACACTCAAGCAACCACCACAGCTGATGTTCTTCTGCATCAACAATCTATGTTGGCTGCTATGATGAAGCATATGGGTCTTCCTCTCCCTGAAGAATCTTCCACCCCAAAGGTCGCTTCTAAAGCCTCTGTGCCTGACAACAAGCCTAAGGGGGAGAAGAGGACAAGGAATTCAAATACAAAGGGGGAGAAACCTAAGGAAAAAGGGATAAAGTTAAGTGAGGGTGATCACCAAAGGGCCACTAAATCTCTAACTCATGTGCCAGGCAAAGGCAAATCAAAGGTTGATGAGCCTCCATCTTCTCTACCCGTGGTCACTTTACCACCTGTGCACATCACTACTCCAAGTGGCCAAAAGCAAACTGTCACCACTACAGTGGTGGCAGGATCCATGCCAAGTGGTCTAGTCCAACCTTCTAAACATGAAGCTGATCCAGTGGAAGTGAATGTGGTTACAGAGGCCAAGCTGATAGAAGTAAAAAACTCAGAGGTTTATCATGATGCTGTATTCTTGAAGTTTCTGCAAGCCTCAAAAGCAAAGGTTGGAAGAGATACCCTGCTATACAGAAGAAGCCTGAAAGATCAAATCCATTATCTAACAGTTATTCCAAGAAAGCTCAGTCAGATCTACCTCAAGGAAATCATGATGGTGACAAAAGGCAAGATATGGCACATATCTATTGATACCTTGATAGCACTAAAATTCACTGAGATTGATGCCATCTTAGAACTAATTGAGCAGAAAGGGGAGAACAATCAGAGTCTGTATACTGAACTAAGAAATGGTCAACAAGCCAGACTTCCTGAAGTGTGCACCAAACCAAGAACCATCCTCTATCAGTCTGGTACCAAAATTCAAGATGTGGATCAATTGGTTATTCCCAATGATCTCACGTCTAAGAACCACAGACTGATCATTGCCATAGTTGATCAAATGCAAAAGAAGAAGGGGATAAGGTCAGCTGAGGAGATTGAGGTATTGCACATCCTTAGAGAATTCATTTCAACTGGTTCAATTCCAGAATTGGCCAAGCCCAGGAGAAATAAGGATGAAGATAAAGATGATGACAAGAGTGATGGAAGGAGAAGACATCACAGGAGTGATAAGGGAGATGATGACAAGAAAAAGAAGAAAGATGACAAAGAAAAGAAAGATGGCAGGGACCAAGGGAGAGTCTATGAGAGGACAAGTGTGAAACAGCAAGCCATAGGCATTGCTAACAGTAACCTCACCACTACACAAGACTCTAAGTCTAGGGTGAATACTGTTAGTAGTGACCTACAAAAGCCAAATTCCATGGCCTCTGCAAATGGTTCACTACCTCAAGAAAAGGAGATGCTAATCAAGAAACCACTTGTGTATATCAAAAAGCATACTGCTAATGGTATACTACAATGGTCCAAAGACAAAGGTCTTAAATTTTTCTCAAGCAACAAAGGAAAGAAGCTGAAATGGAAGATGTCAGCCAGAAGGGCAAGAAAGGTGAAAACATCTACATCTCAGACACTCACAATCATTCCTGGACTAGACTTGCCCTGTCTCAACATAGACTATGATGAAGATGAGATAGCATATCAACTGGCTCAGAGAATCTATCATGTAGCTATAGTTGATGACTGCCTGGAGTTCAAATACACTGATGGGAGATTCAAAAGATTCAAGCAAGGCATGTGTGAACACTGGGGCAAGTTACATGATCTACAAAGAATAATGGTGCTACTCAACCTTGAGAATGAAGAGGAGAGAAGGTGGAAAATTGAGATAGCTCATTTTATCAAGATGAAAAGAGATCATGAGGAAGAGTTGAGAAAGAAGTATGAAGCTTTGAAGAAAAAGAGAGAAGAAGAGTTAGCTGCTCTAGAAGCCAAAGCTGAAGAATTGAGAGCTAAAGGGTTATGCAGAGTCAAGTATAATCCTTACATTGTAGAATACATGAAATATGGCAGAAATGTAAAGATTAGAATGGATTACATTAGCTCTTACTCTGAAGCCAAACTGAATGAAGTCATCAGAGACCTATCTGGCTCACCTCTCATTGAAGAACTCACTGCCATGGAAGACATCATCCAAGCAATGAGTGATACAAAGAAAGCCAACGAAGAAAAAGAAAAGGAGGATCTACAAGCCAAATCTCAAAAAGGAGGATCAAAGGAAAATGGCTAGTATTTCTTCATAACTGTGAGAATGCTTTCTTTGTAATACTATTCAATCAATTTCATACATGTACTTGTCAAGATTTATCTTTATGTATGATAGGCTTGTTATCAGACATGAAATTGTGACTAAGGGTCTCACTCACAATTTGGGGGAGATTGTTAGTCACAGAGGCATGCCTGTATACATCTAATAACAAGCCTAATTGTCTGTAATGCTTTGCATTACTTACATGACCTCTTAACTGAGGGAACCTCTATTTGTAGAGTTTCTACTTGTTTTGTACTTATAGTAGGCATCAAATCCTAGTTGTGTAACTGTACTTACATAGTCAAGAATAATGCTTGAAAGAAGTTCCAAGGTTCATGCCTCAAGCAAGAAGATAAAGACTGTCAAATAATCACAAGTTGGGATTTGAAGAAATGAAGAATTTGCCTAAGTACCAATTCGAGAAGTATATTTGTCTATTCGAGAGGTCCAGCATTCGAGAAGTCAGGGATTCGATATCTCAAGACACTATTCGATATCTCTGAATACACTGTTCGATATCTAATTCGATATCTCAGAGATTCGATATGTCTACTACTCTATTCGAGAACTCAAGAAGTCAACGAGTCAAAGTGGTATTCGAGTTCTCAGAGAGTCAACAAGTCAAAGTTCCATTCGATATCTCAAGGACTCAGAAAGCTATTCGATATCTCGAGGATTCGATAAGTCAAATGTTCTATTCGACATCTCAAGGAATCCTGATGGAAAAGAGCTATTCGAGAAGTGGTTCGACATGTCAATATAACAGTGTTCGAGAACTCAGAGTTATCGATCAAGTCAATTCCAGTTCTCAAATCACTTACTTAGTCACTTCTCGAATACACTCTTGGAGACAAAATACTGAAGAAATTGTACAAGTCAGAAACCTGCAACAAGCCAATGCACTTTATGGACCACAATCTGTAACGTGCTCCGGAAAGCCTACAAGGAAGCTTGGAGAGATATAGAAGAGACAAGGGGCTAAAGAAGTGGATCTGAACAGGCTTTGCAAAGTCAAATCTGTAACCGTTTGGACACTTACTCAAAAAGGATAGACAGACTAGAAAGTAATTTGTTTAGCTACCTTATTTGGAGTAAGTAGGTTGTATCCATGCTCTATAAGGATACAGCCTCACTTCCTTAGTCATTAACTTTGTGAGTCAAGTTTTTCATACACTGTAAGCTGTATCTCTCTAAGAAAAACGAAGCTGAGAATACTATCATTTGTATTCACAGATTGTAGCAATCTTTATCTAATAATACATTAGATTAAAGTGATATTGTGTCTTGTGTTGTTCTTTATCCGCACCTTCACTCTTGCACACACAAACACTTACTTGCTACATAGACTCGAACAAGAAAAGTTCAAGAATCCATTCACCCCCCCTCTGTATTCTTTTACTGTATTCAATACTCAACACCTAACTCATCCATTTACTGTCTTAAATGCTTCGCATTTCCACGGCAAGTTTTTTTTTTTTTTTTGGTTGGATAGAGCCAATTATTTTAAGCATCTTTCGTGAAGGTACCCTTGGCGGGAAACTTAGAATAGATGAAATATAATTAATTTAGTGTTAGTTTATAGTTTGTATTTAAGGATTGGTTTGTATTTGAGAAAAAGCATATATATATATATATATGTATAATTTATTTATTTATTTTAATCGGATCGGTTTCGGGTTTTTTCGGATCGGTTCCAACAAGAAACCGAAACCGCATAATCGGATTCGGTTTCGGTTTTTAATTTTTCGGTTTCGGTTTCGGCTCGGTTTTATACGGTTCGATTTTTAGCGGTTTCGGTTTCAGTTTCGGTTTATTTCGGTTTTTTGCTCAGCCCTAATATCTGCACACTCCCCCTTGAACAATTTAGGTGGCCTTAACTCCATGTTATTCACATCGGTGAGAGGTATATCTTGCCTCTCAAACATATCTTTCTGAAGCATTGTTGCTATTACCCCCCAAGTGATGTCCTCCAAAGACAGTGTGTATACTTCCTTCCTTATCAAATTTCTTCTCCTCAATTTTGTCCTCATCACGGAGGGCGCGCCCTCCGTTCTTCCTCTCAGGATTCTCCTTATGCTTCTTGACTTCTCTAACAATCCAATCGATCAAGTATCCTTCCTTGATCAGATCTTCAATTTCATCCTTCAGCTGACGAAATTCATGAGTATTGTGACTTGTCGACTCATAGTACTCACAGTGCTTCTTCTTATCCTTGCTTTTCCAGGCAGACGGAGGAGCCGACTTCTTAAAAAGCCCTTTATTCTTGTTCACCTCAAAGATGTGTTCAATCGAAGCCACCAACGAAGTGTAATTATTTGTCCTTCAATCATGAGAATACGTATCTAGAGTTCCCCATTCTCTTCCAACACTAGTTGCATTCATTCCGTTAGCGCCGATTCCGGTACGATATACAGGACTTGTAATCTTCCCTTTAGCATTCCATGAGCTTCTATCTTCCGATTTTCTACCAAGGATTGCTCCACTATCTTAAAAGATTCAGCATGTGCAAAAACATCAATCAACATAGCTGAATCCCTTTCTCGAAGACGCTTCCAGAAATCCGTTTCTACTTGCAAACCATCTATCAAGAAATTCTTAAGTGTCTCATCGGTTGTTCCTCTAACCAAAGCAGATTCTGCATTCAATCTTTTGAAGTAAGATTGAAGACTTTCTCTTTCTTTCTGCTTGATGTTGGCCAGAGTTGTAACGGGAAGAGCATACTTCACTATTGCTTGCAACTTTATTAAGAACAAAGTCTTCATCGTCTCCCAATAGGTAATCATTCCAGACCCAAGCTTTTGAAATCATTGCTAAGCACTCTCCCTGAAAGTTGTTGCCAACAAACGACATATAGCCAAGTCAGTTACTTGGTAAGCATCCATCTCAATGTCAAAACATCCTAAGAATTCCACCGGATCAATTAAGAAAGCCTTAAAACTGAAAGAGTTTGTCCTAGAATCCAATCATGTATGATGATTTAGGAAGAACTTTCTTGTACTCTTATTTGATTTCATTAACATTAATAAAAGACTTATTTGTTTTTATTAGGGGCTTTATCTATTTAAAGTGTCTTAAATAAGATGTTCCATAGTTTAGAGTAAAGCTTCTAGAATTATAATGAGATTGTAATAGTGAGATCTAGAAGATGATAACTCTGGACTTAAACAGTTCCCGATCAAAGGATAACTAATCGGAAGTTAGTAAATCCGCAAAGATTGGTACATACTAGGCTTGCTCCTTTTAGGAGGATGTCTGTTCTCATAGGCATTTGTGTGGTGACACTATAGCTAGTATGTAGGTGCTTATTAAGGAATAAGTTCACTGAACATGACTCGATAAGTTGAACAACTAATGGAGTTTACTCACGTGTCGATAGTTGTTCACTAAGTGATAGTTGTACAAGTGTCCTTAGACTTGAGATCGTTAGAGTAATCTTGTATATAATGAACTGTGCTTTGGTTTAGTCCTTAGTCTCAAGGACATCCATTAGGTCTATTCTGGGCATAGAGATTTGTGTATGGAGATAGTTAACGGTCAATAAAGGATCTACCCCTTCTAGTAAAGGAAGAGAATATCCTATGCTATTCTTATGATGTTAGTTCCGGAATCTCTGGCCAGAGTGTATGAAATTAGAAAGGAGTTTCTAATTTGCATTAATATGAACTTTGCATTATGAATAAGAATCATATGATTAAATTTGATAGGCTTGACACGAGTTCCATGCCTTGTATTTAATCGGGATATTGTAGGGTAGAAGGAATTGATTGTACGGTAACTAGCACTGACAGGTTCTTGGTATTTTAAGCAGTGAATTCATATTATCTGGATAGTCGCGATATGTTGAGAAGCATCACTCACGATGTAGAATAAATATAATTAATCAGTTAATTATATTTAATGAATTTTAGAATTCATATAAATAATAAATAAAAAGTTTATTATTATTTATTTCTACTACCGGCTTAATATTGAACCTACAGGGTCACACCATAAAAAGATTAATTTATTGATGAAGGTATTTTGAGAGAGCAAGTTGTTTTAATAATGATTAAAATTGTTTTAATTATTATTTAACATTTTATAAGATAAAGTGTAGGATTTATATATTAATATATAATGATATATTAATTATGAAAACCCTACATGAGCCCTATAAATAGAATGAGATGAGAATGAGTTTACACACTTTTGGTTTTTGTGAAAAACCTAGTTGCCTCCCTCATCTTCTTCATCTCCCTCTCTCTCTCTCAAACCTCCATTTTTATAAAAGCTTAGTTTTATAAAAAGCTTCGTCGAAGAATTAATCTTGGTGAATACCGGTAGAGTGCTTCACACTCTGAGGAGCAACTGCTAAAACACCATTTTGTAAAGCTTCGATTTCAAGGTATGGTTTCGATTCCTCCGCTATTTCATTTTTGTATGATTTTCTATATGCACGATACACGGTTTTTACGGAAATAATTGTTATTTGCGCTTCCGCTCGTCCGTAAATTCCTTCAATGGCATCAGAGCCAGGTTCTTGCATATAGAGATTCATATAAAAAAAATTCAGATTTTTTTATGCATGTATGGATTTATTATGATTTTTGCAAGTTTATTTGGATTTAATTATGAATTAATTCAAAATAAGATTTGCATGAAGTTTTGACCATTGATCTGGGTTCTATAAGTGTTGTAGATCATCTAGGTATTTTTTTCATAATTTTGTGATGTGTAGATTATTTGTTATGAATTTTTTAAAATTGTTTTAATTAAAATTCATAAAATAATCATGCATGTGAATAATATGAAATTAAAATTGCACAAGGACCCCATAGCTATCTTGTAATTGTTGCTGCTGTTTGATTTCAGAAATAAGATTATTTTGATTATTTTATTAATTTATTAATTAATGGTTAATTAATTTATTAATATTAAAATAAAAATAATAATAACAATAATAGTCAGTAATGTATTCGGCAGTTTATGTTTGGATTTGTAACGTTAGTTTAAGTTTGGAATTGTAACTGTTGCTATTCAAGTCAGAGTGTCAGACTGCCGTTGTTAGTACCGAAAAAAAAAATCTGCTGTCCTGGCGCGTGGGGCGAAACCGGGGGAATGGGGGGTTGCGCATAAGCGGAATGCGTTATACAATTTAATGGCTTTAAATTGTTGTAACGCATTCCCGTAATGCGTTACAGCCCTTCTGTCCACATTAAATTTGATTTTTTGGGAGTTTCGTAACTCCGTTTTGGGCGTGCAATATATCGTTGGATTCGTATTTCCGAAACGGATCTAATGGAGTGGTCAAATATTTTTTATATAATATTTTTGAAATATTTATATTACCGGAAGTGTTTTAAAGCATATTTTAATTGTTTTAAATAGCTTTTAAATACTATAATAAATCCATACATCATTATATCAATGTGTGACATGATATTGCTTGCATGCTTACTTGTTGATTTATTTTTATATATGAGATATATGCCTATGTTTACCATGCGATGATAGATTTAGGCGAACTTAAATCAACATAAGGCGTGGTCTAGAAAATCTTGAATAGGAATCGTTTCTTACCTTAATATTAATATTATAAATACAGTCATGAAATTCTTGTGTTTGTGAAACACATGATTAAATATGAATTTTCAATATTGAGAGAAAGGATGATTCTGTCAAAAACAGATTTTGATCTGTAAGAAAGGGGTATTAAGTGACGCCTCTTGACAATGCTCCCCCCGATCTGGGAATCATCCGATTATCGATTATTGATTTGAAATATTTAATTTAGAAAATAGAATTTCTTTGTAATATGATTATGATTGTTAAATAATATTAGTTAATTAATAATGGCTGATAATTATTTATTTATGAAATGAATAATTAGTTAGCAATTTTATTAATTGATTAAATAAGATTTAATTGATAATTAAATAATTAAGATGTGATCTTAATATTATTAATTATTTATTTAATTTATGAAATTATATTAAGGGAGAGATTAATTTTCTAAAGAGTTTAGAAATAGAATTAATAATTAAAAGAGTTTTAATTATTGGTTAATAACAAAGAAGATGAGATCTATGTATTATATATGTCAAGTTGTAATCGGCCATAGGCACAAAAAGTTTTGTGTCGGTTATGGTCTTCCAACATGACAGAAAGTATTTCTTGTTTTCGGTGCATTGTCATTTCGTGCTACAGCCGAGGACTTTGTTACCGATCAACATGAAAATACTTGTCTGTTACATTAGATGTGTACAAAATTAGATTTTAGTGGTCGTTACGTGCTACAACCGTGGGCTATTGGAATCTAATTTAATTGTACAAAATGTTGGATTTGACTTGACTAATAATATTGAGATTTTTCGTGTTTTTGTTATAGATTTAGATTATCTATTAAACTTAAAACACGTTAGACTTATAGGTTTATACGAAAATGTTTCGTGACCTTAAAAAAAACCTCTTTTATAAATATCAAGTAGTAATTGGCCAATGACACAACGGGCTTGTGTCGGTCATAGCCTTCCAACATGGTAGAAAGTAGTTCTCATTTTTAAATCATTGTCGTTTCGTGCTACAGCCGAGGGCTTTGATTTCGAAATTAGAAATACTTGTCTATTACATAGAGATGTGTACAATGAATTAGAATCTAATGGTCGTTACGTGCTACAGCCGTGGGCTGTTGGAGACTGATTCAATTGTACGAAATGTTGGGTTAGACTTGACTTAGAATATTGAGTTTGTCGTGCTACAGCCGTGACTCAATTATTCAAGAGGCTAAAGTTTTATTAGGGAATAACATGAGATGTAATTGACAAGAGTTGTCTGCCTATTGAACATCACATGGCGTTTCGTGCTACAGCCGAGGTTGTGTGATGGATGTAGGATCCCTATTCCCACTAGCATTACGAATGCTTATTTATTCACTTAGGGGGTTGTATAAATTAGATAAACTAGTGGGAGCCACTTATGAATAAAGACCCGATTCATATAGTGTTTTAATAATGAAATTGAATATTTGCTAAGTGTTGTTATGTGTATATCATTTGCAGACTTAATATATAGATATATACACTAGGTCTTCTGCACAATCACTCCGTAGCATACTAGATGCTCACATATTGACTGATCCCAACTATGCTGACTGGCTTCGAAGCTTGAGAAAAGTTCTCAAGGGCTAAGAAGCTGGGATATGCTGTTTGTTTTCACTGTAACAAGGTGAGGCACTGGAAGAGGAACTGTAAGGTTTACCTTGCAGAACTGAAAGTGAAGAAGGCTAGTAAGACTACCGTTTCTGATTCAGATATGTTTATGATTGAAGTAAACATGTCACTAAATCAAACTTCTACTTAGGTATTAGATACTACTTATGGTTCTCACATTTGCAATTCGTTGCGAGGACTAAGGAGAAGTAGGGCTCTTGGGAAGAGGAGGTGATTCTATGGGTAATGGAGCAAGAGTTGCTGCCGTAGCTGTAGGGTCATTTGATTTACATATGCCTACGGGCAAGACTATTATTTTAAATAATTGTTATTTTGTTCCCTCGAATGTGAGGAATATTATTTCTATTCCAATGTTAGACTTGGATGGATTTTCGTTTATTATTCAGAATATTAAACATCCAATCCTCAGAGATAATGTTCTTTATGGTAGTGGAACTTTAAATAATGGTCTGTATGTATGTGACATAGAATATGTTTTACTTTATATTGAACATAATAATAAAAGAAAAAAAAGGATGATGAAAATCCTACCTACTTATGGCACTACAGACTTGGTCATATTAGTGAAAATAGACTTCGAACATTGCATAAGGGAAGGTTACTGGAACCCTTTGATTTTGAATCATATCCTACATGCATGTCTTGTCTATTGGGTAAAATGACCAAATCTCCATTTAGTGGACATGGAGAGAGCGCTAGAGAGTTGCTGGTATTGGTACACATAGATGTATGTGGACAAATGTCTACGCAAGCCATGGCAGGATTTTAATACTTCGTGACTTTCATAGATAATTGATCTAGATTTAGATATATGTATTTGATGAAATACAAATCTGAAGCCTTTGAAAAGTTCAAAGAATACAGTAATGAAGTAGAGAAATAAACCAAACATGGTATTAGAGCTCTTCGATCAGATCGAGGAGATGAATACTTGAGTGTTGTGTTTCTAGATTATCTCAAAGAAAATAGTATAGTCTCCCAGTGGACTCATCCGGACACTCCATAGTTGAGTGGAGTATCTGAAAGGAGAAATTGAACTTTGTTAGACATGGTTCGATCCACGATAAGCTATGCAAATCTTCCAGTATCACTTTAGGGTTATGAATTGGAAACCTCAGCATATTTACTGAATAAGGTGCTTTCCAAATCTGTTCCTCAAACTCCATATGAGATATGGAAAGAAAGGAAACCGAATCTTAAACACGTTAAGATTTGGGGATGTCCAGCTTATGTCAAGAAAGTTGACCCTGATAAGCAGGAATCTCGGTCCGTAAAATATAGGTTTGTGGGATATCCTAAAGAGATTTTAGGGTATCACTTCTACACCGATCATAGGGTTTTTGTCTCCAGACATGCTACCTTCTTGGAAAAATAGTTTATCCTTGAAGGAAACAGTGGGAGCAAAATAGAACTTAATGAAGTTCAAGAAGCACAAACTACTACGGTTCAAGAGGAAACACCTGTTCAGACTAAACAACCTTATGTGGCATAGTGTTGACTCAGAGAAATGGCAGAGTGCCATGAAATCCGAAATAGATTCTATGTATGCCAACCAAGTATGGACCTTGGTTGAAGCACCAGAGGATGTGAAGCCTATTGGGTGTAAATGGGTATACAAGAGAAAGATTGGAGTAGATGGCCAGGTGGAGACCTATAAGGCCAGGCTCGTGGCAAAAGGATTCAGACAAAGGCAATGGATTGACTTTGATGAAACTTTTTTGCCTGTAGCCCTACTCAAATCAATTCGGATTTTGCTTGCAATCCATATATGGATTGAAGCAAGCTTCTCGTAGATGGAACATCCATTTTGATGAGACAATCAAAGAGTTTGATTTTATCAAAAACATATATGAACCATATGTTTATAAGAAGGTTAGTGGGAGCATGGTAACATTTCTTATGTTGTATGTGGATGACATACTTCTTATAGGAAATGATATACCGATGCTACAATCAGTCAAAGTGTGGCTATCGATGAACTTCACTATGAAGGACTTGGAAGAAGCATCCTACATTCTCGGTATGGAGATCTATAGAGATAGATCTAGAAGAATGATAGGTCTTACCCAGGGTACATACATCGAGAAAGTGCTTAAAAGGTTTAGCATGGAAAACTCCAAGAGAGGTCTCATACCGATGAGCCATGGAGTATCCCTTTCCGAGAAGATGTCTCATGAGACACGTGAGGAAAGAGAGCGTATGAGTAAGATTCCTTATGCTTCGATAATAGGATCTATCATGTACGCGATGTTATGTACTAGGCATGATATTGCTCATTCAATTAATTTGACGAGCAGATATCAGTCGGATCCAGGTGAAGACCACTGGAAAGAAGTGAAGAACATCCTTAAGTACTTGCGAAGGACTAAGGATATTTTTCTTGTTTTTGGTGGATCTGAGTTGAAAGTAGAGGGTTATACTGACTCTAGTTTTCAATCAGAAAGTGATGATAGCAAATCCATGTTAGGGTACGTGTTTACTCAGAAGGGTGGAGCGATTAGTTGGAAGAGTTCCAAACAGCCTACAACGGCTGACTCAACAGCGGAAGCAGAGTTTATAGATGCAAGTGACGCTTCAAAACTGTTTTGTGGTGCTTTCTTTTGATAGGGAAATCATTGAAAGTAGAGATGTCAACATTGAGAGAGTTGACACACATAACAACATAGCAGGTCCACTCACTAAGTCGCTATCTCAGATTCACTTCGATCGTCATAATAAGTGAATGGGTATGAGATACCAGAGTGATTGGCTTTAGTACAAGTGGGAGATTGAAAGAGTTTGTCCTAGAATCCAATCATGTATGATGATTTAGGAAGAACTTTCTTGTACTCTTATTTGATTTCATTAACATTAATAAAAGACTTATTTGTTTTTATTACGGGCTTTATCTATTTAAAGTGTCTTAAATAAGATGTTCCATAGTTTAGAGTAAAGCTTCTAGAATTATAATGAGATTGTAATAGTGAGATCTAGAAGATGATAACTCTGGACTTAAACAGTTCCCGATCAAAGGATAACTAATCGGAAGTTAGTAAATCCGCAAAGATTGGTACATACTAGGCTTGCTCCTTTTAGGAGGATGTCTGTTCTCATAGGCATTTGTGTGGTGACACTATAGCTAGTATGTAGGTGCTTATTAAGGAATAAGTTCACTGAACATGACTCGATAAGTTGAACAACTAATGGAGTTTACTCACTTGTCGATAGTTGTTCACTAAGTGATAGTTGTACAAGTGTCCTTAGACTTGAGATCGTTAGAGTAATCTTGTATATAATGAACTGTGCTTTGGTTTAGTCCTTAGTCTCAAGGACATCCATTAGGTCTATTCTGGGGATAGGGATTTGTGTATGGAGATAGTTAACGGTCAATAAAGGATCTACCCCTTCTAGTAAAGGAAGAGAATATCCTATGCTATTCTTATGATGTTAGTTCCGGAATCTCTGGCCAGAGTGTATGAAATTAGAAAGGAGTTTCTAATTTGCATTAATATGAACTTTGCATTATGAATAAGAATCATATGATTAAATTTGATAGGCTTGACACGAGTTCCATGCCTTGTATTTAATCGGGATATTGTAGGGTAGAAGGAATTGATTGTACGGTAACTAGCACTGACAGGTTCTTGGTATTCTAAGCAGTGAATTCATATTATCCGGATAGTCGCGATATGTTGAGAAGCATCACTCACGATGTAGAATAAATATAATTAATCAGTTAATTATATTTAATGAATTTTAGAATTCATATAAATAATAAATAAAAAGTTTATTATTATTTATTTCTACTACCGGCTTAATATTGAACCTACAGGGTCACACCATAAAAAGATTAATTTATTGATGAAGGTATTTTGAGAGAGCAAGTTGTTTTAATAATGATTAAAATTGTTTTAATTATTATTTAACATTTTATAAGATAAAGTGTAGGATTTATATATTAATATATAATGATATATTAATTATGAAAACCCTACATGAGCCCTATAAATAGAATGAGATGAGAATGAGTTTACACACTTTTGGTTTTTGTGAGAAACCTAGTTGCCTCCCTCATCTTCTTCATCTCCCTCTCTCTCTCTCAAACCTCCATTTTTATAAAAGCTTAGTTTTATAAAAAGCTTCGTCGAAGAATTAATCTTGGTGAATACCGGTAGAGTGCTTCACACTCTGAGGAGCAACTGCTAAAACACCATTTTGTAAAGCTTCGATTTCAAGGTATGGTTTCGATTCCTCCGCTATTTCATTTTTATATGATTTTCTATATGCACGATACACGGTTTTTACGGAAATAATTGTTATTTGCGCTTCCGCTCGTCCGTAAATTCCTTCAAAAACTCCAATTTCCGTCAGAGCTCAAGGCCTTGAGATTCAGAGTAAAGGCCTTGAGTTTCGCTACTGTTCATGTAAAGGCCTTGAGAGTTTCAATGTAAAGGCCTTGAGTTTGCCTCTGTTCAGCTAAAGGCCTTGATTTGTTAAGTAAAGGCCTTGACTTCTTCACTGATAATTATTGAACATCTTCTTATCTCTAACCAAAATATTCCTTCTTTGTTGCATCTCTTCCAACGATCATTCTTATCGTCTAATTCTTGTATATATTAGCGTGTATCAGCCCTATATCCAGTATGGAGTTGTGCTTCTCTAACTTCCGCCGAAAATGGAGAAGAAGTTTAAGTAGTGGCGGATATGCTTCCTCCATCCAAGTGAGCAGAGTGCTTCTTCAAGTCATCTATATTGAAAGTTCTAACCCCATGAATATTTTGGATATGTGGTTGCGCACTGGACTGAATACCCCCCAAGGGTGGAGGTAGAGCCGTTGTTTGAGCATTTCCTGGAACTCCGGCATGAAGTTGTGTGAGAATTATCTCTTGAGTCTGAGTTTGTTCCTTTTGACCTTGAGCTTGTGGATTTTCTTCAATCTATGGATTCCCCTGAGGTCATGGATTCCCCTAAGAACCTCCATGATGCTTTCCTTTAGAGGGAGTGCGCGCCCTCGACCTCACTTCACTACAAGTATGTTAGATATAATTGATGTGATTTAATGTTAGTGTTTAAGTGTTACAGGTAAAGAGAGTTTAACTTGTTATTGAAAGCAGTTGTAACAGAGTTTGAGTATACGCTGATTGCTGGAAGCGCAAACGCTGACAGAGGAAAGCGTAAACACTGATAGCTGAATACATGGAAGCGCAAACACTGTTAGCGTGGAGAGAACAGAGTTTGCTAAAGTCTGTCTACTGGGAGCGTCTACAAGTCAACAGAGTTTGAAGATTAATTTAATATGGAAGCGATATCTTTGATGATTGGATAGCTGTCAAAGAGATTGAGTTGACTTAGAAGACGTGTAGCAATCGTAATTGATATCAATTGTATAGCTTAATTTTAGGAGAATCAATTTACGATTGTACGTAGCTGTATATCTTATAAATACAGTTAGGTTAACCCTAGAAGGGTATCCATCGTGAACGAATATCATTCTTGTAACCTAAGCAGCTCTCTGTGATACTTTACATCACCGAGAGAGGAATTATTAATTCCAAACAGTTTTAAGAGTTAAAACGTGTGTTCTTGTTACTTATTCATACAGTAATTGATTATATATTGTGTATTCGACCTAACAAGTGGTATCAGAGACAAATCTGTTACTTTATTACAGTTAAAGATCCAAACACAATAGTAATCAATGGCAGAGATACCTCCACCATCTGAGAAAGCCCCTACTACTGTTAGTAGGTATGAAACAATTAGGGTTCCTATACTGAGGCCATTAGAGTATGCAATTTGGAAGGTGAAGATGACCATGTTTCTGGAGGCTACAGATCCAGAATATCTGGACAGAATTTATGAAGGTCCTCACAAACCTACAAAGTTATCTGCTGCTGCTGCCGGTGAGGAATCAAAAGTCATTCCAAAAGAGAAGAAAGATCTAACTGCTGAGGATCTTTCATCTATTGCAAAGGATGCGAAGGTAAGGCATTTACTTCACAGTGCGTTAGACAATGTTATGTCTAATAAAGTGATAAACTGCACAACTGCAAAAGAAATATGGGATGCACTTGAGGTTAGATGTCAAGGAACACCTGCAATTAAGAAGAACAGAAGGAACATACTCACTCAGGAGTATGAGCATTTTGAGGCAAAATCTGATGAAACCATGACAGAAACATTTGACAGATTCTGTAAACTGCTCAATGATTTGTCATTGGTGAACAAAGAGTATGATTTAGAAGATTCAAATCTCAAGTTTCTTCTCTCTCTACCTGAAAAGTGGGATGTGAAAACAACCACTATAAGAGATAATTATGAACTTGGTGAAACAGAGATTGATGAAATTTATGGACTGCTCAAAACCCATGAATTGGAATTGGAGCAGAGAAACAAAAGATCTAGTAGAAAGTCAAAGTCTGTTGCTCTTAAGGTTGAGGAGAAACCATCAAAGAAGGAAGCATCAAGGAGAAAGGCAAAAGGAAAAGCTTTAGTCATACATTCAGAGAATGAGTCATCAGACACTGATGTTGACTCAAACACAGATGGATCATCTGATTCTGAAGATGATGAAGAGATGATGCAAATGGCTGCATTGATGGTAAAGACCTTCAAGAAGATGGGATACAAGAACTTCAAGAAGGGAAAGAGATTCTCCAAGGACTACTCAAAGTTTGATAAGAAGAATTTCAAGAAATCTGAGGGAAAGGACTTCAAATCTGGTAAGAAAGATAAGTCTGAGATTCAATGCTACAAGTGTAAGGAGATGGGTCACTATGCTCCTGAGTGCAAGAAGGGTAAAACTGAAAAGGCACTCTACACCAAAGGCAGAGACTGGGCAGACACTTCAGATTCAGATGAGGAAGTCAACTATGCTCTCATGGCTACTACTCAGACTGAAAATGATGATCTCAAGGTACCCCCAACTACCTATGCTTATAATACTGATAATATAACTGAATTGAGAATTTATCTTAAAGCATTGCATATCAGTTATAGAGATCAGACTTTAGAGAATGAGAGAATAAAGACTGAGTTCTCTCAACTTAAAGAAAGAAATAAACTTGTTGAGGAACAGCTAGAGAACATGAATAAAATTCAAAAAGAGAGAGATGATGCAGTGTTTATTGAACAGGAGTTGCTAGGTAAGTATAAGCAACTAGAATCAGAATTGGAGGATAGTAAGCACATCATTAAAACGTGGACACACTCTGGTAAAGACACTCAAGAAGTGTTTCAGTCAGATACAGTAGGTCTAGGTTACTCTGTAGGAGATGAACTTAGATTTGAAAATCAGGTAAAAGTTAGACCACATTGTTCATCTGAGGGTAATGTCATGGGAACAGGTGGACCTAAGACTGAAGCACAGAAAAAGGCTGTTAAAGAGTCATATGCTAAAACTTTTGTTAAAGAGGCTAACATTGGCTTAATGACAGATAAACAACTCAAGCATAAGCTTAAGGAGATAAAGTCTGTCAACAAACAGAGAATGCCTAAGAAAAACAGAAATGGAAAAGTAGGCAAAACCTCAGGAATTAAGCCAATGCTTGCTTCATTAGCTCCCAGGAAAACATGCTTTAATTGTGGTAGTACTAATCATCTTGCTAGTTTCTGCAGTAAGAATAAGAACATTAATTCTTTGCCCTCTAAAACTGCAGTTAAAAATGATTATGTGAGAACTAGACCACAGACTTTATGTAAACACTGTGGAAGTACATGGCATTCTATTTACACTTGCAGAGATTATCATGCTATTTACTATAATTACTATGAACCCAAGCCAAATTTGAAATGGGTTAAAGTAAACTCTGCAAATGTAAACTCTGAAAAAGTTAGCTTAAACTCTGTTAATGTGAATTCCGCTGTAAAAGCTAACAGAATTAAGAAAGTCAAAGGATCCAAGCAAGTCTGGATCCTTAAAACTAATAATCAGTGATTGTTTGTGATTGCAGGGCACCAGGGTTAGTACCCTAGTCGTGGACAGTGGATGTTCAGGACACATGACTGGAAATAAAGCCCTGCTATCAGAGTATGAGGAGAAGGCTGGCCCAGAAGTTTCCTATGGAGATGGCAACATAGGACATACACTGGGTTATGGCAATATTAATCTTGGAAATGTCATCATCACAAATGTAGCTCTGGTTCCAGGACTCAAGCATGATTTGCTATCTGTGAGTCAAATCTGTGACAGAGGATATCATGTAGATTTTCAGCCTGAATATTGCCAAGTGATCAGTAAATCTACATGGAAAGTTGCTCTAGTTGGAAACAGACACAACAACATCTATGAAATAAAATTGTCAACAAACACTGATGGCAAAGCAGTATGTCTGTCAACAAGAATGTCCAGTGAAGAGAGTTGGAAGTGGCACAAGAAACTCTCTCATTTGAATCTGAACAACATCAATGAGCTCATAAAGAATGATCTTGCAAGAGGACTACCAAAGTCATTGTTGAATGTAGAAGGCCTGTGTGATTCTTGTCAAAAGGCCAAACAGAGAAAAACCTCTTTCAAAAGCAAATCTGAGTCTTCAATTGCTGATCCTTATCATCTACTACATGTTGATCTTTTTGGTCCAGTAAATGTGATGTCTCTTGGAAAGAAGAAATATGCATTAGTCATTGTTGATGAATATACCTGATTCACATGGGTATATTTTCTTACAAAGAAGGATGAAACAGCTTTAACACTGACAGATCATATAATCCAACTGGACAAAGGGTCAGAGCATCAAGTGAAGATAATCAGAAGTGACAATGGAACTGAGTTCAGGAATTCATCTATGGAAGAATTTTGCAAGAGTAAAGGGATCAAACAAGAGTTTTCTGCACCTGGCACTCCACAACAAAATGGTGTAGTGGAGAGAAAGAACAGAACTTTGATAGAAGCTGCCAGAACCATGCTAGATGAAGCAAAGTTGCCAACATATTTCTGGGCAGAAGCAGTTCAAACTGCTTGTTTTACTCAAAATGCAACACTGATCAACAAGCATGGTAAAACACCATATGAAATGGTGAAGAAGAAGAAGCCAAATCTAAAATATTTTCATATTTTTGGATGCAAGTGCTTTGTGTTGAAGACTCATCCTGAACAGTTGACCAAATTTGACCTAAAGGCAGATGAAGGAATTTTTGTTGGCTATCCACTGTCAACAAAGGCATTCAGAGTTTATAATCTGAGAACCAGAGTGATCATGGAGTCTATTCATGTGTCATTTGATGACAAGAAAATAACTGGACTTGAAGATGTTAATGAGCATGATCAACTGCACTTTGAAAATGAAGATTTATTAAACTCGGATGATACAGATCTGACAAACATTGTTGAGGTCAATTCTGAACCTCTACTGGTAAACACTGAAGAAACTTTTCAATCAGAAACAAGGGAAGAACCAGTTGAGGGGGAGCATGAAGAATCACATCAAAGTGATAATTCAAACACTGATAGTGACTCAATTGATAACTCTGAATCAAACACTGTTGATTCAAACTCTGATCATTCAAATTCTGAGCAGTCACATTCAGGGGGAGCATCTGAAAATGAAGAGAGACACCAAGAAAATCAGGAGAGCATGGATCAAGGGGGAGGATCACATGATGACAGAAGCAATCTGCCTTCTGCAAGAAAATGGACTAAGTCACATACACCTGATTTAATTATTGGTGATCCAGATGCAAGAGTAAGGACAAGAAGTGCAACAACAAATGAATGTCTGTTTCATGCATTCTTGTCACAAACTGAGCCAAAGAAAGTAGAAGAAGCTCTGAAAGATGCTGACTGGATAACAGCAATGCAAGAAGAGCTAAATGAATTTGAGAGAAATAAGGTGTGGACCCTTGTACCAAGGCCAAAGAACAGATCTATTGTTGGTACAAAATGGGTTTTCAGAAATAAAACTGACAGTGATGGTGTGATCACAAGGAACAAAGCAAGACTGGTAGCTAAAGGCTATTCACAGCAGGAAGGAATAGATTATGATGAGACTTTTGCACCAGTTGCCAGGTTGGAGGCAATAAGGATGTTTCTTGCCTATGCTTCTCACAAGAAATTCAAGGTTTTTCAAATGGATGTGAAAAGTGCTTTTCTGAATGGAAAACTTGAAGAAGAAGTATTTGTTGAACAACCACCTGGTTTTGTAGATCCAAAATATCCAGATCATGTCTACAGGTTAGACAAAGCACTCTATGGACTCAAACAGGCACCTAGGGCATGGTATGAAACACTTGCTAAATTTCTACTAGAAAGTGGATTTCACAGAGGTACTATTGACAAAACTCTGTTTTACTTTCAATCTGGTAATGACCTGCTCTTAGTACAGATATATGTAGATGATATCATTTTTGGATCTACTAATGATAAACTCTGTAAGAAATTTGCCAAGCTCATGCAGTCTAGATATCAAATGAGTATGATGGGAGAGTTAAGCTATTTTCTAGGCTTACAGGTGAAGCAAACAGATGATGGAATTTTCATTAATCAAGCAAAATATACCAGAAATCTTCTCAAGAAATTTGGCATGCTTGACTGTTCATCTGCAACAACTCCTATGGCAACTGCAACAAAACTGGACAAAGATACAGGTTCATCAGTGGATATGACAAGCTACAGAGGGATGATTGGTTCTCTACTCTATTTAACAGCTAGTAGACCTGATATCATGTATGCCACCTGTCTGTGTGCAAGATTTCAGGCAGATCCAAGGGAACCACATTTAACAGCTGTGAAGAGGATTTTTAAATATCTCAAGGGCACTGTAACCTTAGGACTGTGGTACCCAAGAGAATCAGATTTTAAGCTACTTGGTTACTCTGATGCAGATTTTGCTGGCTGTAAGATTGACAGAAAAAGCACAAGTGGAAGTTGTCAATTTCTTGGTGACAGACTAGTGTCTTGGTACAGCAAGAAACAGAAGTCAATATCTACATCTACAGCTGAAGCAGAGTATATTGCTGCTGGTAGTTGCTGTGCACAAATTCTATGGATGAAGAATCAACTACTGGATTATGGGTTGAGGTATAGTAAAATACCTATTTTCTGTGATAATCAAAGTGCTATTGCAATGACAGGTAATCCAGTACAACACTCAATGACCAAGCACATCAGCATAAGGTATCACTTTATCAGAGAGCATGTAGAGGAAGGCAATATTGAGCTTCACTTTGTGCCTACAGATCAACAACTTGCAGATGTTTTCACAAAGCCTCTAAGTGAAGCAACATTTACAAGACTGGTCAATGAACTAGGGATGGTATCTGGTTTTGACTAAACATGTTGGTTAGACTCAAACTCTTTCAAATAAAATATGTTGCTCATATCTCTGTAAATTGCTAAAGTGCTATGTGAACCTTATTAATTAAACTCTGTCAGCATGATTGTTGGTCATACACTGTTGATACGTTTGTTAAACTCTGTGAATTCTGAGTTGATTTTTGTCTGAATGAAAGTACCGATGAAGAAAAATGTATAAAGCATGATTTTCAGTGATAAATCAAGATTCTTTTTGAGTCACTGTAATCTAATCAGAAATTGCACAGTAAGTTAACACAGCATGATACTGTTTCATATTTAGAGCATCTCTTAGTTTATTTGATCCTAAACTCTGAATCTATGAATACTGTATGCATTGCCTCTCATGAATAACACTGATATTGATGAACTCTAAACTCTGATTAGTGACACTCTGTTTCCAAGTCATACTTGATTCTTGATGATTCTTTGTTTGCACTTGTGAAAATTTTAAAACTTGAGATATGTCATTGTTTAGTTTGGTGAGAAACAGTTCATGTCTGAACCCTGTGAGATTTTGAGCCGAATAAGTGATTGATACATTTTATATCAATCAGATTTTATTGTTGTGTGATGTTCATCAGTAAGTATGTTGCTCTAGAACTTGCATTAAACCATTTTGGGACTACATGATATATGTGTGCATAAAGATGATAAAGGCATTAGGATTAACCATCTTTCTTCAAACACTGTTCAAAACCTCTTTGAACACTGATCATAAACACTGTTAATAAAACACTACCCTTAGTAAACCCCTTTGAGCCTAATTAACTGCTCATTTTTCTTGAATACTGAAGTATTAAGAGCAGTTATATTCGTTTGTTAAATCAAATTCAAGCAGGTGAGTATTTCTCAAGAAAAGATATCTTACTCAGTATATATATATGTAAATAAAAAAATAAAAATAAAAGAAAAAAAAAGAAAAGGGAGGTATATATACTGATCATCTTGTACAAATATGTACTAATCATTTGACTGAACATTTTGATCAAATAAATTGTTCAGTTAGAAATTCTCATCTCTTCTCAACTGTTTGATTTCACTCAATTATAACCCTGAACAAAGTCCTTTTGATTTGTGCATATATGTAATCGAAGTGGTGTAGATTTGGTGGACATTCAAGCTTATGGTAGTATCTGCTTTTACTGATTGAATCTGAGAGTAAACACTTCACCTAAACACTTGTGTGATGTGAGAGTTTGTGAAACAATCCTTGATATGTAACTCACTGAATGATGCTTTGATGTTTATCTCCTGATCTTTTTGTCTTTAATGACTGTGTGCTTACGTGGATAATCATGATCATAAACTGGAACAGGGATATTCAGATTTCTGTAATTAAGGAACTACAGAGTTTAGCATTCATCATATACTCTGTGTTTAATATGAGAGTTTGTGCATTCAGTGTTTATTGTTTTGATTTATGGATTTTATGAAATATTAGATGCTATAAAAATTGATTTGGTAAACTCTGCTACTCACACACGAAAATCACGACTGTGCATTTTTGAAAGGGTTTTGTGATAAAGATTGAAAATTTGACAAACACTGATTGATTGTGTTATGTACTCTAAGGTAAATTTTCATTAAGATAATTTGAAAATTTTGGAGTAAATGGAGTAGTTGACAACTGTTAATTAGTGTAATTAGTGGTAACGTGTCTTGATAAAAGGAACGACAGCGGTAATAATGGCTTTTACTGCGCATGTATTAAGTGAACCGTTGCATGTGTGACACCTGTCCCACTCACTCATCATTATGTCTCACTTTTACACTTTTCAAGGGAACAGTTGCGTGTTTTCAAGTAAAATCGTTTGAGTTTAGTTTTTAATTAAAACTCAAATTACTTTTTGCCACAATAACTTTTACCCACTCGTATTCACTTTACCAAAACAGAGAACATCTTTGTTTTTCACTTTGGCATTTTCACAAACACCTTTCTTGCAAAACATTTTCACAAGTTGTTTCTTGCTTATTTCTTGATTCAATGGCAACTAAACCTTTCACTGTGTTTGGTCTACGCTTTGTGCCTAACAATTATGCAGCTTTACTTGAGAACGACCGGGCTCCAGAGGCGTTCCATCTAATGCAAAATTTTCTTCGAGATTCTGAGATTGGGCAAGCACTGGTTGAACCGGCTACTCTATCTGCTTCCCAAGTTGTTAATTTCTGGCAAAATTCAAGATATATAGAAGGAGGAGAGAATGGAACTCCGTCTATCATCTTCTCTCATGAAGAACAAGAGTTTGTAATCACTCCACAAACTGTTCGCGACGCCATGGATTTTGACACACATACTTCGTATGCTGTTGTCTCTGAGCAAAATCTGAGGGAAATGCTAACAGAGATTGGGTACATGGAATCACTTGCCAAGCTGGGCAGTGTGAGGCGGCCAAACTTGAGAAAAGAGTGGAATTTTTTCTTTGATTGTATCACCAGGACATTCCAGAAGAAGGTCACCAACTGGGATGCTATTCCAATGGACAGTCTGCAAATTGGGTATTCTCTACTCTATGGCAGTAATTTTGATTTTGGTAGATATGTTTTAATGAATTTGGGTGATAAGTTGTCAGAGTCTACTACAGTTTACTTTGCTAGATTTTGTCAACTTTTGTTCAATGCATGTGTTTCTGGGTTAACTATTGATGAAGCTGATGAAATTCAACCTTTTCGAGTCACTAAGAGAATATTCCCTGATATGACTAACAAAGATGTTGGAAAAGACATACCTCCTTTAGTATTGCCACTTGCTCTACAGAACTTTGTCAATCAACCACAAGATTCTCCATCACCAAACCATGAACCACATGAACCACATCAACCAGAACCACAATCTATGCCTGAACCTTTAGCCACTGATCGTACAGAAAACATCCCATCTCAACCTACTCAATCACCTGAGCCAATACCAACAACCACTGATCAACCCATATCACCTCAAACACAAACAGAACCTCAAACACAACCTGACCAAATGACTACTGAACCAACAAACCCTGTCACTATCACTCATCCACAACCACCACCAAAGCCAAAAAGGAAGAAACATACTGCAATCAACACAAAACATTCTAAGGCTAAACAGACATCTCCAAAGGCTGTTTATTCTAGAAGATTCAAAGAAAGGGCAAATAGACCTTCAACACCATCAGCTGAGGATAGTTCTAGTCAAGATGAAGAGCTGATTCCAGTGCCTCAAGCTAAGAGGAGAAGGCTCATTCTTACTGATTCTGATGATGAGCATGAAGTTGAAGCTCCAGAGGTGGTTTCACAGCAAACACCTACTGTTGAGGTTGTAGAGAAGGTTGCTATATCTGCAGAGGTTGAAATACCTGCAAAGGATGATGCTCCTGTAAACACTGATTTACCTGCAGAGGATGACATGCCTGCAGAAGAGGGTCACAGAGATGGTTTTTCACCAGTGGATGATGTTCTTGATTCAGTTCTACCATTCTCTGATCCTATCTCATTTGCTGAAACTCCAATTTCTTTTAATGAGGTTACACATTCTATTGATACTGGTGTTGCTGATGGGCCTACTGTTGTTCTTGAAGACACTGAGGTTGCATCACACACTGAACTAAACTCTGATGCTCATCATGGTTCTGAGCATGGTGAGGAGATTGATAAACAAGAGAAGGTTATTTCTTCAGAGCAGATTCAAGCTGATAAAGGAAAACAGGTTGCTCAAGAATCTGTTGTTGCTCAAGATGAAGATATTGCTTCAGTTGCTTCTACTCATGAGTCTGTGAGTGATTCGATTGAAGAAAACAGTACAGGAGCTGAAAATGAACAATTTCAAACTGATGGTCAGAAAACAGGAGACAAACCAGATTTTGCTGGACCTTCTGCTAATGAGGTTGATGATGCTTATTTGAAAAAGCAAACTGCTGATTGGTACAAGTCAGATTGTATCTTTCCTCCTGGAAGAGCAGCTAATTTTCTACAGCCACATTCCTCAAAGATTTCAAATCCTGATATCTTTACTTGTCTTCAAGGCACAGTGATTCAGATCAAGACTTTGAATCACAGATTTGATGAAAATAAGAAGGCAATTGTAGATCTTCGAACAGAGGTTGCTACTCATGAAGAGAAAGCTCAACTAGCTAATGCTAAGCTTTTCCAACAATTCTCCAAAGCTCAAGCAAATCTTAATGACAGACTGAGCACAGTTGAAAAGCATCAGATTTTACTGAATGAGAAGGTTGATTCCATTGCAAACTCTCTTGAGTTAATCACCTCCATTCTGATTCAAGATGGTGATGATGATGTCAAAAAGGGGGAGAGAATTGCTAAAACCAAGTGTAAGCAAACTCAAACTCTGTCAAAGAAAGATCATCTTGATGATGAAGGCACCAATGCTGAGAAGGGCTTAAGAAATGCAAATTCTAGACAAGGACATGGGAGGTCTACAAGGTCAAAGCCGAATTTGGTGATAGATTCAAATACTCAGAGTACTTCTGGTTCAAAGCCAAAGGATTTGTCATTCTCTGACAATCCACAAACAGATGAAGAATTGGCTGCAAAATTATTTCGTGAAGAGAATGCTGAAGCTACATTTGAGGATATTCAAGCTGAAGAAAAGCTGTTGCAGAAAGAGCATTTAAAAGCTCAAAAGTCCAAGAAAGTGAAGAAAGTTGTTAAAGCTTCAAAGTCTGCAAGGCCTGTAATGAAAGGAATTGAAATCAAAGAAAAACTATCTGGTATTCAAGAAGAAGAAGAAGATACTGGAAAGCTGGTTAGAAAGTCTTCTCTTGATGCAAAGTTGAAATTAAAAGGGAAAATTGATGAAGAGAGCAAGGGCAAAATGATAGTTACAACCTCTATTGCTACACAAGTTGTACAGACTCAAAGTAAACTCTTACCTGGTTTTTCAAGGCCGAAGATTCCAGTGCAAGAAGAAGCAGGAGTGACTGGTGGATATCAACATAATGTTGCATGTTCAGGAAAGCCACCAGGCAGGAATACTTCTGGCTTAGGTTCAAGAAGAGATTTGAGGGTTAGTAACAGTCCAAGAGATCCTTCTGCACTTGTATCTCTTGGTTCTGGTATAACTCAAGAAAATCTAGACAAGTTGGAGTCAGTTCAGGTAGTTCGTCAAAGGAGCTTAGATATTCATTTTCTACTATACTTTATGGCAGATGGGTCAGTGTATAGAGTGAATGAAGAAGCAATCAAGCTAAAATTATTTGAGGAACTTCAGTATGTCTTGCATATCTTCAGAGTTAGAAATCAATGAACACAGCTTATTGCTAATTCTATAAGGGAGTATATGCAGAAAGCTAAAGTTGCTACAGGAACAAAGTCTGCTGAAAAGTATGTTCCTAAGTACAGAGACTGGAATGGGAATCTGATTGAAATGCAGAAGGGAACTACAAAGCTGAAGACTGATCTTGGAATTACAGTTCTGGATTTCAATGTAAAGTCTGAAAAATTAAAGTACATCAGGTTTGGAAATGAAATGAGAAGAAACAAGATCTATGATCTCAGAGCTGCTATTTTTCAAACTGATGAGAATGATCCAGATTTAAGAGAGATCAAGCAAGCTATGGAGATTGAACTTGAAAATGCTGAGAGGAGATTGTTGATTGATTATCTCAGAACAACTCCAGATCTTGAGGAGGTTAGGTAGACAGAATTTGTAAGTAATTCGAATTTTCTGTAAATTTTGCTAAGTCAAGTTTAAACTCTGATTATATGCTGAACACTGTGTTTTTATTTGTTAGTTTTGACATCATCAATTATTGAGAACTTGTACATTTTTCTAATGAACAAGTTGGGGGAGATTGTTAGATATAATTGATGTGATTTAATGTCAGTGTTTAAGTGTTACAGGTAAAGAGAGTTTAACTTGTTATTGAAAGCAGTTGTAACAGAGTTTGAGTATACGCTGATTGCTGGAAGCGCAAACGCTGACAGAGGAAAGCGTAAACACTGATAGCTGAATACATGGAAGCGCAAACACTGTTAGCGTGGAGAGAACAGAGTTTGCTAAAGTCTGTCTACTGGGAGCGTCTACAAGTCAACAGAGTTTGAAGATTAATTTAATATTAATATGGAAGCGATATCTTTGAAGATTGGATAGCTGTCAAAGAGATTGAGTTGACTTAGAAGACGTGTAGCAATCGTAATTGATATCAATTGTATAGCTTAATTTTAGGAGAATCAATTTACGATTGTACGTAGCTGTATATCTTATAAATACAGTTAGGTTAACCCTAGAAGGGTATCCATCGTGAACGAATATCATTCTTGTAACCTAAGCAGCTCTCTGTGATACTTTACATCACCGAGAGAGGAATTATTAATTCCAAACAGTTTTAAGAGTTAAAACGTGTGTTCTTGTTACTTATTCATACAGTAATTGATTATATATTGTGTATTCGACCTAACAAAGTACATGAAAGAATTTAAGTGATACGAGGAGATCTATCGCGCCCTCTTTGTTCTGAAGTCGTCTCTCTCCTTGATACTTCTCCATCCTCCAATCTTCATGGTCTCGGCTACTTCTTCTTCCACACCACCTTGAGGAGGGGCTTGTTAATATCTAAGGGGCCTCGACCTGTGATCAGGGGGCGCGCGCTATGGATCACCATCTCAAGGAAGGGCTTGTTCATATCCAAGGGGCCTCGACCTGTAATCAGGGGCGCGCGCTGTGGATCACGGAGCCTCGATTCTAAGTGCTTCTCTTTCTTCTGATGCTCAAGGAGTACCATTCTTAGATCGTCGTCACTAAGTGTTCCTTTAAGCTTGCAAAGTCTTTCTTCATCACATTGAGTCTCACTGGGGGCGCGCCCTGAGCGATGTAGGTGAGGGGGCGCCCTTTCCTGAATAGCTGGCATCCTACGGTCACAATTATCTTCACTTGGGTGTTCAATAAGGGGATCAGAATAATCTAACCTTCGAGTAGTCACCAGTTAAATTGTCATGAGCAAGAGTGGAAGTACTTGGGACTTAGGGTTACTCTTACTCTTGGAGTACCCTGAGTTCAGAAATTTATATTATTCCGTAACATGTACTCATAACTAGAGGTAGCTGACCTGCTTAAGTGCAGTAGGGAGCAAATTTACCAATATTTAAAGGAGGCTTGTCTTTGAATCCCAATATAGTTACTTCTTCACCAGTTAAAACCTCCTTTCTTGCACTTCTTCACCTCTTCGAGAGCTTTCCTCAACTTGAAAAGCTTTCCTTGTTCGACGGTGATTTCGTGGAATTCTCCGAGATTTTCTCCTACTTCTTTGCTTTTGCTCCACTGAATCCAATCTTGCCCCGAAGTTATTTATGGCAGTTCCCATATGATATAACTGCTCCATTAACTCCACGTTGCTGATCAGAACGAGAGGCTGTCTGCCGGTAGCCGAATTTCCACGGTGGTGTGGGGGATCAGGGATCTCTTCCGGAATATAAGCTTCGTGACGAGCTTGATTACCCCCAAGCTATCTTCAAAATCATAACCATTTTCTTCATGAGAACCTCCACCTTGATTGTGAGACATATCCAAATTTGATCAAGATACTATCAACTGGATTGATGACTTTATAGTTCGGGAGGCTACATCCATCAAATCTAAGAGAATTGCACTAGAGCTTCAAAAGGATGTGGTGATGGAGGGCGCGTCCTCAAAAAAGTGAAGGCTTGCATGCTTACAAGAAAAAGTTCTGCATTGCATCTTCTACCCGAGGGCGCGTCCTCCATTGTACGAGAACTATTCAAACTCACCCTTCAGGGCACGCCCTACAGGCATAATCTTGCATTCTCGAAAAAGTTAAAAATTTCATTGAACTAAGACTAGGGAAAGTGTACATAAAGTGTACATGGACTACCCCCCTAGACTAGGAGGTAATTAATTTACCTTGTAGTCTACTATTCAGGCATTGCTCTACTTCAATCAACTTCTGGTAGAAAGAGTGCATTCTTCGGTCACGGGCTACTTCAAATCTCATCCCATGAAGAGGCATCTCAAAATGAGGCATCCTATGAATAACATCTCTCGAAGAGGTATCTCACTAGGAGGCATCCAATAAAGGGCATCTCACGAAGAGGCATCTCACAAGGAGGAATCCTATGAAAGGCATCTCAAGAAGAGGTATCCCCGTGGGGGTATTCCGCTGTTCACATAAATTGTCCTGAAATACATGTATATGTAAGGCTAGGGAGGTGCATTAGTACTACCCCCCAGCATCAGAATATCATTCCTTAAAGAAGCGTCTCTTAAAGAGGCATCCCAAGAGGGGAATTATAAGAGAGAGTCATTGGAGTTGCTGAGGATGATGACAAAGTCTCTTCTAGTCCGGATGAATGTCATTCTTGTGTAGAGGGGCTTACTCATGACCTTGGGGCCTCAACCTGCCTATCAGGGGGCGCACTCTAAGATTCATGGGGCCGCACATCAATGCAATTTTCTTCAAGCAAAAGATATGCCATGGATCGTTGCGATCATACGTGCAGACGAAGCCACAACATGAGGTTGATAAGTTAGGGCGCGCCCTGATGCCTATCATTCAGGTCATTGTAAATACGAGGGCGCATCCTCTGTAGCAAAGTATTGTTTCTTCATAGAGGGGCTCGCTCACGACCTTGGGGCCTCAACCTGATGATCAGGGGGCACACTCTATGGTTCGTGGGGCCGCAACTCAACAGCTTCTTTCCTTCTGGAGTCCAAGCAGTAAATTACCCTCGTAGATATTGGAGTCCGCCTGAGCATTCGCATCTTTCCTTGAGGGCGCTCCCTATTTGGAAAGGTCCTCTGAAGGAGAGCCCCATGAGGGCGCGTCCTATGTTGGAGGATTTTCCCGAAGTTGTGCATTTCCCTGATGTTGAGGATTCTCACCCTCTCTTCCACTAGTTGCACTATGAGAAATCAAGGGAACAATTGTAGGGCCTTTCTCTCTTGAGGGCGTTCCCTCAGCAATATGTCGAGCCTCACTTTGGTGATTAGGCGAAACAACATCATTCCTATATCATTAGCTTCATTATCTTCCAACAAAATCTCCAAGAAGGGATCTTTCGTGTCCAAGGGGCCTCGACCTGTAACCAGGGGGCACGCGCTGTGGATCACGGCCTTGAGGAAGGGCTCGCTCATGTCCAAGGGGCCTCGACCTGTAATCAGGGGGCACGCGTTGTGGATCACGGGGCCTCGATTCCAAGTGTTCTCCGTTCTCTTGGCCAGGCAAACCCCTATAGGCCTTCTCATCAAGTAAACCCCTGAAGGCCTTCTCATCAGGTAAACCCATGGAGGCCTTCTCATCAGGTAAACTCCTGTAACTTTATACATGCAATAAATATATAGAGCAAAATAATAAGAGGTTGTATATTACCTGGAGGCGCGCCCAGTCAGGGGAAGGCGCGCTTCGTAATAATCTTCTGAGGCATGTTCTGCTTGAATTAGTAAAACTCACCATTTGCAGCTCTCTTCTATATCATCTTCCATGGGTGCGACCTGTGGCACGCCCTGGCAGTACTCCCTTGATAAGAGATGCTCCACCTTTTAGAAAATCTTTGAGACTTCTATTACGTGACCTCCTCCAAATTGGAATATGGCGCTCCACAAATTCTTGAGATCTGAATGAGGCATTCTGGAGATGTGTTCAACCATTGAATTCTCCTAGAAGTTGGAAATCATCTGAGCCTCAACTACCACCCTCAGGGCACGCCCTGAGAGTCCTTGGGGATTCTCTTTCACCATCTTCTTTCTACAAAAGTTCAAGAAACAAATAATAGAATTCACAACAAAACAAGTCAAGGGTTACCTTGAGGGCGCATTCTGATGGTGAGGGCGCATCCTGATGGTGAGGACGAGTTCCCGATAATTGCGCCTCTTCCCTAGAACATCCGTCTTCAAATCATATTTGAAATCGCCCCTTAGAAAACCTAGTTCAACGCCGCTGATCAGAAACCTCCACCTTTGAACATACCCGGAACCATCTTTTTGCAGCAACAGTCTGAAAATCAGTTCTAGAACCATCTTTGACATCCCAATAGCCTTCGGATCTTGTTCGACCCCCCTGCGAGAAATCGCCATCCTTGGATCTTCTCCGTTGCTGCATATCTACAACCCTATCGAGGGTTATTCCTTAGATCTTACTTGTCGCTTCATAAGAACCTTCATCGTGGTGAGAAATCCATCCTCCTTGGATTATGATCTCGATTAGTAGCCTTCCTTCTCAGAATAGGATGTGGATTTCATCCTAAACACATTACCAATAGGTTTCCTAAACCAAGTAGAATTCTTCATTGAAAATCCTAGTTGTCTTTTCTCTCCAGTTTCGGACTGATTCCAACAAAATTCTTCAGATTATAACACCTTTGGGTTATTGAGAATTTAATAAGCTTCGCGTGGGCTGTAAAATCGTCAAAATCTGACTTCTAGAACTCAAGATATGACCCAAACAGTGTAGGTAGCGCATGCAGCACAATACATACGAATTTTCATATATTTTAACTCCAAGATCGATGACCCATCATCAATTAAGCCATACTTGAGACCATATCTTTCAAACCATGATGAGAATCGTAACCTGTTGAATGCAAAATCTTTAAAACCTTAGATTTGGTGTAACATCTTTCCTCCTAAGATGTAAATCTTGATTGGCTGCCCTCCTTCTAGCGCCAATTTGTTGACGGAGGAATTTGGTAACAACAAAGTTTGAGGTCTGTCACCGGAATCAAGATCTATGACGGTGATTCTTCGTCGGATAAGTCACCGGAGTGTGGTGGCTGTGATGAATTGGGGGCTGAGATTGAGAGGGTTCTTGGTGGTGGCTCGTAGCTCTTCGCTTCCATCCCCCCCCCCCCAATTTGCCTACGTACCTCTATATTTATAGAGGATCAAGCCCACGTAGTTCTTGGAGAGCAAGAAACCCAAATGGGCTTGGATTGACGAACTAGCTTCCGGAATGTTCTACTATGAGGCCTAACCACAAAGGCCCAAGGCTCGTCTATGAACTTTGGACTTCATAGATAAGGAAACTTCCTCCGTCGAGGACTAGTCCTATCCGCTACCAGCTATTTCCTTATTTCATGGACGCAGGTATAGCCATGGTTTACCCCAAGTGCAGAACGCATCTCTGTCCCCCGAATGAGAAGCACCCACCAGATAGCAGGACAGGTGATCCAGAGCTTTTGGGTGCAAAGTGCAGAATTACTCCAAAGTTCCCTAATGAGAGCGCGCCCATTGGCTACAGGAACAGAGCTCCTAAAGCACACACCAGAAAGTTCCCATCTTTTCATCTTAGGGCGCGCCCTTTGTGTCTAAGATGGGTCCTTATATCCAGGCATACCCCTGGAGGCCTTCTACGACGGACATCCTCCTCCTGAGATACGATAGGAGGGAATTCTTCAATAATCTTTGTAAAACCTGTTGATAATTGTCTTCATTCTGCCTTTATGCTTCTCAGGGTGCGCCCTCCACATATAGGAAGTGAGGGCGCGTCCTCCTTCTCCAAATCTTTATCAAAACCCTAATTTATCCAGAAAATCCCCAAATTGAACCCGTATCTGACCCGAATCCATTTTAGAATACCCGAACCGAATTTTGGGCATAACATATTGAAACAGTTATGCGCTACATGAAAGAAATTGTCATGGATAGTGAAATGACATTTATTAAAAAAGTATTTTTCTTTGCTTCAATGTATATATAATTGGTATATATATGAATTGTCATAGGACTCATTGTAATTATTCTCGTGTTTTACAATTTTTAGTGGGCTGCCAAGAATCGAAAGGTGACTTATTCCAGGGATGACCTTGATGAGGTTCGATGTGAGACTCTTAACCATATCGAGTACTTCTTGTAAAAAAGGCCCAGATCTGCAGCTCTTTTCTTTTGCTTTAATTTGACTTAAGTAGTAAGACTTGTGGTTGATCTTGATGCGAATTTTGGTAAACTTTGATGGGGAAATATGGTAGTAGTTGGTTTTGATTTATGTAGTTTATTTGGAGTACGTAATTGGTGGATGATGTACGTAGTTGGAACCTTTGGTTTTGATTTATGTAGTTTGTTTGGTTTGGTGGATAATGTAGTTGGAATGCTTGGTAAATTAATGAATGTTTGATTTTGCGACATTGGTTTGGTTCTTTAGTTTTTGTATGGTAATTTAGTTTTTGGATGAATGTTTAGTTTTTGGGCATTTCATTGAAACAGGGGATTCATGAATTACAAAAAGAAAACTAACTTCACTTTACAAACAAAAGAACTGATGTAAAAATATAAACAAAAACGTTTTTAGACAAAAATTAATGGACTGATGTCAAAAGCAAACAAACATATCAGTCACCTAATAATGAACTGATGTTGAAGTATATAATAGACATCACTAGATAATAGAACCGATGTTACAGTAGCTAATAGACATCATAAGCTAATAGAAACCGATGTTAAAATAGAAATACCACATCGCTTCTAATACACGACTGATGTAAAATGTTAAGATGCACGTCAGTTTGAAGAAGTACTCGATGTTAATGTCTCGTTTTATTGTATATGTTGTTAGGTTGAATACACAATAGGTAATCAAATACTGTATGAGTAACTTAACAAGAACACACTGTTTAATACTTAAAAACTGTTTGGAATTAACAATTCCTCTCTCAGTGATGTAAAATATCACAGAGAGCTGCTTAGGTTACAATCAATGAATTTCTCAATGTTCGATACCCTTCTAGGGTTAACCTAACTGTATTTATAAAACATACAGCTTCGTACAATCAGTAATTGATTCTCCTATAATTAAGCTATACAATTGATATCAATCACGATTGCTTCAAGTCTTCCAAGTCAACTCAATCTCTTTGACAGCTTTCCAATCTTCAAAGATATTGCTTCCATATTTATCTTGTATCAATCTTCAAACACTGTTGACTCTTCAGACATTACCGCTACAGAGTTTAACAATCTCTGTTGCGCTTCCAGTCAGTGTTTAACTAAACTCTGACTGCTTCCAGCTAAACTCTGTTTTGTTACTTTAGCTTCCAAACACTGTTCTCATCAATCATTTCTAACATATGTGATATGTTCAAAGTGATATAGATGTCATATTATAGCAGAACTGAAATCATAGTCAAGATATAAATTGAAGGAAAGTACATCAGATTGTCTAAGGAAATGATGTCTTAATGGCTTATAGACATCGGCTAAAAATCGAGCAAAATAAACAGAAGTAGGCTCAGACAAACGCTCTCCCAAATTCATTAGCACTAGTCTACCAAAATCGAAATTACCTCCATACAGTAGAGCATGGCCAATTTGAAGAGTGTCAAGAGGAAGTGCATCCCAATTTGTTGTCTTCTTTCCAAAAGCTCTTATAATGCAATCGAAAAAGAAACTCCATTCCTTTCTCAAAAGTGGCCTTCTCAGAGACCCCAGCTTATTCAAATTTCCTGCACATCCAATTTGCTGCAACATTGTCCTCAAGTGGTCGTGACCAACAACACTGTAAGAAGTGTGAGTCTCAAAATCCAAAGCATCCCTAACCGTAGTTGGAGTAATGATATACTTTAATTCAGCATGAGTGAAAGTGATTGTTGGAGTGCCAGACTCTTCTCCATCATCATATACAGAGTTTGTCCAAAAAGTAGCAATTTGTGAAGCAGAGAGTATTGGTGGTGCAGTTAAAGCCTTCCCTATTTCAGAATCTTTCAAGAAATTTTGAAACAAATGAAACGCCTCTGGAGCATTTGCATTCTCCAGTGGAGCTGCATAGTTGCTAGGAAGAAAAATTAACCCTGCTGCATCAAACGCTTTGGTTGCCATTAGTAAGATATGATACGAAGATATTCAGAGAAAAGATGTATGATAAGTGTTTACCAAAATGTGAAGGAGAGTGAATAAGAATTTTGAAAGTGATTGAGTATGCAAGTAACTGTGAGTGGGTGAATATTAATCGATGTGAAGTGAGAGAACAAAAACGATTAGAGTAAAACCAAAACTCAATCGTTTATTTAATGAAAGCGCGCAACTGATTGTAGAGTAATGTGTAAGTGGGACACTATCATGGGACACGTGTCAAACAACCAATGGATCACTTAATAATTACCGCTGTCATTCCTATAATCACGACACTTTGACATATTTACACTAATTAACAGTTGTCAACTACCCCAATTACTCCAAAATAGTCAAATCATCTCAATGAAACTTTACCTTAGAGTACTTAACACAACTCAACAGTGTTTATCAATTTTCCAACTTTATCACTGAAACCCTTTAAAAAATTGCACAGTTGTGAATATGAGTGTGTGTAAAGCAGAGTTTACCAAAATCAATTTTTAGAGCATCTAATATTTCATAAAATCCATAACAAAAAATCAATAAACACTGAATGCACAAACTCTCATAGTAAACACTGATTGTTTGATGAATGCTAAACTCTGTAGTTACTGTTATACAGAAATCTGAAAACTTCTATTCCCATTGATGTCCATGATTATCCAAGTAAGCACACAGTCTTTGAAGACAAAAAGATCAAGAGATAGAAATCAGAGCATCATTCAGTGAATAACAATCATGAACTTGATAAACTCACAAACTCTCAAAGCACGCAGGTGTTTAGTTAAAGTGTTTACACTCACATTCAATCAGGAAAAGCAGATTCTACCATATGCTTGAATGTCCACCAAATCTACACTACTTTGAGTACATGTATGCACAAATCAAAAGGACTTTATTCAGGGTTGTAATGAGGTAAGATCAAACAGATGAGAAGAGATGTTTTATTCATGAGTGAATTTCAAACTGAACATTTTAATAGACCAAAGTGTTCAGTCACACTGTTAGTACATATTTGCACAAGATCAGTATATATGCCCCCTTTTTTTTCTTTTTTTTTATTATTTTTTTTTTATTATTTAACATATATACTGAAAAACTTTTCTTTTCTTGAGAAACACTCATCTGCTTGATTTTTTTTTTATAAAAGAATATAACTGCTCTTAATACTTCAGAGTATAAGAAAAATGAGCAGTTAATTAGGCTCAAAGGGGTTTACTAAGGGTGGTATTTATGAACAGTATTTATACAGTGTTTGAACAGTGTTCAAAAGAATTTTGAACAGTGTTTGAAGGAATGGTAAATCCTATTGCCTTTATCATTTTCATGCACACACATATCATGTAGTCTCAAAGTGGTTTAATACAAGTTCTAGAGAAACATACTTCCTGATGAACATCACACAACAATAAATACTGATTGATAGAAAATGTATCAATCACTGATTTGGCTCAAACTCTCACAGGGTGTAAACATGAATCTGAACTCACCAAACTAATCAATGACACATCTCAAGTTTTATGGTTTTCACAAGTACAAACAAGGAATCATCAGGAACCATACCTTTGGGAACAGAATGTCACTAATCAGAGTTTAGAGTTCATCAATAACCAAAATTATTTATGAGAGGCAATGCACACAATATTCATAAACTCAGAGTTTAGGACTGAATAAACTAAGAGATGCTATAAATATGAAACAGTATCATGCTGTGTTGATTTACTGCACAAAATCTGATTAGATTACAGTGACTCAGAAAGAATCATGATTTAATTACTGAGAATCATGCTTCATACATTTTTCTTCATTGGTGTTTTCATTCAGACAATAATCAATTCTGAATTCACTGAGTGTATCCAACATGATAACAGTGTTTAATAGACAGACATGCTGACAGAGTTTAACAAGGTTTAAACATAAGCATGCATAACAGAGTTTAATATTAAGGTTCACATAGCACTTAACAATTTGCATAACATGAGCAATAAGTTTTTGAGTCTAACCAACATCACTAGTCAAAACTAGAGACCATTCCTAGTTCATTGACCAGTCTTGTAAATGTAGCTTCACTCAATGGCTTGGTGAAGATATCTGCAAGTTGTTGTTCTGTAGACACAAAGTGAAGCTCAATGTTGCCTTCCTCTACATGCTCTCTGATGAAGTGATACCTTATGCTGATGTTCTTTGTCATTGAATGTTGTACTGGATTACCTGTCATTGCAATAGCACTTTGATTATCACAGTAAATAGGTATCTTGGTATACCTCAATCCATAATCCAGCAGTTGATTCTTCATCCATAAAATTTGTGCACAGCAGCTACCAGCAGCAATATACTCTGCTTCAGCTGTAGATGTAGATATTGACTTCTGTTTCTTGCTGTACCAGGAAACAATTCTGTCTCCCAGAAATTGACAACTTCCACTGGTGCTTTTTCTGTCTATCTTACAGCCTGCAAAGTCTGCATCTGAATAACCAAGTAGTTTAAACTCTGATTCTCTTGGATACCACAGCCCCAAAGTTATAATGCCCTTGAGATACTTAAAAATCCTCTTTACTGCTGTTAAATGTGGTTCTCTTGGATCTGCCTGGAACCTTGCACACAAACAAGTGGCATACATGATATCAGGTCTACTAGCTGTTAAATAGAGTAGAGAACCAATCATTCCTCTGTAACATGTCATATCTACTGATGACCCTGCATCTTTGTCCAATTTTGTTGCAGTTGCCATGGGAGTTGTTGCAGATGAACAGTCAAGCATGCCAAATTTCTTGAGAAGATTTCTGGTATATTTTGCTTGATTTATAAAAATTCCATCATCTGTTTGCTTCACCTGTAGGCCTAGAAAATAACTAAGCTCTCCCATCATACTCATTTGATATCTTGACTGCATGAGTTTGGCAAACTTCTTACAGAGTTTATCATTAGTAGATCCAAAAATGATGTCATCTACATAGATCTGAACTAAGAGCAAGTCACTACCAGATTGAAAGTAAAACAGAGTTTTGTCAATAGTACCTCTGTGAAATCCACTTTCTAGTAGAAATTTGGCAAGAGTTTCATACCATGCCCTTGGTGCCTGCTTAAGTCCATAGAGTGCCTTGTCTAACCTGTAGACATAGTCTGGATATTTTGGATCTACAAAACCTGGTGGTTGTTCCACAAACACTTCTTCTTCAAGTTTTCCATTTAAAAATGCACTTTTTACATCCATCTGAAACACTTTGAATTTCTTATGAGAGGCATATGCTAGAAAGATTCTGATTGCCTCCAATCTAGCAACTGGAGCAAATGTTTCATCATAGTCTATTCCTTCCTGTTGTGAATAGCCTTTTGCAACCAGTCTTGCTTTGTTTCTTGTGATAACACCCTCACTGTCAGTTTTATTTCTGAAAACCCATTTAGTACCAACAATGGATCTGTTCTTGGGCCTTGGTACAAGGGTCCACACTTCATTTCTTTCAAATTCATTTAGCTCTTCTTGCATTGCTGTTATCCAGTCAGCATCTTTAAGAGCTTCTTCCACTTTCTTTGGCTCAGATTGTGACAAGAATGCATGAAACAGACATTCATTTGTTGTTGCACTTCTTGTCCTTACTTTTGCATCTAGATCACCAATAATTAAATCAGGTGTGTGTGACTTAGTCCATTTTCTTGCAGAAGGCAAATTGCTTCTGTCATCATGTGATCCTCCCCCTTGATCCATGCTCTCTTGATTTTCTTGGTGCCTCTCTTCATTTTCTGATGCTCCCCCTGAATGTGACTGCTCAGAATTATCAACTGAGTCACTATCAGTGTTTGAATTATCACTTTGATGTGATTCTTCATGCTCCCCCTCAACTGGTTCTTCCCTTGTTTCTGATTGAAGAGTTTCTTCAGTATTTACCAGTAGAGGTTCAGAGTTTAGATCAACAGAGTTTGTCAGATCAGTCTGATCAGAGTTTACTTTTTCAGAGAATAAATCTTCATTTTCAAAGTGGAGTAGATCATGTTCATTGACATCTTCAAGTCCAGTTATTTTCTTGTCATCAAATGACACATGAATTGATTCCATGATCACTCTAGTTCTCAGATTATAAACTCTGAATGCCTTAGTTGACAGTGGATAGCCAACAAAAATTCCTTCATCTGCCTTTAGGTCAAATTTGGTCAACTGTTCAGGATGAGTCTTCAACACAAAGCACTTGCATCCAAAAATATGAAAATATTTTAGATTTGGCTTTTTCTTCTTCACCATTTCATATGGTGTTTTACCATGCTTGTTGATCAGTGTTGCATTTTGAGTAAAACAAGCAGTTTGAACTGCTTCTGCCCAGAAATATGTTGGCAATTTTGCTTCATCTAGCATGGTTCTTGCAGCTTCTATCAAGGTTCTGTTCTTCCTCTCCACTACACCATTTTGTTGTGGAGTGCCAGGTGCAGAAAACTCCTGTTTGATTCCTTTGCTCTTGCAAAATTCTTCCATTGATGAATTCCTGAATTCAGTTCCATTGTCACTTCTGATTATCTTCACTTGATTTTCTGACCCTTTGTCCAGTTGTAATATATGTTCTGTCAGTGTTAATGCAGTTTCATCCTTCTTTGCAAGAAAATATACCCATGTGTATCTGGTATATTCATCAACAATGACTAGAGCATATTTCTTCATTCCAAGAGACATGACATTCACTGGTCCAAAAAGATCAACATGTAGGAGATGATAAGGATCAACAATTGAAGACTCAGATTTGCTTTTGAAGGAGGCTTTTCTCTGTTTGGCCTTTTGACAAGAATCACACAGGCCTTCTACATTCAACAAAGACCTCGGTAGACCTCTTACAAGATCATTCTTTATTAGCTCATTGATGTTGTTCAGATTTAAATGAGAGAGTTTCTTGTGCCACTTCCAACTCTCTTCACTGGACATTCTTGTTGACAGACACACTGCTTTGCCATCAGTGTTTGTTGACAATTTAATTTCATAGATGTTATTGTGTCTGTTTCCAACTAGAGCAACTTTTCCTGTAGATTTACTGATCACTTGACAATATTCAGGCTGAAAATCTACATGATATCCTCTGTCACAGATTTGACTCACAGATAGTAGATCATGCTTGAGTCCTGGAACCAGAGCTACATTTGTGATGATGACACTCCCAAGCTTAATATTGCCATATCCCAGAGTATGTCCTATGTTGCCATCTCCATAGGAAACTTTTGGGCCAGCCTTCTCCTCATACTCTGATAGCAGGGCTTTATTTCCTGTCATGTGTCCTGAACATCCACTGTCCACGACTAGGGTACTAACCCTGTTGCCCTGCAATCACAAACAATCACTGATTATTAGTTTTAAGGATCCAGACTTGCTTGGATCCTTTGGCTTTCTTAATTCTGTTAGCTTTTGCAGCGGAATTCACATTATCAGAGTTTAAGCTAACTTTTTCAGAGTTTACATTTGCAGAGTTTACTTTAACCCATTTCAAATTTGGCTTGGGTTCATAGTAATTATAGTAAATAGCATGATAATCTCTGCAAGTGTAAATAGAATGCCATGTACTTCCACAGTGTGTACATAAAGTCTGTGGTCTAGTCCTCACATAATCATTTTTAACTGCAGTTTTAGAGGGCAAAGAATTAATGTTCTTATTCTTACTGCAGAAACTAGCAAGATGATTAGTGTTACCACAATTAAAGCATGTTTTTCTAGGAGCTAATGAAGCAAGCATTGGCTTAATTCCTGATGTTATGCCTACCTTTCCATTTTTGTTTTTCTTAGGCATTCTCTGTTTGTTGACAGATTTTATCTCTTTAAGCTTATGCTTGAGTTGTTTATCTGTCATTAAACCAATGTTAGCCTCTTTAACAAAAGTCTTAGCATATGATTCTTTAACAACCTTTTTCTCAGCTTCAGTCTTAGGTCCACCTGTTCCCATAACATTACCTTCAGATGAACGATGTGGTCTAACTTTTACCAAATTTTCAAATCTAAGTTCATCTCCTTCAGAGTAACCTAGACCTACTGTATCTGACTGAAACACTTCTTGAGTGTCTTTACCAGAGTGTGTCCAAGTTTTAATAATGTGTTTAGCATCCTCCAATTCAGATTCTAGTTGCTTATACTTACCTAGCAACTCCTGTTCAATAAACACTGCATCATCTCTCTCTTTCTGAACTTTATTCATGTTCTCTAGCTGTTCCTCAACAAGTTTATTTCTATCTTTGAGTTGAGAGCACTCATTTTTTATCCTCTCATTTTCTAAAGTCTGATCCCTATAACTGATATGTAATGCTTTAAGATAAATTCTCAATTCAGTTATATTATCAGTATTATAAGCATAGGTAGTTGGGGGTACCTTTAGATCATCATCTTCATTCTGAGTAGTAGCCATGAGTGCATAGTTCACTTCCTCATCTGAATCTGAAGTGTCTGCCCAATCTCTGCCTTTGGTGTAGAGTGCCTTTTCAGTTTTACCCTTCTTGCACTCAGGAGCATAGTGACCCATCTCCTTACACTTGTAGCATTGAATCTCAGACTTATCTTTCTTACCAGATTTGAAGTCCTTTCCCTCAGATTTCTTGAAATTCTTCTTGTCAGACTTAGAGTAGTCCTTGGAGAATCTCTTTCCCTTCTTGAAGTTCTTGAATCCCATCTTCTTGAAGGTCTTTACCATCAATGCAGCCATTTGCATCATCTCTTCATCATCTTCAGAATCAGATGTTCCATCTGTGTTTGAGTCAACATCAGTGTTTGATGACTCACTTTCTGAGTGTATGACTAAAGCTTTTCCTTTTGCCTTTCTTCTTGATGCTTCCTTCTTTGATGGTTTCTCCTCAACCTTAAGAGCAACAGACTTTGACTTTCTACTTGATCTTTTGTTTCTCTGCTCCAATTCCAATTCATGGGTTTTGAGCAGTCCATAAATTTCATCAATCTCTGTTTCACCAAGTTCATAGTTATCTCTTATGGTGGTTGTTTTCACATCCCACTTTTCAGGTAGAGAAAGAAGAAACTTGAGATTTGAGTCTTCTAAATCATACTCTTTGTTAACCAATGACAAATCATTGAGCAGTTTACAGAATCTGTCAAATGTTTCTGTCATGGTTTCTTCAGACTTTGCCTCAAAATGCTCATACTCCTGAGTGAGTATGTTTCTTCTGTTTTTCTTGATTGCAGGAGTTCCTTGACACCTAACCTCAAGTGCATCCCATATTTCCTTTGCAGTTGTGCAATTAATCACTTTATTAGACATAACATTGTCTAAAGCACTGTGAAGTAAATGTCTTACTTTTGCATCCTTTGCAATAGATGAAAGATCCTCAGCAGTTAGATCTTTCTTTTTTTTGGAATGACCTTTGATTCCTCACCAGCAGCAGCAGATAACTTTGTAGGTTTGTGAGGACCTTCATATATTCTATCAAGATATTCTGGATCTGTAGCTTCCAGAAACATGGTCATTTTTACTTTCCAAATTGCATACTCTAATGGCCTAAGTATAGGAACCCTAATTGTTTCATACCTACTAACAGTAGTAGGAGCTTTCTCAGATGGTGGAGGTATCTCTGCCATTGATTACTATTGTGTTTGGATCTTTAACTGTAATAAAGTAACAAATTGGCTCTGATACCACTTGTTAGGTTGAATACACAATAGGTAATCAAATACTGTATGAGTAACTTAACAAGAACACACTGTTTAATACTTAAAAACTGTTTGGAATTAACAATTCCTCTCTCAGTGATGTAAAATATCACAGAGAGCTGCTTAGGTTACAATCAATGAATTTCTCAATGTTCGATACCCTTCTAGGGTTAACCTAACTGTATTTATAAAACATACAGCTTCGTACAATCAGTAATTGATTCTCCTATAATTAAGCTATACAATTGATATCAATCACGATTGCTTCAAGTCTTCCAAGTCAACTCAATCTCTTTGACAGCTTTCCAATCTTCAAAGATATTGCTTCCATATTTATCTTGTATCAATCTTCAAACACTGTTGACTCTTCAGACATTACCGCTACAGAGTTTAACAATCTCTGTTGCGCTTCCAGTCAGTGTTTAACTAAACTCTGACTGCTTCCAGCTAAACTCTGTTTTGTTACTTTAGCTTCCAAACACTGTTCTCATCAATCATTTCTAACATATGTGATATGTTCAAAGTGATATAGATGTCATATTATAGCAGAACTGAAATCATAGTCAAGATATAAATTGAAGGAAAGTACATCAGATTGTCTAAGGAAATGATGTCTTAATGGCTTATAGACATCGGCTAAAAAGCGATGTCTAAGGCCCCTACTTTTTACATCGCATGCGAAGACATCGCTTGCATTTTCAAAAAACATCAATTAATAAACGATGTCTAAGGCAGTTTTTCTAGTAGTGACTGCTTTGTGTTTGCCAAACATTTATCTGCCTATTCTGCAGCAACAGGTTCTATTCAACACAAAGTACACAACAATGCCTGTAACCCATAAGAGCAAGTCCAATGCAATGCTATTCTTGATGTTATTATTATATTATAGCACCAAGTGTTATTGCTATATTATAGCACCAAGTATTCCAAACAGTCTAAAAATTAGAAAAACGGAGATAAAAATATTGAGATTACAAATACAGTTAAACCTCTTTAAAGTAATATTGTTGGGACCGGGAAAAAATATTACTTTATCGAATTTATTACTTTATCGATATAATAATATTTTATTACTTTATCGATAAAGTAATATTTTATTACTTTACCGAATTTTTATGTTTATGTATTACAATACTTTATGTTTAAAAACAAGAATCAATCACATGTAATGTATTTGATATAAAATTACTTTTGTTATGATAAAAACTAGATTCATACATATAAAAAATTGCACCAGATACATGTAACATGTGTTGTGTACATCGTATAGAAACTCAATCATCTAAATTTTATTGTAATTCTAAAATATAAATTCATGAACATACAACATAATATTAACATGATAATATTAACATGATAGAATTTCATCTTGTTACAATACGAGCAAAACATACCAGAAATTATTTATACCTTACATAAGTCAAGGATAAAGTTAATTTTGGCTTTGGCGGAAAGAACAAGCTACTATAGATTCATATTTTAAAAAGAATTAAATTTTGTAACTCATATACATTATATATATATATATATATATATATATATATATATATATATTTCTGAAATTATTACTTTACATATTACTTGGGCCCTTAATGACTTTCTAATTTTTTATTATCTTATGCTTTTAGCGAGAATATTACTTTACAACATTGGCCCAAGTTGGGACCGACGAAATTTATTACTTAAGTGAGGTTATTATTTTATCGAATATTACTTAATCGAGGTTTAACTGTAACCATTTAGCAGAAGTTGGAAGGTTTTGGAACTAGGCCCTAAAGTTAATCAAAAGCACTAGAACAAAACGTTAATGTAGATATATTCCGGAATATACTCTATATTTAACCTAGTACTCTCTCCGTCCCTAAATATCATTTATGTTTTGACTGGATACGTTTGTCAACACGCACTTTTGATCGTTAATATTTTCATTTTCGTATTAACTTTAGATATAAAAACTTCACTGTATTAAAGAACTCATAAATACGAATCCAACAAGATCACTCATGACTATATTTGATCTTATAGATTATACGTAAATTAGTAATTTGTCTCATGTTATGAACAATCCCGACATTTCAAATAAGAAAAGTAAAAATAGACAGAGGGAGTACTATATAAAATAGTCACTCACGTCCCAGTATCTCACTAATAAATGCATACTGTACTATTTACTCTGACGCCTGATGGCTGATGCTGATGGAGTACTAATGCAGTCAAAATGGAGGAAAGTGGACCGGCGGGGTAAAAAATTTAACCGTGTAAACAGCACTTGAAGTAAGTTAACAATATGGTTTTGAGGAAACCCCACTGGTGAGTAGTGGCCTAATAAATCCAATATGTCTCTGTCCATCTACTCTGCATGTAAATACGTACTCCCTCCGTCCATTTGAATTATTATCATTTGCTTTTTGCACGGATACCAAGATAGTGGATGTAATATGGTTAAAATAAATGAAGTAGTGGGTGTAATAGTAATTTTATTGTTAAAATAAGTGAAGTAGTGGGTGTAATAGTGTAAAGTGTTGAAAAAGTTGAGTGAAGTAGTGGATGTAATAATATAATTTATTGTTAAAAGTTACTATTTTTAGTAATGTAAAGAAATGAAATGGACGGCCCAAAATAGAAAGTGTAAAGAAATGAAAAGGACGGAGGGAGTAAGAACTAAGAACCTTTAATTATTTGTCCATTTATGAAAAATATGAGTTGGTTGAAATATTGTTAAAAGTTACTATTTTTAGTAATGTAAAGAAATGAAATGGACGGCCCAAAATAGAAAGTGTAAAGAAATGAAAAGGACGGAGGGAGTAAGAACTAAGAACCTTTAATTATTTGTCCATTTATGAAAAATATGAGTTGGTTGAAAGGGAAGGAGGAAAGAGGCTTTTAAAGGAGAAAGTTGTCACTTGGTTTAAGACACAAGAAAAAGGCCCCAAGCGACCAATACATTGTTGGTGGGTTGCATTTGATTGGGACCGTAAGGAAATACCAAAAGATTAACGATCCCTAGTGAAAACTGAAACTAACAATGTACTTGGCGAGCCTTCCGTTCTTAGTACCCGCATAAAAAGGTCGTATCCAGTGTGCAAAGCTCCCATTACAAATGGCCGTAACATATTAATCATCGCGTTAATTAGCACAACCTTCATGTCCTAAATGTACATTCTTGTTGTCTATGTACAAAACCAGATAAACATAATAGCAAACAGTGCATCTAGTAAATACTCCATATCATATAAATTTGTGTGTTTTTCAATGTAGAAAAAGATTTGGTTGAGTCAAGATGATGAACACTCCTGTAACAACAGAAGATATCATCTCTGCAGTTTCAGAAACAGATAAAGCTATTAAAAGAAATATCATATGAAGTATCAATATACTGGGTTTGCAGTCCTAAATATGTCTGACAGGGTGACAGTGTGAACCACCAGGGAAGTGACGACTGAGAGATTTTGTAATAACAAAAAGTAAATAAATTTCCATTAAAAAATTTGCTACTAGTACCAAGTACCACCATTTTCATGTAAATAATGTCACTCATGCCTCTGATCTACATGAAGATGACACAAAAGCATGCAATTTCTAACTTTCACAAATATGTAATATAATTGACTAATGCAGAGAATCCAGCACAAGAAGAAAAAGAGAGAACTATTACCACTCTCTTTCAACTGGCTATGACTGTCATTTCTGTAAACCTCAATCAAGAAAATTTAGATTCTTCTTTTTTCTTTAAAATCTATCAGTACATTGGTTTATGGGATTATCAAGTATGGCAGAGATCACTTACTACAAGAATACAGTGAGAGCATCAGCATTGTAATGCATCAGTGCACAAGCAACTACAGAGTTGACAGTCATTAACAAAGAGCACTGATCAAGGGGAACAGTAGACAGACCCATCAGGCTCTATCACCTGATGCAAACAAGCATAATAAAGATCTTGCCACAACTCTTGTACCCTTATATCATCTCCTTTCCTCATTCCTTGGTCTTCTAAGATTTTGTTTTCAATAGCTGCATTTAAATTTTTACAGCTAAACTTATATAGTGTATGTAAAAATGATGGGGAGTGGACAGAATAGATACTTGTTCACAGCATCGCAGTTGGAAGAATTTAAACACCAAGCTTTGATCTACAATTACATAGTTTCAGGTGTTCCAGTTCCAGATGATCTACTCTTCGCTCTCAAAAGAAACTTGGACTCTTCAGCACACCTCTTTCTTCAGAAAAAACGTAAGTGCTACAAGATTATAAGTACTTAAAAATGACAAACGAAGCAAAAAGATGTGTACTTGAAGACATTGCATAATTCCATAGTACCAACAAGGGAGAAGTAGAATATGTTTCAAAGAAACTTATTAAAAATGATTCTTTTTTAGAACTGAGGGACATATTTATTTTTCTAATAGCTATTCTATCTTATTTATCTACACTTTTTCTTAATTTTAAGTATTAGAGTTGGACTGTTGTAGAAGTTTTCGATTTCTTTGAGGTTAAAAAAGATTGCTGAAAGTAAGTAAATCCGTGGGTTCTGCAGCTAGATGGGGATGTTATCAAAAGGGGCTTAACAGGAAAGAAGACTTGCAGCCCGGGAGGTGCAAAAGAACGGATGGGAAGAAGTGGAGGTGCTCAAGGGAAGCTCACAGGGAATCAACATACTGTGAGAGACACATGCAAAGAGGCCGAAACAGTTCAAGAAACCCTATGACACTTTCAATTACCACTAGTACTACTTCACCAGTCATGAAAATTCATTCAAATTCCGTTCATGACCGGCCATTCATACAAACTATTCACCCTGCTAATTCCTTCTACTCCCTGTCCTCTTCTAGGCATCAGAACAGCAGCACTCAGCAACCCTTTTTGGAATCCGGATCCTCCTATCAGACAAATAAAGATAACAGGTTTGTTTTCATGACCAAAATCACAAAGGCTTCTACAAAATATCAAAGACATAATTATGGAAAATCTCTTGACTGCTCTTTGTTTATAATTTGATACATGTAGGTTTGTACACGGTATGAGGGATGGTGAAATAGCCTTCTTCCCACTGGATTCGAAGACTGTGAGAAGCCAACATGAATCATATAAAAGATCAAAAGTGGCTTCATCTGACTACTTTCAGACCATCAATGATCATGGCAAATTTGAAGATCAGAGAAGACAAGAAGAAGGCAGAGATTCAAAGCAGCATTGCTTTATTCTTGGCAATGATTTCAAGCCAGCCAAGTCAATCAACATGGATAGAGGCGAAGAGAATCAAGAGAGATTTCCCCATTTCTTTAGTGAGCGGCCTCTTCAAAGCAAAGCTCACTGGCTTGACAGGAGAGACAAACAATCAGATCATGCATCAGCATCACTCTCTAACACACAGCTCTCAACTTCAACGCCCTTGTCCACGCTAGAGTTATTTCAGCTAAAACCAGCGCTTCGTTGGTACTGACTAAGTTTATATATTTAATGTCTCCTTTAATCTTCCGCTGTGGCTTTTAACAAGGAGTTTGAGCTTTGCCTTGTTTATGTTCTAATTCACTCTTGCCCCTGTATTTTTCCTGAGTTTCCTTCTAATTCTTTCTCTTTCCTTAAATCATAGAACTATAATTGAAAAAATTAGGCCACAAGCTCACAAGATTAGATAAGAGTATTACAAATAGCTATTAATTATAAAGCAGATTATAGGTACTGAAATATAAGCTTATTTGTTCATCCAGAATGCCATTGTATATACAACATGCATGGTCTCATACAGACATGTTTACTCTTCTTTGTAGAACCTAATTTAATCCAATTCAAGCTAGAGCCAAGTGTTTAGCACTTGCATATGAGCATCGATCGTGAGCAACTAGGTATATACAATTCTGTCTAAATGCAAAGAGGTCTAGAGATGCATCGGTCTCATGCTTGGAGTAACACCAGACAATGTTATATTCCTGCCTATCACACTACAATATTACTCATCCATTATCGATTACTTGGTACATAACTCCCACAAGAATCACAAAATTTTAAGGATTCTGTCTTAACTAATAATCACATAGAGTTTAGCTATCAAACCATGACACCAAGTCACCAACAACACACTAAGGGGGTGTTTTGGGAACCTTTTTCCAGAATAAGTCAACTTATTTTAAAACAAAGTTAGAGATTCCTAACTTTCCAACTTATTTTCCAACTTATTTTTGCAACTTATTGAATCTCAAACATACATTAAATACTTGTATAAAAAAAATATCAAAATATAAAATTTTTACCCGAAAATAAGTCCATAAGCCCATGAAATAAGTTTAGCCAAACAGGCTATAAGTAAAAGATATGTAAAGATACATTATGCAAGTATTTATACCTACGTACATCTTTTTATCTTTCACTGTTAGCAGCCAATAGCTAGAGACATGTTGCTTTACCAGTAGTATTTAGTACTGTGTGAACTGCTGAGTATATTGGATGCTGCAACTGTCTGTTGCCTTTTGGGAACAATATTCAGTCTTCTGAGCCTGTTGTCTAGCTATTATGTGGTTTGTTTAATTTCTCAAAGACAGTTTGCAAACTCTTGTTAAGAATTTTACTTGGCTTTGTTATTATATATATTCAGTTTTATTTGCAGATTTCGTAGTTTTTGCTTGCTTATGTTACAAAAGCAAAGTTTACTTTCTGTTTCTTTTGCATGATGAATTGTGTTGTGGTATAATGTTTTTGTTGGGGGCTTAATGTAACTATCATTTTTTTGTGAAAGTTACCTAACCGGTTATTGTTGTTGGTGACATGACGTAACCAGGATTCTAATGGGAAGTATTTAACTAATGAATCGAGTATCGCTCACATGCTTGTCACTGAAATCGAGATCAAATTGTGTATAGGTATTACAACTCACAACTTTGTAGACTAGAGAGGTTAATGAGTATCTCAGTTCATCTGATTTTTCTGGAACATATTATTTTTCTGGTTGCAAATTGCAATTGTAAAGCTTATAATAAGTTATATGAAAAGCAATATCATTGTTGCATATGTTTGTACATTTTTTGTATAGAATCTCGCGTAGTGAAGGTATGTTGCTTCTAACATTTTTCACTGTAATTTGTCCACAAAAACAAGAATATAGTAGTAAAATTTATCTTTAGATCAATACAAGTATTTTAGAGCTTAATATCATGTCAAAATTAATGAAAGCTGGTCAACTTTTGATAATAGAGTCTGTTTTTTGCATGATGAATTGTGTTGTGGTATAATGTATGCCATGGTTTTCCTAGTCCCTTTTGAAAATACACACCTAGAGGGGATGGGTGAATAGGTGTTATGACTAACAATGATCAAATAAAAATTCTGCCTGAAAAGTTATTATGGCAGCTAGCTGGATGCAACAGATTAACAAATAAGCAGCTAGCTGAGTTATGCAGTGCAGTAAATATAAAGTGCATAAAGTAAAGAACACCACGAATTTTAGCTAGGTTCGACCCCTAATCTTTTATGGTCTACGTCCTAGTCCCTTACCAACGTGGTAAGAGAATATATTATTGATCACAAATAAACCAATTACAAGATCAAATAATATATCACCCAGTTTACTGATAACAGCTTGCTGGAATGAACTTTTCCCCTGAGTAAAACAACTCCCTTGAACCTCAAAGCCTCTCTAACATCCTTGCTCCCTTGAACACTGAATTCCTTGAAGTCCTCCTTCTTGAATTCTTCTAGTTCCTTGAACAACCTGTTGTATAGACCAATGAGTTCTCCTTGAGCACAATACTCCTTGATCACCAAGATCCCCTTGCTGTTATGCAGTGAAACCAATTCCCAGTTTGTTGATACCAGCTTGCTGAAACAATGTTTCTGAACCTGCTCTCTAAGTACTATACTACTTCCCGTAGCACAAACTTCTCTAGCTTCTAGTTCACCAAACCCGTGTTTCCCAAGACTACTATCCAACAAATATAATTACAACTTTAACAAAGATTGAATTGATTGATATTACAACTCAACTAATATGACTCTTTATATATATATATATATATATATATAAATCGTGTATGATATATCTTAGAGCTCAAGAATGTTGTTTATAGATTTTGCAATGTAAACAACTGAGTTGTTGTGTATAATGATATGAAAGATATTCAGGTGTGTTCTTGATGGTTGTTCTTTTTATATCACAAGTGAAGAACATATATATAAGCAAACTCCAACGTTCGGATTATTCAAGCAAGGAGCCATTGAGAGAATTCTGATATATTCAAGATAGGAATCAAGCTTTTGATTTAAATAATGTTTCTCATGCAGAGGAATATAATCAGTGGAGAGAGATGAGAATGGGGAAAAATATCAAAGTCCTCATTTTCTACTTAAAAATGTATCAATATCATCATCAAAGAAATCTTTGACTCACTTAAGTCACTAACTAATTAAAAGGGTACACACCGTTAAAGTCAAAGCCATTTGTAGTCAAATCAAACGTTTTCTGTCCACAAGTCCGTTAATTGCTGACTAGAGTCCACGTTGGTTGTTGACAGGGCATGACAATTAGGGTTATTAATAACGAAACGATTAAAGAAATAAACAAAACGATAAGATAAGAGTAAGAGTGAGGCGCAGCTTGAGAAAGGGGGAAAACATAAACCCTAATTACGAGCCGCACTAACACGATCGATGAGGTATTGAAAGGGAGTTTGCTTGCAAGAATGGAAGTTTTTTATTGAAGTTAACACTCTGCTAATCGTATGAGGTATGAAATCTATATTTTTTATGCATATATAGGTGCTTAATCGTATATACATGTGTGTTTTATGTCTTTTTGATTAGGAACCCTAATTTATGTGCAGAATGTCGACTATTGTGTCAATTCGATTGCATCACCATGGTGAGTTTGCTGTTGACAGAGGTAAATCTCTGTACAAACATGGTAGGGTTGACATTATTAGAGATGTTGATACTGATAAGTTGTCTACCCTTGAATTGCAACAATATGCTGATGAATTTAATTATGCTAAAACGGATGTTTTGTACTATCAAACTGATGGTCATACATTTAAAAAGGGTGTAAGGATATGTTATGATGATGACTCTATTAGGAGTATGATAAATGCTTGCTTGCCATATAAAGAAATTAAGTTGTTTGTTGATCATGTAAAGAAATCTGATTGTGCTAGTGGTGATGTTGTTAATGAGAAAGCGGCTGTTACTGAGAGTGATATTGATAGGGAGATTGATGAGATGTTTGGGAGCGATGAGATTGATGAGGACCCTGATTATGAGTTAGAGAGTGAGATGGAAATCAGTGAGCATGAAACTGATAGTGAAATTGATAAATCTCAGCTTTTTAAGAGTCAAAGGATTGAAGAAGAAGGGGACTCAGATGATGAGTATCAATTTGATAGTGATGAACTTAGGAGTGAGGATGAATCAAGTGGGGATGAATTCTTACAACAAGGATATTTGCCAATGCCCCCTGGTAACAAAAGAAAGAAGAAACTTAAAGTGTTTAATCCTAATAGAAATGATAGTATTAAGTTTGAGATTGGAGAGAAGTTTTCTTCAATGGAGGAGTTTAGATCTGCAGTTAAAGAATATGGAATCAAGGAGCGAAGAAAGGTTCATTTTATTACAAATGATAATGATAGAATTCAGGTTGGTTGTGAACCAGGTTGTAGGTTCTATATATGGTGTAGCAAGATAAAGGGCTCAGACGAAGCTCAAATCAGAGTCATGCTTGATGATCACCTCTGTACCAAACCCTATCAGAATAATCTTGTAAGTGTGAAATACTTGACAGAGAAATACGGTGAAAGGATCAGGCAAAACCCTCAGTGGAAAGTGAAGGAAATGCAAGAAGTTATTAGACAAGAACTTGAGGTTGAGGTGCCAAGGATTAAGTGCTCAAGGGTTAGAAAAGCTGCTTTGGAAGGGGTTCTACAGAGTTTGAAGGAACACTACTCAAGGGTGTGGGATTTTGGACATGAATTGCTGAGAAATGATTCAAGAAACAGAGTAGAAGTGAAGACTAGTAGAGTGTCAGATGAAGATGCTAACAAGTTCCAGAGAATGTATATATGCTATCATGCACTTAAGGTTGGATGGAAACAAGGTTGTAGACCTGTCTTGGGGCTTGATGGATGTTTCTTGAAAACAGTATGCAGGGGGCAGCTACTGAGTGCAGTGGGGAGAGATGGCAACAATCAGATGTACCCTGTTGCATTTGCAGTTGTGGAAACTGAGAGCACAGCTAGCTGGAAATGGTTTATTGAGCTACTTGCAGAAGATTTGGAGCTTGGTGATGGTCATGGCTACACTATTATAAGTGACCAGCAGAAGGTACAACATGTACTATAATATATTTGTGCATTTATCATATATGCATTTATTATATGAGCTGATCTCTGTTTTTCTTAATTTATGTCAGGGGTTAGATAATGCCCTTAAATGCTTCTTACCAAACGTGGAGCATAGACTGTGCACAAGACATCTCTATGCCAACATCAAGTCTAGGTATATTCCCTTAAATGTATTTATGTCAGTGTGTTATAAATATTTCTTACCAAGTTTTCTTAACCTACAGATATCCTCAAGGCCCAGTGAAGACAACTTTTTGGGCTGCTGCTTGTGCAACCCATAAACCAGCTCATCAGAGACATATGAAAGCTTTATCTAGGTTGTCAAAGCCAGTTTATGAAAGGTTATCAAAGTTGGAGCCCAACTGCTGGTCAAAAGCTTTTTTCCCTACTGAATCCAAATGTGACAACACAGATAATAACATGTCAGAGGCATTCAATGCTTGGATTGTAAATGAGAGGTAATACATGATATTCATTTATGTATTTTGTTATAATATATTTATGTATTTTGTCATAATATATTTATGTATTTTGTTTTTCCTAGATTCATGCCAATGTTGACAATGTTTCAAGAGATTCACTTTAAGCTTATGAGAATGGTAAGAAGGAGGAGAGAAAAAATGGCTGCAAGACATAGTCAGATAACTCCTAAAGCAAGGGAAAGGTTGGATTTGTCTGTGAAGTGGAGCAGAAAATGGCAGGCCACTTGGGATGGTGACAAAAAATACATGGTACTTGTATTTCTTTATGTGACAAAAAGTATTGTTACTTGTATTTGTTTATGTCCCTAAAATGTAATTGTTTTCACACTACTTGTAGGTGAGGCATGGCACAAAATCTGTCACTGTTGACCTTGAAAGAAGAACATGTGACTGTAGGGTGTGGGATCTAGTAGGAATACCTTGTTCACATGCAGTGGCTGCAATACATGATAGAAGAGATCAACCACTAGACTATGTCAGTCACTTTTATTCGAAGGAGACTTATTTGAAAGCTTACGTCACATCAATTCCAGCTTTGAAGGGCATGGAATATTGGGAAATGCATGATTATGAGTTATTGTTGCCTCCAGATATGCCGAAGACCTTGAGAGGGAGGCCGAAAAGACTTAGGAGGAGAGAGGCATGGGAAGGAGGTAATCAAAACAAGACCCAAGTGCATAAAGAACCTGAGGTGCCTGGAGTACAGAGGTATAGTGCTGGAAGGATCATACATTGTAGTTATTGTGGGGTTGCTGGACACAAGAGGCCTACATGTTCCAAGAGAGTTGCAGAGGAAACAGCTGCTAAAAATGGTGCTCAAGCTGGCAATGAGAGGGGACATGAAGGTGGCAATGAGGGTACTAACGAGGGAGGACATGAAGGTGGCAATGAGGATACTATTGAGGGTGGCACTGAGGGTACTGGTGAGGGTGCACAACAACCCAGGAGGCCTGCAACTAAGGCTAACAAAGCCAAGCTACCAATTAGAAAGGCACAACCTGGAATTTTTATGAGAGAATCAGCTCAAGTAAATGAGAGTTGTAGAGAAAGAATGTTGTTCATGCCAACACCTGGCTTTGCAGTCCATCCCGATAATGCCATTCCAGGTTTTACTCCTACTGCAGATACACCACCACGACCTCCAGCAACTGCAGCACCTCTTAGTAAAGAACCTGAAAATATTACAGCTGATGCAAATATTGATGATGAATCAAAAGAAATTGATGATGTTGAAACTGAAGATGAAGCAGATGAGAGTTTGGAAACTGCAGAAAGTGAAAGTGATGAGGAGGTACAACCAAGGAGGAGTGACAGGCTTTGGAGGAAGACTAAGTTCAAGTTCAAAAACACTCCAGACACGGCCATTTCTTTGGATGATGATGAAGCCTAATCTGCTTATCTAATTTTCAATGTCAACTTGTTTTACTAATCTGCTTATGTAATTTTTAGCATGAACTTGTCACCTTATGTAATGTGTGGCAACCTTTTGTAGACATGCCACCTAAACTTATTTTGTTGGAAACTGGTTAACTCAAGAAAATGACTGATCTTTTGCTATGATGTTTTCTTGTTCCATCTATATTTATGTGTAATAAGGAGATTGAGATAGAGATTCAAACAGGTCTTTCACATAGCATAAACAGGTCACAGTCCAGGTCACAGTCCAGGTCACAGTCCAGGTGTGCAAGATAGCCATGTCACGATCTTGACTGTTAAATAGAGCTTTGACTTTAACGGCGTGTACAATTTTAATTAATTAGTGACTTAAGTGAGTCAAAAATTTCTTTGATGATGATATTGATACATTTTTAAGTAGAAAATGAGGACTTTGATATTTTTCCCGATGAGAATGTGAGTAAGAAAGCTTTTTGTTCTATAAGCAAAACTTAAAGAAACCGTTAGAAACAAATGAAGAAAATAATGTATAAGAATGTTTTCTTTTGAAACTACTCCACAAGACAACAAATGGTGGAGTTTGGAATATTTGTTTATTAATAAGTGCATGCTTAAAAAGTAAGCACATGGGTTGTTTTGGTGGAGCACTTTAGAAAGTAAAAGTCTCCTTTTAAAATGTGGATGTTGTCTAGAAAGATTCCTTTGAGAAAGAAGAGCTCTAATATATATAATACAATATCTATATATATATTAGACAATCACTACAACTTATTTCCATTATTTCTCACTGAAATTCGGACTCCCAATGATTCTAGATAGTCTGTCAGCTTGCTGTGTTGCCCTACCAGCTAGCTGAGATGCCCTGCCAGCTAGCTGAGATGCCCTGTGTTTTGCTATTAATTGATATGAATAATGAACCTGCAAAACAATATTAGTCCAGAACAAATACCCAGCTTGCTTCCTATGTATGATCATCAAAATTATAGAGTTTCAATCTCCCCCTTTTTTGATGATTATACACCAATTTGAGATTGAGCTAAAACTCCCCCTCAATCAACGCATCCTGCAAAATAAAATTTGATAGCAGACTAATATATATTTAGTAACAAGCAATCAGCTTGTTGCATTGTGTCATCATCAAAACCAAGTAGTCAGCTTGCTGCATTGTGTCATCATCAAAACCAATAGGGTTTCAATCTCCCCCTTTTTGATGATTACACACCAATATTCAGGAGTTAAATACTCCCCCTGAATTTATGCTTCCCCTGCAAAAAGATTAGCAATCTATACAAGCAGTTAAGCATAATAAGCATGGCATCACATAAACATTTAGCATTAAACCATATGATCCCAGCAAAGTACGTGAAGTAAAGAGTTATAAGAATAAATATCAACTCCCCCTAAATCACACATACTTTTAATCCTGAATTTTCTCCCCCTTATTCATTAAAAAGAATATCCACATGCAATCATTTAATATACAAATTCAAGTAAGCATGGATTATCAAGTTCACATATAAACATATTCTATGCATATCAAAAAAAAAAATCCTGATATGTAAAATTCAGTTGCATAGCAAAATTATATATTAACATAAAAAAATGTACCATTCATCCATAGCAGCTAGCTGGCTAGACATTACACATGCCTAACTCGCGACGCAGCACAGTGAAACGCTCTTCGGCTAGTGGCTTTGTGAAGATGTCAGCTAGCTGCTACTCTGTACTTACAAAGATCATCTCAATTTTTCCCTTTGCAACATTGTCTCTCAAAAAATGATTTCAAACGTCAATATGCTTTGTTCTTGAGTGATTCACTGGATTCTTTGATATGTTGATAGTGCTTGTATTGTCACAATAAATTGGGACTTTTCCACACTTAATTCCAAAATCTCGAAGTGTTTGTATCATCCATAGCATTTGAGAGCAACAACTTCCCGCTGCTAAATACTTCCCCTCAGCTGTGGATAATGCAACAGACGTTTGCTTCTTGCTTTGCCAAGATACTAAACTCTGTCCTAAAAATGCGCAAACACCACTTGTACTTTTTTGATTAGTTTGACAACCTGCATAATCTGCATCACTATACCCAACAAGATCAAATACATTTGTGATGGGATAAAATAATCCAAGAGTAGTAGTTCCACTTAAATATTTGAAAATTCTTTTAATAGCATTCAAGTGAGACTCTTTAGGTTGAGCTTGAAACCTAGCACAAACACATACACTATACATAATATCAGGTCTAGAGGTTGTAAGATATAATAAACTACCAATCATACCTCTATACTTTCAAACATCTACATCTTTACCTCGTTCATCTGCAGCCAGCTTGCTGGCAGAACTCATGCATAGGTGTAGATTTTACCTTATATTCTCATAACCAAACTTATTTAGCAAGTTCTTGATGTACTTGGACTGATGTACATATATTCCATCTTGAGTTTGCTTAATTTGGAGCCCCAAGAAGTAATTGAGCTCACCCATCATACTCATGTCAAACTCACTATGCATACACTTAGAAAACCACTTGCACATATTATCATTAGTAGATCCAAAAATAATATCATCCACATATATTTGCACAACTAGAATATCACTACCAGTAAGTTTAGTAAACAATGTAGGATCGATTTTACCTCGAATGAAGCCATTCTTTATCAAAAACTTACTTAACCTTTCATACCAAGATCTAGGAGCTTGCCGTAATCCATATAATGCCTTCTTCAACTTGAAAACATAATTAGGAAATTGATCACTCTCAAATCCAGGAGGTTGCTTGACATATACTTCTTCCTTGAAGTAGCCATTAAGAAATGCACTTTTCACGTCCATTTGATGTAGCTTGAACTTCTTGAAGCATGCAAATGATAGTAACATCCTTATTGATTCTAGCCTTGTAACCGGGGCATAAGTTTCATCAAAATCGATTCCTTCTTATTGATTGTACCCTTGTACAACAAGCCTTGCTTTGTTTCTAGTAACCGTACCTACTTCATCAACTTTGTTCTTGAAAACCCATTTAGTATGGCTCTACAAGTTCCCAAACATCACATCTTTCAAATTGATTAAGTTCCTCTTACATTGCCATGATCCAATTTTCATCTTTTAGTGCTTCATTGACATTCTTTGGTTCCTCTTGAGTAAGGAAGGCGGCAAAAGCACAAAAATTAGCTTGACTTCTCCTTGTCTTGATGCCTTCTGATTTATCACCAATAATCAACTCTGGAGGATGGTTCTTTACTGTCCTTGTTGACTTTGGAAAATGGTGATGAGCTATGACTTCTTCATTGACTCTAATTCTCTTAGATGGTGGGGGGCTTCATCTCCATTATAGATTGGCATCTTTGCTTGTGATCTCTGACATCTAGAATCTTCCAAGGTGAGCTTCGATAGCTTATCACATGTTTCATCTACTGGAGGAGAGAATTCAGTTGGATTATCATTAGCTGAATTTGATTCAGTTTCTACTGCAGCTCGCTGGGTTGCTGCATTTTCTGAATCTGCTTAATTGGCAGCTCGCTGAGTTGCTCTATTTTCTGAGCCTGCTTCTTTGTCAGCTCGCTGAGTTGCTGTATCTGACCTTGGAAGCTCGTTGGCATCCTCTGAACCTACAATTTCTTCCTCATCTCTTGACAGATCAACATTAGATTCTTGAAATGAAACACCAATTGACTCTTCAACATTACGTTTAGAAATATTATAAACTCTATATGCACGACTTGTTAAAGAATAACCCAAAAATATTGCTTCATAAGATTTAGCAACAAATTTACCATCTCTATCAATAGATTTGAGTACAAAGCACCTGGATCCAAAGACCTTGAAGTAGCCTATGTTTGGCTTCTTATTCTTCAGCAGTTCATATGGAGTCTTGTTGAGAATAGGCCTGATTAGTACTCTGTTAAGAACATAGCTAGCTGTGTTAACTGCTTCTGCCCAGAAACTCCTTGGCAGCTTGCTCTCTTGCAACAAAGTCCTAGCTGTTTCTTGCAAAGACTTGTTCTTTCTTTCCACAACTCCATTTTGCTGTGGGGTTCTTGGAGCAGAGAATTCATGAGAAATGCCTCTATCTTCACAATATGAGATAAAGTCCTTTTGGAATTCACCACCTCGATCACTCCTTATACTTACAAGTTTTATCTTAAACTTGTTCTCAAGTAACTTAATTAGCTTCTCAAATTCACTGAAAGCACAATCTTTAGTACGAAAAAACAATACCCATGTATATCTAGAATAATCATCTACAATAACAAATGCATATTGTTCTCCTCCAATGCTTTTATATGCTTCCGGACCGAATAAATCTAAATGAAGTAGCTCTAAAGGTTTAGAAGTTGATACCACATTCTTTGACTTATGTGGAGTCCTGATTTGTTTGCCTAATTGACAAGCCGAACATGTTTCCTTCTTGACATACTTCAATTTGGGCAGTCCTCTAACCAGCTTCTTTGAAGACAGCTTGCTGAGTAAGTCCATATAAACATGTCCAAGCCTTCTATGCCAAATATCTGGATTTGTATCAACTATAGCTAGACAACATGATGAATCCTGCATTTCAAAGTCCAAAATATATATATTTCCTTCCCTTCTAGCAACTAGGGGGACTTTGTTAATGCCAACATTAATAGTACACTTCTCTTTATCAAAAAGAACAGAGTGGCCATCATCATATAACTGACTTACACTAAGTAAATTATACTTAAGACCTTGAACATATTGTACTTTATCAATAAAATGACACTATTACCAATTTTTCCTTTTCCAAGAATTTGGAGTGTTTTGCTATCACCAATGGTGACACTTCCACCCTTTTTCCTGTTGAGAGTAAGGAACTGTGATTTATCACCACTCATATGTCTTGTGCATCCACTATCCAAAATCCATTGTTTTGATTTCACATTGACAACAAGACATACCTACAAAACAAATAAACAACAACTCAACGTTTTGGTACCCATATTTGCTTGGATCCAGAATGGTTAGTTGATAGAACATATAAAACATTTAAATCAGATTTCTTGATCCACATTTGGACCACTTTAGAAGGTTGATTTTTGGTTCCAGCTGTTCTGTCAACTAGCTGCCTGTGAGTTATCTGTCTATTCTAGCTTGTTGGCTTAGCATTCTGAATTTTGCAATGATTTGCCAAATGACCTTTATTTCTACATTTGTGGCAAATTCTCCATGGCATGGCATAGTCATAAGGAATTCCATGTTTGCCATCATACTTTAGACGTGATGTTGAAGCCAATCCAACTCCTTCTCTTTCGATTGGAACCTTTGCATACCTCATCATTGTTTTGAGTGTATCTTCTCCTTGAACGAACTTTCCCATTCCTTTTTGGAGATTCTTGATTTCAGTTTCCAACTCTTTGATTCTTTCAGCTTCTTGAGAAGTTTCCATTGAGCATGATTCCCATGGACTAAATGCTTCTAAACATGCACCTTGAGCATCTATTTCTGCTCTCAGCTCGCTGATTTCCTTCATGAGAGCATCATTTCTTTTGATAAGCACTTTGTTTAGTCCTTCAATTTGGGATAACTCAGCCTTAAGATTAGCAAGATTTTGAGCATGATTACTAGCAGGAGTCTTCTTAAGTTGAATATTCTTCTTCTTAAGTTTATTATTCTCATCTTTTAACTCTCCAAACTCCTCAATGGATAAATTACTATGATCCTGCATGGTTAGTTCATCTAATATAGAGGAATGAGAATATATATCAGAAAAATAGTTTACCTCACTATTGTTATCATCTGAATCCGAGACATCACTATCTACAAGGCCATCTTGAATTATTCCTTGAGCATCATTCTCATCATCAAGACCAACAAAGGCTAGGTTCACCATCTCATCACTTGATTCATTATCAGAATCTAAATTTTCATCATCACTCCATGTCAAAAGTGCCCTTCCTTTCTTTTTGTCCTTTGAGGCAACTAGCTGCTTCTGCTTGTTTTTCAGCTTGTAGCAGCCCCTTTTGTAATGTCCTTTCTTGCCACATTCAAAACATGCTTCCTCTTTGACATCTTTCTTTGTTCCAGAGGTTCTACTTTTCTCCTTCTTTAGCTTGTTTCTTAAGTCCAGCATCTTCTTGATTTTTTTGGATAAGAGAGCTAATTCTTCATCAGATTCGGATTCTAACTCTGAATCCAGCTTGCTGCCACTGGAGTGTAAAGCTAGATTCTTCATCTTTTCAACTAGAGCTTTGATTGATTCCATCTTGTTGTTATTGATCTTGCTTTCAAACTGCTCTAACTCAACAAACACATCCAAATGATCCATAGAATCAATGGAGGGACATGATTCCAATGCAGTGACTTTAGCTTCGAATATAAATGGAACTGCAGTTAAAACTTTCATGTTGATTTCGTCTTGAGGTATGGTCTTTCCAAGTCTCTTTAGAGTGTTGATAGTGACTTGAAATCTTGTTTGGCTTTCCTTGATAGTTTCACCATTTTTGAGTTTGAAATTTCCGAAGTCATTCATTAGCTTGCTAAGTTTCACCTTTCTTAAGGTTGTCAAACCTTCATGATAGGATTCCAAAGCATCCCGTGTGACGCCCCCAAATCCGAGGTCAGAGATTCAGGTCGTCACGTCACCATCCAACCATATCATACCTGTATTAACTTTACAACTCAACAATACATCCATCCAGACCTCAATCTTACGCACATACAAGTTAGAGCCTCAGAAACGATAATCAAAAGTAACACTAAATATTACAATTCATCTGTACAATCCAGAATCTTACGCACTTCCACTTATACAACTACACTTGAAGACAAGTCTTACTATTACAGTTGAAAACCTATCAGACTTACTCTGTAGTATTTTTCAGGAACTAAATCATCTCCGGGGTAAATCTCCTACTCCTCTTCTGCTGGTGCGGAGTTAACCGACCAAATTCTTCTCTTTCTGAAAAGTTTTTATAAAGCAAGAATGAGCTACATAATGCTCAGCAAGTTCGCCATTTTGAAAAATAATAAAGTGGTTTATCTTGAAAACGTTCCCAACTGTATGGGTATATATCTCAGATTACAAAACATAACTCGACAATATATATGTCCGAGTTTGAATAAAACATTTATACTCACTAAGGAGCTTTAAGAATAACATATGAATCCTTTATAAGGTTCTCATTTCAATATATCTCAGGTTTGAAAATATATACATATTAGTATATCATTTTCGGCAAAACACTCTACGGTTAATACTGTACAGGGAATACATTATTGCAAAACCTCTTTCCTTCCATTAGCTTAGAAGGTTTCTCATTCAAAAACATTTCATTCTTTGGAATAATTGCAAGAGTGCACTAACACGTGCCAATCTCTATAGAAAATCTTGCAGTTCTAGATACTGCACGATGTCAATATTTTTCTTATCAAAACCACACTATCGGCAACTTGGCACTTAGGCCCAAGAAGCAGTGTTTGAGTATTTTTCCAAAATGGAGGATGGGACTGGAAGAAAACATAAAAACCTGACAAGGATTGACGATGATCAGTCGCCACAACCAAGTCCAACAATCCGCGGGTCTTCTCTACTAGTAGAAGGATAGAAACTACATCCGTAACTACCCTTGGGTGAAAACTACATCCGTAATCACCCTCGATGAAAACTACATCCGTAATCATCCTTCGGCAACACCTGGGCCGGAATAATAATTGATGGACCGCCTGGCTCACGGCCGCTTACACATCCCGGGAATCGTTCGTCAACGATTCCCACACCTGCCAGAGTCCCCTTTTTCTTTTCTTTTCAAAAATCATTTTGATAGAAAATTCGAGTAGTTGAAGTTCGACCTCAGTCGACCGATAATTCTTGAAAAACGTACAAAAAGCAAAACCTGACCGGGGGTTTTCGAAAATGTTTTTGGTTCGAAAGAGTTCGAGTTTGAAAACGCTAAAGGTATCTTGGATTAGTTTTGTCTTTAAAATAATGAACGATAATTAATAAATACTATTTTGAGATTCAATATAACAATTAAGAAAATAATTATTTAATTAAAATAAGCTTTTAATCCAAGATAGATATTTTTGAGTATTTTTAACAACGTAAAAATAATAGTTACTTAGGTATACGATACTTCCCGAATGACTCTTCGGGTTCTCGCAATTTAATCCCGATACAACAATATACCGCTCCCTGGTCAATAGCATATTTGGACCGCTACGACCTCTATTGCTAGAGTCGTTGTCCGAAGAAAACACTTTCATTCTAAGTTCAAGGGTGTACAAACACATATGCATATATCTCAAACTTCAACATAATCTCGTAAGCATAAGCATATAATACGTTTGGAAGCTATAAACACAACAGTGAAAATCCTTATATATAAGTTTTGAAAAGTAAACTTGCATAGGTAAAATCAAGAATATAATCTTTTGAAAATAAATACTTAGGGTTGGAAAACTTGCCTTGGTGAGGTTGGGGTGGTCGGCTCGCGAAGTGGAATGGAAATCTATACATAATCAATATTTGTACGTTAGTACCTTAACAACGCTACTTAATCATAAGGTTTTAAAAATCGTAAGACCAACTTAACGACTCCACTTGTGACCACTAACCCTCTCATATGACCATGTCGTCATATTATCACTTTCGTTACCCATTCGACTCAAATCTATTCCTCGAACTCGAAACTCAAGTGAATATTCTTAAAACTACTTTAAACTAATCCCCTAAGTGGTTTTTCACTTGCGCACACCTCGCTCTAACATTTTTGTAAAATTAAAAAATTTGAGTTTTAATCAGATTCTTTTTGGGCAGCCTTCCTTACTGTAGGACCTAGCTAACCTCAATGTTTCACAATGTTTACAGAAAGTTTGGGGGTCCAAAGACAGTTCACAAACAGACCATACAGTGCAGTCCGGATTTCAGAACCACTCCTCACTCTTCTGGTCATAACTCAAAATCTATACATCACCTAGTTATGAACCTTATATTTCCGGAAACTAAATTCAATTATCTTTCCAACAATATATGGTAGGACCTCAGGGGACAATATTTGGGAGTTCAAAACCATGTTACAAGACAGGTCAATGTTCCTGGAAAAACTCAGCAAGTATGTACCACTTAGATCAACCAATTTTCTCAATTCCACAACACAACCAATACCTAATTCACTTAGTTCATGCTTTATAACACTCATGGAGATACATATACTATCCACAATCATAAAAATCACAATCACAACATCAAAACTCAAGATCTACATCATCCATAACTTATATGTCCAAGATTCACACTAATAACCATGGATCTAACATTAAACATCACAATTACTACATGGCCAAGAGGGGTTAGGGTTTTTATACCTTCTTGATGTTCTTACAATCTCAAACAAGCTTGGTTAACCTTGGGGAAGCCTTACTCTATGCTCACCATCTTCAGTCTCACCAAAGAAATCAAGAACATGGAAGTGAGTTTCCTGACTGGAAAAACACGCCCCAAAGATCAGCCAAAACGAAGCCCTTGTACTCGTTTCCTGGTCGAGGCTCCTGAATGAAAGTTGTAGAGCGTCTTCACAGCTTTCTAACCATATAAAGAACAAAAAATTTTATTGAGTAATGAAGTCTCTAGGCCCGTTTTAGTGAGCTGCTATCTTGGTTGGCAGGATGGAGTGTTCTTGGTGTTTTGTTTTGTTTTGTGTAATAATACATGTATAATAGCTTTTTAACTTGGATGCATCTTCTCCTTTAGTGTTGTCAACCTCTCATTGGTTCCCTTGGATTTCCCTTATCCATTCCATTTGCAACCAAGTCCCTAGCTTTTGTTTCTTGTACTTTAGTCCCTTTATTTATTTTTCGTTTACACCGCTTTGATTTCTTTGTCGTTTCTTGAATAAAATTAATATGTTACAACTCATACGTTGCACTTTATTACTCCACCATGGTATAATCCTTAATCCATGATCCGTTCGCTTAATCGCTTAATCTCGTTTTAATATCTCAGCGGTTTCTAGAACGTCCATTTCACTGTCTCAGAGGTTTTCGTTCTAAATTCTCAAATAAATTATAATAAAATTCCAAAATATTAACTCCTCAATTCCTCAAATTAAATATCTAATTTCTTGAATATAATAATATATAATTCACTGCCCGGTCAAATATTACACCAGAATACAAATTGGAATTTCTGAATTCCGATCGTCTTTACATACACTTATTTGCTCCGTGGATCACTAATATGACTTCGAAATATCCATACCATGTCTTGTACATAGGGTGGCGTGAAAATTTTCTTGGTCCTCAAAATCACTATTCATCCATAAATAACTATTCATGCATGACAAACACTATTCACGTATATACTTATTCTTAATAAGAAAAGTTTTAATTTTACCGAAAATCTGGGTTCTTACAGTCTCCCCTCCTTAAAAGGATTCCGTCCCGGAATCAGTTTAGGAATCACTGGGGTTACTCCTTCTTTGTTTCACTCTTTCAACTTCCAGGTGGATTCTTCCACATCTTGATTTTCTCACAATTCCTTATTAGTTTGAAAACCTTGTTCCTTAGCACTTGTTCTTTTCTATCCATGATTTCCACGGGTTGCTCCACATAGGTCAAGTCTGGTTGTAGGTCCACTTGGTCGTATTCTATCACATGCCGATAGTCGGTGTGGTAGGGTCGTAACATAGACACATGAAACACATTATGAATTTGCTGCAAGCTTGGGGCAAGGCTAACTCGTAGGCTAACTTCCCAATACGCCTCAAAATCTCAAAAGGTCCAATAAACCTCAGACTTAGCTTTCCTTTCTTAACAAACCGCATCAATCCTTTCCAGGGGGATACATTTAGCATCACGAAGTCTCCCACCTCATACTCCTTTGATATCTCATAAATTTGGCCATTCGAAATAATGGGTTTTGTAAAAAAAACTAATGACTTTTACATACACTCGTCTGCACTGTAAAGACGTAATATCAATTCGAAATCTTCATTTAATAATTCGTACATATCGTGATTGCAAAAATTTCTCATCCACCCATAAAATTTCTATTCATCCAGGTTTCGAATATTCACGAAAATTAGGGTTATTGCAGTCTCCTCTCCTTAAAAGGATTCTATCTTAAGAACCTAAGGAAAATAGTTGTGGATACAATTCCAACTTTACCCTTTCCAACTCTCAGGTTGACACTTCAACCCTTTTGTTCTCTCACCTTGGTCTCACCAACGCTTTAATGTTGCTTCTCAACGCATGCTCTCCTCGACCTGTATTCCTTATCGGTTGTTCTATGAATGAAAATTTCTATCCCACTACTTACACGTTCCTCTTCTACCTTGTTCATAGTATTCGTGTTGAGTCTTTGTATCGCTGGCCCGTGAATACTTTGTGGTCGTGTTTTATAATCTGAGACAACGTCAATACGCACGGTATTCCTCATATTCCTTGGCTTGATTAGCACGCATGTGTTGCCTCCCATCAGCCGTTACCACTTGCTATGGATACTGTATAGTCTTCGGTATACGTCGAACCAATTCAGCTACTATATCCCTCGTTCATTGACTTCTTCGTAATGCAAGAAAAGCGAAACTTCTTCTTTCGCAGTATGCTTTACAAGAGACGGACTTGCGTTCGCATGGTGACGATCGTGATAACAACGTTCATTTCATGGACAAGTTTTTATTCTCGACTGCCCCGTGAAATCTAAGGCACGACACTAAATATAAATTCGATCGTCTGGATAATTCTTCGTCCCTGTCCATCAACCACAGGTCAAATTATTACATATGCTCAATCTTCTTTGTTAAATATGCTTGAAAGCACATTCAATATTCGAAGTTTAACCTTAAGTCTTTATCTGGCGTAATCGCTGCAGAAGTTTTATATTGCACCACCATCTCTTCCGTATAGAAATCGATAATCTTCTAAATGGAAAGTCCCTCGTAGGTAAATCACTTGGTTCAACAATTATAAATCAACTAGGGCCATCTCTTGGCTCGGTCTTCGGCGACCTACTTATGAAATCCATTATAATTCTGTCCACGTTCAAGATTTTCTACAGGCGGAATTAATCCACTAGATCTCTATCATTCTGCTTTTGACATGTTGCGTTTGTACTTAATTGCTTGCCAATACAATTCTTCATATCCGTTTGCCAAACATTCTCTTAATTCTCTGTACATCTTTGTCCTTCCCCATAATTTAGTCATTTTCCTCTAACATTATTCTTTATTGTATATACTCTATTTTCTTGGTCAATACTGACTGAATTCCAATTTCGAATAATCCCTTCTATAGGTATCGACCATCACACTGGCCTTTCATGGGTAATAACAAATCTTTCCATTATACTCCCTGCTCCCTTTCGTCACCTTCTTTTTCTTATGTTTAGTTCTAATATGAAGATATACTTATGGCACTTGTGGAAAAATTTCACACTTTTCTTATAAGATTAACGTCTCCGTTTTATGCGTGAACGCTATCATGACTAATCCCCGACTCACGGTTAGTATATCATATCCCGTAACCTTTATGTTGTTTAGAAGTATAGGCTATCATCCCCTTTCTACTGCATCAGCACACCTCTTAAACTCTTGAAAGATGCATCATCGTGACTCTCAAAATCCTCTTTTTATCATCAAGTATAGCTAACAACGAGGTTGTTGCTAATATCTCATTTCATTCCAAAACTTTGTTCATTAATCCATAAAGGCTTCTGACTCATTAATCCACTCAAACGATACTACCATAATTTTATAACGTTTATATTAGTGTGAAATGCCAATTTTGGCATAGTACAGAGGTCGATCTTGAGTTAGTGAAACCCGCTTTTCAACCTTATCTTTGAAAAACTACTACGTGTTTTAACCGGTCAACAATTCCTACATCTCCGTCTAGGGGTATCGATTCTCGATGGTATATGTAAGATGTCATACGCTCGTCCTCTTTCACAACTGGCGCCAATCATCGTGAGGCCTGCATGCTGCTGCGATTCCCAATAAACTTGATTAGGTGGTAATCTCGAAGGATCATTGGGATATATCCATGCATCCATTTGTTATTAGGGGCCTTTTAAACTTTATGTATCTCTATGTGCATCAATCCCTTTAAGCTGAGTAAAGCTTCACATTCTTGCCACAATATTTCTTCTTTCTTGTCCATCTCACTTCCATGTTAGTTTCCTCTAAGGATATGTCTTACATCGCAATCGATTTGCATTTCTTGGATCAGGAAAAAGGCTTGGTAATTCCAGAATTCATTACTATAACATCCTGACAACGGTTGGTAGGAACGTACTCCCAACCACCTCATCATTTCCTATAACTTTCCTCACACTAATATTAAAGGTCTTGTGGTATGCCCCGACATGTTATTTCTACTTTAATAATTACTCGGCATAACGCTCTGGCTGCACAATTACAATATTTGGTTTTTGATCTCATATTGGTGCAACGGTTCACAATTGTACCTCCCGTTCACCTTAGAGTAATCACTTTTGAAAGGAATGGTTTTAAAATAACAAGGTCCAATAGATAATTTCAATAAGAATTCCACATTGGATGTTCCAAGAATGTTGATGGTTCCAAATACTAGGAGTCTCGATTTTCGGAGATGTAAGGATGGACAAAAAGAATACAACAAGGTTTATTCCTTCATGTCCTGAAAATTTGGTAATGTGATATCATAGAGAATGTTGCACGAGGGCAATGATTGGTGGATACAAAAGTCATAAAGACGGTCTTTATACAATTTTTACATCTGGGGAATACTTTTCCTCTTGAAAAATAGAGGATCTAAAAAGTCCCATTGATAAAGGTCAACCGATCGAAAGAAATTCTACTATGTGACGATAAAAAAATGAAGCAGTTTATCATTCAAGTAATCTATGGTTTCAAATGAATCTTCATTATATGAATGAAAGAACAGAATATTCAAGTGACATAAAGTCTGATACGAAGATGGGTAGAATTCAAGTTGAGTGGACGACCTCACTAGGTCTCAATCAAGTCATTCGTCAAAACTTTCATCATCATACTTTACCACATGCAAAATGCATTGCGGAATTGCTGAATGAATTAAATTGGAGTTGGACCAGTGATACAATAACTAGTCCTTTTCAAGAAACACTAGCAACTAGCTAGACAAAATTTGCTAGTTCGCCTGTTTGAGACATCACCACTAGCTGGGACAATTAGCTAGGTGTTCTTCACAACATTACAATTTTGACTAGTTAGAACAATCAACTAGTCATTCATATTGACATATCGACTAGCCAGTTTCAATTGGCTAGAACGGAATTTCAACATCGTAGCCACTGAAGAAACTTTAGGCTACTCGGACAACGAATGGAAATAAGAAGTTATTAAGTTTGAAAAAAGAAAACTATAAAATATGAAGAGGATGTTCTAGGTATCGGAACAATCGATAACCTCTCATCAAATATTACTTATCAGTGAAACGGTCCACCCAAGGGTGCCTCCGTACACATGCTTTATCAGATCTTACAGTAGAATGAAATTCAGAATACTAGTATCAAAATGATATCCTTACTATGATTTCAATGTACGACGCACAATCTCATTTTGAATAGAAGAAAGGATTCATGAGGAATATCTGGATGTTAGATCATCCCTGTTCTCAACAAGTTGATAAATATTTATGGGCTCGACTGAAGAGTGCAAGTATGAAAGAAGTAGTCAAATATCAATATTCTTTTAGGAATATTCATTGATTAATTAAGGAAACAATTGTTGAACATTCCTTGGATAATTGAAAGGAAGTGTAAATAGTCCTGAGCAGAACGAAATAATTATAAACTTCAAATAGAATACTCGGGGATCAAATAGGATACTTTGGATGAGTCCCGGTTTAGAGAAAGTATATCACTGGTGGTTATTCCACAAGTTTGAAGTAGAAAGCTAGAAGGATTACCTGATATAAACTAATCGAGGTAACATGGTTAATGAAAAGTTTAAAATGAAGTAGTGCACCAGCCGGTAGTTACCAAAATAAGTTAATAATCATTCGTGCATCTCATTATCACCACTATGAGGGTAACTCTATCTCTTCGTCTTCGTAATACAAGACACCAACTAGTGCGTCTCTCAATCTTCATCTTAGAGTCAATTATCGAGTTAGGGTTTCACAAATATATCTATCATCTTCGTGCTTTATCTTGAAGACCAAGCTTCACATCATTCCGGGGACACCTGCTAAGTCCATAGGGTCCTACTTCATGCCTTCCGACAAGAATCACGAGTGGCCAGTTACCCCTGGGAACAGATCAAAGAGATCTCTCAGGGATCTCAATGCAGTCCATAGGTTCAGTGGCGGTGTGTGTGCACGTGAACATACGTTACCAACAATATATAGGTTTACAAGTATATATGCGTAGTCTCTGCTAAAATTTCTATCAAAGAATTCCAGTATAGACTCACTGGTCTCTTCTTTTGGTAGACTTTGAGATCACTGTATCGCTCGTTGCAACCATATTCAACTTCACTAGAGTCGCTTTGTTAATTCTGCTTGTTTGTTCTCTAAGTTGAACTACCATGCTCTAGCGTCCGAATCATGCGTGGAATTATCTAGCACGCTCGTCTTATGATAACATTCTCGTATAACACATGTAAAATTTGCCATCAAGAGTAATGAAATCCACAACGGCATAGTAACCACCTTTCAGGTAAACCCGTTACTTATCGAAAATTGGATCTTATAGCCAAAGTAAAAGACTTTCATTATTCCAAGTACTAAGTACCCTTAATTATGTATGGAAGTCTAAACTTATCGATTCTTAAATTGCCGCCTCCTTATAGGCAAACACTGAAGGTCTACGGGCAACAAAATTTATGCCAGCCAAGTCATCCAATCATATTGGCAGTATCGCCTCTTCCTCAACTACTCTTGAGGTTTCACTCTGCTTCCTACATCGTTACATCTGATAAGTCAGGTACGACTCCCAACTCTCAACTCATCATTCTGAAGGCCTCTAAGGATTCTATCGACCCTAGTATAATACCTCCAGTAAACACTCCAGTCCATTCTACTCATCGGTACCTCTTCCGGTAGTCCAATAATAAGTTTACTACGATCTCTTATGTCATTCTCCTACTTAGACTTAACTCTCAACACTCTCATTTCTGAGTACTGTAACTTATCTCTCTGATACCATTTCTGTGACGCCCCCAAATCTGAGGTCAGAGATTCAGGTCGTCACGTCACCATCCAACCATATCATACCTGTATTAACTTTACAACTCAACAATACATCCATCCAGACCTCAATCTTACGCACATACAAGTTAGAGCCTCAGAAACGATAATCAAAAGTAACACTAAATATTACAATTCATCTGTACAATCCAGAATCTTACGCACTTCCACTTATACAACTACACTTGAAGACAAGTCTTACTATTACAGTTGAAAACCTATCAGACTTACTCTGTAGTATTTTTCAGGAACTAAATCATCTCCGGGGTAAATCTCCTACTCCTCTTCTGCTGGTGCGGAGTTAACCGACCAAATTCTTCTCTTTCTGAAAAGTTTTTATAAAGCAAGAATGAGCTACATAATGCTCAGCAAGTTCGCCATTTTGAAAAATAATAAAGTGGTTTATCTTGAAAACGTTCCCAACTGTATGGGTATATATCTCAGATTACAAAACATAACTCGACAATATATATGTCCGAGTTTGAATAAAACATTTATACTCACTAAGGAGCTTTAAGAATAACATATGAATCCTTTATAAGGTTCTCATTTCAATATATCTCAGGTTTGAAAATATATACATATTAGTATATCATTTTCGGCAAAACACTCTACGGTTAACATACTGTACAGGGAATACATTATTGCAAAACCTCTTTCCTTCCATTAGCTTAGAAGGTTTCTCATTCAAAAACATTTCATTCTTTGGAATAATTGCAAGAGTGCACTAACACGTGTCAATCTCTATAGAAAATCTTGCAGTTCTAGATACTGCACGATGTCAATATTTTTCTTATCAAAACCACACTATCGGCAACTTGGCACTTAGGCCCAAGAAGCAGTGTTTGAGTATTTTTCCAAAGTGGAGGATGGGACTGGAAGAAAACATAAAAACCTGACATGGATTGACGATGATCAGTCGCCACAACCAAGTCCAACAATCCGCGGGTCTTCTCTACTAGTAGAAGGATAGAAACTACATCCGTAACTACCCTTGGGTGAAAACTACATCCGTAATCACCCTCGATGAAAACTACATCCGTAATCATCCTTCGGCAACACCTGGGCCGGAATAATAATTGATGGACCGCCTGGCTCACGGCCGCTTACACATCCCGGGAATCGTTCGTCAACGATTCCCACACCTGCCAGAGTCCCCTTTTTCTTTTCTTTTCAAAAATCATTTTGATAGAAAATTCGAGTAGTTGAAGTTCGACCTCAGTCGACCGATAATTCTTGAAAAACGTACAAAAAGCAAAACCTGACCGGGGGTTTTCGAAAATGTTTTGGGTTCGAAAGAGTTCGAGTTTGAAAACGCTAAATGTATCTTGGATTAGTTTTGTCTTTAAAATAATGAACGATAATTAATAAATACTATTTTGAGATTTAATATAACAATTAAGAAAATAATTATTTAATTAAAATAAACTTTTAATCCAAGATAGATATTTTTGAGTATTTTTAACAACGTAAAAATAATAATTACTTAGGTATACGATACTTCCCGAATGACTCTTCGGGTTTTCGCAATTTAATCCCGATACAACAATATACCGCTCCCTGGTCAATAGTATATTTGGACCGCTACGACCTCTATTGCTAGAGTCGTTGTCCGAAGAAAACACTTTCATTCTAAGTTCAAGGGTGTACAAACACATATGCATATATCTCAAACTTCAACATAATCTCGTAAGCATAAGCATATAATACGTTTGGAAGCTATAAACACAACAGTGAAAATCCTTATATATAAGTTTTGAAAAGTAAACTTGAATAGGTAAAATCAAGAATATAATCTTTTGAAAATAAATACTTAGGGTTGGAAAACTTGCCTTGGTGAGGTTGGGGTGGTCGGCTCGCGAAGTGGAATGGAAATCTATACATAATCAATATTTGTACGTTAGTACCTTAACAACGCTACTTAATCATAAGGTTTTAAAAATCGTAAGACCAACTTAACGACTCCACTTGTGACCACTAACCCTCTCATATGACCATGTCGTCATATTATCACTTTCGTTACCCATTCGACTCAAATCTATTCCTCGAACTCGAAACTCAAGTGAATATTCTTAAAACTACTTTAAACTAATCCCCTAAGTGGTTTTTCACTTGCGCACACCTCGCTCTAACATTTTTGTAAAATTGAAAAATTCGAGTTTTAATCAGATTCTTTTTGGGCAGCCTTCCTTACTGTAAGACCTAGCTAACCTCAATGTTTCACAATGTTTGCAGAAAGTTTGGGGGTCCAAAGACAGTTCACAAACAGACCATACAGTGCAGTCCGGATTTCAGAACCACTCCTCACTCTTCTGGTCATAACTCAAAATCTATACATCACCTAGTTATGAACCTTATATTTCCAGAAACTACATTCAATTATCTTTCCAACAATATATGGTAGGACCTCAGGGGACAATATATTGGAGTTCAAAACCATGTTACAAGACAGGTCAATGTTCCTGGAAAAACTCAGCAAGTATGTACCACTTAGATCAACCAATTTTCTCAATTCCACAACACAACCAATACCTAATTCACTTAGTTCATGCTTTATAACACTCATGGAGATACATATACTATCCACAATCATAAAAATCACAATCACAACATCAAAACTCAAGATCTACATCATCCATAACTTATATGTCCAAGATTCACACTAAAAACCATGGATCTAACATTAAACATCACAATTACTACATGGCCAAGAGGGGTTAGGGTTTTTATACCTTCTTGATGTTCTTACAATCTCAAACAAGCTTGGTTAACCTTGGGGAAGCCTTACTCTATGCTCACCATCTTCAATCTCACCAAAGAAATCAAGAACATGGAAGTGAGTTTCCTGACTGGAAAAACACGCCCCAAAGATCTGCCAAAACGAAGCCCTTGCACTCGTTTCCTGGTCGAGGCTCCTGAATGAAAGTTGTAGAGCGTCTTCACAGCTTTCTAACCATATAAAGAACAAAAAATTTCATTGAGTAATGAAGTCTCTAGGCCCGTTTTAGTGAGCTGCTATCTTGGTTGGCAGGATGGAGTGTTCTTGGTGTTTTGTTTTGTTTTGTTTTGTGTAATAATACATGTATAATAGCTTTTTAACTTGGATGCATCTTCTCCTTTAGTGTTGTCAACCTCTCATTGGTTCCCTTGGATTTCCCTTATCCATTCCATTTGCAACCAAGTCCCTAGCTTTTGTTTCTTGTACTTTAGTCCCTTTATTTATTTTTCGTTTACACCGCTTTGATTTCTTTGTCGTTTCTTGAATAAAATTAATATGTTACAACTCATACGTTGCACTTTATTACTCCACCATGGTATAATCCTTAATCCATGATCCGTTCGTTTAATCGCTTAATCTCGTTTTAATATCTCAGCGGTTTCTAGAACGTCCATTTCACTGTCTCAGAGGTTTTCGTTCTAAATTCTCAAATAAATTATAATAAAATTCCAAAATATTAACTCCTCAATTCCTCAAATTAAATATCTAATTTCTTGAATATAATAATATATAATTCACTGTCCGGTCAAATATTACACCAGAATACAAATTGGAATTTCTGAATTCCGATCGTCTTTACATACACTTATTTGCTCCGTGGATCACTAATATGACTTCGAAATATCCATACCATGTCTTGTACATAGGGTGGCGTGAAAATTTTCTTGGTCCTCAAAATCACTATTCATCCATAAATAACTATTCACGCATGACAAACACTATTCACGTATATACTTATTCTTAATAAGAAAAGTTTTAATTTTACCGAAAATCTGGGTTCTTACATCCCGCATTTCTTTTGCTGTTTTTAGAGAAGATACTTTGTCATACTCAGCTTGATCTAATGCATTCATTATAGAGTTTCTAGCTTCTCCATTATAACCACATTTGATAATCTCATCGAGAGTAAGATCATCAACATCTTTTGGTTTGTTGTTGTCATCTAGAAATTCATAGTTTCCTTTCTGCAATACTCTTAGAACCAAAGGTTTCTTGGATAAATAAGTCTCCATTCTGCATTTCCACCAATTGTAGTTCTCCGAGCCAGTGAGAAGAGGTGCCTTATAATCAGACTTAGCTTCGAGATAATTGTCAGCCATTTGATCAATACTTTTCCTGTTACAGAAATATTAGTATACCAAATCTCTGATACCAAATGAAAATACACCTAGAGGGGAGGGGTGAATAGGTGTTCTTTACTTACTGCATTTTATCTTACTGCACTGCATAACTCAGCTAGCTGCTTATTTGTTAATCAGTTGCATTCAGCTAGCTTCCAGAATACATTTTCAGACATAATTTTTATTTTATCATTGTTAGTCATAACACCTATTCACCCCTCCCCTCTAGGTGTATTTTCACCTTTGAGATGCCCTGCCTTATCTTCATAATATAGGAGCTGCTTTGTATCAGGATCAGTAGCCATGATTAGCTCATCAGTTCCGAGTCTTGATTGGTGTGTGAATGGAGATGGCTTTGACTGTTTTATAACCATTGTCATCACTGCATTGCTATCCTTTCTTCGTCTCTCCTTATGTTCTTGAAGTGCCTCAGTAAGCGACATATTGCTTACTATGATATTGCTATCCTTATTTTTATTATTTTTTGAAATACTATCCTTCAATATTTTAAAATTTTCGGACTATATTCATTTTGGACTATTTATTTATATATGGTTATATTTAATTGATATATAGATATTATAAAATAAAAAAATGAAAGAAATCAATCTCGTAGAATCTGTGAGATTTTGTAATCCTACTCAAAATCAATCAATCAAAATCTATCATAATCTGTAGGGAATTAAAATAATTCGTATAAAGATTTTAAACAATCCATGGATTTATACATTCCATTAAAATTCGTGGATTATTAACAATCCAATAGAATCTCAATTGAATACACCCGTCTAAGAATAAGAATAGAAAAAAAAAAAAATAATCTGCCATAACTGATAATCGACTAAATGCATATTAAAAGTGCTAATGAGACAACATCAAAAAAACAAAAGAAGGATCAGCGATTTACATTAGCAACAAGCATATTGTAGACACCAACAATCTGATCATTCGACTAATCCGTATACAGTTGATGTTATATTATATGACTTATTTATTAAATATAAAAACAAAAGAAAAATATTAATTTAATGAATTGGAATATATATATATATTAATTGTAGAAATAATATATATTATTTATGGGTGCTGATTTATGCACACCCTAAACTTATTCATGCACACCCTTTCTTTTCATTTGACTAAAATATCCTCTAACCATTTTTATATACCCTTACTCAAATAGACTTCTTTACTTTTGTGGCAATGCTACCATTATATTAAATTAATTTTATCCTTTTATTATTATTATTATTATTATTATTATTATTATAAACATAAATTTTAATAAATGTAAAATAAAATAAAAATATAAGTAAACCCGAAACATTTTCCAAATAAGAAAAAAACAGCTCACATTTTTTATTTGATGATAATATGGTCATACAAGATTGTTAGGCCGAATACACAAATTATAATCAAGTACTGTATGAGAGAATAACAAGAACACACGTTTTTTTACTTAAAAACTGTTTGGAATTAATAATTCCTCTCAGAGAGCTGCTTAGGTTACAATGGATGAATATTTCAATGTTCGATACCCTTCTAGGATTAACCTAACTGTATTTATAAAACATACAGCTACTGTACAATCATAAATTGATACTCCTATAATTAAGCTATACAATACACAAATTATAATCAAGTACTGTATGAGAGAATAACAAGAACACACGTTTTTTTACTTAAAAACTGTTTGGAATTAATAATTCCTCTCAGAGAGCTGCTTAGGTTACAATGGATGAATATTTCAATGTTCGATACCCTTCTAGGATTAACCTAACTGTATTTATAAAACATACAGCTACTGTACAATCATAAATTGATACTCCTATAATTAAGCTATACAATTGATATCAATTACGATTGCTACACATCTTTTAAGTCAACTCAATCTCTTTGATAACTATCTGATCTTTAAAGATATTGCTTCCATGTTTATCTTCAATTAATTTTCAATCACTGTTGACTTGTAGATGCTTCTGCTAAACAGAGTTTAACAAACTCTGTTGCTTCCATCATTCAGCGTTTGCGCTTCCATTCATCAGCGTTTACTCAAACTCTGACTGCTTCCAACTTAAACTCTGATGTATCACTGTATCACTTAAACACTGATTAATATTTACATCAATTATATCTAACAAAGATTGTCACATTAATAAGTTTGAAAACAAGGACCGAATGATTAAAAATAATTTTGTTCTTGGTAAACATATTTTTTTATTTTTGAATAAAATTAAAGAACATACATTTATTTAGAAATATGAAACACGTAAATCAATAAAAAATTGATGCAAATTTATAAGTTTTGTATTAACCATGTACAAAAACATTATTTTAAAAAATCATAAAAATTAAGAAGAAATTAGATACATTGATATAAATTTATCAACTTTCTTATCTTAAAAAAGTAAAAAATAAATAATATAAATATGATACGAACATAGTGAATAAAAAAATTTACTTTATTTTATTATATTTACTTCCATACATTGTTAATTGAAGAAATAACTCATTATTTTTAATTTAGTAAATATAATTGTAAGTTATAGGTATAACGGAACTAATAAAATTAAGAAAAATAATAAAACTTTAATAAATAAATTTAAGTTAGAAATTGATAAAATATTTTATAAAATGGTAAGATTATAGGCCCGAAGGAAAAAACTGAAAAAGATTTGATATACATGTTGATGTAAGTAAGGTTATTTTGGTCTAAATTTACTTTAGGGTGTGCATGAATAAATTTGAGGTGTGCATAAATCAGCACCCTTATTTATTGATGGGAGTTACTATTGTGGGGGTTACAATAGTATTAATTTGGGGGTTACAATATTAATATGGGGGTTACATATTTGTTAATTACTACATGGAGGATTTTATGGGGCAGTTACATAAGTTTAAGGGGTGGAGATTGTACTAAGAATGCCTATAAATATTGGGTAAAAACTCAATGAAAAAGCACACAAAAATACAAGCTTGTTCATAGTACAATCGGAACCCTTTTCTATTTCCATCTCTAACTTTTCTTTTTCTTAGGTAAGTACACGTTTTTTCTACAGTGGTATCAGAGCCTGGCACGTTCTCGGCTATTTTTCTAGCGGTGCTAAAGTTGTTGGTCTACTTTTATCATTCACTTGCATTGCCTGGCGTTTCCTTTCTTTTTCAGTACACTTACACATATATATATGCTTCTGCTAGTAGTTTATTTTTAACTTGCGTGTTATTTTATTTGCAATATTTATGAGTGCATGTGTACTACTTATTTGTTGTTACTATACTTGTTCTAAAAATTACATGCCTGGTTAGTATAGATATGTTCTTTGTTACCCCCATCACATGATTATAACAGGTGTGTCAGGTAATAGTATTCTTAAATCTCGTGCTTCTTTTTATATGCTAAATTGTTAAAAAAAAAAAACATATATAACTTATATATCTTTTGATACCTGCTAGTTGTTTTATATATTTTTTCCCCTTGATTGTCGATTTATTAATCTTGTTGAGTATTGAACACGGTAAAAGAATACAGAGGGGGGGGGGTGAATGGATTCTTGAACTTTTCTTGGGTTGAGTCTGTGTAGCAGATAAGTGCCTGTGTGTGCAGAATTAAGGTGCGGATAAATAAACAACACAAGACACAATATCACTTTAATCTAATGTATATTAGATAAAGGTTGCTACAATCTGTGAATACAAATGATAGTATTCTCAGCTTCGTTTTTCTCAGAGAGATATAGCTTACAGTGTATGAAAAACTTGACTCACAAAAGTTACTAAGTTATGAAGTGAGGCTGTGTCCTTATAGAACATGGATACAGCCTGCTTACTACAAATAAGGTAGCTAAACAAATTACTTTCTAGTCTGTCTATCCTTTTTGAGTAAGCATCCAAACGGTTACAGATTTGACTTTACAAAGCCTGTTTAGATCCACTTCTTTAGCTCCTTGTCTCTTCTATATCTCTCCAAGCTTCCTTGTAGGCTTTCCAGAGCACGTTACAGATTGTGGTCCATAAAGTGCATTGGCTTGTTGCAGGTTTCTGACTTGTACAATTTCTTCAGTATTTTGTCTCCAAGAATGTATTCGAGAAGTGACTAAGTAAGTGATTCGAGAACTAGAATTGACTTGATCGATAACTCTGAGTTCTCGAATACTGTTATAAAGACATATCGAACCACTTCTCGAATAGCTCTTTTCCATCAGGATTCCTTGAGTTGTCGAATAGAACATTTGACTTATCGAATCCTCGAGTTGTCGAATAGCTTTCTGAGTCCTTGAGATATCGAATGGAACTTTGACTTGTTGACTCTTTGAGAACTCGAATACCATCTTGACTTGTTGACTTCTTGAGTTCTCGAATAGAGTAGTAGACATATCGAATCCCTGAGATATCGAATGAGATATCGAACAGTGTATTCAGAGATATCGAATAGTGTCTTGAGATATCGAATCTCTGACTTCTCGAATGCTGGACTTCTCGAATAGACAAATATACTTCTCGAATTGGTACTTAGGCAAATTCTTCATTTCTTCAAATCCCAACTGTGATTATTTGGCAGTCTTTAACTCCTTGCTTGAGGCATGAACCATGGAACTTCTTTCAAGCATTATTCTAGACTCTATTTGTACAGTTACACAACTAGGATTTGATGCCTATTACAAGTACAATACAAACAGAAACTCTACAACTAGAGGTTCCCTCAGTTAAGAGGTCATGTAAGTAATGCAAAGCATTACAAACAATTAGGCTTGTTATTAGATGAGTACAGGCATGCCTCTGTAACTAACAATCTCCCCCAAATTGTGAGTGAGACCCTTAGTCACAATTTCATGTCTGATAACAAGCCTAACATACATAAAGATAAAACTTTAAAAGTACAGGTATGTATTTTGATTGAACACATAAATGAAATTACAAGATAAATACTCTTACAGTATGATGAGGTACTAGCCATTTTCTTTTGATTGCATCTCCATTGCTTTGGCTTGTAGATCATCATATGCTTTCTGTTTCCTTTCTTTCTCCTTTCTTGCAATCTCATCTACTGCTCTCATGATTTCTGTCATAGCATCCAATTCTTCAATCATAATAGAGTTTTTGAAATCTTCAAGCACTGGCTTCAGAATGTTGGCAGGATAGTGACTGAGTAGGTTCATTCTTATATTGACATTATCTCCATTTCTCCTCCTATACTTCACCACATAGGGATCAAACTGAACTCTACACAATCCCTTTTCCCTTAGCTTTTCTGCTTCAATCTCCAGTCTATCAATTTCTTTCTCCCTTTCTAACCATTTCTCATAGCAGCCCTTTCTTATCTTCTCAGCATAATCTTTCTTCATTTTTACAAAGTCAATCAATTCCAGCTTCCATACTTTCTCCACCTTGTCCTTAGAATCCAGCAATGCAATGATTCTTTCTATCTCATACAATTTACCCCAATGTTGACAACCCCCTTGTTTGAATTTCATTTCTTTCCCATCAGTGTACTTGATTACAAGGTGATCATCCACAATTGCAGCATAGCATATCTTTTGAGCTCTTAGAAATAGCAGTTGCTCTTCATCAAAGTCTTCATCAAGTGGCTGGAGCTTTAATCCTGGAATGATTGTTAGGGCTCTAGATTTGGATAGCTTCACTCTCCTTGCAGTATGTTTAAACTTTATCCTTTTGACATGGTTGCTTGGCAGAAATCTTTGACCTTGGTTGGTAGACCATAGTAGTATTCCATTAGCAGATTGCTTTCTGAAACATACACATGGTTTCTTGACTTGAATCTTCTTCTTTTCTTGAGATGGTAAGACAGTTGCAGAAGCCATAGATGTAGATTTTGCTAGGTCACTACTAACAGTATTCACCCTAGACTTAGAGTCTTGTGTTGTGGTGAGATTACTGCTAGCATTGCCTAAGGCTTGCTGTCTTCCACTCTTTCTCACATATGTTTTACCCTGGTCATCATCATCCTTTCCATCCTTGTCCCCCTTTTTCTTCTTATCTTCATCACCCTTATCTCTCCTGTGATGTCTTCTCCTCCCATCACCTTTGTCTTCAGAATCATCATCCTTATTTCTCCTAGGTTGAGCCATCTCTGGAATTTCACCAGTTGCAATATAGGTTCTGAGGATATGCAGTGCCTCAATTTCTTCAGCATTTCTGGCTCCAACCTTCTTCTGTAATTGATCAATGATAGCAATGATCAGTCTGTGATTTCTGGAGGTGAGATCATGAGGAATGACCAATTGCTTGATATCTTCAATTCTGGTACCAGACTGATAAATAATTGTCCATGGCTTCTTGATCACTTCTGGTAGCCTTGTAGGTTGACCATTCCTCAAATCATCAAACAGACTCTTGCTGTTCTCATTCTTTTTCTCAATGAGCTCAAGTATGGCATCTATCTCTGAGTGCTTTAGGTCTTGTAGAGTCTGGTATGTTAGATGCCATATCTTTAGTTTGGAAACCATCACTATCTCCTTGACCCATATATTGTTGACTTTCTTGGGGATGACAGTGATGTAGTCTATCTGCTTCTTCACCTCCCTCAGATAAAACTGAGTGTCACCAACCTGTTCCCTTATGGCTTTCAGAAACTCCAAGAAGGCTTTATCATGATAAACATTGGAGTTAGCAACTTCTTGTAGCTTGGCCTCAGTAACAACTTTGACTTCTACAGGCTTGGCACTCTCAGATATAGAGATTTGAGGTTTGTCAGATGGCATACTCCCTGCAACCACTGTGGTAGTTATGGATTGCTTTTGTCCTCCAGGAGTAGTGATGTGCACAGTTGGTAAGGTGACAACTGGCAAGATAGATGGAGGCTCATCTACTTTGGCTTTTCCCTTGCCAGGCACATTTGCTAGAGACTTAGAAGCCCTTTGTTGACCACCCTCTTTGATTACTATGCCTTTCGCTCCCTTTGTCTCCCCCTTTGAATTTGAGTTCCTAGCCTTCTTCTCCCCCTTAGGCTTGTTGTCAGGCACAGAGGCTGTAGAAATGTCCTTTGGGATTGAAGATTCATCAGGTAGAGAGAGACCCATATGCTTCATCATTGCAGCTAACATGGTTTGTTGATGCAGAAGGACATCAGCTGTGGTGGATGCTTGAGTGTCCAACTGATCATTTAGCAATGCAACCTTGTCTGTGAGATGAGCATTGGTCTTGGTGAGAGTGGCTACCTCCTGCTCAAGAGAGTTGACCTTAGTGAATAGCTCATTGGCCTTAAAACCAGATAAAGATTGATCCTGCAGTCTCTTCACTTCATATTTAGACAATTCATGCACAGGAACATCAGTCACTAGCCTATCTCCATAGAGATTCTTGAACATTATCCTCAGCATGGCATTGGCATCTGTAGTCTGGTCAGATAGATTCTGAAATTTATGCCCCAGACCTGTGACAGCATCTTTTAGCACAGCCAGCCCATTGTCCATCTGAGTGCAGGTAGAGTTGCAGTGTTTGATGTCCTTGAACACACTGTCCAGTTGAGGAAATTTAGCATCAAAGGCCCTCTTGACTTCTGCTACTGAAGTGGCTGTCTTATCACACACCCTGTTGACTTCAGTTTTGACTCCCTTGCCAAGATAGTGTGCAGCCTTGAGGAAACCCTTGTAGGAGTCATTTACAGCTTCATACACTTCACCAGGTGACAGGGATTTTGCATTGGAGCCCAGTGAAGTGATGTATTCCTCCCTGAGATACTGAAGTGCTTCATCGAGAGTAATATCATATTTTCCTTGCAACCAGGCATCTATGTTGCCATCTCTCTCAGCATCATCAATGATCTTTGACTTCTGCACTTCCACATCATCCCTATGGCATAACAGAATAGCCTCATAGTCTGGATTTGGCATGTCTGCAGTGAGAAGGTGCTGAGCAATCTTTGTGAACTCAGGAATCTGATCCACAATTAAGCTTTGAAGTGCTTCAACCGTCAATTGTTGTGGAACAGACCCTGATCCTGAAGCACTGTCATGTTGCACAGGCTTCAGCCATGTTGACATGAAGTCAGAGCTAGAGCTAGGCAAGCTAGTCTCCTCAGTTACAGATGCAACTTCTGTAACCGGATGGATTGACTCTACTACTGGTGTCACCACAGAAGTGGGATGAATTACACCAGCAGTTGACACAGGCACAGAGTCTCTAGTAAAAACTAGGGAAACCTCTGTGTTTGTGATGGTGTCATTAGGATATGCCTCAGCATGCATTCCCTCACCATCTAAATGTGGGTTCTGAGTGGTGAACAAAGTGTCATGCACTAAGTCACTTGAAATTATTGGCTCATCAAGAGAAAAGAATTCTTGATGATCAATACCTTGCATCTCAGTTGCCTGAGTTGCAGGTTCCAAAGAAATTTCAGAGATAGATTCTGGAAGAGAAGTGTGTTTTAGAGTAGATTTTGGCAACTCCCCCTGAGAGATAGAGGGAGTTTCAAAAGTGATGTGCTCTCCACTCAGTGTTGTGCCAGCCTTATCACTCCCATGTGCTGACTCTATACAAGAAGGTGCATTGGGGAGGATGCTTGATTCTATAGGTGCACCCTGTTGAGAGGATACACCTAGTGAGCTGTGTGCCCCTGATTTTACAACTTCAGCCATTTGTGTGACTGAGGAGGTGGTCTTAGTTTTCTTCTTCTTTGTTCTGTGTAAGGGTGACTCAGGTTCCTCACTTCCTAGACCTAATTCAACAGCTAATGCTGCTTCAGACAAGATATTTAAAGGTGCAGACATTACTTCCTTTCTCTTCTTTTTACTAACATCACCCTTTTGAGAGGATGATGCAGTTGGCTCAGTAAGAGGTAGAGTGTTTGGTTGAGAGGGTTGGTTAGCAGGCCCTGGGTTAGCATTTTGTTCTACTTGCTTGGGCTGTGCTAACTTAGATTTTGCATCAAATGTTGGCATGTTGTGGGGGTAAGTCTTAAACAAACTCTCCATATGGGGAGTTATGTTCAGTCTTACATCCACATCATTCCTAGTTTCCAAGTTACCAAAAATGAGTTTGGTCATGGACTTAGGATAGCCTATTTTATTTTTATCAATCCCAGGCAATTCAATCAATGAAGCATTTTTATAATTAAGTACAGATTGAATAAAGCGAGGGAAGAAAATATCAGTACCTCTCTTGGTTGTGTTCTTACCAAGTCTCCCATATAATTCTTGAAGTATGATTTGGCCAACATCTATCTTCTTTCCATAGGCCAGAGCATATCCAATTTTCTGCACAGGTGCACTGATTTGGTCAAAGCTTGATTTCCTGGCAGTGAAGACTTGGAGAAGAGTTGCAAACACATAACTCCACTCCTTTCTCAGATTCTTTCTGTTTAGCTTTCCAAGGTTAATCCCATCTGAGTAGTTTATGAACTCAAAGAATTCCTCCAACTCTGCGTTAGTGGCCATTCTGTCAAATGACTCTTGTTGTAGGCCTAGTGCTTGGTTCATGTCTGCAGTAGTGATAGTGATTTCCTTATCTTGAACCTTGCAGTAAATGACATATGAAGTGATTGCGTTTTCCAGGGCTACAACCTCCACAATAGCAGTACTCCAGAATTGTTCCAGAATATCTAGATATAGAGTTGGGTTGGCTGAGAGTGCATCCTTGATATATGACTCAGCCATCCATTTCACAAAGCACTTGAAATTTGCATTGGGTGCTTCAACATCACTAGTGAGAGCGATGAAGTTGGTGTTGAATTTTACTGTTGCCATTTGTGTAGAAGAGAGAAAAGAAATTGAAGGTTGAAGAAGAAATTTGGCTTTTCGTAGCTAGGGTTTCAGGGGTTTAGAGAGTGTAGATGCTTGAGAAATCGAATGAAATGAATCGAATAGATGTGAGATTGTATAAGTATGAAGTGCTTGAATTGTCGATTAGCAGTTAGAAAACAACTATTCGAGAAGTCAAGAATGGCTTAATCGATAACTCAAGCAGATAGAAACTCACAGCTGGCAGTTATCTAACTTAGAAATAATTCTAAATTAAATAATATGTGTTTTTATGAGTGAATTAAACTTTTAGACAAAAAGTCCAAAATCGATTAAAATTCAGCGAGAATTCAGCCTTTTCAAATGATTCGAGAACTCAAATATAGTGTTCGAGAACTCAGTCATTCGAGAACTCAGTTACTATATTCGAGAAGTCAATCATTCCTCTATTCGATATCTCAGAAAGACTCTATTCGAGAACTCAAGAGTACTCTAATGAGACTTATTAGAGATGTCGAATAGTGAATCATTCGAGAAGTCTGACTTATCGAACTATACCCATCACTCATAAAAATTTGATTTTCACTATCTTTTTAAAATCTACCAGACATATTCATTGAAAAATATTCTAGCAAATCAAATAGTGATTTTCTCAAAATTTCATAGAAATTTTAAGTTAATAAAAATATGATTTTCAACATATGCAACAGATTTGAAATATTTATAAATCATATTTCAGCCAACACTTACTTCAAAAATATTGAGGATTTAGATAAAGTAAGTGTTTACTGCTGCAACAATCTAGATGATGTATTCACTTAGCCAGAATCTGAAGAATTCAGCATTCCAATCTCACTTACCAACCTTGTGAAGGTGGCTTCATCTAATGGCTTAGTGAATATATCAGCTAGTTGTTTATCTGTAGAGACATAATGCAACTCAATGGTTCCATTAGTTGCATGTTCTCTTATGAAATGATATCTGATGTCAATGTGCTTTGTTCTAGAATGATTGACAGGATTGGCAACTATAGAGATTGCACTTGTGTTGTCACACATGATTGGAATTCTTTCCAACACAAGTCCATAATCTCTAAGTTGATTTCTAATCCAAAGCACTTGAGCACAGCAACTTCCAGCAGCTATGTATTCAGCCTCAGCTGTAGAAGTTGACACAGATTGTTGTTTCTTGCTATACCAAGAAACTAACCTTTGTCCAAGAAACTGGCAGCTTCCTGAGGTGCTTTTCCTATCCACTCTGCATCCAGCATAATCAGCATCAGAGTAGCCAACCAGATTGAACCCTGTGTCCTTAGGGTACCATAATCCCAAGTTAGGAGTGCCCTTCAGATATCTAAAGATCCTTTTTATTGCAATCAAATGTGATTCCTTTGGATTTGATTGAAACCTTGCACACAAGCATGTAGCAAACATGATGTCTGGCCTACTTGCAGTGAGGTAGAGTAGAGAACCAACCATGCCTCTGTAGACTGAGATATCTACTCTCTTGCCTTTAGCATCTTCATCCAATTTAGTGGCAGTGGCCATGGGTGTCTTGGCAGGTGAACAATCTTCCAAGTCAAACTTTTTCAATAAATCCTTGATGTACTTGGTTTGACTGATAAAGATACCATCCTTCCTTTGACTGACTTGCAACCCTAGAAAGAATGTCAACTCTCCCATCATACTCATCTCATATCTGCTCTGCATGAGTTTAGAGAATTTCTCACACAGTTTCTCATTTGTAGAACCAAAAATGATATCATCCACATAGATTTGAACTAGGATCATATCATCACCATGCTTCTTGTAAAACAGTGTCTTGTCCAATGTGCCTCGAGTGAATTGATTTTCAAGAAGAAATTGTGATAGAGTATCATACCATGCTCTTGGAGCTTGCTTAAGTCCATACAGTGCCTTAAGCAATCTGTAGACAAATTCTGGGAAATGTGGATCCTCAAAGCCAGGTGGTTGTTGCACATAAACCTCTTCTTCCAACTCTCCATTTAGAAATGCACTCTTGACGTCCATTTGATAAACTTTAAAGTTTGAATGAGCAGCAAATGCCAAGAATATTCTAATGGCTTCCAATCTAGCAACAGGGGCAAATGTCTCATCATAATCAATGCCTTCCTGTTGAGAGTATCCTTTTGCAACCAGCCTTGCTTTGTTTCTTATTATTACACCATCTTCATCCATCTTATTCTTCAGAACCCATTTTGTTCCAACAATGGTTCTATTCTTTGGTGCAGGCACAAGTTCCCATACTTTGTTCCTTTCAAATTGATTCAGCTCCTCTTGCATGGCAATAATCCAATCTGGATCCAACAATGCATCATCAAGTTTCTTAGGCTCAACTTGTGATAGAAAACATCCATAGAGGCACTCATTTTGAGTTGCTCTCCTAGTCCTTACTCCTGCATTAGGATCTCCAATGATTTGCTCTGCAGTGTGTGATCTATCCCATTTCCTTGAGTGTTCAGCCTGATTTCTCATCCTTGATGTTGCTTCATCATCCTCATCATGATCATCCTCATTTCCTCCCCCTGTGAAGTTGCCATTGCTCACAGGTGTGTCTTGGATGCTTGTTTCTTCACTATTGATTGGCACAAATTCTTCTCTTGTATCATTATTCACTTGAGTTTGTTGAACTTGAGTTTCAACTCTAGTTTCAGTCTCTTCATCAGAATCATCTAGATTATCAAACTTCAATGGATCTTTGTCTTCATCATTGGCTTCTTCTAGTCCAGGTAGTTTACTGTCATCAAATGTTACATCTGTGCTTTCCATAACTTTCTTTTGACTGATGACATAAACCTTGTATGCAATTCTTTCCATAGAATAGCCAAGAAAAATTCCTTCAAATGCTTTTGCATCAAACTTTCCAACATATTCAGAATTGTCCTTAAGTACAAAGCATTTGCTTCCAAAAGTATGAATATACTTCAGTGTAGGCTTCTTTCCAGTCATCAAGTTGTAAGGAGTCTTTCCAGTGTTTTTGTTGATGAGGGTTCTGTTCTGAATATAGCATGCAGTGCTCACAGCCTCAGCCCAAAAACATGTGGGCATTTTTGCATCAAGTAACATTGTTCTAGCAGCCTCAATTAGAGTTCTATTCTTTCTCTCAACAACTCCATTTTGTTGTGGAGTCCTTGGAGCTGAGAATTGCTGAGAAATGCCATTCTCTTTGCAGAATGCTTCAAGTGTGGCATTTCTGAACTCTGTTCCATTATCACTCCTCAATGCAATCACACTTGCATTGTTTGCCTTTGCTTCCTTGTCAACTTTCTTTATATGCTCAATGATTACTTGTGGAGCCTCATCTTTTGATGCCAGAAATTCTACCCATGTATACCTTGAAAAATCATCAACCATTACCAGGGCATACTTCTTTCTTCCAAGCGACATTATGTTGACAGGCCCAAACAAATCCATATGGATGAGTTGTAGTGGCTTGGTTACAGATGTCACTGTTTTTGACTTGTGGCTTGATCTCTTCATTTTTCCTTTTTGACAAGCCTCACACACTCCTTCTTGGCAGAATTCAAGTGTGGGCATGCCTCTCACTAACTCTCTTTTGACTAGAGAATTAATGGCCTTAAAGTTCAGGTGTGATAGTTTCTTGTGCCACAGCCAACAATCTTCATTTGATGCTTTTGAGTAAAAGCAACAAATTTTGTCCTTGTTTGCAGAGTCCATATTGGCTACAAACAGGCTTCCCTTCCTTACTCCAGATAGAGCAAAATCACCAGTCTTCTTGTGGGTGATCAAACATTCATCTTTGTCAAAATTCACTTTGAATCCTCTATCAGTAAACTGACCAACACTTAACAGATTATGCTTGAGCCCCTTGACTAGTGCTACATCTTCAATGATGACATTTCCAACTTTCAGCTTGCCATATCCCAATGTGTTACCCATGCTGTCATCTCCAAAAGCAACCATTGGGCCAGCCTTTTCCTCATACTGTGATAGCAGGGCCATATCACCAGTCATATGATTTGAGCATCCACTGTCCAAAATCCACATGACCTTCTTCTCACTTTCTTTGCCCTGCAAACACAAAGGTATTACTTTTCCTTTGGTACCCAAACAAGTTTGGGTCCATGTGACTTAGAGACAGTTTTATCATAAACAACATGCTTGTTAACTTTCTTAGTGTCAGTCTTCTTGTCACTGTTGGAAGTCTTAGAACCTGAGGTTTCAGACTTAGGTGACAAAGGTACCTTCCTAGCTTTAGGAGGACTTGAAGACTTTGACCTTGTGTAGTGTGTGTGAGAATTGTGACTGATACAACCATCAATGAACTGTCTTCTTAAATTAAAACAACTAGTCATAACATTCATATTGCATGGCATACAGTCAAATTTATCACAGAAGGGTGCATCTCTATGTCTTAGAGGCACAGAACAATCATAGAAAGGTTTAGACACACTACCAACAGGTTTCTTGCATGCATGAGTTAGATGATTGGTACTGAAACAGTTCTGACAAGTTTTTCTAGGGGCATTAGGCATATAAGCATAGTTGTTATCCTTGTTAATCCCTAACTTGCCATTTCTGTTCTGTTTCTTTTTAGTCACTTCCTTTTCTGATTCACTCTTCCCAGCTGATACAAACTTAACAAACTTCTTAGGTCTTGGCCTATCAACTACTGGCTTCTTGGTCTTTGACTTGACACTCTCACCCTTAGAGGATGCTTGCTGTTCACTAGATTGTGCCTCATCCTCATCATTCAACATTTGCTTGATGAGTAAGGCATCCTCATCAATTTCAAATGTTGATTCCTTAAAAATTGGATTTTCAGTTTTTCTCAAAATGTGAGGCACTTTCTCATGAACAGCTGTGTCCTCTTCAATGACAGCATAGCCTTTCCTTTGTTTGAGAGAGTCATAGTCAAGTCCAATAGCTGCTTTAGGTTTAGCTTCAATTTTCTCACAGTAGGATTGCACTAAACCAGATGATTTCTTGAAAGTTTTAAGTTTGAATTCATTCTCAGCTAATTCATCCCTAAGAGCCTTCTCTACTTGACTAGCACATAGAACCTTATTCTCCAAATATTCAACTTCTTTCTTAAGGTTTTCTACTTGCATAGCAGTTAGCTCAAGTTCCTCATTCTTTTTGGTTAATACTTCATTTCTAGTAGACAGTTTAGCAATCTCCTCATTAGCAGCAGTCATACTAGTATGAATATTAAACATTTCAACAGATAATTGTTCAATCATGGATTTGTATTCAGAAACAGACATGTCTATAGTAGTGAGAGATGGTACCTGAGAATCAGATGAAGATGAGTCATCCTTGGAGTTGGCCATCAAGGCATAATTGCAGAATTCTTGTTCCTCTTCATCACTCTCAGAATCATCCCAACACTTCCCTTCAGCTATGTAGGCCTTACCATGTGTCTGCTTTTTCAGAAGGGCCTCATACTTAGCTTCTAGCTCAAGATAATCTCTATCCTTCTTTTTAGGCTTCTTGCATTCACTGGCAAAATGCCCTAGGTCATTGCATCTATAACACCTTACAGATGACCTATCCACATAACCGGTTTTGAACTTATTTCTGTTTGGTTTCACAGGTGCCTTGTTCTTGTTGGCTGAATGGTTTTGAGTTTTGGGTTTGAAGGGTTGATTTCTTTTAAATCTGATGTTTGGAAATTTTCTGGCCATGAAAGCATATGAAGTATTTTCCATCCCATCAAGTTCTTCCAGAGTGTAAAACTCCTCTTCTTCTTCCTCCTTTTCCTCAACCGGTTCACTCACCCCAGCTTCAGTTTCTTCATCATCTGCCACCTCCTCTATCCTTAGTTGGCTTGTAGATGCTTCTAGGTCCAGAATGGATTTGTTGACAATCAAGGCACATGATGTGTTTATCATCCTACCTTGGTTGGCTTGGATAGCCCTCTTCTGAAGCAACTCAAGTTCATGAGTCTTTAGGACTCCATAGAGTACATCATAGGTGACTTTGTTCAAATCTCTCTCTCTAAGGGAAATGACTCTTTGCTCCAGATGATTTGGTGAAGACAACAGAAATTTCATATTTAACTCCTTGGTGCTGTAAACCTTTCCATTCATCTGCAACTCAGTAACTAGCTTGTGAAACCTTTCAAACATCTCAGTGATGCTTTCCTTGGGCTGTGCCATGAAAGCTTCATACTGTGTGACCAGTATCTGTTTCCTGTTTTCTTTAACCTCATCAGTCCCTTCACACAACACCTCAATGTGATCCCACATCTCTTTAGCAGACGTGCATGATGCAATGTTTGCAAACATTGACATATCCATGGAATCAATGATGAGCAACATGAGGTGGCTGTCAAGAGCAACCTTCTCCCTTTCTGACTCTGTCCACTTTGATGGATCCTTGGCCTCATAAGCTCTAGGGATTGTTATGGTTCCAACAGTCTTCTCTGGTATCTCTTGTTGTGGAACAAAAGGACCATTCTTGAGAATCTCAGGATACAAGGGATGAGAGGCTTTGATGAATAACATCATCTTTATCTTCCAGAGGTTGAAGTTTTCTTTATCAAACTTAGGGACCTTCACCGTTCCTGTAGTCTTTGGTGTATTCGAACTCATGATCGTTTCTCTGTTTTTGAATAAACAGCCCGCTCTGATACCACTTGTTGAGTATTGAACACGGTAAAAGAATACAGAGGGGGGGGTGAATGGATTCTTGAACTTTTCTTGGGTTGAGTCTGTGTAGCAGATAAGTGCCTGTGTGTGCAGAATTAAGGTGCGGATAAATAAACAACACAAGACACAATATCACTTTAATCTAATGTATATTAGATAAAGGTTGCTACAATCTGTGAATACAAATGATAGTATTCTCAGCTTCGTTTTTCTCAGAGAGATATAGCTTACAGTGTATGAAAAACTTGACTCACAAAAGTTACTAAGTTATGAAGTGAGGCTGTGTCCTTATAGAACATGGATACAGCCTGCTTACTACAAATAAGGTAGCTAAACAAATTACTTTCTAGTCTGTCTATCCTTTTTGAGTAAGCATCCAAACGGTTACAGATTTGACTTTACAAAGCCTGTTTAGATCCACTTCTTTAGCTCCTTGTCTCTTCTATATCTCTCCAAGCTTCCTTGTAGGCTTTCCAGAGCACGTTACAGATTGTGGTCCATAAAGTGCATTGGCTTGTTGCAGGTTTCTGACTTGTACAATTTCTTCAGTATTTTGTCTCCAAGAATGTATTCGAGAAGTGACTAAGTAAGTGATTCGAGAACTAGAATTGACTTGATCGATAACTCTGAGTTCTCGAATACTGTTATAAAGACATATCGAACCACTTCTCGAATAGCTCTTTTCCATCAGGATTCCTTGAGTTGTCGAATAGAACATTTGACTTATCGAATCCTCGAGTTGTCGAATAGCTTTCTGAGTCCTTGAGATATCGAATGGAACTTTGACTTGTTGACTCTTTGAGAACTCGAATACCATCTTGACTTGTTGACTTCTTGAGTTCTCGAATAGAGTAGTAGACATATCGAATCCCTGAGATATCGAATGAGATATCGAACAGTGTATTCAGAGATATCGAATAGTGTCTTGAGATATCGAATCTCTGACTTCTCGAATGCTGGACTTCTCGAATAGACAAATATACTTCTCGAATTGGTACTTAGGCAAATTCTTCATTTCTTCAAATCCCAACTGTGATTATTTGGCAGTCTTTAACTCCTTGCTTGAGGCATGAACCATGGAACTTCTTTCAAGCATTATTCTAGACTCTATTTGTACAGTTACACAACTAGGATTTGATGCCTATTACAAGTACAATACAAACAGAAACTCTACAACTAGAGGTTCCCTCAGTTAAGAGGTCATGTAAGTAATGCAAAGCATTACAAACAATTAGGCTTGTTATTAGATGAGTACAGGCATGCCTCTGTAACTAACAAATCTTGCTAATTGTTACTCTTATGCACATTTTGTCCTGCTTGTTTCGGGCTCTCTTGATCTTTAAAGTTATGTGTTATGATTTCTTTTACTTCAGTCTAATTAGTTTAATTTTAGTTCGTCTACCATGTTTTTTTTATTATGTACTTGTCAGTGTGTTATTTTTTAACGGCTATAATTTTTGTTGTGGTTATACTAGATATCATTCTGTTTGTTTTTCTTCTATCCAGTTCCTAGCATAATTTTTTTTTTGATGTCATATATCAATTTTTTTTGTTGTGTTTCTAATTAATAGTCATGCAAATTTTCATGTCTTATTTTGACACTATTGAACATATATCGTTTAGATGTTCATTTTCTTAATTGTTGATATCAGTATTTTTGCTATCTTGATTTTTTTTAAAAAAAATCTTGTTTTGTTAGATTTGAAAATGACAAACAAATTGATTGCTTCTGAATTGGCAAAGATTGAACGATTGAATGGCGTTATCTATGATATGTGGAGCCGAAAAATTAGATATGGGTTGATCCATGACAACTTGGAAATTGCAATTGAAAAAGAAGGTCCTGTGCTAGGAGAAACTCCTAGTGATGCTCAAATGAAGGAGCATGAACAGTGGTTAATATGCGACAAGAAGGCCAAGAGTCTTATGTTGATGTTCATGGAGGATAATCTGATCAAGGTTTTCGAAACATATGAAAGTGCCAAGAAATTGTGGGATGCTCTCAAAGGAAAGTATGATGCAATTTCTGATGTGAATGTGCAGCTTTTATTGCACAAGTACAACACCTACAAAATGAGTGAAAGTGACAATGTGATTGATCATTGTAACAAGATGTTGGTAATGGCTAAGGATTTGACAGCGGCGGGAAATGAGCTTTCTGAGAATATGCAAATAGCGGGGATCTTGAACAGCCTGCCAAGCTCATTTAACATGGCGGCTACAACTTTGAGGTTGAATGGAACAATCAAGAGTGCATCTCAGCTTTCGGTGGCTTTGGCTATGGAACATGATTTGGTGATTAGTCGTAAGCGTTTGGAGTTGAACTTAGCTCAAGATGAGGAGCTAAACTTTGCTCAAGGAAAATTTAAGTCAAGCTATCAAAACAAGGGACAAGGAAGGTTAGGTCCTTCGAAAGGGAGAGTTTTTATGCCACATCAGCAAAAGAAGAAGTTTCCACTTGGAAGTTGTTATGCTTGTGGAAAGTATGGACATTTCAAAAATGAATGTCCCGAGAATCAAGAAGGAGATGAGGGCAAGGGCCAAGATCAAAAGGGGCAAAACAAACGTGAATTTGTGGGAGTTATCGAGTGTAATGCCGGTCATGTTGCTACAGACGTTGATGGATGGTGGATCGATTCTGGTGCCACCCGTCATATTGCAAAGACTAAGAATAACTTGATTGAGTATCAAGAGTTGAAGAAGGGAGAACAAAGAATCTTCATGGGAAATAATACCTACTTGGATGTGGTGGGTATTGGTACTTACAGGCTGGTTCTTGAAGACAGTGTGATGGTTTTGAAAAATGTGATGTATGCTCCAGGCATGAGACGTAATCTTGTTTCTGTTCCCGCACTTCTTAAGAATGGATTGGAAGTTCGTTTCTATAATAACAGGGTTTCAATTGGGAAAGATAAGAAGGTATATGCCATGGGAAAGTATGAGCCCGATCATGAATTATTCAAACTTTAAGTTGAATGTGAATGTTTATTAATAACGGTCATGTATGACCTAGTCATCAGTTGTTTTTGAATTTTTGTTAATAAGGATCATGTGTGATCTAGTCATCGGTTGTTTTGAATTTCAATTTCAAGTTTTCAATAATGGGCAATGTTGAGCCTAATTTGAGGTGTTTTGAGAATTGATCAATAAACAAAATTGTATTTTTCAATTATTGTTTATGCATGTGGATAATATTAAAATGATAAATTAATGACATGCATTATCACTGGTGTTGTGATGATTTAACAGATTGTATATATTGGAGTTAGGAATATTTATGTCTGAAGAATTGAAGGATAGATAAGTGTATAAGTTCTAATAATATTTTTACTCCATGAAAAAGGTGGGAGTTATATATAGATATTTAACAAATAAGTCAAGTGAAAGATGTTATATTATATGACTTATTTATTAAATATAAAAACAAAAGAAAAATATTAATTTAATGAATTGGAATATATATATATATTTATTGTAGAAATAATATATATTATTTATTGATGGGAGTTACTATTGTGGGGGTTACAGTAGTATTAATTTGGGGGTTACAATATTAATATAGGGGTTACATATTTGTTAATTACTACATGGAGGATTTTATGGGGCAGTTACATAAGTTTAAGGGGTAGAGATTGTACTAAAAATGCCAATAAATAGCGGATAAAAACTCAATGAAAAAGCTCACAAAAATACAAGCTTGTTCATAGTACAATCGGAACCCTTTTCTATTTCCATCTCTAACTTTTCTTTTTCTTCGGTAAGTACACGTTTTTTCTACAGTTGATGCCACCAAACCATGCATGCTATCACCAAATGTAGACACATTATCAGAAGTCTTGATCTTTAATGCATACAATGGAGAATCCATAATCAGATATATCAAATCAGTGCTATTTAACTTCTTCATTTTTTGTCAAAAGTGCTATTTAACTTATTTAATTCGATTTTCATTTGTGTCATTAAACGAAGGAACTCGATTGTAGTTGAAGATTGTTTGGTAGTGTTCTTCTAACTTTGCAGATATATGATTATGTATAGACCTTGTTGTAGACGGATTGGATCGGGGTTACTATCGCGGTTATAAATTAAACGGCCCGACCAGGGGTTCTTATTTGGGCTTCATTCTCTAGTAGCTAGAATCATTTTGATGGGGGCAGGAATCAGATACATGGACCCATCACACTTTATTGCATTTGGAAGGATGCAGGCCTGGCCGTTCGGCCTGTGCGCTATTTTGCTATATGTAGGCCCGTCCTACATATGTGGTGTTCAGTTTATTTTTTCCTAATTTTGATATTTATTTATTTTTTCTAAACGACTTTTGATAATCTATTATCTATTATAGCTCTAATGTACCAACATGGGTTTCCCTGAGCAAATTTATTCACAGGCTCGGACACTCCGAACCTCACTCCAAACCTAACTCTAAATATTTGTAAAAAGGCTCGGACACTCCGAACCTAACTCTAAATATTTGTAAAAATATTGTTATTTAATGGGTTCGAACCCATGACCTTGCAGAACTAAATTCAACAACATAACCAGTTGAGCTATGTGAGCATTTGAGTTTATATTAAAAATCATTAGTTACATACATAAATATTTATATAATCTATAATTATACATACATAAACACATACATACATACATACATAATTATTAATTACACATACACATACATAAATAATTATACATGCATATGTACATACACACACACACATAAATACATACATACATACATACATACACTATATACATAATTATTAATTATACATACACATATATTTACTATTTGGATTCTATCTCGAGATCTAAAAATCAGATTTTGATGATTTTACAGCTCACGCGAAACTCATAAAATTATCTTTAATTTATTGATGATTTGACAATTATTATCAAAATGAAAACACTCAGAATCTCAAGAGAAAATATAATTACGAATTTTTACATTAATCATACTCAATGTAGAAGACCTAACTTGATAATCCTTTCCAATGTAGAAAATCAAATTATATATAATTTAAATCATTGATATACACTTTTTCGTATTTCAATATAAATACACTTTTTAGTTTACATGTTAAAAGATCCAACGTTTTTCATCTATTTATTTTATAATCTAACGGTTCTTATTTATTTTTGTCGTATTGAAAACCAGACTACTAACTATCAAAATTTTGGACAAAATCACTCTTATACTTATTATTAAAACCGTATTTGGTTGTTAGTAGAACTATCTTCAAGTAATAAGAAGGGTATTTTGATAATCAAAATGAAATATAAGTAGATTTTATAAATCAAATAGAATTTTCAAGATGAAAATCATCAATTTCTTCTCTCTTTTGTTCCTGCGTAACTTTAATTGGAAAATAATTGTTAAACCATCACTAAATTAAAAATTATTTTGTTAATTTCGTGTGAGCTGTAAAGTTGTCCAAATCAAATTTTAAGAATTCAAGATATAGCATAAATATTGAATTGAACGTGTAAAATCTTATAAATATATCAATTTTTTAACAAAAATATGATATGTAAATTAATAACATATAAATATTTTTAAAAAAAATATCATTATAAATTTTAAAAAGAAACCGTGCGTTGCACGAGTTATAAGCTAGTTATATACTCCCTCCGTATCTTTTTTCTTTTCCTATTTTGACTTTTTACACTGTTCATTGTAAGCGATTGACTACTAATTTATGCATAATTTATAAGACAAAATATAGTCATGAGTGATCTTGTTGGATTCGTATTTGTGAGTACTTTAATACAGTGAAGTTTTTATATTTAGTACTAAAACAAAATTAAAGATATTAACGATCAAAAGTGTGCATTGACAAGCGTGATAATGATTAAGAGGAAAAGAAATAAGGGACGAAGGGAGTATAAAAGATACTCCCTCCGTCCATTGGAATTGTTATCATTTGCTTTTTGCACGAATACCAAGATAGTGGGTGTAATATTGTTAAAATAATGAAGTAGTGGGTGTAATAGTGATTTTATTGTTAAAATAAGTGAAGTAGTGGGTGTAATAGTGTAAAGTGTTGAAAAAGTGGAGTGAAGTAGTTGATGTAATAATGTATTTTATTGTTAAAAGTTACTCCCTCCGTCCCTCAAGGTTCTTTACGTTGCCTTTTTGCACGGAGACCAAGGAATATTGTTAAGATAATTGAAGTAGTGGATGTAATAGTGATTTTATTGTTAAAATAAGTGAAGTAGTGGGTGTAATAGTGATTTTATTGTTAAAATATGTGAAGTAAGTGGGTGTAATAGTGTAAAGTGTTGAAAAAGTGGAGTGAAGTAGTTGATGTAATAATGTATTTTATTGTTAAAAGTTACTCCCTCTGTCCCCCTTGGTTCTTTACCTTGGGGGACGTAATTCTGGCACGGATTTTAAGGTGCAATTTGCGGATAGTTTCATAACTTATTTTTTAAATTTTCTTTTTTTGTATAAAAATAGAATTGTTCTATTTTTATACAAAAAAGAAAATTTAAAAAATAAGTTATGGAACTATACTTTTTAGGAGCCTTGAAATGCGTGTCGAGTAGTGAAAAAGAAATGTAAAGAAATGGGAGGGACAGAGGGAGTACTATTTTTAGCAATGTAAAAAAATGGAATAAACAGCCCAAAATAGAAAGCGTAAAGAAATGGATGGGAGAAAAGACTAAACAGTATACGAGAGTAAAGTATGTTATCATCATTTATAAATTAATAATAGTAATAATACTTTATGGTAAAGAAAGATTAAGATGACAGCTGTCTATAGTCTCTACAGTCTATACGTTGTCCCATCAAAGCCGACACTCGGAAATAGATCTTTACCAAGATATGCTCACAGTCACAGTCCGCTGCTTACCCAGTTTCGTATACTCAACTTTTTATTCTACACAGTAAGTAGCAGTAACCATCACAAACATACAAATTACTACTCCCTCTGTCCCGTATTACTTTTCTTGTTTCAAATGTCGGGACTGTTCATGACATGAGACAAATTACTAATTTACGTCTAATGTATAATACCAAATATAGTCATGAGTGATCTTGTTGGATTCGTATTTATGAGTACTTTAATACAGTGAAGTTTTTATATTTAATACTCATACGAAATTCAAGATATTAACGATCAAAAGTGTGCGTTGGCAAACGTGTCCAGTCAAAACAGGAAAAACATTAAGGGACGGAGGGAGTACAATACAAAAAGCTTATACATCCGTTTAATATAAAATGGAAACAATTTATAGTCCGATTTCGTTTAAACCAACCATTTTTATTGTTTACGTAGTACTCTTGGAAACTCATGTTTCCTGTTACGGTACATAAAGTATCATGCAATTGGTTACGTAAACTTGCATATATGTCATGAATCAATGTGCGGACATAATTAAAGATGTTGGAATAATTGAGACATGGCCATTCTCCCATGCATCCTTAATTATTTCATCACTCCCACCATAATGTCCGTTTCCGGGACCATTTACTCCCAACTTTCCCCACCCCCAAAATTCTGATATATACACACAAAAAATTGTGCGTACAGGCACTCTTACACCAGGCAGGTAGACCGATGGAAAGTGAAAATGCATGCATCCTGAGGAAACATAACATGGTCCTAGCTCCTTGTGCTGCCAATATATTAAACTGTAGTGGTGTTGCCAGTGCCAACTTGGAGCCAAATCAAACAATTATTATTATTGTCATTATCACTTTTGCATGTTTTATTTTGCTGTATCAGACAATTATTTTGATCAACAAACTAATAAAAAATCGCTGAAAAGAGGGACGTAAAATGGTCCGAATATAAAATCAATATGAATTTTATTTGGAAGTGCAAGGAAAAGCTTCATGAAAAATTAAGGTTTGCTATTAGAATCTTTAAAGCATAATGAAACCATGTGTGACAAGGAGGGGGAAGGGGGGAAGGAAAATTAAATAGAGGCACGCAAATCAAGGAGAGCCATTACACCCTACCGAACGAAGTTCATGAGATTGCAGGAGTGTGACTGGTGAGAGAGAAAGTGCAGCAGCAGAAGCAGAAGCAGGAGCAGGCAGCTGAGGGCCTGAGGCTAGCTATTTGGATTCTCTCTTATCCTTGCCTTTGGTAGTACTACCTCCGTCCCATTTTATATGAGCTTGTTTGACTTTCACGGAGATTAAGAAAATGTGGTAAAAAGAGAGTAAAGTTAGTTAAAAAGTGGGTAAAATGGTGGGACCTATCAATATTTAATAATAGATTTGAGATAGTGGAGGAAAGTAGTGGGTGTAATAGTGTTTATTTAATATAAAAAAGAGTATAAAATGAAGAAGTAGTGAGTGTAATAGTGAAAAGTAGTGTTCAAAAATAGTAAGTAAAGTAGGTTCATTCTTTTTGGGACGTCCCAAAAAGGAATTTGTGTCATATAAAATGGGACGGAGGGAGTATTATTAACTCCCCAGACTAGCCACAGAAAAAGTCAAATGCAGCAGCATTTACAGTCACGGATCTTCCTTTCTTTTCACACATCTTGTATCCATTTGCACAAACAAGCTGTTAGCAACCTTCATTGTACACTTGTACATTTGCATGTTTACTTTTTCTTTCTTTTGTTTCTACATGTACTCGTACTACAACTACGACTACTACTCTCCCTTGCGTAATGCCGTGACCATATATTTTAAGGATTCACGATGTTATATACCCCCTCAATCCCACGTAATTCTTTACATTTACGGATCAGTTTCCGGCACGGATTTTAAGATGTATTTTAAGGATAGTTCTATAATTTATTTTTGATATTTTCTTTTTTTGTATAAAAATAAAACAATCCTATTTTTATATAAAAAAAGAAAATATCAAAAATAAGTTATAGAACTATCTTTAAAATACAACTTAAAATACGTGTCAGATACACAATTTTTTATGTAAAGAAATGGATAGCGAAGTAGCATATTTCTCGCAAATAATGGATACGAATGAGCCACTGTATTCACGTAAAAAAAATTAATGTTACTATTTATACCGCAACAATCATGTATCATAGATCCGGACTATGTAATTAATTAATCAGTTAAAATACATCAGCTTGCATGTCTTTGGTCCACATCCCATCCTGCGGCATGTGTGCATGTTTACTCCCTCTGTCTCATATTATTCTTCTCCTTTCCAATGTCGGTCCTGTTCATAACATGAGACAAATTACTAATTTACGCATAATCTATAAGACCAAATATAGTCATGAGTGATCTTGTTGGATTCGTATTTATGAGTACTTTAATACAGTGAAGTTTTTATATTTAAAACTAATACGAAATTGAAGATATTAACGATTAAAAGTGTGCGTTGGCAAACGTGTCCGGCCGAAATGGGAAGAGTTTTTTGAGACGGAGGGAGTAGTATTCTTGTCCATATTGCAAATATTATATAGTTGTAAACATACTTCCAAATGTTTGCTTACCGAAATTAATACATTAATTAACACATAATAGTCCACACCTATGTGCTCAATTGGACAATGTGAGTTTATATGCAACAAACATAAGCATGCAAATGTTTGATTAAAATGGATGTGTATTGCATAAAATAATACACCCTAACCATTTAATTCCAATGTTACAATATTACTGCCCCGCAATTAGCCTAACCAAATACTAACGCTGCCTAGCTAGAATAAATGTTGAAAACGTCTCCAAAATTTGATAGTTGTTACATTTAGCTAGTTAAAGTCTTTGTCAATTGCAGCCTAACAGGTTACATTTTTCTCCTGTCAAGTCCATTTCACTCGTTCCACAAAGCAAACATGGGAACCTGATTAACCAAGGCCATGTTTCCTAGCCGATTGGGATCGTGATCACTTCCATTTCCACCATCGGAAAACTTAGGCCCCTGTATCGAGGAGAAAAATGCCTGCGGGTAATCTGCTACTGCAGATCCATCTCTGAACTCAACCTCCATTCCAATCGAGCTTGAACCACCGTTCTCATTTGGGCTGCTTTGAGCACTCACGGAATTCCTTGAGATGGCAGGATCAATATTACTTCTGACGTCCACATTTTGCTGATATCCGCCATTGTTATTATTACCCCAAACCATGTTTGTTAGTTCTTCGGATTGTTTACCATTTGTTATGGCAAGCAGAGGCCTGGGTGAAGAAGAAGATGCGCAGGAGTTGTAATCCTCGAGGCAATTAGGTGACTCTTTTGAGGAGCGCTTGGCAAGATCACCGGCGATGAGAGTTGAACTTGAGCAAATCCTCTTCACATCATACCTACCAATATCGAAATTGGTCACAGCACCTGTTCCCCGGAACTTAATTGCAGCAATGTCATACGCCTCTGCAGCCTCTTCTTGTGTGCCTGGAATTTTTTATTAGAACAAGTTCTCTATAAGCATATCTACGCTTTCAGTTAAGTTAATAATACAATGCATAACAATCAATGTGACAGCAACTGAACATAATCTAAATTACAAAACGAATTTGATTACTGCATAAATAATACTCCTACCATTTAGGTCTAAGCAGATATTTAGCGATTTAGTAAATGTTCGTGACATATCAGTAAAAGAAAATGCAAACTTACTGAAGGTGCCAAGGTACAAGTCTTTGTTGCCCGCAACCCTTCCTATTCTAGCTTGCCACCTACCATGTTGATGATGCCTGCCAACATCAAATTAGAGCATCGCAGTGATCAGTTAAGAACTCAAAAAAATAAACAAAGCGAAAACACCAGAAAGGAAACAGAAATATAAGTTGTACTGGTATGGCACCGCAATATTTTTGATCAAACAAACTAATATTTTGTGCTACACACTCTATCGACGACGAGTGCATGCATGATTGCAGCACAACAATAGAAGATAATAAAATGTTACTCCATATTCGCGGTCACAATTTATCACCAAATTTACATGCAACCAAATTATTGAAAAGCCTGAAGAAATACTGTCAATAATAGGAATGACTTTTTATCAAAAAAAGTTCGTTTCATGCCACAACCTGGTCACTCCTCTGTACACAGAGGCCCCTCTTGAGAACCCACTACTTTTCCTGTCAATACAATTGGAAAAGAACAGCTTTTATTAGAATTAAAAGGGAATGCCATTACTGTTATCTGCACATATGATCTAATACATGGATCTTATCTTTTTACTTATGCAAGGAAAAAATCAATACCTTCTCAAGTTGGCAACAAACTCTTGTCTAGTCATGTTCTTCATCTCTTCTAGCTCTTTCTCGTAAGTGCTTATCTATAATACATTCAGAGAATTCCTAGTGAAAAATTAAATAACTTTCAAGTTTATTTGGGATTCGATAAACATTTCGGATTCGAAAACATACAGGAAAATTGATGTGAGTAGTTAGACCCCAATACTTCAAAGCAGCTAAATCATAAGCTTTCGCAGCTTTATCTTCTTTATCATAACCACCTAATTATGATTCAATACTACAAACTGTTACTAAATTTCAAGTACATATACAGTTTGGTGTTCGATTTGAGGAAACAGGGAGATAAATTGACATGAAAATTTCACTTACCAAGATAAACTTGATAACACCATAGTAAAATGAAGATCCCCGATTCATTATGCAATAAGATTAAAAATATTAGTACATTTTTATGAGCAAACAGATGTGTGTACATTTAAGAACTTAACATGTTTCTACTGTCTCACCTTGCCTTCCTTTCCTCGTTTGCCCTTCTTTTCTACAACTATTGTCCCATAAATGAGCTTCGTACCTTCCCGTCCAACGATGCCTAAATAATCATCATAACGAAAAACCGAATAAGATAAATACACAAATGTATCAACAATTACGTAATGGTAGAGGTGAAATTTGCGTACATTCTACGAGAAAAAAAAAAAAAAGTCCATCGATTTTGTGTACCTTGTAACCCCGCGGTATTGTGAGGTTCTCTGCCCAAAAGTGTCAATAGATTTACGAGGCACAACTTCCCTATTTGATTTCCCAGACCCTCGCTTCCTATTCTGATCCGCGGCCACAATCTCTAAAGACTGCGAAACAGCAAAGCCACTCGGAGAACTTGGCTTTATAGTAAGAGCAAGGGCCTTAACATTATTTCCGTCGTTCGCATTAGTATCCTCAGATTTCTGACATTGTGTTTGTCTTAGCCAAGATTTAAACCGAGACACGGCAGTCGAAGTTTCGACAAGCTCTTGTTGTTGAAATTGAGCGGGTGTTTCGACATTCAAAGTAGTAGCATTAGTTTGAGGGAAGTAAGTGTTGGGATAATATTGGCAACGTTGGTAGTATGGTGAGTAATGGATGTTTTCGAGATTTTGTGGAGGGAGATTCATGTTGACATTGTTGTTCATGTGGTCTAGTGTAGAATAAACTTTTGATTCATGCTCAACAAGTTGTGAATGAGGATGAGGAGGTGAAGTAGAGTAGCAACAACCTAGAAAATCTTCTAGCTTTGGATCTTCTCTTGTATCTACCATTGTACTATTTCCATATCTCCACTCTACATAAATTTAAAGATACTTTATTCATTCTACATATTCGAAAAAAAAAAAAGAGAAGAAGAATCTAGCATCAAAGTAAAAGTAAAGAGCTGATTCCATTATAATTTTAAAAAATTAAAATCGAACCGAAACCGAAAAATCGAAACGAAGGACAAACCTGGCTGAGGAGGTGAAGGAGAGGGTCTAAAAGAGTCATCCATAGAGTCAAGAGAATGAGAGAAGAAGGTAGTGGTGTGGTTGCTGGTGCAGGGTTGTAGAAAACTAGCAGTATCTTCACCGGCGGTTTCATCATCGTTTTCGGTGGTGTTGTCGGGATCGACTATGCTAATGTGTGGAGTTAGAGAAAATCCCAACCAATCACCCATTTTTCAATATAAGCTAGAATAGTAATCTATCACTCCGGTATAAATAGAGACTCTTCTTGTTGCACCCTCCTCATGTTATTGTTGAGTTTGTGTGGAATATATATGCGTGAAATGCTTCATATTCTGCATAAATGTTATTTTATTGCTAAAGGATTTTATTTATTAAGAATATCTTAGGATATGTATTCAATAAAAGAATATCTTAGGATGAGAAAACTGGGTCTGAGGACAACCTCAGGGATCTCCCCTGAGGTTATAAGAATATTGCTTATAAAATAAGGGGCCCTGCAGGGGCAGTTTTGTAAATCTAAATTTTTTATTAGTAATTTACACAAATGTCCTTAAAATTTGTATTGATTTGTTCTATCCTCAGGGTTCTAACCTGAGGTCATCCTCAGGCACATGAAACCCATCTTAGGATATAGGAGTAATTATCTGAGTTATAATTTTGCAGTAAAAAGTAAAAAAAGTTTTAAGAAAAAGTTACTCCGAAAAATATCCAAAAAGTATTTATAAAAGAGAAAAAGGACCCTGAGATTGATTTCAGGGAACTTTTGCTAAGATATTAAAAAATTATACTTTAGATTTGTTTGAACCCGCAGGCTAATTAAAAAATTCTGTTTTTACTAAAATACCCTTTCTATATTTGTATACAAATCCCACATATTTCATGAAAATTATCTGAGATGTATCTCAAGTTTCCCAATCTCTTTATAAAATATCTAAACTATATCTACTTGAATAAGTATCTTCCAAAATAAGTTACATACATAAATTAAACAAATTATTGAAAATCTTAAAAATATTATAATTAACGCACACCCATTTTATTTTTGACAAGATTTGATGAAACCCTATGCATTTGTATGGAACCAGCTATAGCAGTAGATCAAATTATTGATAACTTGAAGTGCATATTAGAAGTGTTTGGGAAGCTTATTTTTCCAGAAAAATTAATTTATTTTTTCAAAAAAGTTAATATTTCTAGTTTTTTTTAAAAAAAAATCACATTCTTTTTGCAACTAATTGAATCTTAAACAAATATTAAATATTTATATAAAAAAATATCAAAATATGAAATTTTTATCCCAAAATAAGTTGGGCTTGAGTTAAAAATAACATTTTTTGGGAAAAAAAAATAAAAATAACATTTTCCGGGAGAGGGTGTTAAAAATACCCATTTGACTACGCATTTGGGGTTGGGGTAACATGAATTACGCATTTTATGGTTGGGTAATAGGGGTTACGCAAGATTCATTTGGGTAATACATGTATTATAAAGCCTAGAATACGCAAGGGGCTGTTGGGTAAGGTTGGGATACGCATTTCTGACTTATGTATCGCATGTAACGCAACTTCGACCTGCGTGATGACGTCATATGACGTCATCGTCGTTTTTCCACAGACGAGAGCACCAGAGACGATTCCATGGCGATTTCTGACGATATTTTCGATCAATCAGTTCATCCATAGCCGGAAATTTCCCATCACATACAACATACCATTAGAATCGCAATTAAATTATCTACACACCTATACAAATTTCTTAGCATTTTATATGCCGGAATGGAAACGCCCAAATCGAACAATAAACGTCGGAATCATTCTGACGAGCTTCGCGCAAGCCCCTGCGGGGTCGGAGGATAGAAATTGATAGGGGTAATAGGAAGAAGATGATTCGGGGGTCCTATTCTGATGCTGTGGTGGTTGGGATGGTGTTCAGATAGGGGTGAACTGGAGAGACGAGGAAATCGCCGACGAATCGCCGGTGGCTTCGTAGGAGAGACGAGCTACAGTAACTGGGTTACGCATATGCATAATGCGTATCAGCAATACACATTTTTCAATTGGGTCATCAAATGGGTATTTTTTGCACCCATTGCCGGCAATTGATATTCCCATTTCTTTTTTTGAAAAACTCGTTATTTTCTGCATTAATTCAAATAAGTTCATAAGAACTTACTCCATCTTTTAAGTCCAGCAAGCACCTTCATTGGTGGTGTTTGGGAGAACTTTTTTATAGAATAAGTCAACTTATTTTAAGACAAAGTTAGAGATTCTTAACTTTCTAACTTATTTTCCAACTTATTTTTGCAACTTATTGAATCTCAAACATACATTAAATACTTGTATAAAAAAATATTATCAAAATATAAAATTTTTACCCGAAAATAAGTCAATAAGTACATTATAAAAGTTAAGCCAAACAGGCCAATTGTCATGTGTTTCAGATTTTTTCAGAAAATAGATTAATATCTCTTGTCTTGCTAAACCATTGTTCATTTTAAAATTTACGACTGAAATCAATACTTACTGATCTACTGTAAAAATTTGGTTAACATAAGATATTTTTGGACTGTGCCTAAATTGAGAGAGAGTAGGGTTAAATTAGTGTTACTGGAGCTACTACATACTACACTACTGCAGTAGGTAACTGGAGCATAGGTGGGTGCAGCAGTTTGTAGGGAAGCCTCGATATTGGTGCCCAGTTTTCATGAGGGGTTTCAGAGTGTTGACAGAAGAAAGAGATGGGCATGATAGAGAGAGAGGGAGAGAGATAGAGAGGGGGGGAAAGACAACAACAGTACGATAACATAGCATGTTTTCAGGATAAGCTTAACAGGCTCTCAGCTCTCTCATTAACAATACGTACCAGGATTTATATGTTTATTCCTCTCCCCCTTTGATTTCAATACTTCGTTACTTCCCTCTGTCTCTGTATGTGTTTCTTACTTTGACTTTGGACACTGTTCATTATGAGCGATTGACAATTAATTTACGCATAATTTATAAGATAAAATATAGTCATGAGTGATCTTATTGAATTCGTATTTATGAGTACTTTAATACAGTGAAGTTTTTATATTTAGTACTAATACGAAATTCAAGATATTAACGATCAAAAGTGTGCGTTGGCAAACATGTTTTTAAAAACAGGAAACATATTATGAGACGGAGGGAGTACAATTAATTTACATCCCCTCCATTTTGACTTTAATGTTTTGATTCTTTTCCGTTGAATTTTACCATACCCTACTTGCCTACTTTAAAAGTAACGATAGGGTAGAGCTATAAAGATAAAAGTGACCTATGGCTTCATTATTCTTGAATCACCATTATACAATCGACGTACCATTTTGTCCACATAAAATACCTTGGATTTGCTTTAAAAGTTTGTAAACAACGTTAAACGTAAAGATTGTGTAACAAGTTTAATTCATTTCTATTTACATCATTACATGTGTAAATTAAAATCGGTTAACGAGAATGAAAATGAAATGTAATTACCATATTTCCATTAACCTTGTCACTGTTATTTTTGTGGTTCGGGAGTGAGATTCAATATTTGTAGAAAGGGAAACTACAGGAGTACTTAAATTCTTACCATGCATTATTTGTTTTTTCGAATGATAACAGTGCAATGATATGTTAATGCTTAAAATGCTGACCAATTCTTTGGATCAGCTTTCATGTCCTTCAACTAATTCGGGGAATTGCTAGCACATTCGTATTCATCGAACATGATAATCCACTTATTTTTATATCTTCCATGAATCGAACCTATAATCTTGGAATGGTAAGTTCCTAAAATCACCATCCCAATTAAGACACCCATGCTGGGTGCCGACCAACTTTCTTTAGAAAAGAAAAGATGCTGTCAACTTGGTATGCAACTATGCAGCAACAATAGATTTGCCAGTATCCAAAAAATTGACGGTTCCCTTCCATCAAACAAGTACAGTTCGTATAGGAAAAGTCTGAGCAGAAAAATAAGAAATGAAAATAATATTAGTAGTAAATGGATTAAAGTAAAAGCACTAAAGGAGTATAGCATCCAGCCTCCATTGACACTGTCAGTCCCTGTTACTTGAAACAGAAAATTTACGATCAATATTTAATATATCTGACATCTTTTTTCATCTGTTACCGAGAAAGAGCATTTGCACTTCAGGATCCATAATGACATCAATTCTCAATTGTATTCATAACGCACATATTGATTTTATAACCGGTGATCATCCAAGAGAGATGTATGTTACTCCCTCCGTCTCAAAATTCTTTGCCCGTTTGCTGAATTTCACGGATTTTAAGATCACGGGTTTTAAGATAGTGGGGAATGAATATTGTTTTTGTATGAAGTATTGGGTATTGAATATTATTTTTAAGGGATAGTGGGTATTGAATATTGTTTTTTTTGAGGAGTGGGTGGAGTAGTGGGTATTGGATATTATTTTTAAGGAGTAGTAGGTGGAATAGTGGGTATTGAATATTGTTTTTTTGGAGTATGGGTGGAATAGTGGGTGTTGAATATTATTTGTAATGATTAGTGGGTGGAGTAGTGGGTATTGAATATTATTTTTAAGAAGTAGTGGGTGGAGTAGTGAGTATTGAATATTATTGTTTATGGACAAAAATAGAAATGAGAAAAGTATATTGAATATCCTTAAAAGGAAAGTGGGAAAAGAATTAAGGGACGGAGGGAGTACTGTATAAAATTGTAAAAAGCGAGAACTGAATTTAATCGTATGTTATAATTTGATCTTATTTTTACATAAAAAAAACACTACTATTATGTCTTAACGCGAAAAGTATGATGCTACAACAGTGTGAGATTGAAAGGTTGGGCTAGTTTTTGGTGCTAATGTGAAAAATTCGTAGAAATTTTTCTGGTTGCGTTAGCTGTTTTGTTTTTTACGTTTCCCGGAGTTCCAACGGTCGGATCGTCCTGAATTTTGGACAGCGTCTTCCTTACTCATGTATCTAAATTCTGAACGGTGGAGATCGGATTTGGAGGTGCAGAAGGCCTGTTTATTGAGGTAGGGGCAGGAACTTTTGCACCACGGTGTGGATTAAGCTCCCCGTGGTGAGGCGACTTGGAGCGGGTATTTTTGGCCCAAAAGTATTTTTGGGTTAATTCTTAAACTAGGCCCATAGTTAATATGATATGTAAACGGTAGTGAATTAGCTAGGTTTTAAGGCTTGTAATATTGTATACAGAAAACTGAAACGTATCAATATATACAAGAAAAAGGCTCTTTCACTTGGCCAACAAAATTCCTTCTTCTTTGTGTGTTTACTTTGATTATTGTCTTGTTATAGCTTATAACTTGTGGTCGTAGTCTTCTCTTTGGGGTGTTATTCCGCTAAGTCAAGGGTTGTCCCTTGTTTGGGACCCTACAATTGGCATCAGAGCTAGAATCAGATTTGGGTGGTAAAGCTCCGATTTGAGGTGTTTCTGGGTTGAGTCTTGTGTGGTGCACACAAGGTGTTTGGTGAAATTCCTGAGAGAGACTGGTTGTGTAACAAGTTAGGTATGGCTTCTACAGGCGGTGTAGTCAAAGTTGGGAAGTACAAGATAGAGAAATTTAATGGGAAGAATGATTTTTCCTATTGGAGGATGCAGATGAAGAATTTGCTTATCTCGCAAAAGTTACACAAAGCTTTGTCGGGTAAGGCAAAGGGGGGCAAGGATATGTCGGATGAAGACTGGGAAGAATTAGATCTCGAAGCACGGGCTTCAATCATGTTATGCCTCGAGAGAGATGTTGCATTCTTGGTTGATGGCGAGAAAACGGCTGCGTCTGTTTGGATAAAGTTGGAGTCCAACTTCATGACGAAGACTCTAACTAATCGGATCTATTTGAAGTCGAGACTATATACTTGCAAGATGGAGGAAGGGTCATCTATCCGGGACTACATCAACAAGTTTGATAGGTGCATATCAGATTTGAAGGATATTGATGTGGAGGTAGGTGATGAAGATCAAGCACTTCTGTTACTTCTTTCGTTGCTGAAGTCATATGAGAACCTTGTACAAACATTGATGCTTGTGGGTGACACTCTTACGATGGATGATACTAGAACTTCACTTCTAGCGGATGATCTTCGGAAGATTGCAACTAGCAGTATGGATACTAGTGGTAATAATGAGCAGGCACAAGGGTTGTTTGTAAGGGGTAGAGGCAATGATCGAGGAAAAGGTAGGAGAGGTAAGTCTAAGTCAAATTCTAGACCTCCTGCAGAGAGAAAGTGCTACAAGTGTGGTGAGCCTGGGCATTATAAAGCAAATTGTCCTAATAAAAGGGTTGCTTGGAAGAAGAACAAGAACAACGAGGATACCAGAAAAGTTCAAGAGAAAGACGAGGTTGGTTATGCTTCAGAGGAAGGGGGCAGTGATGATTGTTATTCTGTCACATGTGAAGGAGAAATCACAAACAGGTGGATTCTCGATTCTGGTTGCTCTTACCATATGTGTCCAAATCGGAATTGGTTTACAACTTATAGAGGCGTCGAAGGTGGAACCGTAGTTATGGGGAACAACCATGCTTGTAAAACGGTAGGACTTGGTTCTATAAGGATTAGGATGCATGATGGAGTGGTAAGAACGTTGACGGATGTGAGACATGTCCCTGAATTGAAGAAAAACCTTATTTCTATTGGTGCTTTGGATTCTGGTGGGTGCAAAATTGTTACACAAGACGGTGAGATGAAAGTTGTTCGTGGTTCTTTGGTTGTGATGAAAGGTATATCTCGAGGAAATCTTTATGCACTTTTGGGTACAACGGTGACTGATAGTGTGGCGGTTGTAGCTACTGGAAGTGGTGGAGACCCATGTGAATGCACTAGGTTATGGCATAGGCGGCTTGGGCATATGTCGGAGAAAGGTCTAAATTATCTTGGTGAAGAGGGTTTGCTGAAGAACTTGAAAAAGGCTTGCATGGATTTTTGTGAGCATTGCGTGTATGGCAAAGCACACCGGGTTCAGTTCAAGGCAAGTAAACATAGAAGCAGAGGTATATTAGACTATGTGCATACAGATGTTTGGGGTCCAGCTTCTGTCACTTCCAAGGGAGGCTCGAGGTATTTTGTCACTTTTGTTGATGATTATTCTAGGTATGTTTGGGTGTATTTCATGAAACATAAGAATGAGGTATTCAACATATTCAAGAAGTGGAAAACAATGGTTGAGAACAGAACTGGTAAAAAGTTGAAGACACTGCGATCTGATAACGGTACAGAGTATACAGATGGTGCTTTCAAGGAGTTTTGTGATCAGGAAGGCATTGTTAGACACTGGACAGTCAGAAAAACACCACAGCAGAATGGGGTTGCGGAAAGGCTCAATCGCACATTGCGGGAAAAATCAATGTGTATGCGATCCTATGCTGGTTTGGGTAAAGAATGGTGGGCGGAGTCAATTAATACAGCTCGCTATATTGTCAACCGGTCACCTCATGCATCTCTAAATGGAGATGTACCTTATAACGTATGGTCTGGAAAACATGCAGATTATGGGAGACTTAGAATTTTTGGGTGCACAGCCTACTACCATGTTGACGAGGGAAAACTTGATGCGAAGGCCAAGAAGGCTATATTCTTGGGGTATGCAACAGGTACAAAAGGTTATCGTCTTTGGTCTATTGATGATTCTAAGTTTATAATCAGCAGGGATGTTACGTTTGATGAGGACACTATGGTAGCTTCTCCGAAAGCTAAGGTGACTAGTGGTGGTGACATTGAGACTTCTAAGTCTCAAGTGGTTGAGATAGAATCTGCAAGTCATCCAGGTTCTAGTCATGTTCAACAGGAAGATCATGGAGACACTCATGATGATGAGGATGATGAGTTTGAATATGAGACTATTGAACAAGAAAATGTGCAGGCACGCGAACGACAACAGTTCGAGGAAAGTTTGGCTTCTGCTAGGCCAAAACGGGCATACAAACAAGTTCAAAAGCTTGGGTCAGATAAGCCTTTGAAACACTACGGGCATGTTAATGCAGTAGAGTATGCACTCTCGGTGGAGGATGATGAGCCTATTTCCTTCAAAGAAGCTATTCAGAATAGTAATAGTGAGAGTTGGTTGGCAGCAATGGAAGAAGAGATGGAGTCTCTTAAAAAGAACCAAACTTGGGATTTAGTCCCTTTGCCTGCAGGTAGAAAAGCTATTGGTTGCAAGTGGGTGTACAAGAAGAAAGAAGACCCTTCTGAACTCGGTGGTACAAGGTACAAGGCGAGGTTAGTAGCGAAAGGGTATGCGCAGAAAGAGGGAGTGGACTATAACGAGATTTTTTCTCCAGTGGTAAAGCACACTTCCATTCGGGCGTTATTGAGTATTGTTGCTCATGGTGATCTTGAGCTAGAACAGCTTGATGTAAAAACAGCCTTCTTGCATGGAAACTTAGACGAGGAAATTTATATGCGTCAACCTGAGGGATACAAGGTTGAGGGTAAGGAACGTCATGTATGTCGTTTGAGGAAGTCATTGTATGGACTAAAGCAGTCTCCTCGGCAATGGTACAAGCGATTTGACTCCTTCATGCGAAAGCATGGGTACTCCAGAAGTAAGTATGATTGTTGTGTTTATATTCGAAAGCTTCGTGGAGGTGAATATATCTATCTATTATTGTATGTGGATGACATGCTTATTGCTTCAAAAAGCAAGGTGGAGATAGATAGGTTGAAATCTCAACTTAGTGAGGAGTTTGAGATGAAAGACATGGGTGCTGCTAAGAAAATTTTGGGAATGGAGATTCAGAGAGAGAGGTTGAACCATAAATTGTTCTTAAGTCAGAAAGGCTACATTGAACGGGTTATTGCGAGGTTCGGGATGCAAAGTGCTAAACCAGTGGTGACTCCATTGGCTCCACACTTTAGGCTCTCCAATAAACAATCTCCTAGTACAGCGGCAGAGAAGAAAAATATGGAGCGTATTCCTTATGCTAGTGCAGTTGGCAGTTTGATGTATGCAATGGTGTGTACACGTCCGGATATTTCACAAGCAGTTAGTGTGGTCAGTAGATTCATGGCGAATCCTGGGAAAGCACATTGGCAAGGAGTGAAATGGATACTGCGGTATTTAAAGGGTACTATGGACAAAGGTTTATGCTTTGGTGGTGATACATGTAAGGTTAGCGGATTTGTGGACTCGGATTATGCAGGTGATCTTGACAAACGACGATCTACTACTGGTTATGTGTTTAGTATACATGGTGCTCCAGTTAGTTGGCGATCGATGTTGCAAGCTACAGTGGCACTTTCTACTACAGAGGCCGAGTACATGGCTATTGCAGAGGGAGTGAAGGAAGCATTGTGGTTATGGGGTTTTCTAAGTGATTTGGGGATTGAGCAGGATCATGTTGACTTGTGGTGTGATAGTCAAAGTGCGATTCACTTGGCTAAGAATCAAGTTCATCATGCGCGTACCAAACATATAGATGTCAGGTATCACTTTGTGCGAGATGTCATAGAGGATGGTGATGTTTCTCTATTGAAGGTGCACACAAATGAAAATCCGGCAGACATGTTAACCAAGGTGGTGACAGGGAGCAAGTTTCAACATTGCTTGGACTTGCTGAATATCATCCGGTGTTGAATGCCCTTCGGGGCGGTGTTGGGGTGAGGTGGAGATTTCACCCCATGGTGTGAACTACGGTGGCTTGATCCCGGTTAAGGGTACGTAGGCAGTCATGGTAATATGGCGCAGTCGGTTGGGGTTTACATATCAAGGCTTTCATGGTATTCTCAGTGTTCGTCCATAATTTGAGGTTGATCAAATGATGTACGAGGTGGAGAATTGTGAGATTGAAAGGTTGGGCTAGTTTTTGGTGCTAATGTGAAAAATTCGTAGAAATTTTTCTGGTTGCGTTAGCTGTTTTGTTTTTTACGTTTCCCGGAGTTCCAACGGTCGGATCGTCCTGAATTTTGGACAGCGTCTTCCTTACTCATGTATCTAAATTCTGAACGGTGGAGATCGGATTTGGAGGTGCAGAAGGCCTGTTTATTGAGGTAGGGGCAGGATCTTTTGCACCACGGTGTGGATTAAGCTCCCCGTGGTGAGGCGACTTGGAGCGGGTATTTTTGGCCCAAAAGTATTTTTGGGTTAATTCTTAAACTAGGCCCATAGTTAATATGATATGTAAACGGTAGTGAATTAGCTAGGTTTTAAGGCTTGTAATATTGTATACAGAAAACTGAAACGTATCAATATATACAAGAAAAAGGCTCTTTCACTTGGCCAACAAAATTCCTTCTTCTTTGTGTGTTTACTTTGATTATTGTCTTGTTATAGCTTATAACTTGTGGTCGTAGTCTTCTCTTTGGGGTGTTATTCCGCTAAGTCAAGGGTTGTCCCTTGTTTGGGACCCTACAAACAGCAACAAATATTTGTGAGAAACCGAAATCCTTTGTAATTTGTTGCAAACTGCTGCTATTGACAAAGTTCGATTGTTGTTTTCTAACCTTAGTGAATGAAGATATTTGTTCAAGAATGAAAGAAATGCTGCTAGTTGACTTTTAGTCAGGCTTTTCTTAGGATAGCAGCCTTTGCAGCTCGATCTGTGGACTCGAATAGGGTAGCATTTGTTTAAGCAAACAATTAAGAAACACAACTGAGCTGAACAAATAAAAAGCTTCATCAGGTTGTGATTATGAACATGAGAGTTGTGGAATACCTCCTTTGCACTACTCGCAGTATCAGAATTCGAGAATTCCATCGGATAACAGGATTAAGTATATGCATAATGCATCAATACTTTAGCCCAGTGTTGGGCGGGAATCAAACTTAATCGGTAGATGTACGATTAATCGGCGATTAATACCGATTATTAATTCCAGTTCAGATAGGTACCTGATAGGTACCCGCTGTAAGCCTACAGCGGGCACCCGCTGTGAGCAACCCGCCATCCGCTATTGCGCATCCACCTGTAACAAATACTCATTAATTACACATGTGTCATTTCATATTATCTTTACTAAAAGCAATCCACTTGAACAAACAAATATCTTCACACAAATATATTTGCAAAATATCTTGTTACCTTGCTCACTAAGGCAGGGGACCATAAAGGCAACTAAGGGGACACAAAAGCATTCAAGCTATGACAAAAGCGGCTGTGCTAGAATCGAGGTATGTGGGAAAGGGACACTAATCACTGTTCCAATAGTGGCTCACTGTAGCTTTAACGGCATAACAACTGGGTCACCAAGTGGGTGAACAGTTATTAGAAGACCTAGCCTATAAATACCCCCATTCTACACACAAGGAGATATATACATTTTCAATAGCACAAAATTTACTACTCATTCTCTCCCTTTACACAGATACATTTTCACCCGTTTCGGTTATTATTATTTCGATTACTGATTCTCACACCGGAGGTGCTTGACGGCCACCACCCCCGGGCGAGCATTATTTTGCAGATACCCAAACTCAGGTGAAGTACCCCCGGAACAGTGATCAGAACAGTGATCGGAAGCCATTAATCGACCGTGAGGATTATCATTTGGCGCTAGAAGGAGGGGTTTTTCTTGAAGAAAAACCCACCACCTGCTCTACCTACACAGTAGCTATTCACACCCTCAAAACGCAAATCAAAAACACCTCAAAAACATTAAATGGAAATCGTAATACCACACCCAGATGAACAAGAGCACGAGGGAGATACAACTGGCATCCCGCCAGTCAACCCGCCAGAGAACCCGCCCAAAGACGACGGGCGAGAGCAAATCCTTAGTCTTAATCTCACAGGCTGTAACCAACAACAAATTGACTTAATCATGCAAATAGCCGCAACCCTTCCTCAGGCCGCACCAAAATCCTTGACAAAACAAGCAAAACCACCCGTCAACCCGCTTGACAATCGTGATGAGGCAAACAGCCAACCCCGCGAGACGAACTCTGCTTTCTCTCGCCTAGGCTCGTCTCAAAATACTAAGCACGACAGACACAACAAGAATCATCATCCCCCTGAAGTATGGGAACAAAACAGGAGGCATAGAGACCTCAGAAAAATAATCATTGACAAAAAAGCCGCCTACGACAAGGTAGTGGCTGAATACGAAGCACAAAAGAACCAACAGCAACCTCCTGTCCGCCCAAAGCAACCCGAAATAACGCAACCATCAAACGCAGAAATGTTACAGACCATATTGGAACTCAAGAATAAAATAGAAGGAAATAGTGAGCAAGATATGAGTGGAACACCATTCACACCAAGGCTTGAAGCCGAGCCACGACAAAAAGACATCAAACATCACAGCTTCAACTCTTTTGACGGGCTGGGAGACCCGGAGGAGCACCTTAGCTATTTCGACCAACTGGCTCTCCACTACGAGTATAATGACTTGACACGATGCCGATTCTTCGCCGCAACTCTCCGCGGCAACGCCCAAAGATGGTTTTGCAGAATATCCACCAGGTCCATAGATACTTGGTTGGAATTTAAGAAATTATTTCTCAACAAATTCAAAGCAAACCAACAACACGAAGTTCATACCGTATTTCTTGAAACCGTTGCCCAACGTAATGGTGAAACCTTACAAAACTACATTGACCGATTCAAGGAAGCCGTCAACAAAGTTGTCTGTGTCAATGAAACAGAGGCTTTGGTTCATTTAAGGAGAGGTCTCAACCCTTACGAGTGCGAGAAGTACGTATGCCGTCTCATGGAAATTAAACCCACCACTCTGGCCAAGGCGTATGACTTGGCATCTCAAGCCATCAACGAAATCGAGTCTCTCAACGTACTTAAACAATCTAGGGCACCACCCGCTCCCACACCATATTTCCAAAGAGAAAGGTACACGCCTTACCAAAGGCAAACACCCGCCTTGCATCAAGTACAAACCACTCACGGGCCGCTGCCCGCCCAAAGATCTCAACCATCAGCACCAATCAGGGACCGCCAAGGGCCCTTAAACCCGCAAAGATCAGATAGGCGCCCGGAGCCGAAATGGACCGAATTTACTCTCCCAAGAGCAACCATCTTACGAGAAATTAAAGGGAAACCTTTCTACTTTCCACCGGCCCCGATGCACTCTTCACCGGATGACAGGCCCAAAGACAAGCACTGCGATTATCACGAAACACATGGGCATTTTACAGATAACTGCCTTTCCCTCAAGTACTTTCTGGAAAAACAAGTCAAGGCAGACAACTTATCTCAATACTTGCCCAGGCAAATACTTGGCCCGTCCTCCTCTCAAGGACACAACAAAAACATAGTACATACCGTGTTTGGCGGACAGGTCTCACCACCTAGAGAGGAACAGACCGTCTATGCCATATCTGAGGGTCCGCCAAACGTCATTACTTTCACAGATGCAGACTATGAAGGCATCAATCCCAATCACACTGAGGCACTAGTCATATCTTTGGGCATTGCCCAGAATGAAGTCAAAAGGGTGCTGGTCGACAACGGGCCCTCTGTTGACATTTGTTTCCAACACACCTGGGACAGGCTGAAACTAAGCAACGAAAAGTTAGAAACATGTCCTGATGAAACTCCGCTTTACGGGTTCGGCCACAACGCCGTCCCGATAGCAGGCATTGCGCGGCTCCCTGTCTATTTTGGGGAATCTCCCAGACAAGTTTGCAGGATCATCAAATTCTATGTCATTAACACAGCCTCCTCCTACAACATGATCTTGGGGAGACCCACATTGAACTTGTTAAAAGCAGTTACTTCTACCCCTCATCTCAAAATCAAGTTCCCTACTTCAAATGGGATAGGGGAAATCAAAGGGGATTTTGAAACCTCTAAAAGGTGTTACGGCATTGCACTTACTTTGGGAAAATCCGAGCCCAGCAATGTCAACAGAGAAAAAGCCCAAAGCAGGAGACAAGCAAAAAGACAGAGGCACGATGCCCACCAACGTGCCAACAACAAAAAAAGAAAAGAGGTACAATTTATTGACGGGCATGATCCGTTGACAGAAGACCCGCCAAGAATTGATGCCAATCTAATGAAATGTCTCAAAAGAGAAGAGAACCCGCCAATAACCCCGGCGGTACAGACAGAGAAAATAGAAATTATACCCGGAGACACAAACAAGACTGTCAGTATATGTGCAGGTTTGGACTCTGTCTTTAAAAAGGGTCTCACTGACCTCTTGAGAAAGTACGCAGACGTCTTTGCATGGAGTCCAAAGGATATGCCAGGATTAGATGAGTCCGTGGCAATCCATAAGCTAAATGTGGATCCAGACAAAACACCAAAAATACAGAAACGCAGAAACTTTGCACCAGAGCGACAGCGGGCCATTGATAATGAAATTGACAAACTCTTGGACGCAGACTTGATTTGCGAAGTCACCTACCCCAAGTGGGTTGCAAATGTGGTATTGGTAAAGAAAGCTAATGGGAAGTGGAGGATATGCGTCGATTACACAAATTTGAACGCAGCATGCCCAAAGGACCCATATCCTCTCCCTTCGATAGACCAACTCATTGATGCCACAGCGGGTCATCTAATGCTAAGTTTCATGGACGCCTACTCAGGCTATAACCAAATCAAAATGACTCCAGAAGACAGAGAGAAAACGGCTTTCGTTACGCATAGGGGAGTATATTGTTACAAAGTGATGCCATTTGGATTGATCAATGCCGGTGCCACCTTCCAAAAAACCATGAATAGAATCTTTAGCGGACAGTTGGGCCGAAATATGGAAGTATATGTGGATGATCTCATAGTAAAATCTCTCCTAACGGCTTCCCACCTCCAGGACTTGGAAGAATGTTTTTCCACCCTCAGGAAACACAATATGAAACTCAACCCGGATAAGTGTGCATTCGCACTTGATGCTGGCAAATTCCTGGGTTTCTTGGTTTCTCACAGAGGTATTGAGGCCAATCCTGAGAAAATAAAGGCCATAATCGACATGCAACCGCCCAAAACCTTAAAAGAAATACAAAAACTAACAGGGAGGTTGGCCGCCCTCAGAAGATTCATAGCGAAATTGGCAGACAGATGCCTTCCATTCTTTGACACCTTGAAAGGGGCCACAAAAACCAACAAAATATCTTGGACAGCCGAATGTCAAAAAGCCTTTGAGGATCTCAAAACCTATCTCTCCTCTGCTCCGCTACTTGCGGTCGCAGCCCCCTCAGAGCCGTTATCACTCTACTTATCCGCAACAAACAAAGCCGTGGGGGCGGTACTTATCAAAGAAGAAAATGGTGAGCAAAAACCAGTCTACTATGTCAGCCAAGTGCTCAAAGACGCGGAAACCCGCTATCCCAACGTCCAAAAATTTGCTCTAGCTTTGGTCATGGCAAGCAGAAAATTGCGGCACTATTTCCAAGGAAGACAAATCAGAATCATTACAGATCAACCGCTAAGAAAAATACTTCACAAACCGGATTTATCAGGTAGATTGATTAACTGGGCGGTAGAACTTGGTCAATTCGATCTCAAATACATACCAAGAACCGCCATCAAGGCACAAGCGTTGGCTGATTTTATGGTTGAATGTTCATTCGCCACAAATGAAAAAGAGGCACCCGCAAAGACAAACACAGCCGCGGACAGCAATTGGCAGTTGTATGTAGATGGTTCCTCTACAAACACCCGTTGTGGGGCAGGGCTCATCTTGACTAGCCCTGACGGTTTTCAAGTCAAATAAGCCATACAGCTAAACTTCAAAGCCACAAACAATCAAGCGGAATATGAGGCACTTTTGGCCGGTTTGGCATTGGCAAAAAATTTACAGGCAAAAAAGATAACCATCTATAGTGACTCGCAGCTGGTTGTTCGACAAACAACAGGAGACTATTCAACAAAAGATAGCAATCTCAGCAAATATCAGGAAATAATTCAGGCAATGCTAACTCAGTTTGAAGAATACTCTCTTGAACAAATAGACAGAATGGATAACACAGTTGCGGACATGTTATCTAAATTAACACAAGGCGAGAAAGCGGAGGCGGACACGGTTTACTTTGAAGAGTTAACTGTCCCAAGTACAAACAAACTGGATATCATGGAAATAAGCCCGCCAAGGGATAGTTGGATGACCCCTTACATTTGTTACCTGGAAAATGGCAAACTACCGGAGGACAGACTCAAAGCAAAAATAGTCAAATCACAAGCAACGAAATACTTTCTTGAGGAGGGTATTTTATACAAGAGAAGTTTTGACTCCCCTATACTTAAATGTGTCGACGAAGAAGAAGCCCTATATTGCATAAGAGAGGTCCACGAAGGCATTTGTGGTGATCACATGGCGGGCAAAGCATTAGCACACAAAATACTCAGACAAGGCTATTATTGGCCGAAAATGCACAAAGAATGCAAAAACTTCACTAAAAGATGCCGCCAGTGTCAATTATTCAGCAATATGTCCAGAAAGTCACCAGCACTCCCAGCGGCCATATTATCCCCAATACCTTTTGCAATCTGGGGCATTGACATCATGGGACCATTCCCTAAAGCCAAAGGTGACTTGCAGTATGTTATGGTCGCCATTGATTACATGACAAAGTGGGCGGAAGCAAAAGCTCTTAAACACATTACACAAGATGACGCCATTCGTTTTGTTGAAGAGCAAGTCATCACAAGATTTGGAATCCCAGTGATACTCATATCTGACAACGGTACGCAGTTTGTAGGTTCCAAATTTACTAAATTCCTATCCGACCACGGAATCAAACATAAGAAAGCATCCGTTTGCCATCCTCAAAGCAACGGGCAGGTTGAGGTCACTAACCGCATCATCGTTCGAGGTCTTGAGAAAAGACTGACTACTTCAAAGAGAAAATGGCCTTATGAATTACCCAATGTTCTTTGGGCTTATCGCACATCACCCAGGACAAGTACCGGGGAATCTCCTTTCAAATTAGCTTTTGGCACAGAAGCACTGGCACCCGTCGAAATTGGTTCACCATCCTACCGTGCCCTCAACTTTGAAGAGGAGGCAAATACTCAAGGACTTAAAACAAATCTTGACCTTCTAGATGAAGCCAGAGAAACCGCTGTTGAGAAAATGACCGCTTACAAAGAAAAAACTAAAGAATTCTTCGGCAAAAAGACAAGAATCAAAGCCTATATAGAAGGCGATTTGGTTAACAGAGCAACTGAAGCATCCGACCCCAGACACACTGGCAAACTTATGCCAAAATGGGAAGGACCCTACAAAATCATAAAAGTACTCAGGCCGGGTTCTTACAAACTAGCCTATCTAAATGGCACTGAAGTCAACAACACTTGGCACGGCGACAAGCTGCGGAAATATTATCAATAGACGGTTAGACGGTCTCCTCTCTCTGTTTTCTTTGTAATAAAGGGAATTATATTTTCAATGGAATACTTTTACAAAGAAAGTGGTCTACTTTACCAAGTTACAAATTACAACCATTACAAAGTCCCTCTGCGGACAATTACACAAGTTACACATTGCAAATATTACACAGTCCCTCTGCGGACATTTACACAAGTTACAAATTACAACCATTACAAAGTCCCTCTGCGGACAATTACACAAGTTACACATGGCAAATATTACACAGTCCCTCTGCGGACATTTACACAAGTTACAAATTACAACCATTACAAAGTCCCTCTGCGGACAATTACACAAGTTACACATGGCAAATATTACACAGTCCCTCTGCGGACATTTACACAAATTACAAATTGCAACCATTACACAGTCCCTCTGCGGACATTTACACAAATTACAAATTGCAACCATTACACAGTCCCTCTGCGGACATTTACACAAGTTACAAATTACAACCATTACACAGTCCCTCTGCGGACATTTACACAAATTACAAATTGCAACCATTACACAGTCCCTCTGCGGACATTTACACAAGTTACAAATTACAACCATTACACAGTCCCTCTGCGGACATTTACACAAGTTACAAATTACAACCATTACACAGTCCCTCTGCGGACATTTACACAAGTTACAAATTACAACCATTACACAGTCCCTCTGCGGACATTTACACAAGTTACAAATTACAACCATTACACAGTCCCTCTGCGGACATTTACACAAGTTACAAATTACAACCATTACAAAGTCCCTCTGCGGACAATTACACAAGTTACACATGGCAAATATTACACAGTCCCTCTGCGGACATTTACACAAGTTACAAATTACAACCATTACACAGTCCCTCTGCGGACATTTACACAAGTTACAAATTACAACCATTACAAAGTCCCTCTGCGGACACTTACACAAGTTACACATGGCAAATATTACAAAGTCCCTCTGCGGACCATTACACAATTACAAATCCCAATTCTACACAATTCGTCTACGGACAGTTCCCGCAAACAATGTTTACAGACGTTACTAAGGGCGTCGACGGACAACTACCGACTTACAGTGAAAGATTTTGTAAAGATATCAACATCTTACAAGTTTTGCAAACAAAAGACGGAATCTTACAGAAGTTACAAAAATGGTTTGTTACAGCCAATTGACAAGAAAATATCAAGGCATAAGTACTCGATACTTCAAGGAAGAGTTAAGTCCCCTAAACGGGCATAAAGACAGCTATGAATTTCAGTTTACAACTCTTGACAAAAGAACAATAAAGCACCCTTGACGGGCACTTATTACGGCAAAAAACCCGCCAAGAGACGCGCAATACAAACAATCTACAACGGAATATTTACATAAATATGAAGGCAATACGACTCAGAGCGGAACAAAAACGGAAAACAACTGAAGGCAAAAGAGAAATAAATATTTTATTCATAAATTTTTATTACAAGCATGTGATTACAAGGATCATAGACTCCTACATCTAAGAATCCTTCATGCTTGGGGAGCTTTGCCTTTAGCGTCTGCGCCCTTCTTTGAGCTTTCACCCTGAGGAGGAGCGCGGAAACGGAAATCAATTATTTCCGTCGCCGGCTTATCTTTTGCTTCTTTAACAGCACGGGCAGCAGCGGCCTTCCGAGCAGCCTTACGGCATTCCTCGGCATTATAAGCATCGCCCTCCTCTTCCCAGATGTTTGCCCAAGCTCTCCAACTGGCTTCTGTATACTCTGACATAGCCAGTTCACGTCCCCATGGAAATGGGGTAAAGTCGTCATTCATATCAGAAATTGCAAGCTTCTTCGACATAGGGAACAAGAGGTTTTCAAAGAAAATTTGGAGAAGGAATGATCTACATATACAAGCAACCAACCTATTTATAGGGAGGTAAAAAGAAGAGAGAGGAGGATGAAATCATCTCCAGTCAAATAATTACAGTTCCCATGCAGACTGAAGTAAAAGCCCAGTCAAAATTCTTTTGACTCCAATGCAATATTAAATGCTGAAAACAAACTCCCACAGTCAAATTTTCAAAGTCAAGGTAACCATTTTCCCACACCTATTTACTACATACTTTGACACAAAAATACAAACACACATCCAGTTATGGTTCGCAACAAAAATACCGAATTCACAAACACAAAAATTATCAACACGAAATGTTTCACAATCGCACAGCGGACACACCCGCAGAGAGATTCCAAAACAGGTCCAACAAAAGTTCTTAGCTAGTTACAAAAAATAATCTACGCCCAACGGGACGCGCTCAAGGGACCCTCTATGCCCCTAAGCGGTTCAGTATCTTCCTCTTCGCTATCATACGCACTGGCTATGGCACTAAGGGGTTCTATCGCAACATCAGCTTCGTCCGCCGTCCCAGTACCAATAGCAATATCCACTTGCTCCTTTTCAGTCTCGACAGGTTCAATAACGCTGTCCGCTTCAGGATTAATCTCAGTATGCACGGCTGCTATTATCGGCATTGGATTTGCACCTTCTATCACTAAAGGGCTCTCAACGGGCTTATCGCTATCCCTGACAACCATCTCCATATCAGCGGTCTCTCCACCCAAACCAACAACGCCCATTTCAGCCTGGCACCCAACACTCTTCCTTTCAGTCTTCCCTAACCGGGCTTTCAGGGCTCTGGCTTTACGCTTTGATTTCTTCACTTTGGCCTTCAATCTTGCGATCTCGGTTCGTAATAGCCCAATCTCGGGCAGATTCTCAGCGGCCTCCTGCCGTTCTATAACAGCCTTGGCAGCCTCAGCCTTCACAATTTCCGCAAACTCGGCACTACTTCGAAACTTCAAAATAGCATTGGCCTCTGTTGGACGAGAATCAAGATGAGCCTCAGCCTCTTCAGCACGTTCTTTCTCAAATTTCAGTAAGGTGCTCAAATTCTTCACCTGCTCAGACAAGCTAGCATTGGCAGCCTTAAGTTCTATCTTATCTTCCGCTAAAAACCGCCGCAGATCAGCACTATACTCATAGCTGGCTTTAAGGTCATTTCTCTCAATCTCGATTTCATGTAAGGCCCTGGCAGCGTTATTCTTCAAGTATTTCTCAGCGGACAGCTCTTCCTCCAACCTTTTCATCCTCTCTTTCAAGGCAAGATTGCTACCACGGTACATATTCCCACGAGCCATCAACCCGGTGTACATACATTGATTCTGCAAACACACAAAAAACATCCAACTTACAAACGAATGGATTCATATCAATTCTACAAAAATGTCTAAAGAACAAACACAAAGGACTTACCCGTGTAGCATATTTTTGGGACAAACGGCACATTCACTCCCAACTCAATTCATTCATCCTCACAAGATCATCATCGGTCATAGAATCAACGGAGAAGGTGTTGGGCCCAGATTTGAAAAGAAATCCATACCCTGGATGGGATCCAAGTTCTAGGTCATTTACCTCGTCATCACTACTTGTGTAGAAAACGATCTCCTCTTCACCGTTATCACCTTCATCCTCAGAACCATCCTCGGACTCACTCTCAGAAGCATCTTCACTATCACCTTCACGATAATCTTCATCTTCATCGTCGCTATCACCATCAACGGTATCATTCTCAACAGGTTCCTCGATCACAACTTTCTCCGCAACAGCGGGCCCGACCACCTTAGTAGGCTCAATACGCCTTCGTTTAGAAGTACTGGCCTCAGCCACAATTTTCCTCTTCGAGCGACGTAAGTGTACATCAGGACTCTCAGTTGTGGTCACTTCGGTTGCTTTCAATACTGTCTCCTCCTCTCTAACAGCGGGCATTTTCTCGCCGGGTTCAATACTCACCCTTACTTGGCCTGAGCCAGAAACAACCGAGACTGGTTTCAGCACTAAAGCAGGAATCTTACTCTGATTACCGGCCTCTTCAACTGCCAACCGAACATCAGAACCCTCACCAATAGCCCTACTGGTATGCGACACACTTGCCCGCCTGGCAACAGCACCATCACTTTCACTCTCAGAATCAATAGCAAAATCTCTATCAACAAATTGCTCATCTTCCCGCCTCTCAGCGGACCTCTCCATTTCATCTTCAACATCATACCCATCACCTTGGGCATCTTGCAGGCTTGACTCCAAAGGAATATCCCTTCTCCGTGCAGATATATCACCCAGCAATTCCGAGAGAGAATCATCCTCAGAATATCTACCGTCTCCGGTTTCTTCTTGCTCAGATTCAGCATTACTAGCAGCCACCTCTTCCTCTGCAACAACGGGCTCCTCATGCTCGACTTGCTCCATGCGCCCTGCACCAGCACCTTGCCCTGAAAGGTCAAAGGCATCTATGATGTTTTCTGCCGCAAACATTCCGCGAACCCGCCTAGGCCTGGGCGGTTGAAGAAACATAAAATCATCATACATCTTAGCCTCTTGCTCTATAGACAAAGTGGGATGAGGCTCCAAATCCACTTTACGGGGATCCAACACTGCAAAGAAAACCACAACAAAACATCACATACAGAACATTACAAGAAACCAAAAGACCAAGACACAACAAGGACTTACAACAATGTCTTCTTAAATCAATCGGGTCAATCAAATTACCCTCGGTCCATACCTCACCCAATGCCTTTACCAGTTTTACTAAAAAGTCTATCTCAACCTGGCTAAGACGGTTACGGTCCGTCTTGTAGGCACACTCCACTTTCCTCACAAAATTCTTGTGCCAAGCCAACTCCCCGCCACCAACTACCAGAAATTCTTCCTGCCAACCCGCCATGCCTTTAGGAAACACAAATGGGCGAAACCCATCCAGAGCTTTTCCAATACGAGTTTTCGACTTTACAAACTGCAGCTCATAAAAGGGTTTTGCACGGCTGGCTTTAACATCAAATAAACAGAAAAAAGCCCTAAATGTTGGCTGCTTGTTCAGCGCCTCGCAACTAGCTATAAACCAGTTAATAGCCCTTATTGAATTGGGAGACATCTGAGCTAACGGACAGCGGAAATACAATCGAAAGAGATCCATCAAGAACTTATGAGGTGGAAACCTTAAACCCGCCCTGAAATGACTTACGGGAATGCAGACAGAATCATCATCAAAACGATGATATAATTTCTCACCGGGTGCCGACCGTCTCCAGAAATACCCATCTTCAATTCGCAACATCCTTTCAACATACTCACCCCAGTCATCGGCTCTAAATGTACTGTCCTGTTGCAAATGAGCAAATTCGGCAAATTCAGCATCCATATCCGCCTTCGAATAAGGGGTTGGCACCACATTGGTCGCCCGCCATAGACTCTCGCAACTTTCAAAGTACTGATAGCGGTTTCTCGGCAACACAGTTGTATAACCCAGCTGACCAATGTCCGCCCAACGCCCATACATGTTTACTAGGGGCCTTCTCTCACCAGTAGCGGGATCAACAAATTCATCACCCATCTGCAGACAAAAGCACAATTTTTCGGGTATTACAGCTACCAACAAAGATGGCCGTCACAGATGTCTGGTACACACATATTTTTTCTACAATTTTCCATTCTAATCGAAACAAACATTTCATATTCTATTCCCTCCAGAAACAACAACCCTAGAATCAAAAACCCATATACACAACACTTATGAATATATGCACATTTATATACAAAATACAAACACCTCATGAACAATACGAAATCATACACCTATTTTTACACAATTCAGGAAACGGATTGAAACCACCAATACACCAATAACAAATACACAACCAACAATCACATATTACAAACCTTTACAGATTATACAATCATCTCACACTTACAAATATTCGAGACATGCAAACCAAGGATATAGACACAAAACCAAACATATATGAAGAGACAAATTGCATGATGAAAAGAAACAGAAATCACAAAAGAAAAATACAAAGAAAGCATACCTCAAATCAGGAGTTTATATATGGCTTCAATGGCAGAAATACTTGACAAATCCATTACAAGGAGAGCAACGTACTCGAAGAAGACAAAGAAAATGGAGAGAAAATAGCAAAGAAAGACAGTAAAAAACCTTAACAATTGATACACAAACCCATCTTTTATACGCGTGTGGCGCGTGTAATAAGGGTGTAAAAGTTGCAAAAATTTCGTGGATGGATAGGATTGGGCCACGTCACTCTTACAGCCGGTAGTAACTGCCTCGTTTCCAGCAAAAACTGTCCACTATGCATTAACTTCCCGCTCACTCATGACACATTACATCACAAAGGTACATTCTCTTTCCTCCCAAAGGTCATTTCTCATTAATACGAACTACAACTTATCATTTCACTTATTATTAACATTTAATATTATTCCCTCATTTATTTCAAATTTCTCATTTATTACCAATTATTACATTTATTCACAAGCATTACAAAAACGTTTCAAATAACACACCCGTCAAGCACATTAAACCGTTGTCAAAAAATCACAAATTTTTACAAATTTTTTCTAACTCCTAAGTGTTGTCCGCCAACACTTGGGGGGCATATTTTTACAAATTTTTTCTAACTCCTAAGTGTTGTCCGCCAACACTTGGGGGGCATATTTTCACAAATTTTTTCTAACTCCTAAGTGTTGTCCGCCAACACTTGGGGGCCATATTTTCACAAATTTTTTCTAACTCCTAAGTGTTGACCGCCAACACTTGGGGGGCACACAAGGTATCATTTTCAAAAATTTTCTCAAAACAAACGGTATCTTTACCTTCTCCTCCTCCTGTCCGCTAAACCGCACAGAAGGAGTGGGGGGCAATGATAGGTACCCGCTGTAAGCCTACAGCGGGCACCCGCTGTGAGCAACCCGCCATCCGCTATTGCGCATCCACCTGTAACAAATACTCATTAATTACACATGTGTCATTTCATATTATCTTTACTAAAAGCAATCCACTTGAACAAACAAATATCTTCACACAAATATATTTGCAAAATATCTTGTTACCTTGCTCACTAAGGCAGGGGACCATAAAGGCAACTAAGGGGACACAAAAGCATTCAAGCTATGACAAAAGCGGCTGTGCTAGAATCGAGGTATGTGGGAAAGGGACACTAATCACTGTTCCAATAGTGGCTCACTGTAGCTTTAACGGCATAACAAGTGGGTCACCAAGTGGGTGAACAGTTATTAGAAGACCTAGCCTATAAATACCCCCATTCTACACACAAGGTGATATATACATTTTCAATAGCACAAAATTTACTACTCATTCTCTCCCTTTACACAGATACATTTTCACCCGTTTCGGTTATTATTATTTCGATTACTGATTCTCACACCGGAGGTGCTTGACGGCCACCACCCCCGGGCGAGCATTATTTTGCAGATACCCAAACTCAGGTGAAGTACCCCCGAAACAGTGATCGGAACAGTGATCGGAAGCCATTAATCGACCGTGAGGATTATCAGTACCGAACAGGGGATTAATCGCCCTTTTTAGAACATTGCTTTAGCCAATGCAGGGGAAGCAACCATAAAAGAACACACACATTTGTGGATTATTGAGTCACTTTTCTTGCGGGTGAAATGGCATTTTCGTCCCTCAACTGGAGCTCAACTTGCAATCAGGTCATCGAACTCAAAAAGCTTTCAAACGGGTCATTAAACCTTTAAAAACTTTCAAACGGGTCACTAAAAACTTTCAAACGGGTCACTAAACCATTTCAATACAGGTCACTGCAGGTCTTGGTTACTCTCTCTCTCGGTTACTCTATCTCTCCATACACTCTCTCTGTCTCTCCATGTACTCCCTCATCTCCACACTATAACCCTCCTATCATTCATATTATCACGTAGTTTTCAATTCTTTACTCTTCTTTCATTCTCAAGTTGTCTTTTCTAACTAGAATTATAATTGTAGAGGAGAATTTCTACTTCCGGAATCAAGGAGTTAATGGGTTATTGAAATCTTGATTTGCATGTTGAGTTATGGGTTTGTTTTGTGTTACAAGAAGGCTGGGGGTTTCGGTTGTAGCACCAACCTCGTGCTTGAGGGGCTGTTGAATCGAAACCGACTATGGGCAATGATCGAAAGTGAGCCATGGTCTTGGTTGAATGGCTTTGGTTTGGTTTGGTGTTATTAAAGTAGAGATATTGATTTTTATACTTTACTTAAGTTGCATGTATGAGTTTTACATGTGAAGTTTTATTGAGTTATGTATATGATTATATGGGTAAGATAACTGCTACTTGAGAGTTGGTTGGATGTGGATATGAGCTTGTTATTAAGGGGTTGTTTTGTTTAATTGTTATAAGTTGATTAGTTTGAATGTGTTATGATTTAAATTAAGTGTTGTTAATGATTAATGGTTGATTCATGAGTATAATTGGGGCAGAGATTGATCAAGAATGGGGAGGGACTGTTGCAGGGGGAAATGAGTGTATATTATTGAGTTCGATGACCTGATTGCAAGTTGAGCTCCAGTTCAGTGACGAATATGCCATTTCACCCTAAAGCAATAGGTCACTCAACTGGATATGAAAGTTTTTAATGGTTTAGTGACCCGTTTGAAAGCTTTTTGAGTTCGATGACCTGATTACAAGTTGAGCTCCAGTTGAGGGACGAAAATGCCATTTCACCCCTTTTCTTGTCAACCATACTTGGTATCTGCATGAACAATGTAAGCTTAACTTGATCCAACTTAAACTAAATCTTGTCCAACTTCAGAGCAAGAATTTTAAATAACCATTTTTTTAAAGCTAAGCTAAATAACGAAAATTTTCATGTTTCATTCACTATAGCAATTTATCTATGGTGGATGGTCAATTGCAAACGTTTGCAAAATACTGTTACCGAGCATACAGTTTCTCAGACGGTTGGGGTTTAAAAAAAAATTCCACCGTACCGCGGAAAGTTTCCGCGGTACGAGCCCTGTATCGCAGAAAATGCCCCCCTGTTTTCACATAAAAAACAGTACTATACACGTACCGCGGAAAGTTTCCGCGGTACGTCTTTCACAACATACGGTCAGCAACCGTTTGCACTGGACCGGGACCCTTTATCTATTTGCAGTTAAAGAAAGCAGAAATGTGAAAGTAATGTGTATATATGTTGGACTTGGAAACCTTGATGCCCGATGGTTAATTACAGGTTGGCGATGAACTTTCTAGTTTTATACGGCCAGGACTCGAGAGATTTGTAAAGCTCAAATGAAAAATTTTGGGCCAACTGTAACGGGCCCAAGGACTAATGGAATGGATGTTCTAGGCTCGCCTATTGTGTTTTTTTACTGGCCAGAAACTTACTGGGAGTGACTGGTGTAATGATTGAATTTTGAGACAACACACACGCTCGGTATATGTAATTTTAATTCTATCAAAGGATATTAGGTCTATCCAGTGTTGCATATTTCGAAAATCGGAATTATACGGTGTTAGATTAGGGGACTTACACAATTCGAGATTCACAATCACCAATACAGAGCGCGCACACACCAATCAATAATTGACAAGATCAACCAAAGCGCGGTCAAACACTATTCAAGTATTACTTCTACTTCTATCAACAATAAGTAAAAGCAAAACAAGAACACACACAATATTTGGCGTGGAAACACCCACGCCCCAAACTTGTATTATTAATCTTAACAATAATCAACAATACATCAAAACAATAACACCTTAACGGTGTCCCAACCCCTTGATACTTGAGCCAACAATGCTCAAGCATCTCCCAAACAATACTTAAGACTACATCTCTTAAGCTTTCACATTATCAAACAAATACAATATGACTATGTAAATATAGCCATCCAAAACTTAGCCACCAAGACTTACTATACTTGTTCTACAAGTCTTACCATACTTGTTACAAGCCTTCCAATTCTTGGCACCCAATTTCCCAACTTAGTGATCAAGACATACCATATATAATAATTGTCTACACATACAATTATTATCTTACCCATATATATCTTGGACCACCCAAATCCATAGCATCTTATTGGGTTGAAACCCAACAATCCTCCCCTTCAACCCAATACCCACATCGGATTGAACGGTAACCCATCAAGCCATCGACGTCCATTCGCCAACGCCTCCCCTCGAACAAGAACCTCCTCTTGTTCTTCCAATCATTGAGTGTCGCTAAAACCCATATAGTGACCCTCCAAACCAAACCATCGTTCTTCACCATAACGATGTATCCATCTACAAAATCACGTGCATCAACCACCACGAGTGCTCTTCCACATGTTGAGTCACCCGATCCTTGCTTTCACAATCCTTCGGTCTCCTGAAGAAAATCACTAGTATCATCCAAATAGTTCACCTGGTTGATCAAACCATTGAAGCAATTGCGATGACCTCTTCCATCTTCTTCCATCTCGAGTCCGAACACAAGATTGATCCACGGTGCAAGCCAACCGCCAAACCGCACGTAACTTTGTCTCTACCCGCTTTAGCAGCAATCTCCTTGTCAGCAAATCCTTCTCGAACTTTCCCTCAACCTCTTCAATCACAAACCTAAACCTTGGCTCTTGATACCACTCGTTAGGTTAGGGGACTTACACAATTCGAGATTCACAATCACCAATACAGAGCGCGCACACACCAATCAATAATTGACAAGATCAACCAAAGCGCGGTCAAACACTATTCAAGTATTACTTCTACTTCTATCAACAATAAGTAAAAGCAAAACAAGAACACACACAATATTTGGCGTGGAAACACCCACGCCCCAAACTTGTATTATTAATCTTAACAATAATCAACAATACATCAAAACAATAACACCTTAACGGTGTCCCAACCCCTTGATACTTGAGCCAACAATGCTCAAGCATCTCCCAAACAATACTTAAGACTACATCTCTTAAGCTTTCACATTATCAAACAAATACAATATGACTATGTAAATATAGCCATCCAAAACTTAGCCACCAAGACTTACTATACTTGTTCTACAAGTCTTACCATACTTGTTACAAGCCTTCCAATTCTTGGCACCCAATTTCCCAACTTAGTGATCAAGACATACCATATATAATAATTGTCTACACATACAATTATTATCTTACCCATATATATCTTGGACCACCCAAATCCATAGCATCTTATTGGGTTGAAACCCAACATACGGTTGAGGTACCGATTTACGATTTATCGGGTGATTTGGTTGAAAAATCGGTAATTTATCGGTGATTTTTGCAAAATCGCCCGAATCGGTTCCAAAATTTTGACCGATTTTTGATCGATTTATCAGCGATTTTTCAGAAATCGACCGATTTCTATAACAATGGGTATATCTGACCCGTAGAATGGAGTTGTCTTGCCTCGTGTACTATTTTTGGCTAAGCAGGGAGGATCTAGTAAGGGGCACGGAGTAACATGTATTTTTCATAGAATAAAATTTTACGTCTATTTAAAAGTTTTCCGTTAAAAATTCAAAAGTACAAAGGTGTCTTCTCAAAATTTATTTGGGCCCCCCTAAAGAAAATTTTCTGCAGTTGCCCCTGGTGACATCTGAAGCATGCTTCGTTGAGGTGTTAATTTTATAGAATTTGTGAACGACGTGCTAGGAGATATATTTTTCCAGGTCACGGTTTTAATGGCGTAAATGATTAAGTCTGAAGACAATGCAGAAAGGCTTTGAGCGCAACATATTTTGGATTGAAACAGGTGCTAATTACCGATATTAATCATAACCAAAGGCTCAAAGATCCCTTGACCAGTAATGTTGGCCTAATTACAGAGCTCAACAACAATATTCGAAGTGCAATCAATTCAAACGCTGAACTAAAACTTTAAATTTATTATGCTGAATCGTTCCATGTCTCAGCTGTAAATAAGTCAGCGGGACAGGAACACTTGAGTAACACAAAAGGTACCAAGAAGAGAGTTCATAGAAATTTTCCATTCTCAGTCTCAGTGTTGAAGATGTTTATAATCAAACGCCTCAGTAACGAGGTGAATAATTTGAACATCACGAAAAGAACTACTGCAAACACTTAAAACCAAATAATTATCAACTGCCAGAACAACAAATTTGCTCAATATGTTGAATGAACTACTGATTCTTGGATTTTCAGTCATTACATTTGTTCCTCAATAAATATTTCTGAATTTGTGATAGCAGTCCCAAAGAATATATATTTACAAAATAAACACAAGCAAGTTCTATGTCTTTCTTATTGTTGTATGTAGAGGCTATTCCTCTGCTTTCTCTACCAATTTTGTGAAGCAGTCCTTCCAGTTCATAACCTTCTCTTCACCATTAACCACCTGGTGGCAGACAGTCGAAAAAATGGCTAAATTAATATTCTGCATTACATAAGAGCCCTGTGTTTGAATGTTGAGATTTTGAAAGGAAGTTACATATCATGGTGAATTGTTAACCGCTTGCTTGATACACTACACATCAGATAGCAAAATAAATACTGATTTCCTCTTTGTAAGATGCATGATATTCATTTTTAGTTCACTGGTTCACTTGACTATATATATAGGTAGGACAAAAAAGGATATTGGAAACATGCAGAACATTGATTTACTGTAGAGCAAATTCAGAAGAATATATACCTAAGCATGATATTGACACAAATCTACTGTTTCTGGTTTTATTTCTATCTCTATGAATGGCAAAATATACAAAGGATAGAGCATGCCATATTGAATAGCGCACACGCATAGAACAGAACATGCTCTATAATAAAATTTTACAAGACAATTATGTTAATAGAAAACTTATAAATAGATACAAGATATCTATTATTTTAATTAACCTCAAAAGTCAGTCCTTGTTTTGGTACAGTGTCAAGAGCTTCCACACATATGAATGCAGCATCCTCCTTGCTTAAAGTTCCTTGTGCCGCACTACCCTGACATACAAATGTCAAATGTCAAACCATAAAATGCATATGCACACATTTCAGTTTGAAGCTCGTGTGTTCATGACTTCATGATATACAACTATCCAATTATCTCAGGACCTGGGAAATAAAGAACGCAGGGGAAAACAAATATTAGAATTTTCAATCTTGTAAATTGCTGACAATCTCTCTCTACATATAAATATTTAGAAATGATTATATGTTCTGCTGTACGCATTTTGCATAAACAATAAAATCAAAGTTCTAGTGAACTATAAGTGAGGGGGTTCCCCTACAACCACCGATGGACTACATGTCTACATTAGACCAACAGGCATGTGCCCCCGATAAAATTTGAATTGTGTTTGTAAATTTTATAAATTATTGCTAAATGTTTTGTTCATGTACTCAATCTTTTTTTTTTTTTTGCACAAGAAAAAATTAAAATGTAATACATGCATATAAGCAAGTTATATACATTTATATACTAAGTTAAAGCTAAGTTAATACTTTATTAAATGATTTAAATCCACCATTAATACCAAATCTATTTCATTTAAATACTTATACAGGAAATAGAGGATTTTTGTGAATATTCAAGGATTCCACTGTAATGAAAGGTTTTGCACTAGTAGACACATGTGATGAATATACCTCTTTAAAGCTGAAACCTTGCTTCCCGCCAGGGGTATTTGTAAGCGACCCAGTTCTGATAATAGTGTAAGGAATTCCTGAATTTCTTATCACAGATTCATCTTGTTCTGCCAGTTTTTTGGCATTGCCATTCATGATGGCTTGTAAACCACTGCTACCTTCATAAGCAGACAACTAAAATCTTATCAAACACATAACAAACAGAATTCATTAACAACAAAAATGAGCCTGCACATGCAAGAAAATGGAAGGATTACCTGAGATAAGAGGATAACATGCTGAACCCCCTTCAAACTCTCAACAGAGGATATGAAACCTTCCTAAAATACAGCATTGTTGCCAAAATTTGTGACAATTAGGTTTATATAGATAACAGTGATACACAAGAAACCAATATGCATAATTAGAAATGTTTCAGTGACTTCATACACCTGATTACGAGATTGACAAGTAATATTTATCAATAAACTAAAGTTAAAGAATGACCTAAGATGCATACATTAGGGCATATTATTGCACGAACACCTCTTAGAGCCTTCTTTAGAAAGCGTTCGTCATTAGCATCTCCAGCCATTGACTTCAAAATCACAATCAAAATCGATCATCAGTGATACAACATGACATGATATCACCGATCATGTAATTAATATGTCATCCACCAACCTCAACGTAAGTACCAAATGACTCAATTGCCGCACGCTTGTCCTTCACCAGTGCTTTAACTCGACTTCTTTTGATGATCAATGATAATATTACCATCTACAAATTTTGGAGATTTACGGCTAAAAAATGATTTGCCATAAAGTAGAATTACTTGCAAAGAAAGACCATAACTGGGAACAAAGAGATTAGGCATTAATTTTGTCATTACTATAGTATATACTCTGTTTTTTGTTTACTCCTCATTTATGCCATCTAAAAGCTATCATATCAACAAAAGAAGAAACGACATACATATTAATTTTCGGGTACATAATAACAATGTATATTCACAAACAGAAATAACTGTGCACATAATTAAATTGATGAATTCAAAACACACCTGACCAATCTCATTATCTCCGTCTGTCACCAGGACCGCATCCCGAACTTCACCTTCTTCTGCATGTCAACGAGCATAGGCAAATGATTATGAGATCACTCCAATCAGTATATATATACATCTTTGAGTTATTAAACAAGAAAAGGTGAAAAACCTGGAGCGCCATCCTCATCTTCCAAATTGGATGCATCCTTTGGAAGGATATCAGGTGCCCCGTACCATTTTCTCAATTTAGGCCCTCCTACATTCATTAAAAAGTAAAGCTTATGGTTTCAAAAACATAACTTCGCCAGGATAGATTTCAATAAGATTGCCTCAAATTCTGAACTTAAGTGGTTATGTCTATGTCCCATCAGTAAAGATAGCTGCAATGCTACAGTTGGGGGGGGGGGGGGGGTTTAAATTTATACATTTTTCGGTCATTACATTTAGAATTCTCAATGTAGATTGTAGAGTAGCCAAAAGTTATCAGCTTGAGTATAATTAGTACTTATTGTTGTCTTCACAATTACAAGTTTTTAATAATGTTGTATGTGTTTTTATAAGATTGATCAAGAATATGTAGGTAGGTCTATTCATTAGTCTAAAAAAAGACTCTAACTTTACAGCATCATGATTAGCCAGTGTGATCATGTCAGCATATTAATCTAAGACGCTTTCTCTTGACTGTTTATACGATAAATAATCCCAATATAAGTAGGCTCTAGTCTACGCAAACATTACCTCTACTAACAAAAACAAGAGAACTTTGAACAAACAATTTTGAGAACAGAAATCTCAGAGCTTGCAAGATTGTAGCTAGACCCAGATAATCAAATCAGGAGAAAATGAAGTACCTTCAATGTAATCAAGAATTTGATCCATAAAGCTAAGCTTATTACTATTTTTCTTGGAAGCAAAGCATGTAAAAACAGGGTAATGGGCACAAGAGACAGAACATGTTATGTTTCTTGAAGATGTTGATAATGTAATGCCACCAAAAGCTGAAGGAACACAAGTAGCAGCAGCCATTCAATTCAATCTTCACACACTTCACTTCTTATCACACATTATTTCATTGTAATAAAAAACTAACTTCATTTAGCTTGCAGGGGTATTTTTGTCCTGCTTTATTATTTGAGTTCTTTGACATCGTTTTGTGGGGGGTACTTTTGTCCATTTAAAAAATTACACTTTGTTTGTGTTGTGGAGAAAGTGAGAAACCAACCATATGGACTCCAAACCATGTTATTAAATCCAGTTTATTTAAATTTTGGAATCCACACTCAGTTTGATAACGATTGCTGTAACACTGAGCCAAGAAAAAGAAAGCCAGAGAGCTTCAAACAAAAGCTATAAATAAATCCCACAAATTTGCATCTTCTTTTTGAAATTTTCTTGAAAATATCGTTCAAAATCATCATTTTTGATGAGGGTAAGGTGGATTTTAATGAATTTGTATTTTTTTTCTTGTTTTTTTGTTTAATTCATTCAATCTTTACTAATCTTGCATACTTTTGTTTGACACAGTTATTGAGGATCACAGGGAGTAATTAACATCATCTAGTTTGGTTATTATTCTATGGTGAGATCAATTTTTAACTGTTTACCTATGTATTTCATTTCAATCATAATATGTATGTGTGTGTGTGTGTATGTGTGTGTATTTCTATTGAAAAAGGCATAATTAAGGTAATTAAGGTGTATCTGTAAAAGGGTATGATTTTGTGATGATGAAATGAATGTAAAGACATTGAATTTTAAATAAAGTTAGGATCTTGGGTTTAATTTTGACATTGTAAAATTAAGGGTTTTGATCAGTGGTACAATGTAAAGTTAAGGTTTTTTTTTGCATTTACAGTTGGTTTATCTGAGTTGCGACTTGCTAGTGGTGGATTTCCATGGAAACAGTGGTTGAGGTAGAGGTAAATGCTGAATCTAAGTCAGAGGTCTCGAAAACTAGTTCTGCCGAGAAGTCACTGAAGTTGATTGCTGATCCTGTTGTTTACCAGCTCGTTCGGGTACTCTTTACAAATTTTATGCGTGTACCAATGTACAATTAGTACTTTCAGAGCAAAACGGGATCTGTATAAAAGGTGTCTTTAGACTTTAGGTATGCATGTATAGAAGATAACGAGATTCGTTCTCAGACAAAGAAAAAAGATCATAAACTTCTAACTTTTGTAGAATGGGATAATATATATAAATATATGTGATCAATAGGAGACTGCTTGTTTAAGCGATCACAGGTTTCCTCTTTTTGCATTTCATTGTTAGATTTCTCCTAGGTAATTATTTTGAAATAATGCATCATTGATCTATTATTCATATTTAACTCATAACAGGAAACTGAAAGTTTCGCAAATGGGTGTAGCTAATAAAACCATTGAGGTTATAAGTAAAAGCCTACAGTGGCAAACCTGTTTTAGATATGCAATAGTAAGTCATCTGTTATATTGGAAAGGACTTTATTTACTCTGGAATATGGATGGATATAAGGCTGATCTTACTATCATGTCTTATCTTAGTTAAACGAGTTGTCTATGATGCATAAAAAGGGCTAAACTGGTAATTACTTCAAATATATACTTGAACGGGTTTGTACACCAAACCAGTGAAATATTCATGTGGGAATTGATGAACATATAGAGGCACACATTAAGGGCATGCTTAGATTTTAAAGGATGATGTCAGGGTTGATTATCAATAACTTAGGAATTAGAAGTTCTGATTTTGTGTCCATAATGTAGGTTGAAGGTGATGGGAGATTGGTGCCTGCTACAGATGAAGAAGTATTTGAGGTTGAAGATTTGCTTGACGATGGGAAGAGTACGCGGATTCTCGCTGACACTGGGAGGGATGTAGAATGTACTTCAAACAGTAAAATATCTTCAGGTACAGCTCACCTGAAAGGAATGTTGAATACCACCATTCCTTTTTGTCTGTGTTTCATAGTCTTGCCTTGCTGGTTCCCAGGACACTGGATAGTTTAGAACACAATCAATAACTTAAGACAGCCCAGTAAACTAACAATCTGGTTTGTGGATGGTGACTGATATGCTCTTTGTATCATTTCCCATATACTAGAAGCTTAGTGAAAGTCCAATGCAATGCTATCCTTGGTTCTATTGCTATATTATAGTACTAAGTGCTAAAAAATTCATCTCCAAAGGGGTGCTATAGTTGGATGCAAATATGCATAAATGCATTCTTGGTTGTAAATATAAAACCAAGGATGCATTTATGCATCCATGCCACATCATCATTTAACCATTTATGAGTTAGATGTTGGTGTACTTTAAATGGAAGTTAGGAGAGTGAGACAAAAAATTTGTTAAATTTGGAACTATTTGGATGTAAAATGCAACTAGGATTGGAGTTGAAATTCTATTTTAGCACCAAAAACACTTTTTGATGCTAAATTATAGCAATAGCTATAGCTATTTTACATCTAGCATTGGGCTCGCTCTTATAATAGGATCCACTGCACATGTGGTTCAGCGTATAGTCAGATATTCTTTCTTTGATGTACTCTAGTCCTTTGCTCGACGTCTGTGCTTTCTCTAATTTAGAATTACTTCCAGGTATATTGCAATCTGAGAATCTAGAACCTTGCTCAGATAAGTCAGGAGAAGTACTTGACTTGGAAAGTAATTCGATGAAGTCAAATACCCAAATACAGGTATATTTTGCTTTAAGCCTACACTTTCTACATAATTTCCTTATGTATTAGTCAGACCTAAAAACATTATTTATTATGAGTATTCTTCCTTTGTTTCAGCTATCGCTGCTCTGATTGTCAGTCTATGTATATAATTTTATTATTGCTATAAATATTAGCTGTATATTTAGAGCCGTAGATCAATTCTATACTCCTTTTCCTTTACTTGTATTTTCATTTTTAGAATTGGTTTTAATCTTCACCTTTAGCAGGTAAGTTTTAAGAATCTTATAATATATAGATATCCCAGAAAAGGTTAAGTAGGTAATTATTTTGCTTGCAATCTTCTTTATAGGAAGTAGTTGCTTCATTGGCACCAAGTACAACTGACACTCATCCGTCTGAAAGTGGGGAATGCTCAAATCCTCAGGTTGGGGTGACAGGAAGTGAATCATTAAATTCAAGTGCCTGTAATATTTCAAAGCCCAATTTCTCTAAGTTGAAGGGGGAAATATGCTTGAACAAACTTTCTGTTCGGGAACTTCATGAAATTTTCAGAGCAATATTTGGACGAGTGACTACTAACAAGGACAAACAGTGGCTTAAAAGGAGGATTTCTATGGGGCTAACTAATTCTTGTGATGTTTCAACTACAACTTTCGTAATAGAAGACCATAAAGTGGTAAAGAAAGGGAAAGAAGAGAACGGTAGGATTGCCGAGGTTAAACATTCCAAGGATCCTATCAAAGGAGCAATGGATAAGATTTGTAAAGGTTCATCATCTGTCGCAAAAAAGGAAGTGGAGAGTCATCTAAGCTGTTCTGGAAAGAGAGGTTCATCATCTGTCGCAAAAAAGGAAGTGGAGAGTCATCTAAGCTGTTCTGGAAAGAGGATGCGAAATGCTAATGTGGTGTATGATCATGATAAAGAAGATGTTCTCACAGAATCGAGAGCAGACAAAAGGGTTCGGAAACCTACAAAAAGATATATTGAAGAAGTTTCAGAAGAAGAATCTAGAGAAACTAGCGGAAAAGTAACCTCTAAAGTTACAGGGTCAGGACATTGCCAATCATCTTCTATACCCAGTGTCCAGCCTATTCAAAATATGAGGTCGGATGGGAGACCATTTGTCATGAGGCAGGATTCTCTTGGAGGTTCTGGAATTCAAATTCCATATGTCTCTCGGGTTCGAAGATGTCGTCCAAGAGAAAATTATATGACTTTTATGGTAATGTGAAACAAAGTCTATATACAGATATGAACCGCATGGATTTACTAATTTAAGTTCATGTATTTTAAGTTATTTGTGGTGATTAGTAACAACTGTCATTATAAATCATACCATGTATTAAATAGGATGACTTCTTGCTCTTTGATTTAAACATTTATCCTTTAGTCAGTTGGATTCCAAATAATTCAAGTGGTTCTCTGTAAGTCATTGTCTAAAAGACAAGCCGAGTAAACCTGAAAATTTTAGGTCTCCTTTACACTTCAAGTATGACTTGTACTAGTATATGCCTGTCTACTCCACATTTTGGTCTGTGCCTCGCCCTGGGCACAATGTAGCTCTAGTTTTCTTTGAGCAATTCATGTGAATCTATTAATTTAGATATGCTTGATGTATGTCATATCAGTAATTCTCTATTTTTACTGATATGAACGTAATAAAACTCAAAACATATGATCCCCTTGACTAAAGTTGCATATGATATGTTTGCGGATGACCTGATGTACCTTTTACGGATCATGAAAATCTGAACTTCAAGGCAAAGTCTTTATGTTACTATACATACATGCTGTGAGAGGCTTATTGATGAAAACTGCATCTGTTCATCTGGCCTTTACTTTTTAACATTTAGTTGTGCAATTGGTGCCTACATCTTTGATACGGAAGTTGATCACGTTCTTATCTAATATGTAGAAACTTCAACCAAGTGAAGTGAGCATGCCTTCAAAAGTGGTTAAAAAGGCATTAGAAATGTGTGATTCTCGACCAGATAGTGAAGAAGGGAACAATATCGTTAAAGCAGGATCATCCCCTGAACGGGTTCAACAACCTGTAAGTCTTTGATATGCCCCACAGCAATTTGATTGGTTTCTTTCTTTAATTTACATGTCCTATTTTCATTTTCTGGAATCCTTAAGCGTTTATAGGTCTCAACCTTGTGTTACTCAGTTTTAAATTATCTTCTATTTTGCTGGTACTCATACTGCTTTCTTTCATGTTGTCAATCTTGTGCCTTTTATGTGAGATTTGATATCATATATATATAGGGGGAGATTTCATATGTTGCTTATCAATGTAATCATGTATAGAGGAATTCTGTTTGGATGGTAATGAGTTGATGGGTTTTTATCACGTCTTTTTCTCATCTCAGTGGAAATTTACTCTTCCTGTGACTTTCCACTTGCAAACGATTTTAATGTATAAAGAAGGGAGAAAGACAGGGAATAGGATTTTTGCACTTACAGCTGTATCGGCTCTCAAGAAAGTAAGTTTAACTTGATTAAAGAAAAAGAAAAAAGACCTTATGTTTTAGGCTCTCAAAAGGAACTAATATTCTCTAAATATATTTGTATTTTGGCTGAGGTTATCTAACTAGAAATGTCCTCTTATAAACTGTTTACATATGTAGGAGAGACCTTTTTTTTTTTAATGCAAATGAAAGTTAGTGTTTTCACTTGCATAACTACCCATTCAGATATATCTGTTTCTTTAGGAGAACTACTATGATGCATTAGTTGACTTGAATATGTAGATTCATGCACTCTGAAGCTAGCCAGAATCTTCAACATTGTTTCTTAGGTTATATTTTGACATTACCAACAGCTATATGAATTTATATGGATAAGAAAGAAACTACAGTAGCCTGGTATAATAGCAATGTAAAGAATTGCTAAAATCTTAGTTACAATTAGTTCAGTTCAGCTGCTTTACTCGTTGTTGGCTTGTTTATTGGGCTTCACAGTTATGTCTTTCATGTTGTATGGTGTATTGTTTGTTTGTTTCATTATAATGTTATTGCAAGTTGGTAACTGTTATCTTCCGTTACTAATATATGAACAATTTTTTTTCTGTATAGCGTATAAATAAACCAGAGAAAGCTGAGGAGAACTCAGAAAGGATAACTGAGTTTGCTAAGGATGATTTGCAGCTGCAACTCACAGATCCATCTAGTTATTATTCCGATGATGGTATAGCAACTGTACCTACAGCGACTGGCAGAATGCGGAGGAAACATCACCGGATATGGACATTGAATGAGGTTGTTAAGCTGGTTGAAGGTGTAGCAAGATATGGTGTTGGTAGATGGTCAGAGATCAAACGGGTTTTTTTTGCTTCACATTCACACCGAACCTCAGTAGATCTGAAGGTATATATATATATATATCTCAGTGTAATGGGCATGCACTCTAAAAGAATTTTAATACTATGTTTTTATTGAATCGAAGGAATGGTTTGCCGTTGGGTTGTAAACTAGTTATCTTTTTGCAGGACAAATGGAGGAATTTGCTGAGAGCTAGTTTTGCACAATTACCTTCAGACAAAGGGGTAAGCTATATTTCCAGAGTTTGTCTGCTGATTTTTTTTTTCTAATTATTTTTGTGTTGATATTATCTACATCCATTGTTGAGGTATCACATTTGCAGCGAAGGTATGATGCATAACTATCAGGATATTAACCAATTAATAATGTTGTACTCTTCGGCGTGTTCATACACTTGATTAATTGCAATAGTCTTCTTTCAGTAATTAGTATATCCTAGTAGGACATGTTTCTTATCCTTAACAATTTACATGATCAATCACATAGACAAAAGGAACCAAGTCTAGCGTGCATGGGGTTTGAGTTTTCAGTGAGTGGGTTGACATTATTGTGTTCATGCTAATGACTTGGTTAAGAAGTTGCAGGTGGATAATTCCCGAAAACATGCTTCTATTCCAATTCCGGCTCCAATATTAGTTCGGGTGAGAGAGCTAGCAGAAATGGAAGGCCAGTTTCCACCAAATATCAGTGGAGTCAAGTTTGCTAGACACAGTGTTAGGGATGTGCATGAAAGGAGATCAGGGTACTTGTAACAGAGTATATGCATTTTTTTTCTTTTGTTGCCTTTCTAAAAGAAAATAAGAATATTAGTTATATATAATATGAAAGTTGTATCGTCCTCGTTTTAATGTGGATTTTGTAAACAAGTTCGCCATGTGAAATGTGGTCCGGACCTAGTTGCAATAACATTACTTTTAACAGAAAAAATCCAGAGGGACGGGTTCAAATTGGAGATGGTTGTCTTCAGTTATTCCAGATTAGAGTTGGCCTTTCTATCTTGGAAGATTAAGTGTTGATCAACGCAAGCCTGTGCATCTGGTATGGTGTAATTTGAATAACCCTGTGGGTTCAAATGGAAAACCGACTACAAGAAAAGAAAAGGAAGAATTAAAAAAATGAGAAATATTAAATATTTAGGGTGGTGCAAAATGCAGGTCATTTTTACCAAATGCAGTTACCTTATACCTAGATGCACGCACATGCAGTCTTAAATACATGTGACATTATATTATATTAATAATTAATTTTTTTTTTGATAAAATATGATCATATGTGACATTAAAAATCAAAATACCCACCATTTAATTCTGGATGTCCAAAATATCCACCGACATAAACGTCCGTCCAAAATATCCACGAATCACGCATTACACACATGCGTACAGGGGGTACGCATTTTAAATTTGCGTACCAACTGACCACGCATCTACAATTTGCGTAGTCTTTGCAAAATCACACTCTACATATGTGAACAGTAACCACGAATACGCATGTTGAAAATGCGTATGTGGGGATACGCATGTTCAACATGCGTATCTAAAGAACTGTTCATCGTCTTCGTCGAAGGCGAGAGAGAGACGACAAACGGCGATTTTCAAACTTCCGGCCACCCTTTCGTTCACTATCATCCAAGCATCTTTCAGTCACGTATCATACACCAAAATGATCATCATCTCACCCTCTACAAGCCTATACACATCGATGTTTGTTTGTTTTGCCGGATTCAAAAAACCCAAAAATAGATCTCGTTCCGATCAGTTTTTCCGATTTCTTTATGTACGCCCCTGCGATGCCAAAATCCATAACGGAATAAGGGAAAAGAGAGAGGGAGGTTTGATCTTCATTTTGATGTGCCCAGTGGTTATCGACGATGCCTGAAAGGGTTTAACGGGAAGAGGCGATTGAAGATGCAATTGGAGCTCGCCGGAGACGCGGGCAGCGTTTGTAAAAAATGACGTATGATGGCGTCATTGCGCATCTACGTGTTGCGTGTTCGTGGATACGCAACTGTGTAATGCATATCTCAGGCTGCGCATGACCAACATGCGTGGTTCATGGTCAAAAAGGGCGGACTATAGCGCCTACGGGTATTTTAGGCAAGGAAACAACAAAAGTGGTGTATTTTGAGCATTTTTTCACATTATATTATATTAATTTTTTGCTAAAAGTGCATATTTTATACTTTGTTAAATAAGATCATAGATTTAACATATAAATTAACATATAATAAATTTAGCTAAAAGTGCATATTTTATACTTTGTTAAATATGATTATAGATTTAGCATATAAATTAACACATAATAAAAGATGTTTAGAGCCCAATAGTATTAATAATTGAGATAATAAATTATAAAAATAAGAAATAACTCAACAATTGCATATATTACAAAAATACATATTTTATTGATAAATATCAATATCCTAAGTATGAACAATTTATATAACACATATATTACATATTTCATTGATAAATATCAATATCTTTGATTGATCAAATTTAGAAAAGTAATCACTACAAAATAATAAATACATAACAAAAATTAGCAATTTTATATTAACCGGTGCTTTTTAACTACCTTATTTTATGGAGGAATAATATAATTTAGTGTACACATCAAATAACTAACCAAACACATACACATTTGTTAAAGGACTAATCATTAGAAATCATAAATAATTAAATTATTTATAATTACAAATGATTCTTGCATGACTAATATAAACATGAAATATATTAAATTTAATATATGAAAAAAAGAATGCATTACAAAATTGTGTAAACTCTAAAATTAATATATATGTAGAATTTTTTCAACATCGTTGATCACATATAAAACACAAAATTAAAACCTAAAACAAAATTTTACTATGAAATACAAAATAAAGTACAATTAGATACAATCAACTAATGTTATAATGAAATCAACTAGGTTAGAACCTAAAACACACTAAAATCACATGAGATAAACCACATGCTATCATAGCAGACCAACCAATTTTATCATCTATGTGCCTGGTTATTTAAATACAAAAGAGAACCAATTTTATCATCTATGTGCTTGGTTATCAATATCAATATATTCTTAATGTCTGCTAGTATTGCATTTTAAAAATTACTGCTTTTACCCTTCATTTTTTTAATTTTCTTTATTTCTTTGATGCCCTTTTTTGTCATTACACAGGAAAATTACAGCTTTTATCCTTTATGTTTTTAATCTTCTTTATTTCTTTGATGTCCTTTTTTGTCATTACACAATATTTGGAGCGACCCAATTTAGATTGGAGCGACCCAAATCTCCTTTATTAATCAATTTCCTTTTTCAGGTTAAACTTATTACCTTTTCTATTTTTCAATAACTAAATAATTTACTTCTTAGGTAAAATACAATATATTTCACATTTTATCAGGTAAAATACAATATCTTTCACATTTTATCTAACTAAAATTTCTCTATTTTTAAAAACTACGATCAATTTTGTATAATAAAATAAAATAATTATATTATAATTAGTATTGAATAATTAATTACCTTTTTGAGCCAAAATACGTTACCTTTTCTCTTTTCTCTAACTAAAATCTCTCTTTTTCCAATTGTATCATGGACGGTTACCTTTTTCAAACACGTTACCTTTTTTCCCTTCTCTTACGAAAATCTCTCTTTTTCCAATTATATCACGGGCGATTCTATTTAATAAAAATAAAATAATAATATTATAGTACTAATAATTAACTGATTACCTTTTCAACTAAAACGTATCATCTTTTATATTTTTCTAATTAAATTCCCTTTTTTTTCTAGAAATTTCAGGGGCAACATTAATTTCTCATTTTCTAAAAACTATGAGCAATTTTATTTAGTAAAATAACATAATTAAATTATAATTACTATAAACTAATCAATTACCTTTTTCACATATTCTCTTTTCTCTAACTTAAATCTCTCTTTTTCCAATTGTATCATGGACGGTTACCTTTTTCAAACACGTTACCTTTTTTCCCTTCTCTTACGAAAATCTCTCTTTTTCCAATTATATCACGGGCGATTCTATTTAATAAAAATAAAATAATAATATTAAAGTACTAATAATTAACTGATTACCTTTTCAACTAAAACGTATCATCTTTTATATTTTTCTAATTAAATTCCCTTTTTTTTTCTAGAAATTTCAGGGGCAACATTAATTTCTCATTTTCTAAAAACTATGAGCAATTTTATTTAGTAAAATAACATAATTAAATTATAATTACTATAAACTAATCAATTACCTTTTTCACATAAATTATGTCATCTTTTTAATTTTCACGTTACCTTTCTATTTTTTAAAACTGAAATCTCTCTTTATTCTGATTTTATCACTGACGGTTCTGTTTAATACAATAAACTAATAATATTATAATATTCATAATTAACCGATTGCATTTTTTATCTAAAACGTATCAATTTCTATTTAATGAAATAAAATAATAATTATATAAAAACTAAATTTACTAATGAAGTAAAGTAAATATCTAAATTGCATTTTAAATTTTTACTAATCGAGGAAACTAAATATACAATTTCAATATCCTTACCTTTAAAATTGCATTTTAAAACATTGAAAGTTTGGTCGGCGGGTACCTATTGTTTTTACTTAATTACCCTTACTTAATTATAAATAAAATTTCTCCTACTAACTAATCAATTTATGTTTTCAAGTAAAACATATTAAAATAATTAATTTCCTTCTAAAATAAGTTACATTTTCTATTTTCTTTAGCTAAAATCTCTTTTTTCCAATTAAATGACGCCCTTACTTAATTATAAATAGACAATTTCCCAATAACTAATCAATTTTCTTTTTCAAGTAAAACATATTAAAATAATCATTTTTTTTAAAAAAAATGTTACCTTTCCTATTTCCTTTAGCTAAAATCTATAGTTTTCCAATTATATGGCGCCGGTCGGTTGGTTGGTTGGTTGGTCGGTACCTATTGTTTTTACATAATCACCCTTACTTAAATATAAATAAAATTTCTCCTAATAACTAATCAATTTTTGTTTTCAAGTAAAACATATTAAAATAATCAATTTCTCTAATTTGCATTTTAAAGTTTTACTAATGGAGAAAACTAAATATACAACTCAATTGCATTTTAAATTTTATTAATAGTGGGAATTAAATATCAGTAACAAAATATAATAAAAATTTGTATACAACGAATAATATCCGTTAGATTTTTAGTTAAAAATTAGAACTATTATATAAATATATAAAGGAGATCCGATGGGATCTAAACCTCTACTATTATCCTTCATTTTTTTATTAATAATATATTTAATGATAATTAGACCCTTCATTTTTTTAATTTTCTTTATTTCTTTGATGCCCTTTTTTGTCATTACGCAGGAAAATTACAGCTTTTATCCTTTATGTTTTTAATCTTCTTTATTTCTTTGATGTCCTTTTTTGTCATTACACAATATTTGGAGCGACCCAATTTAGATTGGATCGACCCAAATCTCCTTTATTAATCAATTTCCTTTTTCAGGTTAAACATATTACCTTTTCTATTTTTCAATAACTAAATAATTTACTTCTTAGGTAAAATACAATATCTTTCACATTTTATCTAACTAAAATTTCTCTATTTTTAAAAACTACGATCAATTTTGTATAATAAAATAAAATAATTATATTATAATTAGTATTGAATAATTAATTACCTTTTTGAGCCAAAATACGTTACCTTTTCTCTTTTCTCTTTTCTCTAACTAAAATCTCTCTTTTTCCAATTGTATCATGGACGGTTACCTTTTTCAAACACGTTACCTTTTTTCCCTTCTCTTACGAAAATCTCTCTTTTTTCAATTATATCACGGGCGATTCTATTTAATAAAAATAAAATAATAATATTATAGTACTAATAATTAACTGATTACCTTTTCAACTAAAACGTATCATCTTTTATATTTTTCTAATTAAATTCCCTTTTTTTTTTCTAGAAATTTCAGGGGCAACATTAATTTCTCATTTTCTAAAAACTATGAGCAATTTTATTTAGTAAAATAACATAATTAAATTATAATTACTATAAACTAATCAATTACCTTTTTCACATAAATTATGTCATCTTTTTAATTTTCACGTTACCTTTCTATTTTTTAAAACTGAAATCTCTCTTTATTCTGATTTTATCACTGACGGTTCTGTTTAATACAATAAACTAATAATATTATAATATTCATAATTAACCGATTGCATTTTTTATCTAAAACGTATCAATTTCTATTTAATGAAATAAAATAATAATTATATAAAAACTAAATTTACTAATGAAGTAAAGTAAATATCTAAATTGCATTTTAAATTTTTACTAATCGAGAAAACTAAATATACAATTTCAATATCCTTACCTTTAAAATTGCATTTTAAAACATTGAAAGTTTGGTCGGCGGGTACCTATTGTTTTTACTTAATTACCCTTACTTAATTATAAATAAAATTTCTCCTACTAACTAATCAATTTATGTTTTCAAGTAAAACATATTAAAATAATTAATTTCCTTCTAAAATACGTTACATTTTCTATTTTCTTTAGCTAAAATCTCTTTTTTCCAATTAAATGACGCCCTTACTTAATTATAAATAGACAATTTCCCAATAACTAATCAATTTTCTTTTTCAAGTAAAACATATTAAAATAATCATTTTTTTTTAAAAATGTTACCTTTCCTATTTCCTTTAGCTAAAATCTATAGTTTTCCAATTATATGGCGCCGGTCGGTTGGTTGGTTGGTCGGTCGGTACCTATTGTTTTTACATAATCACCCTTACTTAAATATAAATAAAATTTCTCCTAATAACTAATCAATTTTTGTTTTCAAGTAAAACATATTAAAATAATCAATTTCTCTAAATTGCATTTTAAAGTTTTACTAATGGAGAAAACTAAATATAAAACTCAATTGCATTTTAAATTTTATTAATAGTGGGAATTAAATATCAGTAACAAAATATAATAAAAATTTGTATACAACGAATAATATCCGTTAGATTTTTAGTTAAAAATTAGAACTATTATATAAATATATAAAGGAGATCCGATGGGATCTAAACCTCTACTATTATCCTTCATTTTTTTATTAATAATATAATTAATGATAATTTGCCGATTGCCTTTTTCAATTAAAGATGTTTACTTATAATTGATATGATATTACCTTTTATAAATACCTAAAATATCATATCTTTCAATCAATAATTTTTTTCTCTCTAATCAGCATTTGGAGCGATCCAATTGGATCAACCAAAATCTAAACCTCTACTATTATTCTTCATTTTTTAATTAATAATATAATTAATGATAATTAGCTAATTATCTTTTTCAATTAAAAGATGTTTACTTATAATTGATGATATTACATTTTATAAATACCTAAAATATCATATCTTCCAATCAATAATTTTTTTCTATTAATTAAAACACGTTGACTTTTAATTTAAAACATAATATTGCAATAATTAATATATACCCAAAAATATGACTTCATATCTTCTAACCACTAACAAAATATAACAAAAATTCGTATACAACGGATAGTATCCGTTAGATTTTTAGTTAAAAATTAGAACAGTTAGATTCAATGATTAAATATATTACATGATTAAATTTATTTACTAATTGCATACCCAAAAATATGACATCATATCTTCTAACCACTAACAAAATATAATAAAAATTCGTATACAACGAATAATATCCGTTAGAATTTTATTTAAAATTAGAACTGTTAGATCTAATGATTAAATATGTTACATGATTAAATTTATTTACTAAAATTTCAAGGTTCGAATTCTGTCAACGATACTATTATCCTTCATTTTCTTAATCTTCTTTATTTCTTTGATGCCCCTTTTTACCATTACACAGCATTTGGAGCGACCCAAATTAGATTGGATCGACCCAAATCTAAACATATACTATTTTTTGTCATTACACAACATTTGGAGTAACCTAATTGGATCGACCCAAATCTAAACCTCTACTATAGTATTATCCTTTATTTTTTTTATCTTTTTTTATTTCTTTGATTCTCCGTTTTGTCATTACTCAAATCTATCTATGTCATTTTTCACCTTCAAGTCCAAGCCGCTCAAATCTTCACACTCCTGGATTTTGATGCATGTTTGCACTTTTCAGATTTGAAAGCTGGGTTTTTCACCAAATTAACATCTCAATCCCCTGAAGTAGGTTAAGGTATGTGTACTAGACCTCCGTACGGGTCATATATGTTTGGTTCCAGTTTTCAATTTGGCCATAAGAGTTAAGTTTTTATTGATTTCACAATATTAAAAATTATACAGGATAATATTTGTTTGGTTTTTATTTTGGTTTGGAATTTAAGAATTAAAGTTTTAATGAATTACCCAATGTTATAATAATATACAGGGCACCAGAAAGGTACCTTTAAAATATTTGTTTGGCCTTTCAATTTTTTATTTTACATGTCGTAATAACAAAGGTAGTTGGAAAGATTACCAGTTAATAACATTGACACAGTACGGACCATGTTATTTGTAAATAATCTTGGGACTCAGTTTGATACTTATAGACATTATTTTGTTTTCAAGCAAGTTTATGTTCTTTATGGATTTGTTCAACTTAATGTTCATGGGGTAGACATGCTACGTACCAGAAGGTCTTATGGAATAACATACTTTTTATCGGATGTCTCCGAAGCGACTATGGAATAGCATACTTAGAAGCTCAGACCCATGTCACAAGCCTCACCCTCTGGGTCAGGTAACATTGCTCTTATTTATGTTCTAAATATCTTCTTTACTCGCGTTCAATTTCACTTCATATATGATCTCATATTTAGCACTTTCACTTGAGCTCCATATTAAAATATAAAAGCACTAACTTTTCCCTTTTTCAGTTTAGTTAGCTTTTTGAGAGAGAATAGGTTATGGAAAATGTGATTGTTATAATTTGTAATCATACATTATTTGAAGATAAAAGTGAATAAGTGAGCTTCTTGCGGAGACCTGTGTTTTTGGTAAACAGTATTATCCTTCATTTTTTTAATCTTCTTTATTTATTTAATGCCCATTTTTGTCATTACACAGCATTTGGAGCAACCAATTTAGATTGAAACAAAAAATTCTAATATGATATTGTACTTATTTTAAGTAATGTTGTAGTATTACGATTGTACCTCCAGCCTTTCTCTTCTCCTTCAGCTACATAATTTTAAATATTGAAAACAAAATACAATACAAGAAGAAGTTTGCATTTATAAATATAGATTACAAGCAGAGAGAGATGTTTAGTTACAGATAGACTACATAGCAACAACATAAGTGATAAAAAGAAAGATGTTAGTTACAGATAGACTACATAGCAGCAACATAAGTGATAAAAAGAAAGATGGTCCACATGATGATCAAGCTAATGAAGTATAATTGAAGTAATTAACAAGTCTGAACCACATAAGCAACTTCCATTTTATAGGTATTGTTTATCATAACGTGGGTAATGGGTTTATGTATTCCAATTAATTTTATTTTTGGTTACCCCTCTAAGTTGATCACAAAAAAATTAACAACCCATCAAAATAAGTAGTTTAAAATATATTCAAATTCAAATTATTATATTCATTTCAATAAGAACATACTTTTAATATAATAAAGTCAGCCATGGTGAAAGACCTTAATTTGAACATAAACAATAAATCTACTAGAATATTTATTTGATATTTTGGTTTGCTTATTTAATTGTATAATTTACTTATTTTTAATAAAAGAATCTATATTAATAATATATATACACTGTTTTTTCATACATGAATTTACTAATAAAGTTTAATGGTCACGCTCAGGTGAGAATGAGAACAGTGAGAACACACATATTCACTACATTTCAAGCAATTTTAAAGGGCCCCGCTAGGGGCATCTTCACCAAAAAAGTCATATAATTCTACCCTCTATCCACTCATAAAAAAATTAACAAAAAAAAATTAAAATGAGAACAGTGAGAACACACATATTCGCTACATTTCAAACTATTTTAAAGGGCCTCGCTAGGGGCATCTTCACACAAAAATCTTATAATTCTACCCTCTATCCATTCATAAAAAAATTTAACAAAAAAAATTAAAAATTGCTTGAAATGTGATCTCATTGTTCTCCAACATTTACACATTATATTAACTATGAGGTCTCATAGTTAATATAACACGTTCTTGATATTATATGAGGTTTAATGTTTTGGAGTCATTGGGGGTGAAGGAATTATCATTTCCGCATTTGAATAATGAAGACAATTTATTATTGTTTTCAATTAAAGAACAATATTTGTAAAAATATTTATTATTTTTATTGCAGATTTTGATGGATTAAATAAATTTTCAACATTGTTAACATAGAATTGTATGCTACTTTTTTATATAAATTTTAGCATATCATTATTTTATTAAATACTTATATAATTATATATAATATCTTGCTAAGAATTGATTATTTATATAATTGCATACAATATCTTTTTAAGAAATCAATCAAATTTATTAAATTTTTGGTATTGTCAATTTAAATTAAATAAGATGTTTTAAGAAATCAATCAAATTTGTTAAATTTTTGGTATTATCATTTTAAATTAAATAAGAAGCCGTGTACGAAGTACGGGCAAAATGCTAGTTTAAATACAAGAAGAGAACCATAAAAAGGATTTGACACAAAAAATCATATTTCCTAATTTGAAATATTGGTAAAATATTTTTTAGTATAACATAACAAAATGATGTATAAAAAAATAGACAGGATTTTTACCCAGGATTTTTACCGATGATGATGTTTTTTTTTAGACACGGGATGCGGGTAGATGATGATTATTTCAAGATGAGAAGAATATATTTCAAGTAAAAGTAGGTTAAATATATATAGGTGGGATAGAATATGAATGATTATATTAAGTTAAATGTATTATGTACACAGAATAGGAGAACATGAATGTATTAAAAATATTATATATGTACATGGAATAGAATATGAATAATTAAATTATTTATTGTTGTATTTTTAAAAAATTAAGTTAAATGTATTAGATATAAAATATAAGTTAAATGTATAATATAAAAATAACTTATTACTTTATACAATGCACATATGTTGTTGTGAATAGAAAACTAAACTTCATTTATTCGGAAACACAAAAAACTAGGTAATATTTAGGTGTTTTGTGTTTTACATAGAAAAATAGGAAGGCTATATGTGTAATTTCCATAAACTGCATTTTGTAAAAATAACCTGCATTCGGCAACTATGAATATTTATATAAAAGTAATCTCAAATCCTTCAAATATAAATAATTACAAGGCCCGTAAATATAAATATATTAATAAGGTGCATTGTAGTTCGGTTAATTTAGTGTTAATTCATACGGATTCTTATAATACAATGCAACATGATCCTCGAACCATCAAAATAAATTGCAACAGTCATCTTGTTTGGGATTAGTGTGCGTGAGGTCTTTATTAGTGCTCCCGAATAGGATCATAAATGAGTCAAATCGAGTTGAATTCTTAACTGTTTGTGTATCAGTTTATTGCAATTACATCAAATTCGAGTTCGAACTTTGATCAAGTCAATATTTTTATTTGTGTATTGACTCGTTAAAAAAAAATTTATTCATGAACATGTTCGCGAACATATCTAACGATCTACTATTCACACGATTATCTCATAAATAGTGTTCATGATCTGGTGTTCACGAATACATTAAACGTTTTTTCTAGAAATTTTTTAATGCAATTGAAATAAAAATAAAATTGGGGCATGAAACCTTGAAAATTCAATAACAACCGTTAGATTTTAAGATAAATAAATTTGAGAACCGTTGGATCTAATGCTAAAATAATATTCCTTTACTAATATGTAAAATATTCTTATAGGTTTCAAGCTCGAATCTCACCAAAAGCATATATCTATTAAACATATATATTATTTTGTAAACTACTCTAACGAGTTTAAGATTCAATTCTCGTCAACAACATATTATTAATTAAAACACTATCGTTAAAAATACTATCAAACATTTATTATATAGTAAAAAATTACACAAAATCTGGAAAACACTTACAATATTGAAAATTTTGTATAAAAATCGAAAAAAGGTCTACATGATTAGATAAATTTCACTTTTTTATTAAATAAAAGTTTAAAAAAATAATTTTTATGTAATATCTATATATATACGTATGTATTTTAAAGTAACAATTCAAAATAAATAATTATGATAATATTTATAAACATGAGATTTAAAAATTTAAAAGGTTAAAAAAGTATTTTAATAAAATATATTTATATACAACTTAAAACTTCAACAATAAAATATAATTTAAAAAATTTACGAGCAATCGTGCATCACGGGTTATAAGCTAGTATATAATAAATGTAAAAGGATTTTATCCATAATTTTATACCGTCGAAATAATCTCAATCATCGTTGAATGTAATATTATTAAAAACAGACGATCAAGTAAATCAAATTAAAAGGAAAATTATAATCTAAAAAAAAAAATAAAAAAGTTTGTATTAGAATTGAATTTAAAAAAAAATTATAATTTTTGATATAATTAAAAAGACCTGTATTAGAATTGAATTTATTTATGTTTCATTGATGTTAAAAAAGTTTATTTACTATTTGGGTTCCATCTCGAGATCTAGAAATCAGATTTTGATAATTTTAGAGACCACACGAAATTCTTAAAATTATCTTTAATTTAGCAATTATTTAACAATTATTATCCAAATGAATACATTCAGAATCTCAAGAGAAAATATAATTACGAATTTTACATTAGCCCTATTCAGTGTAAAAGTCCTACATTGATAATTCTATTAAATATAGAAAACCTTATTATATATGATTTAAATCATTAATATACACTTTTTCGTATTTCAATATAATTACACTTTTTTAGTTGTTAAAATATAAAATATTTTTTATGCTAGATCCAACGCTTTTTATATATTTATTTGAGTTTTAACGGTTCTTATTTTATTTTGTCGAACTGAGGACAAGACTATCAACTACCAAAATTCTGGACAAAATCCCTCTTACACTTACAATAAAACTGTGTTTGGTTATTAGTACAACTATTTTCAAATAGGTTATTTCGATAATCAAAACGAAATATAAGTAAATAGAATTTTCAACGTAAAAAATTGTCAACTTCTATTCTCTTTTATTTCTTAGTAGTTTTAATTGAAAAATAATTGTTAAACCATCACTAAATTAAAAATTATTTTTGTTAATTTCACGTGGGATGTAAAATCGTCTAAATCAAGTTTTAAGCATTTAAGATAAAACACATAATAAATTGAACATGTAAAATCTTATATGTATCAATATTTAATAACAATTTGATACGTTAACTAACAACAAATGAGTGTTAAAAAAATTAATATTATTATAAATATTAGAAAGAGATCATGCATTACACGGATTATAAGCTTGTATCAAAATCAATATCAATATAATCCTAATGTCTGCTAGTATTACATTTCGGAAAATTACTACTATTGTCCTTCATTTTTTTAATCTTTTTTTTATGTCCTTTTTTGTCATTACACAGCATTTGGACCCAATTTAGATTGGATCGACCCAAATCAAAATCTCTACTATTTTTTGTCATTACATAGCATTTGGAGCGACTCAATTTAGATTGGATCGACCCAAATCTAAGCCTCTACTATTATCCTTCATTTTTTTTATATTCTTCATTTCTTTGATGCTTATTTTTAAAAAATAAAAAAGAGTTTTTTAATTATGGAGCCAAAACATGAACAAAATAACTAAAAAATATCTTTATTTATAATTTTCAATATACACGGCGTCATCTATGATCATTGTTTTGAAAATTTCGGATTTAATCGACGAAAGCACCGTCTGGTTACTAATAAAAAATTAATCGATATAATAATCGAAGATAACTTAATATTATTAATTATTTAAATTTAACACATATTTATATATATAGGGCGGTGCTCAAATGAGAACTTTTTTAAAATGAGAATTTTTTTTGACTTCACACTAAAATATATATATATATATATATATATATATATATATATATATATATATATATATATATATCATTTATTCTTAGGGCCCCGCCAGGGGCACCTTCACTTCTATCCTCTATCCATTAATTGAAAAAAAAATTAAAAAAAACTGCTGCCACATCATCATTTTTTTTTAAAAAAATCATATATATTTTTTAATTTTTGTTTTTTAGAGCATAATTATTAAAAAACAATAAAAAAGAAAACACAAAACACCAATTTTATTTTACTTTTTTGAAATTTGTTCATTTAACAAAAAGTTATTAAAAGCAACAATATGAAACTTAAATTATGCGTATCCACCACGCAAGTTGTTTAAGAACTCAGCATATTACTGGTAAAGCAAGTCTAAAATCTCTATATATATACACTACACACCCAAATCTTGACACACAATTGGTCTAATAAAATTATAATTATGGGATTTAGATGTTATCAAATCAATTAACTGATATTTTAATCATTTATCTACGTTAAGATTAAAAACAAAATACCCTAATTGTATGCCCAAATTATTTACTATATCATTGCTTAAGTTACATGTATATATTGATAGTTTACCATCATTTATTCATTCATCATATTTTGTCTTAACCAAACAATGGCAGAGGAACTTTGTCAAAATTACAAAGCTTGAATGCCTCAAAACATTCTTGGAAAATTAAAGTTAGAGTGACCAGAATGTGGCCAGTAATGAATGCTGAAAGAGTTTTTCGAGGACAGAATTTTTTGTTAGTATATATAGATGTATGTACCTGATGCATTATATATTCATTTTTTATGTAAACTTTTTACTGATTATAACTTTTAATTATTTGATATATATGCTGTCTTCCAGGATTATCATATTCAAGCATTTGTGTAACGACCCGAAAAAAATTACGTGTAATTTATTATATTAAAATATATTTTTTAATTGATTTTAATGTGTGTTAATTTATTTTTAATGCATTTAAACGCGTTTTGATTTTTATTAAATAGGAAAATTATCTCATACGTGTTATGTGACTTCTGTGTATCATAGAATATTTTATTCTATTTTTCTGTAATTTTTAAATTTTTAGAATACAATTATTTCGCATTTTAATTTTCGGACCCAGCCCCTGTATTGAATTCGAGGCCCTGTTTTTCATAAAATTATTTTTATATAATAATGGGAGGTTCAAAGATGCATTATTTTGTAATTTTTGTAATGTTCATAATTTTTGGAAAATTTTGGCATATATATTATATTTGTTTAAAAATAAAATTTTTACATTTTTATCCCATAAAAAAATTATTTTTAAGGCTTAATGATTTTAATTAGGGGCTAAAAATATTTTTGGGGTATTAATTTGGATTAATATAAAAACCACAGATTTTTCATTTATTAATTAAAATAATCAAAAATCAGATTTTTGATTTTCAGTTTTCTGGAAAAATCCTTTAGAGTGTTCTTCATCGTTCTTGAGGATCAATCGACCTTTTGAAGGTGATTTTGTTATCCAAATCTCTCATATGAATAACCAAATTGAAGCTCTTGATCTCTACTACATGTTTATGTGTGTTTTAACATCCTAAATTGCTTGAATCGAAAATTTATAATTTTAGTTTAATATTCGAAATTTCATGAATTTATTGTGAATCATACAGTGATTTGTTGTTGATGTGGTTAGTATCTATAGATTGTATATAATCTCAGGAGCATCATGATAATTTTTGTTTGATTTTTAGTAGCCTAAAACTAAAAATCGAATTTTTGTGGGGGTGATTATAATTTTCAATTTTCCGGATTATATGATGATTGTTTGATGTTCTTGATGATTGTTATGAGTTGTTGAACTCATGGGCTTCGATTTGATATAGAGAACGTATGTTTTGGTGTCCGATTTCGTGTTCACCGGTTTTTGATTTTGAAGGTCGCCGGATTAATTCGGTTTTTGGCCGGATTTTTGGTTTGGTAAATTCTGGAAATGAATGAATGGTATGGTTGTGTTTGGGAGATGATTTGGAACGATTTTGAGCTTAAAAACGTAACGATTGGTACGTTTTAAGGATTACCGGAGGTTGCCGGAAAATTTTCCGGTGACCGGAATACGGAATAACTGCCATTGATGGTGGTGATGTTCTTCGAGCATTCATATGAAGAACAGTGAAGATGGTGATGAATAGTAACCTTTTGATCTTCAAAATCTGAAACCAATTTCTGAAAAATGATTTTGGAAAATTATTTTCAAAAATTTATTATAAATTCGAATTTTATTTTCAGAAATTCGAAAAATCATTTTTAAATTCCGAAAATTTATTTTTAATTTCGAAAAATAGTTTTAAAATTTTAATAAATTATTTTTATTCGAAAATTTATTTTATTTGATTATTTTAAATTTATTTAGCTAATATCTTAATTAATTTAAATTGATTGGTTAATTAATATTAATCAATTAATTTAATTAATTAAATATTATTTAAATATAATTGAAAATAATCAGATTTAATTATTTTGGAAAATAAAATGATTTATTTATTTTCTAAATATTATTTTACCTTTAATATTTATTTCTTTATTTGTTTTATTTGTTTAAAATGTAATAAAATTGTTTTAAAATTCTAAAAATAATCCGGGAGCGATAAAAATAGTTTTAAAATTCTAAAATTATTTATAAACCCGGATTAAATATTTATTAAAATATTTTGGGAATCCAAAACTTACCCGGAGGGTTTATTAGCTATCGTTTTTGATTCAAAAAGGGTTAATTAAATCTTTTAAAATTATTTTCGTGCTTTAAAAATATTTTTAAATATTCTAAAAATATTTTTGAGTGCTCTTTTATTTGTGAATCGTATCTGTTGTGTGAATTACGTGCTATGTGAGTATGTGATCTACTTATGGAGTCCTTATATGTGCGATGTAAATTGTCAAGGTATTAAGTATCAAGGGTTAGGTTATAAATTGAGTTGTGACCGATATATATTTAATGTGTGCTTAATTGTTTATATGGGTTATATTATAAGATGTCATTAAGAGTAGATGATGGTTTCTTTGATTTACTGGCAACGATGGTGATATCGTTTATTTTCGCAAGGATTAATTGTTGAATATTGACTTAGGTTTGTCAGCGGAGATAAGTAAATGTTTAATAAAGGAGATTGGAGATGGATGAAATATTCCTTGTGGGTTATGAATAAGGTTAGAGATGGATGCGGTATTGTTTGTGGATTGTAATGAAGAAGGTTGAGATGAAGGCATTGTCTGTGGATTGTTGGATTTATTGTGAGGTGTTTTAACACCGGGAAAACGTCTAGGTTCAAAGGGGATATTTCCAATTATTTTCTTCGGACAGAGATATTGAAGTAGACGCGCGGGCTCGATGTCGACGGATCAGACTCGTGGCAATCGCAAGAGCGTCAAACCAACGAATGATTGAAATAGAAGATTGTGATGACGTACGATAGAAGAAGAAGGTAGACGGGTTACCTCGACTTTGCACAATAGCTAAGGACCAGAGGCAAGTATTTTCTTTATCAGCCTAAACACTTTTTATTTTATGTTTCATTGATTCATATCATGATGAATAACTATTGTTCAGAGCTATTTGTGATTCTTAAATATTTTTGTGCGAACACAGTTGCTTGATATTGTTACCCTTGATGTGGGGAATTGTTTAAGATAAACTCTTCATATCCTTATTATAGTATTAAATAATAAGGATGTGAACTGTATGTGAAACTAAGCATTTCCTGTTGAATTCGGAAATTGCTCTATTGGATTGGAAATGGTAAAGCGTAGGAGGCCACGTTGAGTAGTTGGTCCAGCTATATTTAAGGAGGATATGGTAACCATACCATCTTCCTATAGGCTAACATTACTTGCCTATTTTGGTACCCTCATGAAATCCGGACTATACACACACGGAAAAAAAAAGAGAATACCGGTGGAGTATAGAGGGTCCCATTGCTTATGAACCTGATCAGGGGGCAATGGTGTTATGTCTTTATTTATTTTGGTACCCTCATGAAATCCGAATTATAGCACGGGTATCGTAACGTACCAGTGACTATAAAGGGTCCCATTGCTTATGAACCTGATCAGGGGGCAATGGTGTTATGTCTTTATTTATTTTGGTACCCTCATGAAATCCGAATTATAGCACGGGTATCGTAACGTACCAGTGACTATAAAGGGTCCCATTGCTTATGAACCTGATCAGGGGGCAATGGTGTTATGTATTTATTTATTTTGGTACCCTCATGAAATCCGGACTATACACACACGGAAAAAAAGAGAATACCGGTGGAGTATAGAGGGTCCCATTGCTTATGAACCTGATCAGGGGGCAATGGTGTTTTATGTTTCAGTTAAGTATATCCAATCCATATCGCCAGAATGGCTATTATATATTGTGAATTGGCAGATGATTCATTTTTATGACATGCCAAATGATTTCAGTTATGATTTGAATTATATCACAGTTGTTGATTCAGTTTCTGTATAAACTGTTTTACATTTCAATTGATTTTGATGCCCCACTTATCCTGGTTTTATATCAAAATTTTTATACGCTTGCTGAGCATTTCTTTCGCTCATACTTGCTGTTGTAAATTCTAACATTTCAGTAAGGTAGTTTGGCGAGACGTATCCGCACACTTCAGAAAGAGAAGAGGCGTGATGCTATTTCGAAGATGACTTGGCTCAGGATGTCTGGATTTAGAGTAAGATATATTTTATATAATTGAGTTCTAATATTTATTATTATTATGTAATGATCTAGTTAGCCTGGCGTACTTCTTATCGAGGTTACACCAGTGGTTTAAGATTTGATCAAAGAGAATGTTGGGAAGAATGAATGCTTTTTATTTAATGGAATTTGGATTCTTGTTTCTAGCCCTATAACCTTAAAAGATCTTGGTATGTTTGGGGTCACAGATGTTATATTTCCAGTGTTGGACAATCACAAATGGATGATTATTATTAATCAGATGTTTTATTTTGAGGATTTTTGCGTGGCAACCAAATCTTCTGACCCCGGATTTGGGGGGTGTCACAGTTGGTATCAGAGCAGGGTTATAGTAAACTAGAAACGAGAGTGTGTAGGAGTGTGTATAGCTAAGTAAGGAACGTCCGAGCTCATGTAGAGTTCGTGTTGGACTATTGGATATAGTGCCAATTAGTAAGTTAAGATTGGAGTACTCGTCCGAGATAGTTGTGCTGAGCTGGATAGACCGCCTTGCGAATGAAGATGTCTACTGTGGAATCTTCAGAGATTATTACGAGTTGACGATGGCAAACGATATCGATATCCTTAAAACGTGGAACGGAAGAAGCTTAAATTCGAATGACGAGCTATCGAAGGAATTGGCAAAGAAGGCATAAGTAGTGACCTTGGCAATACCTTTCCTTTCTATGAATTATTTTGATATTCCGCCTACAGAGGCATTTGTTAAAAGATATATCTCTTCTTCTAAATAGTGACATTTTGACCTTCAACTTTTTGTTTTCTCCAGTGGTTAATAACTTTATTTACAATATAGTACCACTTGTTCGGTACTTTCTTTTGGTTGTTCATCTTCTCAAAAATAACACCTTTGGAATTTTTTTCAATTTTAATCCAAAGTGTGCTTCAGAGAATTATTTGTCCGAAAACATCAGTTATTAATTTGATTTCATATTTCTGTACTCCTACTGAGACGAACAACCCTATTTATAGGGGACACCAGGTATATCTGTCTGTGTGATAGAAGTTGGATGGGACGCCATCACTGGTGTGTTGTGTATTACAAGAAGGCTGGCCACCTTTATTTGTAAATGTCGGAGCTAAGACACGCAACATCGGGTTCATATGATCATATTGATCTCTCAGTTATTCTTTCATTTCAAATCAAGTTGCTTTAAAAATTCGTAAAAATTCTTAATTACAATTGCGGGACATTTACTATGATATGGAATCTGTTCACTTCAAAATTTCATGATTCTTGTTATCTCTATTGAATTTCAAGGGTATGCCAATCAGGTAAGGATAAGCGAAATTCGTTGATAGAAATTAAATTCGCAACGGAATCGCCAAGAGCAAGAGCGAGTCCTAAAATGATTAGAATATCAGTGACATATCAATGGAATCAGTTCTCTCTCTCTCTCTCTCTCTCTCTCAAGGATATTATATAGGTAATGGAAAGTTGGTCGAGCCATATTTGAAACGAATAATGATGGGTTGTTAGACTCCAGTGATAACTGTGTCAGATAGAGACCATATAGTTGGATTGAGATTTTGGAGAAGTTATTTACGAAGGAACACTATCCCCAGTTTTGCAAAGTAAGTGTTGATGATGAAGGAGTTAAGGAACCGCACTAGTTGCCTTAGCTGATTCCGAGGACGGAATCCTTATAAGGGGGGAAGAATGTAACGACCCGAAAAAAATTACGTGTAATTTATTATATTAAAATATATTTTTTAATTGATTTTAATGTGTGTTAATTTATTTTTAATGCATTTAAACGCGTTTTAATTTTTATTAAATAGGAAAATTATCTCATACGTGTTATGTGACTTCTGTGTATCATAGAATATTTTATTCTATTTTTCTGTAATTTTTAAATTTTTAGAATACAATTATTTCGCATTTTAATTTTCGGACCCAGCCCCTGTATTGAATTCGAGGCCCTGTTTTTCATAAAATTATTTTTATATAATAATGGGAGGTTCAAAGATGCATTATTTTGTAATTTTTGTAATGTTCATAATTTTTGGAAAATTTTGGCATATATATTATATTTGTTTAAAAATAAAATTTTTACATTTTTATCCCATAAAAAAATTATTTTTAAGGCTTAATGATTTTAATTAGGGGCTAAAAATATTTTTGGGGTATTAATTTGGATTAATATAAAAACCACAGATTTTTCATTTATTAATTAAAATAATCAAAAATCAGATTTTTGATTTTCAGTTTTCTGGAAAAATCCTTTAGAGTGTTCTTCATCGTTCTTGAGGATCAATCGACCTTTTGAAGGTGATTTTGTTATCCAAATCTCTCATATGAATAACCAAATTGAAGCTCTTGATCTCTACTACATGTTTATGTGTGTTTTAACATCCTAAATTGCTTGAATCGAAAATTTATAATTTTAGTTTAATATTCGAAATTTCATGAATTTATTGTGAATCATACAGTGATTTGTTGTTGATGTGGTTAGTATCTATAGATTGTATATAATCTCAGGAGCATCATGATAATTTTTGTTTGATTTTTAGTAGCCTAAAACTAAAAATCGAATTTTTGTGGGGGTGATTATAATTTTCAATTTTCCGGATTATATGATGATTGTTTGATGTTCTTGATGATTGTTATGAGTTGTTGAACTCATGGGCTTCGATTTGATATAGAGAACGTATGTTTTGGTGTCCGATTTCGTGTTCACCGGTTTTTGATTTTGAAGGTCGCCGGATTAATTCGGTTTTTGGCCGGATTTTTGGTTTGGTAAATTCTGGAAATGAATGAATGGTATGGTTGTGTTTGGGAGATGATTTGGAACGATTTTGAGCTTAAAAACGTAACGATTGGTACGTTTTAAGGATTACCGGAGGTTGCCGGAAAATTTTCCGGTGACCGGAATACGGAATAACTGCCATTGATGGTGGTGATGTTCTTCGAGCATTCATATGAAGAACAGTGAAGATGGTGATGAATAGTAACCTTTTGATCTTCAAAATCTGAAACCAATTTCTGAAAAATGATTTTGGAAAATTATTTTCAAAAATTTATTATAAATTCGAAAAATCATTTTTAAATTCCGAAAATTTATTTTTAATTTCGAAAAATAGTTTTAAAATTTTAATAAATTATTTTTATTCGAAAATTTATTTTATTTGATTATTTTAAATTTATTTAGCTAATATCTTAATTAATTTAAATTGATTGGTTAATTAATATTAATCAATTAATTTAATTAATTAAATATTATTTAAATATAATTGAAAATAATCAGATTTAATTATTTTGGAAAATAAAATGATTTATTTATTTTCTAAATATTATTTTACCTTTAATATTTATTTCTTTATTTGTTTTATTTGTTTAAAATGTAATAAAATTGTTTTAAAATTCTAAAAATAATCCGGGAGCGATAAAAATAGTTTTAAAATTCTAAAATTATTTATAAACCCGGATTAAATATTTATTAAAATATTTTGGGAATCCAAAACTTACCCGGAGGGTTTATTAGCTATCGTTTTTGATTCAAAAAGGGTTAATTAAATCTTTTAAAATTATTTTCGTGCTTTAAAAATATTTTTAAATATTCTAAAAATATTTTTGAGTGCTCTTTTATTTGTGAATCGTATCTGTTGTGTGAATTACGTGCTATGTGAGTATGTGATCTACTTATGGAGTCCTTATATGTGCGATGTAAATTGTCAAGGTATTAAGTATCAAGGGTTAGGTTATAAATTGAGTTGTGACCGATATATATTTAATGTGTGCTTAATTGTTTATATGGGTTATATTATAAGATGTCATTAAGAGTAGATGATGGTTTCTTTGATTTACTGGCAACGATGGTGATATCGTTTATTTTCGCAAGGATTAATTGTTGAATATTGACTTAGGTTTGTCAGCGGAGATAAGTAAATGTTTAATAAAGGAGATTGGAGATGGATGAAATATTCCTTGTGGGTTATGAATAAGGTTAGAGATGGATGCGGTATTGTTTGTGGATTGTAATGAAGAAGGTTGAGATGAAGGCATTGTCTGTGGATTGTTGGATTTATTGTGAGGTGTTTTAACACCGGGAAAACGTCTAGGTTCAAAGGGGATATTTCCAATTATTTTCTTCGGACAGAGATATTGAAGTAGACGCGCGGGCTCGATGTCGACGGATCAGACTCGTGGCAATCGCAAGAGCGTCAAACCAACGAATGATTGAAATAGAAGATTGTGATGACGTACGATAGAAGAAGAAGGTAGACGGGTTACCTCGACTTTGCACAATAGCTAAGGACCAGAGGCAAGTATTTTCTTTATCATCCTAAACACTTTTTATTTTATGTTTCATTGATTCATATCATGATGAATAGCTATTGTTCAGAGCTATTTGTGATTCTTAAATATTTTTGTGCGAACACAGTTGCTTGATATTGTTACCCTTGATGTGGGGAATTGTTTAAGATAAACTCTTCATATCCTTATTATAGTATTAAATAATAAGGATGTGAACTGTATGTGAAACTAAGCATTTCCTGTTGAATTCGGAAATTGCTCTATTGGATTGGAAATGGTAAAGCGTAGGAGGCCACGTTGAGTAGTTGGTCCAGCTATATTTAAGGAGGATATGGTAACCATACCATCTTCCTATAGGCTAACATTACTTGCCTATTTTGGTACCCTCATGAAATCCGGACTATACACACACGGAAAAAAAAAGAGAATACCGGTGGAGTATAGAGGGTCCCATTGCTTATGAACCTGATCAGGGGGCAATGGTGTTATGTCTTTATTTATTTTGGTACCCTCATGAAATCCGAATTATAGCACGGGTATCGTAACGTACCAGTGACTATAAAGGGTCCCATTGCTTATGAACCTGATCAGGGGGCAATGGTGTTATGTCTTTATTTATTTTGGTACCCTCATGAAATCCGAATTATAGCACGGGTATCGTAACGTACCAGTGACTATAAAGGGTCCCATTGCTTATGAACCTGATCAGGGGGCAATGGTGTTATGTATTTATTTATTTTGGTACCCTCATGAAATCCGGACTATACACACACGGAAAAAAAGAGAATACCGGTGGAGTATAGAGGGTCCCATTGCTTATGAACCTGATCAGGGGGCAATGGTGTTTTATGTTTCAGTTAAGTATATCCAATCCATATCGCCAGAATGGCTATTATATATTGTGAATTGGCAGATGATTCATTTTTATGACATGCCAAATGATTTCAGTTATGATTTGAATTATATCACAGTTGTTGATTCAGTTTCTGTATAAACTGTTTTACATTTCAATTGATTTTGATGCCCCACTTATCCTGGTTTTATATCAAAATTTTTATACGCTTGCTGAGCATTTCTTTCGCTCATACTTGCTGTTGTAAATTCTAACATTTCAGTAAGGTAGTTTGGCGAGACGTATCCGCACACTTCAGAAAGAGAAGAGGCGTGATGCTATTTCGAAGATGACTTAGCTCAGGATGTCTGGATTTAGAGTAAGATCTATTTTATATAATTGAGTTCTAATATTTATTATTATTATGTAATGATCTAGTTAGCCTGACGTACTTCTTATCGAGGTTACACCAGTGGTTTAAGATTTGATCAAAGAGAATGTTGGGAAGAATGAATGCTTTTTATTTAATGGAATTTGGATTCTTGTTTCTAGCCCTATAACCTTAAAAGATCTTGGTATGTTTGGGGTCACAGATGTTATATTTCCAGTGTTGGACAATCACAAATGGATGATTATTATTAATCAGATGTTTTATTTTGAGGATTTTTGCGTGGCAACCAAATCTTCTGACCCCGGATTTGGGGGGTGTCACAGTTTGTATATGTGGACATTTGGAAAAATCCAAAGAAAAAATTAGAGGAGGGAGAAATTTATATTATCACTAACTTCACTGTGAGGAGCGTATTTGGAAAACTGTGACCGGTATCGTCAAAAATGGCTATTTCTTTTACAAATGCAACAGAAGTGGTTCATGTACAAGAAAATGATCCACTTTTGGTGATGAACAAGTACGAATGTATAGAGTTGGAAGATTTAAAGTCATTGGCAATAGAGACGTGCCCTGATGAGCCTACTTATAAAGATTGACCAGAATTTACATATGGTATACTTGAATATATATTTTAAGTAATACTTTAATTTTATTTATATTCGTCCAATATATTGTAATTGTAAATTAAAATTTATAAAATATAAAATTAGTCATTGAAATATTAATTATTATTTTAATGTTGCTACACAATTTTTAATTTTTTTTGAAATAATTTCACTAATTTCAACATATTTACCTTTTCCGAAAATAGATGTGCTCATGATGTGATTATATGGAAAGATCTTGCAGCATCAGTTAAAAGGATGATTGGTGCCGATGATTCAGAACAAAATATTTTAATTCTAGCCAATACGAAAGTCGTGACCTGGAAAGGTATACAATAATAATGTCATTTCATTTATTATTAATTATAGTATAACAAATTAACATGAATTTCTAACATTTGTCAGGTGTTGTGCAAATTAAATCATTGTCATCCACTAAATAGTAATTCTAACTCACTAATTGCGTCGTATATATGTTTATTTTTTAGAAAAAATATATATTCGCTTAATTATATATAATATTATAATCCCTTATAATTAAACTTCAGATTTAAGGTGCTAATGTTGGTAGAGGATGAAACTGCAACATCAAATATGATCCTCCTTAATCTACCTGCAAAAAGAATTCTTAATACCACTGCAACGAATTTAAGTCGAGCCTTGAAAAAAGGTATAATTTACAAATGAATTCTTTTGTTGTAATACAGACTCTATTAATGTCATTAAATAACTTTTTAAACTTAACTATATTTGAATTCATATTTTGTAGAAAAAAGCAGCTATACATTTCCGGAAGAGCTCAAAGATATTGTTGGGAAAGAATTTATCTTCACCATAATTCTCAATAAAGAAAATATTTTGAATAATTCTGACATTTTTTTATGCATCTGATCTTGATCAACAAGTATCTAACCTTGATTCAGAATCTCAATCTTATGTCACGATCAATCTAACAAAATTTAGAAAATATTTATTACTTAATTTGCAATTTTTGATGGATAGAATAAATTTTTAGCATTGTCAAAATAGAATTGTATGCTACTCTTTATATAAATTTTTTTCATACCATTATTTCATTAAATAATTATATAATTGAATGAAATATGTTTGTAGGTGATCAATCAAACTCCTAAAATTATTTAAAACTAGCTTATAAGTCCTTTTCTAATTTATATAATTGCATTAATTTTTTTAATATATATTTGTTATTAGTATACATATTGTTGTTAACAAATTGATATATATATATATATATATATAACCTTTTACGCGTTCAATTTTTTATGTGTTTTTATATCTTAAAATATTAATACTTGATTTGGACGATTTTATAGTCCATGTGAAATTAACACAATAATTTTTAATTTAATGATGGTTTAATAATTATTTAAAAGAGATTAGAAATTGATGATTTTTTACGTTAAAAATTCTATTTAATTTAGGAAATCTACTTAGATTTCATTTTAATTATCGAAATAACTTTCTTACTAACAACCAAATACAGTTTTAATAATATGTGCAAGTGGGATTTTTTCAAAACTTTGATAGTTAGTATTCTGAGGACAAAATAATAATAACCGTTAGACCTTAAAATAAAAACGTTGGATCTAATATAAAAAATATTTTATATTTTAACATATAACTACAAATTGTATTTATATTGAAATACGAAAAAGTGAATGTCAATGAATTAAATCATATATAATTAGATTTTCTACATTGAATAGAATTATCAATATAGGTCTTCTACACTAAATTGAATATGATTAATGTAAAAATTTGTAATTTATATTTTATCTTGAGATTCTAAATGTTTCTATTTGGATAATAATTGTTAAATCATCACTAAATTAAAGATAATTTTTTGAGTTTCACGTGGGCTGTAAAGGCATCAAATTTTGATTTCTAGATCTCGAGATAGAGCTCAAATAGTAAATATGATCTTTTCTTAATATTAATAAAACAATTAAATAAAATTCAATTCTAACACAACATTTTTTAATTATATTTTTTCAGATTATAATTTTTTTTCTTAAAATTCAATTATAATACAACCCATTTTATCCTTTTTAGATTATTTTTTATTTTTAATATAATTTAATCTTGATCGTCCATTTTTAAAATTATTATTAGATTATACTGTTGAGATTATTTTGGTGGTACAGTGACCAAAATTAAGGGACCAAAATTATGGATAAGATCCTTCTTGATTTATATAATAAGGTTTTTTACATTGAATACAATTGTATATAGTAGTGCTTTTACACTGAATAAAATTAATGTAAAATACGTAATTATATTTATCTTGAGATTCTGAGTTTTTCGTTTGGATAATAATTGTTAATTCATCATTAAATTAAAGATAATTTATGAGTTTCGCGTGGACTGTAAATTCATACAATTTTGATTTCTAGATCTCGAAATAGAGCTCAAGTAGTAAATATAGTAAATATGAAACGCTCAATTCTATTTTTTTTAATAATAATAATAAATAAATAAAATTCAATTCAATTACATCATTTTTTAATATTCTTTTCAAATTATGATTTTTTTAAAAATTCAATTCTAATCTAATTTTTTAATTATATCTTTTTTCATTACATTTTTCTTTTTAATATGATATATAATCTTGATCATATATTTTTTAAAATCTATACTATTATATAAATTCCGGAACATTAAAAGTTTTGTTACCTGTTTTTTGGTACCAGTTTTTTGGTACTTCGTGAATTTACTTATTTACCCTTTATTAAAAATAAAAATAAATATATGATATTTATACTTTTAAAATAACTATAATAAATAATAACATAGTATAATTAATGGTAAGTAGTTGCTTGTCTTTTTTCACATTTACTTTTAATTGAAGATATTACCTTTTATAAACACCTATAAACATTAATGTATCTTCCAATCATTAATATGTGCTTTCGAATTAAAACACATTACCTTTTTAATTTAAAACTAATTTTACAATCATTAATATATATTCGAAAATATCACACCATATTTTTCAATTGTTAATAAAATATATTAAAAATCTGCATACATTGTTTATAATAAGGAAACATTAGTATAATCCCTAAACATGAGTATATTAAAATTATATTAAATTAAAATTAATTAATAATTATATAATAACCGAAACATTAAAAATTTTGGTACCTATTTTTTGGAATATGTGTTTTGGTATTTCGTGAATTTACTTATTTACCCTTAATTATAAAGAAAAATATATATCATATCTATACTATTAAAACACCCAAAATAAATAATAACATAATACAATTAAAGGTAATTAGTCGATTGTCTTTTTCACATTTACTTTTAGTTGAAGATATTACCTTTTATAAACACCTAAAACCCTCAATCATATCATATTTTCCAATCAATTCATATCTAGCAATAATAAATATATACCCAAAACAATCACACCATATCATATAATCAGTAACAAAATATAATAGAAATTCGTATTACGAATAATGACCATTAAATTTTTAGAAAAAAATCAGAATCATTAAATATATTATATGATTAAATTAATTTACTAAAATTTCAAGTTTCAAATTTTATCAACGACATATTTATTTTAAAATTTTATGATATAAGTTTTAAACCATGCATATCATTAATTAAATTTATATTAAATTATTAAAATTAAAATAAAATATTTTAAATAATGATTATATAAAAATGTAATTATAACATAAAATAAAATTTATTACATATCAACAAAAATCCATGCATCGCACGGGTTATAAGCTAGTATTATTAGATTCGAAAGTTGATTTAGTCAGTGACGACTAAAATTATAGACTTCTATAAATCATTGCTTATTTCAAAATTGTGCCATTACCAAACCTTTAAATCATAGGAATCCTGTTCAAAACAATACTACAACGTTAACGCTGTGCTCCGAGTTGGGAGTGGGAGAGAAGAGAAGAGATTTGTGAAGAAAATTTCCAAATTTTCCACCTTGACTTTGAAGAGGGCGACACCTTGATTGTGAAAAAAAAACATAACAATTTTGAGGGTATTATAGTAAAAATGTATAAAAAAATTTCTTTCCTTTCCAACTCAGGAGCACAAGAAAAATTAAAATAGATGCTCTTTCCCTCCAACTCGGGAGCACACAAGAGAATCATTTTTTTCTATTATTTTTTTCTCTTCCCTTCTCTTTCCATCTCTTCTCTTCTTTTCTCTCCCAAAAAAACTCTGGAGCACAGTGTAACGGATATAGAATTATAGACCATTTATGATGAACAACAAATCAAGTACTCCTTTTCCAAAAAAAAAAAAGACAAATCAAGTACTATTTGAAGACAAAGATGTCTAGATCTAAAAAGAGAGAACGTAGAGTATTTTATTGAGAGCCTCTTCTACAACAAACAAATGCAGAAGGGAATAATTATTGCTCTAGTCTCTCCAAAGAGAGCATGACTCATTATATAGGTTCAAGTACATGACAAAAGGCAATGGACAGCTGGCCATATAGGCATAACAACCTCAACATTCTAATAAGACATAAGTAAGGAAATACAATAATGTAAAGACAGGTGGAAAATATGGAAAATCCCAGTGTATTTCCTCAATACTCCCCCTCAAGCTGCAGTGGAGTCCTTGGACGAGACTGTGAGCTTGTTCAGATGACCAGCATGTTGGTTGACAGGCAATTGTTTTGTAAATATGTCTGCTATCTGTTGTTTAGAAGAAACATGAGCTGTCTTGATGCTGCCTGCTTTGATTTGTTCTCGGACATAGTGGCAGTCTATTTCCACGTGTTTAGTGCGTTCATGAAGTACAGGGTTCGCAGCTATTGCCAGTGCTGCTCTGTTATCACAGTTCAATACGGTTGGTGGGATGTTCTTCAAGCCTAGATCCTTGAGCAATGCTGACAGCCAAGTAACCTCGCATGTGGTGAGGGCCATTGCCCTGTATTCTGCTTCAGCAGAAGACCTCGAGACGACATGCTGCTTCTTAGATTTCCATGAAACTGGAGACTTTCCTAAGAAAACACAGTAGCCTGTGGTTGATCTTCGAGAAGTTGGACACGAAGCCCAGTCGCTATCACAATATGCAGTTAATTGGGCTGCAGAATCTGAGGCCAGGAGTATGCCTTGAGACTTTGAACCAGTTAGGTACCTCAGCAATTGATAAGCAGCTTGGAGATGCACTGTGGTAGGTTTATTCGTGTACTGGGACAGAAGCTGAACACTGAAACAAATGTCTGGTCGTGTAATCGTCAAATAAATAAGCTGTCCCAACAAGCGTTGATAAACAAGTGGGTTAGGCAGGAGATCACCAAGGTCTGGAGTTAACTTCACATGTGTGTCCAAAGGCAATTGCAGAGGCCTTGCATTCAACAAGTTATGCTCTTTTAGGATATCAACAGTGTATTTCCTCTGGCTCAGAAATATGCCATCTGCTAAATTGTCAATCTCAAGACCAAGAAAATAGCGAAGTTGTCCTAGATCTTTCATGTGAAAGTGCTGAGCCAGATGTAGCTTGAGTTCTACAATGGATTGAAAGCAGCTACCAGTCAACAGTAAATCATCCACGTAGACAAGAATGAGTGTGATTTGAGAAGAAGTGTGTCGAGTAAAAAGACTGTAGTCAGCTTTGGATTGTTGATAACCCATATCAAGCAAGGTTGTGGACAGTTTATCAAACCATAGGCGTGGTGCTTGACGTAAGCCATACAAAGACTTCTTTAGGAGACACACATAGGGAGAGGGCTCTGTTGGTAACACCATGTTTTGAATTATTCGACTGCCAATGCTCCAATACCCTTTTGGCATTTTCATGTACACAGTTTCAGATAAATTGCCATGTAAAAAAGCATTCGAAACGTCCATTTGGTGAGTGTGCCATCCCTCAATTGCAGCAACAGCAAGAACAGTACGAACAGTTGTGAGTTTAGCAACTGGTGCAAACGTCTCGAAATAGTCTACACCTGATTTTTGATGACAGCCCAACACAACCAGCCTTGCCTTATACTTGTCTATCGACCCATCTTGTTTGAATTTGGTTTTAAAAACCCATTTTGAACCAATGGCATGTTTACCTTGAGGCAGTTGCACAATGTCCCAAGTATTATTAAGTTCAAGGGCATCTAACTCTAAGTTCATAGCATCAACCCAATCTTTACTTTTAACAGCAACAGCAAAGGAGGTAGGGTCTTGGTTTTGAGATACAGTAGACAGAAAACAGTTAAATGTGCTGTCAATGGTGGTAAAGGCAAGGTTAGAAATGGAATGAGTCGTATTATTTGTGACAAAATTCTGCATCCACAGTGGTTGCACATGGTTTCGAGTGGATCTCCTAACTGGGACAGGTGAGAGAGTAGGAGTATTAGGTGTGGAAGTATTAGGTGTGGAAGTATTAGGTGTGGATGTAGGCTGAGTAGAGCTGTTTGGTGAAGAAGGTGGAGAATGATTAGATGGACTAGATGGAGTAGATTGCAAGGTAGATAAAAGCTCTAGTGGTAAAGTATCGGTTGTGCACAAGTCATCACAGTAGCTGTGAGTGGGCATGGAAGGAGGAATTGGTTTCATATAGGTGTTGACAGAATCTTTATGGAAGGGAAAAACAGATTCGTGAAAAATCACATCTCTGGAAGTGAACTCTTGATTAGTCATTAGATTCATCAAACGATACCCTTTTTGACCAGGTGGGTAACCAAGGAAGACACAGGGTACACCTCTGTGTTCGAACTTGTCTTGAGGTTGAGATGGGTTGTAAGCGAAAGCCAAACAGCCAAAGACTTTTAAATTATCATATTCAGGTAGTTCTTTATGCAAGATCTCGTGAGGAGACTTGTTATTTAAAACAGGAGTTGGCAGTTTGTTGATTAAATGCACGGCTGTGAGAACACAAGCCCCCCAGAATTTTAATGGCAGACCTGCATGAAAACGAAGGGCTCGTGCAACCTCTAGAATGTGACGATGTTTCCTCTCAGCCCGAGCATTTTGCTGGGGTCTGTAGGGACAGGAGGTTTGATGGATGATTCCATTAGCAGAGAAGAACTCACGACAAGAAGCAGAAGTGAATTCCAAAGCATTATCAGAACGCACAAATTTCACAGACTTATTGAAGTGGTTGGAAATATATTGCAAGAAAGTTTTGATGGTGCCAAGAGCATCAGATTTTAGGTGCAAGAGATAGACCCAAGTGTTTCGAGAGTGGTCATCTACAATTGTGAGAAAGTACCTGTATTTTGACTTATAGGGGACCTTGTATGGTCCCCAGATATCCAAGTGTATCAATTCAAAAATGGCAGAGGCATGTGATGTGCTTTTAGGAAAAGGATGTCTAGTAAGTTTCGACATGGGACAGGACACACACAGTGTAGAGGAATGACTACTATCACACTTTTTGATACCTGAAATGTGTTTAAGGCTAGATATAGATGCATGACCCAAGCGATGGTGTCATAAAGCTAAGTCACTATCAACAGCAGAAGACACGACATTACAGACAGGATTTATAGGACAAGAAGAGTTGACATAATACAATCCATTTTTAGCAACACCAGTGGCATGGACCAGTTTAGAAATCTTATCAGAAATAGTACAGTAGGTAGGAAAGAATCGCACATCACAATTATTTTCTTTAATCAAACGTTGCACAGAAAGCAAATTATGTTTGAAAGTAGGCACACACAGAACATTGTCAAGAGTCAGGGTTGGTGCAAGTTGTACCTGACCTTTTTGAGATATGGTTACTCCATCTCCTGTTGGAAGATTGATGCTATGTGCACCAGTCAATGTTGCAACATTGACGAGATTTGAGTAATAGGGAGTCATATGATCTGAAGCTCCCGAATCAACGATCCGTTCTGTAGATTGACCCCCAACATTCAAGCACGACATCATACCAGAGAAATGATAGTCTATCTCATCATCAGTCTCAGAGTGCTTGTGCGAAGACGCAGAGATTTGAGGCATCAATTTAGCCAACTGTTCAAGCTGCTGTGGAGTAAACATCTGAGAAGAATTCTCACAAGCCTCAACATTTGCAGCAAATTTTGGGGTCTGATGAGAATGCCATTTGCCAGCATTTTGAGTGTTGAATCTACGAGCTCCCCCTGTGCTCGTGTTTGGCTTGACATATCGAGGATTCTGAGGGTGCCAACGAGGATATCCAATCACCTGCCAGCATCTCTCTGCAGGGTGATTTTTGCCACCACACACAGTGCACAAAACATTTTTATCTGGAGCAGTTTTGCTAAACATAGCCATCATTTCACCCCCAGAGCTTTCAAGATGAAGTAGGGCTCGTTGTGCCTCTTCTTGTTCAAGGGCAGAGCAGGCAACCTCAACAGTGGGTAATGGTAATCGCAGTAAGAGTTGACTACGTTGAGAGTTATACTGCTCATTCAAGCCGTTTAAAAACTGGAACAAACGAGACTCTTCTCTTTGAAGATCAATAGCTTCCAACAGTTTGACTACATCTGGGGTTGGGTCATTGACAGCAGGAAGCATGTTTAGAGCATCAAGCTCTTCCCAAGCAGCCTTCATAGAGGTATAATACTCGGTAATAGACCCAGATTGCTTCAATTCATACAGATCTTTAGATAGTTTATATTTTCGACTACCATTTGTTAACGAAAAACGTTTTTCAAGATTTGACCAAATGTCTTTAGCATTTGTCATATACATAATTGATTTTTTGATAGTGGGTGAGACATTATTAGTAATCCAAGCAATGACCATATTATTACTAGTCTCCCACATTTCAGCCTTAGCAACATCATCAGTAGGCAAAGGAATTGTACCTGAGACAAAACCCAGTTTACGTTTGGAAGATAGATTGATCTCCATTGAACGACGCCATAAACGATAATCTGAAGAACCATCGAGTTTGTCCACCTGAATCGAGGTAGCATTATCCGAGGGATGAAGAAAAAGAGGCGACATCATTTCTTGATAAGATACACGAGCAGCCATGAAAGCAAAAGACACGGACACTCGTTAAATAAACAAACTCTATGAACACTCACAAACAGAAGCTCTGAATTTCAGGCTCTGATACCATGAAGACAAAGATGTCTAGATCTAAAAAGAGAGAACGTAGAGTATTTTATTGAGAGCCTCTTCTACAACAAACAAATGCAGAAGAGAATAATTATTGCTCTAGTCTCTCCAAAGAGAGCATGACTCATTATATAGGTTCAAGTACATGACAAAAGGCAATGGACAGCTGGCCATATAGGCATAACAACCTCAACATTCTAATAAGACATAAGTAAGGAAATACATTAATGTAAAGACAGGTGGAAAATATGGAAAATCCCAGTGTATTTCCTCAATACTATTCAATATGTCAAAAACACTAAATATCCAAATAACAATTGATTTTGCTAAGACTTTCAAGATCATCTCTTTTGTATAGTGATCATCTCTTTTGACTCGAAATATAAACACCATTTATTAGTAGTACAGTGATCATGCAATTAAATCCAACGTCTCACTTTTGTAATTATCGATCACTTGTTCTGAAAATCCACCCGATGAGAAACACCCTTGTACAAAATGTCAACTACTTCTTTAAAGCGCAGGCTTGAAAGATATAGATTTTGTCAATCCACACACCACTGGCCTAATTAAGTTTACTTTCGAATCATAAACGTTGAAACAAACTTGTATGCTGTATGTATTTAAATTACTGGACTGGATTTAAATTACTGGACTGGAATCAGATTTGAAAGAACAATTCCTTTGTTCTCAGACTCTCCATAGTTTTTGAACAACATGTTCCTGCAAATTCCAAACGTACACGCAACTTGTAATTCTCTGCACTTCCTGTGTAATTCTCTGCACTTCCTGTGTATCCTAATACTTAACCATACCGGCAAGATCAGCAAACCGATTACATTGAGGTTATACCTAGGAAAACAAAAAAAATGTTTGTAATGATTTTATATGCCACATATATTCGTGTGAACAGATTTTTGTTGACCTGTTTTGATAGTTTTGTCCACCTTCGACTTGCCAACTTCCCGGCTTTTAGAGTAGAATTCTAGTGGTTCTTGATAGGGTTGTGTGTTTTTTCTCGCAAAAGTCTTGCTATAGATGTCCATAGGTTTTCATGAATAGAATGGGTTTGAAGCAAAAGTCTTGCTATAGATGCACATAGATTTTCATGAATAGAATGGGTTTGAAGTATGATACGATCTTCTTTAATTAGTTGCACAAAACTCAACAATGTTAGATTGATTTATTGCATTATAATCAAGCTAATTAAACTACAACTTAGGTGCGTAATTTTGCTTTATAAATTAACCATGATTACATAGAAAACATTGAAAGATGAGAGACTTATACGAATTTAAGTTTCGAATTACACGATCATAAGATTTTTTATATTTATAACAAAGCGAGTATTCTTTTTGATTAAACGATTTTAATTTATAACTAGCGTTACATCCCGTGCAAGGCACGGGCCTTTACGTGAAGGTCTCTAATTTTGTTCTAAAAAAGAAGGCAGTGATTGGTTTAATAATTTTTGAACTGAAAACTCGTAATTATGAAATTGTAATATGAGTAGTGATATGTGTTAATACTGAATGCCAATAAGGACTATAAATACACGCCAACAATAATATTGTTGAGTATGATGTACAATTTTGAGTTATGAACGGGATCTTGTAATTATAAATTTGAGAAAGTAAGATGATAATCTTTGTCTTTTCATAGTGATAGACATTGGTTTCCATATATATGAACACGATTACAACTATCCACAATCCTTAAAATATGTTAATGTCATCTCTATTGCAAATCTATAATGCAATGTTCTCACACCGGTCATGAACCTACAAAAACAAAATTCCTATAGGAAATAGACCGAGGCTGCAAAGAAGATTTTGAAAAAAAAATGGCATGTAAACAAATAATAAATTACAATTCATATCCTTCTACATCAGATCAACATAAAAGAAACATATTATGCTAGTAATATTTTTAATATATCCAAAAGAAGATTAAGTATTACGTAATATTTCGCATCACGTTCTTTCAGGATAAATGTAAACTTGAAGATATATGGTTAACAAAAAAAAAATTCAACTAAATTGTATTTTATACGAAACAACAACTTCTTCTGCTGTCTCTAAACAGACTCCGCTCTCTCTCCTCCGATACATGAGAGTCGACTATCAATCTTCTTTGCCGCCGCTGGCCACCCCTCTTCTCCATTGTCCCCCATCAAACCACCCTCCAATCCTCTTTTCAATCATCTAATCTCAGTTTCTTGTTTTGCTCCAGTTTTTTAAATAAAAATCGAACCAAAGCCAAACATCTAGAATTTATTTCTCAGATCTATCTTGGTTTTGAGTCCGATTCCGCAAATAAAAAATACCTTTAGATTCAAATTCTCCTCCTTAACATCCTACCAAAAATTGGTGTCATTCCGAGATCGTTGAATTTTGGATTTTAGTCTCGTCTTTTGACGTGGGTCTGACTTGCTACCATTTTATTGGGAGGTTAATGTCAGTTTTGTTATTGGTGGTATGGGTTTTATTGTTGGTTACTTTGAAAATGATTTATGTGGTTTTATGGGAGATCTATAATGTGTGCATTGGATTTGGGCTGGTATCGAATATTGCAAGAGCTTACTTTTCACAACTAATATTTGTTCATCTTTTGAGATCTATCTCTTTCAGCATGTCTATAGCTGGTTTTCGGCATGTAGATAGCTGGAGTGTTTCTGATCATTGGACTTTCGGCATGTCTATAGCTGGTTTTCGGCATGTAGATAGCTGGGGTGTTTCTGAACATTGGACTACAAGTGATGCGTATGTGAGGGTCATTTGTGATATTACTGGTTCCAGGATTGGTGCATGCTTGATTGATCGGGAAACCACTCAAATCTTTTTTAATTCGAAGAATATTGTTATTCATGATGTAAAACAGTCTGTACACATAAGCGGCTATTTGGTTAGCTCGTTTATTTGTTTCCATTCAGGTTGTAGTGTCAGTTCAGGAGTTTGTCCTGACTGTGATTTGGTCGATGCAAGTTAATTACATTTTCTTGTTTGTCAAAAAAAAAAAAACTAAATTGTATTTTATTTCAATAATTTAATATATACATAGAGATAAATGTTTGTAATTTTTTAAATCCAGACTTAGTAAGATTCATGCATAACCAATAATTTTATCTTAACATTTTATTTTCCATGTTAATCATTTATAATGACAAAGAGAGTATAAATTATTTTAGAAAATATAAACAACTGAAGTGTACATTCTAAAAAGAAAATTATTAAAAAATGGATGTGATGAATATATAAACATGATTATTGTATAATTTTAAAAAAAAAATTACAACTAATTTTCTTAATTTAGAATGATAGAAATAATGAATAATGAAATACATTGCATATACTATATTCCTTATATTGGATCAAATTTCAGTATTATTTTTTAGGTATCCATTATCAACTAATTCAAATAAAGTATGATCAGAGATATAATATAATATAAATTATAAATAACATATTTAATATATTTAATCGAAAGCATACAGGTGTATTAAAATTTATAAGATGATTAAGTATATATATAAATAAAACTACGAAAACTGAAAAAACGAAATTATATAAATAATGTAAACTAACATTTTATTTACTCAAAAGTGAAAACAAAAATGAAAATAAGTTAAGTAAAAATAGCGTGATATCTTACAAGATTTTTAAGAAAACTCGAAAAGTAATGTAATATAGTGGTTGTATCATGAACCTCTTAAAACGAAATCGGTGGCTCGACTCCGAAACTAATCCAAATTCTTCCATTTTTTCATGGATTTTAAAGGGGTGGTACAATTGTTATTTCCAAAAAATGAGGGTGAAATAGTAATTTTATAAGCAATTTATTGGCACTTTTTGCACTTGTATTGAGATTTAATATATAGTTGAAATAAAAAAAATTGGACAAAGGAGATAAATGTGGTTTATCTAATAAGATTTTTAAAATGTACTCAAAACTAAGTGTAGCATAATGGTTAAGGCATGAGACTAAGAGTGGAAGGTCATGGGTTCGATTCTCAACACTAACATAGTTTTAACTAATTTTTACACTAATATTTTAAGGGTGGTTCTTTTGTTAATTTTCAACTAATAGGGGCAAAATAGTAATTTCACAGCCAATAAAATGGAACTTTTTGCCCTTGTGTTGATGTATAATATATAGTAATAGATAAAAAATTTAATGGTCTCAGTATTCTTTTGTGTTATAGTATGAATAATAATTATTTTATTATGTAGTTAGTAGGGATCGATCCTTGACCTATGATAGTACTCTCTTATTATTCCTCTTACTTTTATTATATAATAGAACATAATGACATTTTAAATTAAATGAATGCCGTGTACGAATTACGGGCAAAATGCTAGTGTATATATAAAAGTTACAAAATTTTTTGGACTTAATATGGCAAGTTATTTGCAATAATATTTTTTCGGACATTGGTTAGACATGAAAACTTATTCGTGTTTGTGCACTTTCGTCTCATGTATTTTTATGTTTCGTTTATGTGAATGCTAAATTCAAACACAATTCATTTAAAATACATGTATTTTCGTATTAGTATACTCTCGAGTCGTATTTTCGTATAATTTTAAATAAAAATAAATAAATAAAATATTTAAACACTAATACTTCAGTGAAATTATTACAAACATGTATTAAATATATATATATATATTTACATCATATTTATAAACAACATTATAAATTTTGTATAATACTACAAATAAATATTAAATTATTTAATATAATTATAAATATATCTTATATAAATATTATTTTTATATTAATATTTATTTATTTTGTGTATTTCGTGTCGTGTATCCAAAGAATAAACATAAAATCGATACTAAATTTTTGTATCGTTTCATATTGTGTTTTTGTGTCGTGTGAAAAATTGTTGGATCTAATATTTGGCCTGGTAGAGGAAAAAAATTAGATTTTTTTTTTTGTGCTGAATTTTTAGGTCCGATATACATTCGAATTTCGAAGGATGCTTGAGAGGTCTTATGAACTGAGAATGAAGCTTCTAAAAATACTTTAAATTAACATTTTAATTTTGGTCAAATTTTTAAAATTGGTTAAAATCAAATTTCTATCATATATTAAAATCTATAATAATTTGCAAACTGAGCTGAATTTTAATCATTTTAACATTTTGATGGTTGAGATTTTAAATTTATAATATGATTACTAGATATTATTTTTATTTATCGGAAAGAGAGGTCACTTTTTTACTATTATTTTCCTCAGAGAAGTCATCCTTAATAATATTTGAAAAGTGAATTAATGTTTGATATATTTTGGAAATTTAAAATTCCAATCATCAAATATTAAATAGAAGGAAAATGATATAATTACATAAAATTTCATAAAAAGATAAGTATCTCAATTTGATTAGTTATAAGATTCTCTATATTTACATTAATATCAATCAATAACAATATTAATTAGTGGAATTCAAAATTTTGTGAAATTTCTTGACATATTTTTACCTAGCATTAATTACTCAAGTTCACTAAAAAATTTACACTTTATTTTAAAATATAAGTAAACTGTCAAGGACATTGCACCAGGTTATAGCATCTCTAACGTATAAAAGTTCTTAGCAATATTATTTTTGGCAGTATGAAATATAGATTATGTAAAAAAAAATACATTATAATGCATAATTATTTTTAGCAAAAATTATAGACAATCATATTTGATTTGGTTATATTTGTTGAACCAACTTAATTCTTTAGCAAAAATATATAGTACCATTTTCATTATAGATATATCCATTGGAATTCTACTGGTCACCTTATAGAACTTGCCACTTTTATGTAAAAATTTAATTATTTCATAATTTAAATTTTTAACCAATTATTATAAATATTATCATTGAAGATGCTCTTATGCACAGTGGTGGATCGGATTGTATAATAATTAGTACTCCCTCCGTCTCATAATTCTTTTCCAGTTTTGACTTTTTACACTATACATTATAAGCGGTTAATTACTAATTTACACATAATTTATAGGACAAAATATAGTTATGAGTAATTTTGTTTGATTCGTACTGGTGATTACTTTAATATAATATGAAATTTTATATTTAATATTAATACGAAATTAAAAATATTAACAATTAAAAATGTGCGTTGATTTAAACCAAATAGAAAAGTAATGAGACCGAGGGAATAGTATATATGTTTCTCGGGATCACCAAAAGGAAGTTTCGTTTTCATCTTTAATCGTGTCTGCAGTTTCTTCTTCTTCTTGTCTACAAACAATCCTCTTTAATAACCTCCCTTTTCTTTCCATTTTATTCCTTGATAAAGCTTCTGCTGCTGCTTTCCATTTTCTGTGTCTCCACTTCTTTTCCTACTTTCTTCCTTGTCTTACAGAACCTTAATCCTACTTAAGTAGGAGTAATATTTACTCCATAACTAATTTAGCTGCTTGTAAAGCGAGCGACCACTCGTGGGGGTGGCACTTGTAACAGTTTTAAAGTTGTAGTTGTAATGGATACGATTCATTTGCTAGGACACCCCTTCCAATGGGATTAGGGTCCCCTTTCTTTCAAGGATCCCTATGTGAGTGCTATGTAATATGTATTTTCCAAATTCCAATTGCTTTGCTCTTTTCTTTTCATGGTTTCGTTTTCCATCGAAAAATAACTTGATTTTGTGAAATACTCCATCCATTTCATCGCATATATTTTAAGGTATATTTTAAGTATAATTTCATAAATTATTTTAAGGTGTATATATTTCTCAAAACTCAAAAATATTTGTTGGAATAAAATTTGTAAATTAGCACATGCAATAAGTATTTTAGTACGTAGTGCTTTAAATCCCTATAAGTCTTTATTCAGTAGTTCTCCTCAAATATTTTGTTTTCGATCATATCGAATAAAGGTCCTCAGTATCACAATTTTAAGACAAACGGCCCCAAATATCACAAATGAAAAAGTTGGTCCCATATATCACTCCAAAACATGTAGCATTATTTTTTTACTAAGACGCTAAAGCGTCTAGCGTCTTCACTGTTAATCACTAAGAGTCACAAGAAGTGTTAATGTGTAATGGAAGCCAGATACCATAACGCCACTTAAAGTGGCGTTGTGTGTTTTTTTTTTAATTCTTTTTCTTGTTTTCCATTTTAATTCTCCTAAATATATAGTTACAAATAATATTAATAAATTACAAATAAAAGGCCAATTAAATTGTAATTTTTAAATTTAAAAATGCAATTTTAATTAACCTTAAGGGTTCAATAATTAACTTTTGGGGTTCAACGTTTCCATTTTGGGTTTTAGAAAGACGAATAAACCGTATACAAACTTAGGATTTAAGGTTTAGGGTTTGGGAAAACGCGTTAGCGTTTAAAAATCAGGCCGCCGGATTCAATTTTTTATTTAAAATTTTTAACTGTTATCTGTATTTCCTCTGGGTTTCAACGATTAACCTTTGGGGTTCAACAGTTCCATTTTGGATTTAGAAATATTCGGAACGACAAATAAACCGTATACGAACTTTTAAAAAAATATAAATTTTCATTTTACTTGACTATTTGTAAATACGTTTTTTAATATTTTTTTCCAAATATATATTTTAGAGAAAACAAAAAAGAACAAAAAAAGAAAAAAGAAAAAGAAAAAAAAAACAATTTTTTTTAAAGGAACAGACCAAACGCCACACTATGTGGCGTTCTCCCCCTCCTAACACTCTCCTAATTAACGTTTTCCCCCTTCCCAAACAATGTATGAAATAGCGTTTTCCCAAAACACAATATAAAGTGGCGTTTACTTTTGAAAACAAAGTCTAAACTTGCGTTTTCAAGAAAGAAAAAAAAATCAAACTCTTCTAACGCTACACGCATCAGCGTTAATAAGAAGAAAAAAATAAAAAATAAAAACGATGTTTTATACTATGTTTTGGAGTGATATTTGGGACCAAGTTTTTGAGCTATGATATTTGGAGTCATTCCTTTCAGATTGTGATATATAGGGCCAACACCCGATCATATCAAGATTGAATTGAGTAAAAGAGTAAGAATCTTTTGAGATTAATCATTAATATTTCTCGGGCAAATTTTATATATTCTATTTAAAAGTAACGTAAAATCTATTTTTTTTTTGAAAGAAGTAACGTAAAATCTATTGATAAATGTCATTTCTTTTTATTGTACTCCTTCCGTTTTAAAATACAGATCGTTTGATTGTTTGACACACATTTTTAAGTTTTTTGATCACATAGTTAAAATCATTATTTTTAAAATTTTCATTTTCTAAATAAAAGTATGTGATTTATATTATAATTTACAAAAACAAAAATTTAAAAATAATGATTTTAACTATGCGATCAAAAGACTTGAAAATGAATGTCAAAAAGTTAAACAACCTATATTTCAAAATAAAGGGAGTACATGAACAATTGATGATATAACAGGGATAAATTAATAATTAAGTCTATACACTTTTGATTTCAACTAGGTATAGGATAGCCTTTACTTTTCCAATATACTCTATTATACTGATCCACCAATAATTCAAACAGATTAATTAACTTGTAATCAACTTTTTTAAACACCAAGGTAATATAGTTTACATACATACACCAGGTAGATAATCTGTGATTAGCGCATGCATATACGATCATCTTGTTTTGATTTAGTGGCCCCTTCGGTAGACCTGCAATTCGTTCGTCTCGTATACTTTCGTGTCGTGTATTTTCGTGTTTTGTGTATGTAATGTCAAATCCAAAACCAACCGTTAAGGATTCGTTTCGTGTACGTTTCGTATCGTGTTTCGTGTAATTTTTGAATAAAAATAAAAATATTTAAATATTAATTTTTTACTAATCGAGTCTTAAGTTGTTGTGGAATAAAAACTAGGTTACGAATCTGTATTTAATACTAGGGTTCAGGAGCTTCATGTTTTAATTGCTGTTTCCGTGTTCGAGACTAATCAGTCCTCATAGAGTGCCTACGTATTGAGAATCAAGCCAAAACGTAGTTCTGAGAACGAGGGGTCAGGCCCTTTATATAGGCTGAGAAGCCTTAAAATCGTAGTTGGGTTAGGTGACTTGGTGGGCAAGTCACCGCCTAGAAGAAGGTTCTAGTCTCCTTCCATACAAGAATCAGTTTTCATGTTGGAGTAGGTACCTTGGAGGCTAAGTCAGGCAAGAGCAATATTCTTGCTTGACTCTTATTGCTTAGCTGGTCATTACCCTTAATATTAATTACGAAATTAATATCATAAATATGGTTTGGGCCCATCTGGCGGGCCCCACGTCTAGACCATTCTAGGCCTAATTAATGTCAAATTAAATGTGTCTTCAGGGCTTATTTTTAGCCCATATCATAAGTCAATATGTCATCAGGAATGAAGTGTGCTTAAGCCTTGTGAAACTAAAATTTGAAATTATTTTATAGTTATCTTATGTAAAAATTATATATATAATATCATTTTAAAATATGTATTCATATAGTTTTAATAAAATTATTTAAATATTTATTTATTTCGTGTACCCAAGGGTAAATTCAAAACCGACACTAAATTTATCTGTGTAATTTCATGTTCGTGTATTTTCGTATTTGTGTACCACAAAAATCAACCCAAACCCGTAATTTTCATATCGTATTTTCGTATCATGTATGAAATTACCGGCTCTAACCTTCGGTTAAATAAAGAAAATCTTCGTGTCCTACACATTTATTGGCAGGTCCGGTCCTGGTAAAGGTCACGGGTCACCAGACATATGTCTAGAGCACGAAGATAAGAGGCATCAAAATTTCTATCTATGTTATATATATATATATATAGGGGCTACTCCAATACAAACCTACAAACCAAGCATAATCTAATATTTCAAGCTAATCTAATGATCAAACTAGGGGTACCCCAATACAAAAAATGCTTAAAATAATTGGCTCTATCCAACAAAAAAAAATAAAAAATAAATCACTGTTCACGTGATGACGTGGCAGTGGATTTCACTGGTTAACGGTGCTTCGCACCTTCTTGTACGGCGCTTCGCGCCATTATCATTCTAAAGTTGTAAGGAATGGCAATCAATGGTAAAGGCAATAGACGATTGACGGGTGTGTCGAGAGCCTTCGGCTCTCATGACTACCTAACTCATCCGTTTACTGTCTTAAATGCTTCGCATTTCCACGACGAGATTTTTTTTTTTTTTTGGATTTTTTTTTTTGTTGGATAGAGCCAATTATTTTAAGCATTTTTTGTGAAGGTACCCTTGGCGGAAACCTTAGAATAGATGAAATATAATTAATTTAGTGTTGGTTTGTAGGTTTGTATTTTAAGAGTGGTTTGTATTTGAGCACTTGCCTATATATATATATATATATATATATATATATATATATATATATATATATATATATATATATATATATATATATATATATATATATATATAGGCCATTGTTCAATGGAGAACCGTGGAGAACCACTTAAAATACATTAAAATTGCTTTATATATAAGGGCCTCGCAGGAGCATCTTCACAAAAAAGTCTTATAATTCTATCCTCTATCTATTTATAAAAAATTACAAAAAAAAAATTAAAAAATTTCCAAAAAATGATGACGTGGCAACATTTTTTAAAAATATTTTTAATTTTTTTTTTTGATGAATGAATAGAGGATAGAATTATAAGATTTTTATGTGAAGGGGCTCCGCCAGGGGCCTTATACGGTTCTCCACGTAAGATGGTTCTCCATAGAGTGGGACTCATATATATATATACATATTTTATCTTTTAATTTTTTAACAAATTGAAAAAAACAGATTAAACAATTTAGCAAAAATGAAATAAAAAATAATAAGGAGTTGAACAATTAAACTTAGACAATTTTTTTAATTTTATTTTTGACAAAAACATTAATTTTAATTTTAGAAAACTAGCCTACCATTATTTCATTTTCAGTTTTTATCCAATAATAATTAAACTTGTTGCAGATACTTTTCATCTCACATATCTCCTATATAATATCATTCACATCCTTTCTCAATAATTAGCATTAGCAAATCAATAATAGTAAATATTATTCCCTCCGTCCCTTTTGATTCTTAACACTTTTTTTGGAATTTCTGACACGTATTTTAAGGTGTATTTTAAGGATAGCTCCATAACACTTTTTAAAATTTTTCTTTTTCTGTACAAAAATTTAAACATTAAATTTTTATAAAAGAAAGGAAAATTTTAAAGAAAATTATGGAGCTATCCTTAAAATACACCTTAAAATGAGTATCAGAAAGTCTAAAAAAATGTGTTAAGAATCAAAAGGGACGAAGGGAGTAGTAAACTAGGTTTCAGGCTATCAAGCGACAAGTATCAAGTTTTAGGCTATGTTTCAGGACCGTCGTGATTAGTACATCTATATTTACATTAAAAAAAAAAAAAACAAGTCCTGATAGTCAGTATAGCAAACACAAGCTGAAGGATTTTTTGAGAGAGGTATTGCTTGTTTTTATGCTATCTTACTTCTGTAATTTATCATTTTTGTTATTGATTTTGCTGTTAATTATTATTGCTATTTAATTTAGTGAATATGCATAGTTTAATTACTTATATTATAATATCCATTTTACTAATACAATAGTCGTTTGCTAATATAAGGGGTACCATTTTAAAAATTCGCCTAGGCCATCCAAAATCCTGGGACCGATCTTGTTTATTGAATTCAGAATTATAAATTGTTATGTCCAAAATTTGATTGTGTGTTATTATTTGGTGTATCTTAGTTTATTAGGCTTGATTAAAGAAATCATGAAAAAATTCGACCTTTGGATTGTCCTAAAGGCTCTTTATTTATGGGGCTTATCCTGAAAACCCTCTGTTGATGGGCTTGTCCTAGAAAATCTTGTTGTAAAGCGATTTATCATGATTAAATTTATCCTGAAAATTACGCGTCCTGAGTGAAGAGGAAACCCCTGGATGAATCTGACATCTAGGACGCGTCCTGAGTGCCATTTTCAGGACATTATTAGTATTATTTGTTGAGCCATCATACTTTGGACTGTGATCTTATAACATGTTCTCTATCTTGTATACACAAGAGGGCACACCTTTTTTTTTTCAAAAAAGACAGATCAGCTTTTGAAAGATTGTATTTTTAGGTAATGATACGAGGAAGACCCTTAGGACGCGCCTTAAGGGAAGGAAGACCTTCAGGGATTTGCTTGGATGATTGAAGGTCCACAATCTGTATTCTTGTGGGTTCTGCTCATAGGGGAGTGATGGGTAAACTTTGGAGTATGATTTGAGAACCTTGTTATTGTATTCAATGGGTTGTCCACATTGGGGAACTTTAGAGATACTCCCTCACTTCACACTTGTAAAGCTTAAGGATCACTGTAGTCTAGTGGGTTGTCCTCATCGAGGGATAAGGACACGCCCTAACATTTGGGATTTGGGGTAAGTCATGACTATACCTGCAATTACTTTGGTTGGAGAGACAGCTGGTAGCGAGAAATCCGTGAAGTCATTATACAGTACATTAGTTGAGCCTTGTGTCTTTGTGACTAGACCTCGTCATTGGGCATTCCTAAAGCGAGTAGAAGTCTAATTTGAGAAGGCGGTTCGAGAATCTTCTAATGGGTCTCGGAACGAGATACCTAGCCAATCTGGGTAACTTGTTCTACAACAACTATGTATGGTTTGATCCTCTATATAAAGAGGTACATAAGAATTAAAAGTGAAGAATCAATCATTAACCTGATTTACCTACAGATGATTTATATGCGAGAAAGGATTTTTATATACTAATGCATAAGTCATAACATTCTATTTAATCTTTTTGTTCTACCAGGCCAGATGCATCCCCTTTATGTCTTTTGCTAATTTTGTGTTGGTATTGATAATTTTCATTGATAATATAACAAAATATTTAGCTAGTAATGATTTGGCATATTAGTTAGTTATATATCACATTTGTTATGACACATCACCTAAAATTAACCCCTGTCAGCACATTTTCACAATTTTATAGAGTTATTTGTGTTTTGGTCAAAAAAATAATTATTAAAGGTATAAGTACTAACAATACAAGCTTAAAATTCGTGCGATGCATGGATTTTTTTTTAACTTTTAATTAAAAAAATTTCATTCATTTGAATTAATTTTTTAAGACATGAATTTCGGATGCTTAAATTTTTTTAATGAAATGATTTGATAATAATTATATAAATGTTGTCCATGATATTTCTAGAAAAGGAAGGATTTTAGTTAGAATATAAAAAAAGATTATAGATTTTAGTTGAAAAAGGTAATCAGTTAATTATTAGTAATTATAAAATTACTATTATATTTTATTAAATAGAATCGCCCATGATATGATTGGAAAAAGAGAGATCTTAATTTATAGCAATTATGTTATTTAACTAAATAAAATTTCTCATAGTGTTTTTTACAAAATGAGAAATTAATGTTGCCCGCGATATTTCTAGAAAAAAAAGGTATTTTAGTTTGAAAATTGAGAAAAGATGATACGTTTTAACTGAAAAAGGTAATCGGTTAATTATTAGTTTTATAATATTATTATTTTATTTTATTAAATAGAACGATCCATGATATAATTGGAAAAAATGATATTTTAGTTAGAAAAAGTAACGTGAAAATTAAAAAGGCAATATGTTTTAGGTGAAAAAGGTAATTGATTACTTTATAGTAATTATAATTTAATTATGTTATTTTACTAATTAAAATTGCTCGTAGTGTTTTTAGAAAAACAGAAATTAGTGATGCCCGTGATATTTCTAGAAAAAAAGGATTTTAGTTAGAAAATATAGAATAGATGATACATTTTAGCTGAAAAGGGTAATCAATTAATTTTTAGTTTTATTATTTTATTTTATTAAATAGAACTTCCCGTGATACAATTGGGAAAAGAGAAATTTTAGTTAGAGAAAATAGAAAAGGTAACGTGTTTTGGTTAAAAAAAGGTAGATCATTAGATAATACTCCCTCTGTCCCTCCCATTTCTTTACATTTCTTTTTCACTGCTCGACACGCATTTTAAGGCTCCTAAAAAGTATAGTTCCATAACTTATTTTTTAAATTTTCTTTTTTTGTATAAAAATAGAACAATTCTATTTTTATACAAAAAAAGAAAATTTAAAAAATAAGTTATGAAACTATCCGCAAATTGCACCTTAAAATCCGTGCCAGAATTACATCCCCCAAGGTAAAGAACCAAGGGGGGCAGAGGGAGTAGTAATTATAATATAATTATGTTAATTTATAAAACAAAATTGCTTGTAAAGATAAGATATAAAAGATATTGTGTTTTACTTGGAAAAAGAAATAATTAGTTTTTGAAAAAGAGAAAAGGTAATATGTTTAACCTGAAAAATGAAATTGATTAGTTATTATAACGAATTTTATTCGTAATTATATAAGGGTAATTAGGTAAAATCAATAGTTAGCGTACATACCGACCGACCAAACTTTTAATGTTTTGGTTTTTATAATATATTATAGAAGTATAGATTGTAAGGGTAATTGAGTAAAAATAATATGTACCATTAAATAAGGGTAAATAAGTAAAATTCATAGGTACCGTACCGACAACCAAACTTTTTTATGTTTCGGCTATTATATAGTAGTATTGATTGATCAGAGTTGAATGGTGTTTTTTGTGAGAGTACGACGAAGTAGTCAAAGTAAGGTAACTAGTAAAAACGCTATGATTGATAGAGAACAAAGACACAACCGATCTCCAGGAAATGATTCGCCGGAACCTTGAGTGAACAATGTTCCACGTAAACGTAGCAAACAACAACTGGCTACGTAATAGAGAATAGAACCCTGCAAGCAATGATTATTGCGAGTCACTAACAGTTACTGATAGATGATAAAAGAGCTATCTTTAAAGATTTAGTATTAGATTGTTACCATCTTACTAGCAAAATATTGATGCATGAGATTGTTACCTCTTCACTAGCAATGATCGAACCACATTCATTTTCAGCACAGTCGGGATCTGAATACAATTACATACGCTGTATACCTAATCTTATAATCTACAGCAGAGATAAAATATATATGCAATTGATTTGTCTCTAATTGATTTGTGATTTGGATATGTCTCTAATTGATTTGTGAATGTATACATTATACAGATTTATACATACATTCCACTGTTACATAATTCAGATCTACTGTAGTTATTAATTCAGATCTACATCATACATAATTAATCTACTATAATTATTTACCGTAGTGATTTGAATTACAGTATATACAACATACATAATTAATCTACTGTAGTTATTTACATTAGTGATTTGATTAATCTGTTTTTTCAAGGAGATGGCACCAAAGGAATTCCGTAATACACGCTGATTTGATGGATTTGAAGACAACAATGGAATGCGATTTTTTCGCCACTTTGTTTCGCACTGAGTCAAACTTGGTGCAACACAAAGATGAACACAAGGTTAGGCAAGCTCATTATTCTCCTCCTGCTTCTCTGTAATATGTCCTCAAACCTCTTGATTTCTGCCTCCATTGATAATAGCTCGCTACCCAAAAACTCGGATTTAAGTATTTCTAACGATAAACGATTCTCAAGTTCCGTAAGTTCAAGTTCTTGATCTTTAATTTCAAGATAATGAAGAAATCGTAATTTTAGGTCTTATTCCCTGTACATATACAATCTTGTGTGATTACCATATTCAATAGAGTTCGATAGTAAAAAAGTTGATTTATTAGGGATGGAAAGTTATATGTATAGCAAAATGAATTTATACATGCATACATCTCTGTTAGAATATAATATAAGATCCATATAAGGCCTCCCTCTAACACCTTAAGGTTTTAGATGAGTTGGTTACTTAACATGGTATCAGAGCTCAGGCACGCAAAGGTCCCAGGTTCGACTCTCTGCGACCCCCAATATTCTCAAAATTTATTTCGGACACGAAGGCAAATTTATGCCCCAAAGATGGGCGCCCGTGATCCACTCTCAACCCAGAAATCAACCCAGAAATGGGCTTTCGAGTGAGGGGGAGTGTTAGAATATAATATAAGATCCATATAAGGCCTCCCTCTAACACCTTAAAGTTTTAGATGAGTTGGTTACTTAACAATCTCTATGTTCTAGCCAAGTTCAGCTTGTTCAGTTTAGCCAATAAAAAATCTATTGATCATTGGACAATAAAATTATCATAAAGTTACAAATTTTGATGGCAATTGGGACTTCGCTATAACTACAGAAACTACGAATTCAATAATGAAAATGTTACTTTTATCAAAAAAAAAACTTGTGTTCCAATGTATATTTTGAAAATGACATCAAACAAATTATATAAATTATATTTCAACAATTTAATTGCAATTATAGAAAAAAACAATCTAATTGCATGTTTGTCACTATTATTTTAATAATTCGTTTATCCACTTACATGCTTATGTTTATGTGACAATTATAATAATATTATTCTTGATTTTATATTAAACACCAAATATACCATTTTGTTATTTTCAACTCATGTTTATCATTTCATTGGAGTGGATTTTTTTTAATGCTGTTCGTGTTGAAAATTAATCCAAATACTAATTCATGGATTAATATTTCAATTTTGGTAATTGAATTCATTAACCACTAACCGCGAATCAAAAAATCTTAAAATTTGGTTGATGAATTAATTAAATTTATAATGCTACATTCTAAAATTAGCGGTCGCCTAAGCGGAATCGGTACAAAAACGCTTTGCTTTGGACAAAATCGGGTTGTTAAGCGTTTAAAAGGTTTAGGCGGTTTGATCGGGTCAAAAACGGGTCAAAAGTGGATTAAACGGAAATATTTAAAAAAATAAACTTTTGTATTTTCTATGTCCACTATGACTAATATTGTATGTGACAAATTTATAATTTGATATTTCTAAATGTTATGTTACATTCGATAATATGTCATATGTGAATGTTATCTTTTTTTTCAAAATTTAGTATTATATTTATTTATATAAATATATATTTATTTATAATATGGTTAATGATCCGTTTTTAAAACCGATTAAATATATCCACTTAACCGCTTAAGTACCAAAAGGTCCTCCACCAATTAGATACGATTTACGCTTTTTACAAGATCGCAAGTGAGTTAGTAGTACGATATTTGATATGATGATTTATGAACAAAAGATTTAGAAAGACGGTAAACAAAATTCTGACAGTAGATATTCTGTCCAAAGCTCTCGGAGACCCCATCTTACCTTTAATCCTTCCACCATACATACAGTAAAAACATAGACAATGACATCAAATCATTATTCACCAGAGAGTTAAAATTTATGTAATATAACCGATCAATTAAGTTTACAAGTGTGTACAAGTACATACTTTATTTAACGGTATTAATTTTGTGGTATCTTTATTTATTTTTTTAATGAAACTTGAAATTATTAGTTACTAATCACATTGAAACTTATGTTCTGAATTTATTATAAACTTTACTATGTACTATTGATGTTGTGTATTGTGTATCTGAATCATAATGATTTTTAATGATGTAATATCAAAATAGATTTGAGTTAAAACTTATATTATTTCTCAAAATGCAAATTAAGCCCAAACCAGAAACTAGAAAAATTACAAAAATCATACTCCCTCCGTCCCTTAATGTTTTTCCTGTTTTGACTGGACACGTTTGCCAACGCACACTTTTGATCGTTAATATCTTGAATTTCGTATTAGTATTAAATATAAAAACTTCACTGTATTAAAGTACTCATAAATACGAATCCAACAAGATCACTCATGACTATATTTGATCTTATAGATTAGACATAAATTAGTAATTTGTCTCATGTCATGAACAGTCCCGACATATGAAACAAGAGAAACAATATGGGACGGAGGGAGTAACTAATACACAAGGTTACAAGTAGTAGTACTAGTGATCTGCAATAGCTACTAGATAAGTAGTTTCATAAACAGGCAATTCCTCCATGTAATTTCCCCTTACATTAATCCCACAATTGTTTAGACTATCCAGCTCAAACAAATCAGAACTTGCATCACTAGCATCATCATCTTCTGATTCTACTTTTCTCTCGTAATTCTTCAATATTTCCCTAGTTGCTTCTTTAACACTCTGATTTTTCGTCCTGATATGGTACATTAACTCTTCGTTTATACAATTTCGCTCATCAGGAAGTGCTAAATTTTGTCTGCCTTGCAAACACTTATGTCCACACGGCTGACAATCTTCATCCACAATTACACTGACTGGATTGAACCTCACTGTCCGATGATTCGTGCCGCCATTGTCTGATAATTTTCCCCTTGTCGACGGAGTTTTGCTTAGACATGACCTTGAAGTTGAACATGCAGGGGAACTATTGGATGATATTTTGCCTTTTTTGACATTTCCTCCTGTGGTGAAAAGTGAATTGAGAAAGCTAGCCAGTTTTGCGCCTGGTGAATTTGGCTGCTTCACATTCTTCAAATCACGATAAATTTTTAATGCTTTCAACTTTGATCTCTTAACAGCACTGTCACATTCCTGACTGCGCTTTTCAACATGTGAATTTTTGTTAATGTCTGTACTGGTTCTTATAGGCTTGGGCCTATATGTAGTCGATGATGATCTACACGAAACACCATAATTTGAATCCGCCTCGGACGAGAAGAGGCCACCAGAGCTAGAATCCGAAGAGCTCCAGCTTGAATTTAGATTCATTGAACCACCATACTTTTTGTAATTTCCCCTCTGGTACATATGATCAGAGCCAGCAGATATTTCTCGAGTGTTTTTAATATTTTCCCTGGCCTTCTTTTTCTCCATCCATTTCTCAATACGCTGAAAATTCGCTTCATCTTTCGTCTCAGCAGTAGAATGAATGTACTGTTTCTTCTTTTTCATAGCCATCATCGTCACAGTCTCCCTGTAAAGCACTAGCTCATCATCATCATCCGCAACATGATGGTCGTTGGTTTCGTCAATTGAGCGATAAATTTGATCTAGCAGAGTGGACGAGAAGGAAGGATTCTGATCTCTTTCACCGCGACTTGTGTACCTCTTGCTGTCTCCGGGTAGAGAATTATAATTATGTTTCCTGTACTTGTCCATTTATGCTACCTTGGAATCTAAGCAAGCAAACGAAAGATGATGGAGAATTAAAATGATTTAATTATGGAAACATAAGTGACATATATGAGTGAAGCCTGAAGTGTAACAAAAGTAGACAAATTAAAGTATAGTGATGAATGTATGTGTTTGGTAGTTAAGAGGACAAAGCCTGAAGAGGATGGTAATAATAGTATAGCTTATGTTAATGATGAACAACTTAAGATAGAGAGAGGAGTGGAGAACAGATCGAAAGAAACAATGTTGGTTTGATTCTTATAACGACCCAAAGCACTTGGCTGCTTTTTGGACATGCCCCATTAGCCCAGCTGGAGGGTCTTGACAGGATGCTAAAACACACACATGCATAGGGTCTTGTTTTACTGTCACTGTTTAAATATAAGAAATTTCGTTCTAAATAAGGATGGAAGCGATAAATTCTAAATTAGGATGGAAGCGATAAAATCTTGTGCTCTAACATAGGGCGAAATAATTAATATAACATATTGTAACCGAAAAAAGATTGTAAATCTATCTATGCACTCGTGCCTTGATAACTTTATGCTGAGAGAACTGAAGAACAGAGTGCAGAAGAGTAAAGGAATAAAGATGAGATTCTGTGGGAGAAAAATGATTAAATAAAGTTGATTAAAGAGAAAAGGTAAGATTTGATTATATGCTACTTAAACCCGATCATAAGCCTTTAATCAAAAGATTGCATAACCAAAAAGCAACCTCCATAGTTCCATGCGTGGGCATGCGTTTTGTATTAACAACTATAATTCTATTAACTAATGTTCAATTTATTTCATTTGTATAATAATTAAATTTGGGAGTAAAATGTAAATGCATTTCGGAAATGTGATATAAGATTATGAGGTGTGTATACAATAAGCAATTAAAGACGTCAAATTCAGAGGAGGAAAAGATCAAGTGGGAGTTGTCAATTTATACACGTTGAATATTCTTTATAAATCAAAACGATTTGATTCAATGGAGTATTGGGCAAAATCCAATATTGGGCGACAGACTAGAGAGCTCAAGACTAGTAGAATGATGTACAATTTGACCTTGCATGAGGAGCAAACTGTTCGTGAGCTACTCAAGTTCGATTTGTAAAAAACTTGAATTGATTTGTTAATAATCAAGTCGAGTTTGAGCTCTTCCAAAGGTCTATCAAACCGAGCTCTTAATTTAACAATTGAGCAGAGGGAATAAAAATATTGTTCCAAAAGATTTTATTCTTAAACTTAATAAGAGTGTATTATTTCTTCTCATTTGAAGATCACATTTTTATATTATATATTCATAATTATATTTCTTTTTCTCTCTCCTTTCCCTTTTCTATTTCTTCAAATTAATTTTAATAAAAAAATTAATTGAAAAATTAATATTAAAAAAATTGTTGAAGATAAATACCCAATTATTAAAAACTAATAATTTATATCATTTATAAAAAGTAAACTAAGAAACTGTTGAATATGTTGCAAGTGTCATAGTCAAGCAAGTAGTGTTTCAAAAAAATATAAAATGAATAAAACCACTTCATGGTTGATTTTTGTCCTGAAAGGTACATTAAACAACCAATAAGTGAAACCATACACACGATGGGGAGCAAAATATTCTCCGTTCCGGAATTAGGACATGTTTGAGAAGTGGTAGGACTTAGGAGTGTGGATTGAGAACGGAATTGTATTCTCGGATTCCGAAGTGATCCAACATCCTCGACCTCCTCTAAGCATCTCCAAGGTTATTATGTAAAATGATTAGCTATAATCATTATAGCTATAATCACAATGTAAAATTTTTGCTAAGGATGGACATGTGTGTTCCAAGAGAATTATCTATAATCATGGTCATGTAAAATTATACATAAAGGCTTTATTGGTTCAACAAATATAACTCACCAAATATCATTATCTATATTTTTTTGCTAAGGGATTAATGGTGGGAGAGCTCAAATTTTTACATATTTTCTAAATAGTGCCGCTAGATGCCAACTAGATGTCATGTAGATAATTTAGCTAAGGGTTTTACACCCTTGGAGATGCTCTAAATGTGCATATTCAAACATTATTACTATCTTCTTATCAAATTAATTGTCATTTTTTATGATGAATTTAATCCGATTGTAACTCAAAATAATTATAATAATATATATTTTTTAATAGATTTAAAAATACTTTTCAATGATATATTCTTATAATTTTCTTCATTTAGATAACATTTGTAGTTTTTCAAACCTTAGTTTTATCCAGAGAAAAGTTGTTTTCTAATTTCTTTTTCTTTTCTTTTTATTTTTCTTTTGTAATCATCTTGCAAAATTAGAAAACTACAATTAATTTAAAACGTAGATAGCACATCCAAAACAAATAACATGACTATTTCATTTCCAAAAAAAAAGAAGTTTAAATGACCTAATACTTTTAGAGAATTTTCAAAAATAGTCATGTTTTTAATTTTGTTTTCAAAAATACGACCAAAATGGAATAGGTGGTTGCGTAGCAGATTGCAAGATTGCAATTGCATTTCAGGTTATACATAGTGAGTTGAGATTGCAATGAGATATTGAGATTGCACCGTATTTTTTAAAAAAAATCTGAAATTTGGATATATTTTTTTTATTTTAATGCATGACACTCAAAGTTAGAATCGAATCTAGCAATGTTATAAGTAAACAAAGTTTTTTTGCACACATCCAAAAATAAAGATAAAATCATAATTTAGATCAACTAAATGAACGACAATGATCCTGACAAAAAATTTTAGAAAAAATGAAGGACAATGATCACTTACCGCAATTAAACATGGATACGGATAAATTTGTAGAAAGTGAAATGATGAAATTATCAAAAATCACAATTATTAACAGAAATACGTTGAGATTACATTAATTAATCTACATGAGTAGAAACAAACAAATATTACACGACTTTCCACTAGCTAGCTATATGTATCATCACAAATTCACAATCATTTCAAATAAGAAATTTTGCATGCCTTACCTATCTGTGAGATGCTCTTCGTTTAAACTAATTTCTACGCATACTAGTCCACCATTATTAATAATGAAATATTCCACTAAAGTTTATTCATGAAACTATAGAGGTGCCTTTTTTTGACATCCGATAAGCCTTCTTTTTCTAAGTTGCGTGATACTTGGATTGAAAATCTTTTTGTGGAAGAATATTCATGTAAAACTTAAAATTTTAGATATTAAATTACAATTAGATTTTTTGGAAAAAGAACAATTGTAGGAAAAAACTAAGTATATAGTACTAGTACAATTTAAACAAAGAAATGGTGGACCGACAAAATACGACATTGTCATGAACTAATATAAGAATATTGGAAAAATGAAAATACGCCATATAGCCGTAAGCTTAACTGATAACCTAGCTGATTAGTGAAAGTAATTAACAAATACCCACGCCATCAACATCCAGCACGTGGGAGAAATAAAAAGAAGAGAAGAGAAGCGTTAAGGAATCACCAGTGTTCCAGAAATCGCTAGGCGGTACCGGGCGGTTGGGGTACCGCCTAGCGCCTAATCGGATAGGCGGGGATTAATCGGACGGATTAATCGGAGCATTAATCGGATATTATAATAATATTTAATTTATTAGTCTAATTTACAATTAAACATATCATTTTAAATAAATTAACAGGATTAATCGGATTTCAAAAATCGAATCGGTTGGCTACCTTCTAGAAGATTAATCGGGGATTAATCGATTAAATCGGGGATTTTTAGAACAATGGGAATCACTACATATAACTTTAAGGTGTTAGAGGAAGATTCTAATAGCATTTTATGCTATAATATATATTATTTAACATTATTCTTCAATCATAATTGTATGATATGTTTCGTTACAATTGACAAACGATAAAAAGATAATGAAGAGACGGACAACAAATAATGAATTACTCCCTCCGTCCATTTCATTTCTTTACACTTTCTATTTTGGGCCGTTCATTCCATTTCTTTACATTACTAAAAATAGTAATTTTTAACAATAAAATACATTATTACATCCACTACCTCACTCCACCTTTTCAACCTTTTACACTATTACACCCACTACTTCACTTATTTTAACAATAAAATTACTATTACACCCACTACTACATTTATTTTAACAATATTACATCCACTATCTTGGTTTCCGTGCAAAAAGCAAACGTAAAGAAATCAAAAAAACGGAGGGAGTATATAAATGGGGATGGAGGAACCCCATAAAAAAAGATCTCAATAAGATCTTATGCTACAATATATATTATCTAACACGAACATGACAAGGCGGAATAACTTAAAATCCAAATAAATGAAGTTTTAATTTTCACGAGGGAGAATATCAATGAATGAATGTCTACAAAGCTTTGGCTGAGTGGACACCCCCTTTCCCTGGTCCAGCCAAGGTCAGGGGTTCGAACCTACCTCGGAGCGAAAACTTCGGATTTACGTGGGAGTACTGGGTGGTAGGGCTCAGCGATATATCTCCCCGGGTTTGAAATCCCACATACAAGTGTGTGGGGTAGTTCCCGGTTAAAAAAAAATATATATCAATGAATAATAATACACTTGTGAGTTGTCATTTTAAGGCCCACCTTCACTATCGTTCATGGAACTTGAACTTGTTATTAGTAGGCGATTATATTAACGTTTTAAACAAATAAGAAATGTGCAAAAGAAATGAAGTGAAAGCGGTGTAACGAAGAAGAAAGGTATGTATAGTTAACTTTGATGAAGAGGGACCGCCGGGCGGGAAGGACTGAGTTTTGAGTTAAAGAGCAAAGACGGGCTGGGATGCATGAGACAGATCCAAGAGAAAATGTGTGTCATAAAAAGCTGCGCGCAGCAATCCCGATAAATAAATAATAAAGAGAAAGACAAACAAGGGGTGTTTTTTTTTTTTTTTTAAAAAAAAATTACAAACAAGGGGTGTTAAATCGAAAACATCCGATTTTAGTAAAATTAAATTAAACACGAGTAACACAAATAACAATCTGCAATGTCACAACCGACAAGCTCACAAAAGGGTATCATAACTTTCTTCCTACATTTTTATTGCATAATTGCTAAATGTATTGAAAATTAGCTTAATCCAGTAATCTGAAATTACAATAATAGCCTTGGCTAATTTCCTCTAAAACAACCAATTATTTATTGCATTTAAAGTAACAGTTTTTTCACTCATCTATACTATTATATAAAAGTCAAAACATTAAAAGTTTTGGTACCTATTTTTTGGTACGTGAATTTACTTATTTACCCTTCATTAAAAAGAAATATATTCTATATTTATACTATTAAAACACCTAAAATAAATAATAATATAAAATAATTAATGGTAATTAATCGATTGAATTTTTCACATTTACTTTTAGTTGAAAATATTATCTTTTAAAAACACCTAAAAACATCAATAGTATCATATCTTTCAATCATTAATATTTCCTTTTGAATTAAAACACGTTACCTTTTTTATTTATAAGTAAACATTAGTATAACTTCATTAGAAAGAAAAATATATTCAATATCTATACAATTAAACACCTAAAATAAATAATAAAATAAAATAATTAATGGTAATTAGTTGATTACCTATTTCATATTTACTTTTACTTGAAGATATTAACTTTTATCAACACCTCAAAACATCAATCGTATCATATCTTTCAATCATTAATATTTCCTTTCGAATTAAAACATGTCTCTTTTTTGATTTATAAGGAAACATTAGTATAACTTCATTAAAAAGTAAAATATATTCGATATGTAATACTATTAAACACCTAAAATAAATAATAACATAAAATAATTAATGGTATATTTACTTTTAGTTGAAAATATTACCTTTTATAAACACCTAAAAACATCAATCGTATCATATCTTCTAATCATTAATATTTCCTTTCGAATTAAAACATGTTACTTTTTTGATTTAAAACTAATCTTATCATACCATATTTTTCAATTATTTAATAAAATATATTAAAAATTCATATACGTTATTTATAATAAGGAAACATTAGGATAATTCGTAAACATGAATATATTAAATTAAAAATAAAAAATTATTAAAAATAAAGATTATATAAAAAATAATTGTAATATTAAATAAAATTTATAACATAATATAAGAAACATGTGCATTGCACGAGTTATAAGGTAGTTATTATATTAAAGTTGAAACAATGAAAATTTTATCGGTTTGATTTAGGCACAGTTATATTAATTAATAAATAAAAAATAATACAATTAATGTTAAGCAGCCGATTTTCTTTTCTAATTAAAATACATATATATACTACTATATAAAAGCCGAAAAATTGAAAGTTTGTCTGTTTCATTATCCTAATTATTAAAATAAATAATAAAACCATATAATTAATGGTAATTAGCCAATTGCCTTTTTCACATTTACTTTTAGTTGAAAATATTACCTTTTATAAACACCTAAAAACATCAATCATATCTTTCGATCATTAATTTTTTATTTGAAACAAATCTTACAATCATTAATATATACCCAAAAATATCACACCATAAATTTCAAGAAAAATATAGCACCTAAAATAAATAATTAAAATAAATAATAACATAATATAAGTAATGATAATTAGTCAATTGTCTTTTTCACATTTACTTTTATTTGAAGATATTACCTTTTATAAACACCTAAAAAGATCAATCGATCGTATCATATCTTTCAATTATTAATATTTCCATTCTAATTGTAAAAAATTATCAAAAATAATGATTATATAAAAATATAAAAATATAATCGTAATATTAAATAAAATTTATAACATAATACAAGAATCAATGCATGCAGGGTTATAAACTAGTAGTAAATAATATGTGGTTAATCCAATGTTTCCTTTATCTCATATTATCCTTGTTTGTTATTCTTTTTCTTTTATCAAAATCTTTGTTCGTTTTTCAAATATTCTATGAACGCTGATTTAATTGTTTTTTTAAGAAAGATCACACAATAGATTAATTTTGAAACAATATATATTAATTTTATTAAAGACTCATTTTTATGTTTAGCATTATTTTGGTACATACTTTTTATTCTTCTATATTTTTTTTATAGAATTAAAAGTTACATTGAGAAAATTCTGAATTAAGATATTCCTTACTTGAACCAACAAATTTTGCATAAAATTTTCAATCATTTAGTTATATCCGTATATATAATAAATATAAAAGAGATTTTATACAAAATTTTTGTCAACTAAACTTATAAAGATATAAGAATTGTTTGATTTAATATTAAAAATAGCATTCGTTGTTAGTATGATTATAATATTCAAATATTAAAGAATGTATTTAATAATTTAAATCAAATATACCTAGGTTTATTTTTTATTTATTTTAACTCTATTTGATTTTTTTCTCTAATTCTTTCAAATTTAGAAATTCTTTATTTATTCAAATAAAATTATAAATTAATCTAATTAAAATCAAATTTGGCATAAAAATATAATTAATATTTGAGTAATATTGTATAAAATCGTGTATAAATTTAATTATTAAAAAAATAAATTAGATAAAAACCGTTGAATTTTATATAACGGACTATTGATATTATACAAGGTGAATTATTTTATAAAAAATTGAATTTTGAGCTCTATCAAGAACATATTAAAAATGAATATTTATATTGTTAGAATAAAAATTTAAAGATCTTTTAAAAAATACATTAATGATTTTAAACTTTTTACAAAAATACTTTTACTTTAAAGATAATTTTGCAAAAATACGATCTTTATTGCAAAATTATTTTTTTTGAAAAAAATGACAAAAATATGAAATGCAACTAAAATCATAGATGCAATACAATTTAATAAATTTGAAAGCAACCCAAATCAACTAATTACAACTGAATTATTTCAATCAAAATCCATCGAAATCAACCAAAATCAATTTCATCCAAAATTAATCAAAATTTAAAATAAAATCCCCTAATTTAATAAGAATTTAAAGCAATTAAATCTTTTTGCAGCTAAGTTCAATACTCCCAACGGTACTCTGATTAGATCGTAGTATGAGGTGGTGATCGTGGTGGGTGATTAATTAAGCACTTGTTTACATATGCTTTTCGATTGTAATTGTTAACCAATAATTTGGTTTGCTGAGCATGGGCTTTTCTGATATGATTGGGTTTTTGCGAGGCCCAATTAGTCTACCCGGCACCTTATTTATGCGTCAAAGTTCAAACTCTGTACTGCCTATTTTATTTGAGTGGTGCTATAGGTACAAAATTGGATATCAAAATTGGGCACCAAATGACATGTGTTATTTTAAAATATTTTGATTGGATGGCCCTGGCGGGCCCCTTATAACTATAACCAATTAAAACAAAGACACATCATTTGGTAACAATTTTTGGTACCTAATTTTGGTACCTCTAGCATATTTCATTCATTTTTTTTTTTGACGAAAAGCTAAGATTTTATTACGAACTCGAATCCATAGCAATACAATTTTGAATCGAACTAGGAACAGAACTCCTATCGAAAGTACGACCTGATAAATAATATGATTCCCTTGCTAATTGATGGGCAACCACATTAACAGATCGTTTAACAAAAAACAAATTAATTTTGTTCAGACGTTGTAGAATACAACGACACTCCTCAATAATCACACCAAAGTATGACTTCATAGGCACACGACACCTGTCTGCTTGCACCACAACTAGGCAGTCAGATTCAATAACAGCTTCATGCCAGCCCTTACGATCCATCCAACTCAGTGCCTCTTTGAACGCCATTGCTTCTGCTATAGTAGAAGACACCAAACTAGGATGAAACATCGTTTTAGCTTCATTCAATTACCCATCAGAATTTCTTGTCACTAGACCAAAACCAACACCACCTCGATCTTCAAACACAGCTGCATCAACTGATACCTTAACTAAATTTTATACAACACAGTAAACACTTACCTTGTCATTTTGAACCCCTTTAACCTCCGGCAGAGAGAATGTGGATTTGTAAACTTGAGCTCATTCTTTCTTTTCCAGGTAGCTTGAGCTCATTGTTAGGTTTTTTACTATATACATTTGCAGCTCGTTGTTAGGTTTTTTACTATATACATTTGCATTTGTAATTTTGAAAAAATGGCAAAAATTTTGTAATGGTCGTCACTCCTCTGTATATGGGAAATTGGATTTGCTTGTGTTGTGGACGGACCGAGTACGTAAAATTTGAGGGCACAACTTTTGTGAGAGAAAATAAAAAGATGATAGGAAGATTGTTAAATCACGAGTCAACTACAATTCGAATATTAGTAAATTAATTTAAATGTTATTAAATGATCTATGAATACGGTGCCGATTTCCTGGCAAGAAATACATGTTCTGTAGTTGATCGTGTTTGGAATATGGACAATGTCCGACTAGACCTGCTGGATGTATTGAGGAAAGATTTGATGTTTTAATGAAATTTTCACTTTCTTGGCAAAAAAAAAAAAGTACTAGTCCGGAAATCTAGAGGTATGTAGCAGCGTAACGCAATGTGGCTGTGCAGTAGATTACCATATTTCTGAAACATTTGTGCACTTTGGTTTGCTGAATACACTTTAATTGAATTTGTAATGAAACTTTGCTGAACACACTTTGATTGAATTTGTAATGAAATTCTCAGCATGCTAGTAAGTACTGGCGGAACCAAAATTGAGAATCAATGATAAAAATAACTTCAATTTTAGTAGGGAGGTTTAGCAAAAAAACGACTTTGTTTTCTGAATACCAGTAAGGAGTTCGTTTTCAGTTTCGGAAGATCAGGCGGATGCTAGAGCCAAAGCTAAACCCCCCAGGTGCAGCCACCGATCTTAATGAACTCCTTTAACTAATGATTGATGATACTAGTAAGGAATTGGAGATGCCTTTGATTGCTAGGAGATATGGGTTTGTTAGGTTAGGGGACTTACACACAATTCGAGATTCACAAACACCAATATAGAGCGCGCACACACACCAATCAATAATTGACAAGATCTACCAAAGCGCAAAACAAGAACACACAAATACTTGACGTGGAAACACCCACGCCCCAAACTTGTATTATTAATCTTAACAATATCAATAATACATCAAAACAATAATACCTTAACGGCGTCCCAACCCGATACTTGAGCCAACAATGCTCAAGCATCTCTCAAACAATACTTAAGACTACATCTCTTAAGCTTTCACCCTCCCAAACAATATTTAAGACTACATCTCTTAAGTTTTCACCCCATCAAACAAATACAATATGACTATGTATATATAGTCATTCAAAACTTAGCCACCAAGACTTATCATACTTGTTCTACAAGTCTTAGCATACTTGTTATACAAGTCTTCCAATTCTTGGCACCTAATTTCCCAACTTAATGATCAAGACATACCATATATAACAATTATCTATACATACAATTATTATTTTTCCTATATATATCTTGAACCACCCAAACCCATAACATCATATTGGGTTGAAACCAAGAGGGTTAGTATCGATAACATTAATTCTTTTTATGGACAGCAAATCAAGAAGTGCTATTTAGATTATTGCTCAACAAACAAGCAAGCTTGCTTTGGGAAATCTCTGTTGGTTCAAACTCCAACAGAAAATGCTGGAAGGAAGGTACATTGATCTCTACATTGACAATATTTTTTATTGGCCAAGATTTTTTTTATACTAACTAAATAAGTTGTTCATAATTCGTATGCATCAGTAATCGGATGTGCAAAGGGGGGATGGCTTTCTCTAACAGCTACATTTTGGTTTGTAAGTTTGACCGTGAGCTGCACTTCTGCAACGGGTGCTTTACGTAATTTATCTCGTATCCATTCGACTTGGTCTCAGTTCAAATTTAACGTCACGAAGGGGCTGCAGTAGACTTTTAGTTAAACTGGTCAAGCAAATGTTGTATTCACATGCGAAATAATAAAGAAGAAAACAAGCAGTGTTATTCTTGTGGACCACTTTGATACAAAGTTACAAACTAACGACAGGCCCATGAATGATAAATTTATGAACCACCCCTTGATTTTCCACAACTGAAAGAAAACCCTCGAGACACGCAGATCATAAGTCCACCTTCACAAAAAGTTAAAAACAAAACAAGAAAACAGAACCACATGTAATCTAGATTACGACTTGCTTATGAAATTTCTTGCAGTTAGCTAAGCTTCAACAACATGCATCCTCTGTACTCTACTGGTACAAAGACTTGTTTTAGTCTTTTTAGGTGGTCCGTTTTGCTGAACTTATCCTTTTTGGTCTTAAAAATCAGAGAGAAGTAGCTGCTATATTACTTTTGACAAGGAATAATTTAACTTATAACTCGCAAAATATTCTACTAGCTAGGCTTATGTGACGCTCTTAAAAATATTTGTTCATATTTTCCCAATGTAATTCGTTTTTTTTTTTTCGCAACGACGGGAGAGACCTCCCGTCGGAGAGAGAGGGCGGATACTGCATGGACAAGACTCTCGTGTCTGTAAACCGTTAGAGTATGTACCGGCCAGTTGGTTAGACTTGTCAAGAAGTTGTGATTTGCCTTACCTAGGGGCTAGGAGTATAATTTTCATCTAGATTAGTTATAAGAAAGTGGCCCCTTGAACTGGTGAGTAGTCAATTTTAACCCCTTTTATGTCATGTCCCAACACCGCTGGAGTCAATTAGAAGCACAATTATGATATTGGCTAAAGATTTGCAACGAAAATACCAAAAGCGAATACCCAACTTACAGCTATTTGGCCTTACTATTATTACTTACTCCATTAGATTAGATGTTGTTTGGTAGGGTTGTCTCCTGTTTGTTAAGATGGGAGTATTTATCATTAATTGTACTTTAAACCATAATTCTACTACCCCCTGTTAAAACGTTAAACTAATTATTGACTCAATTAGCACGTAATGTTCAAACTTCATCTCAGAATTGTACAATGGGTAAAGTTTCTTCTAAAAGCTTGATCATTGCTCAAGCCTATAAGTTTAGCACTTTACGTACTGTTAGGGAATAATTGGATGCCACAACTTTTCAATTTCTTAAGAGGGAAGGAATATCCCAAATGTAATTTATTCTTTAAACTAGCATGCGTAAATATTAAACACGAATACGTATTTAAATTTATCCAACCCTCAACATCTGGTTGTGATCGAGAGAAGAATGGGAGTATCGAGTATTTATGTGATGCTATGCTATGATCAGATTACAGATATGATTTATCCAGATGCTCCCTGTCTATTCTTAGTGTCATGTCTTGCCTCTGGAATATCCCAACCTGAGTAGTGGAGGGCACTCGTAAGTGTCATCAGTCAAAATAATTTGAATCACTGCGGGACTGATAGTGCAACGTACTATAATTTGCATGGATTTCCACACTAAAGTACCAAGCTTCTTTGATAAAGAAAGCTACACTTCCGTGTACAGGAGAATTTGATACCTGTGCTTTAAAATATTATTTGAATTATTTGAATCTTCTATAAATTTTCGCTGGCAAATAAACATTGTGTTTCACGGGAACAGGCCTAGCTAGCTTTCTTGCATTCTCCAATTTTTTTTAATACTAGATGATAGCCGGTGCGAAGTACGGATCAAAATAATTTATTAAAATTGATCATTTTCGATTAAATTTTATAGGAAATATTTTATTTATCATTAAAAAATATTATAAAAATGATAAAAGTACAAAAGAAAATTACGATTGATGTGGGCTGAAAGTAAGCCTTAAAGACACATTTAATGTGGCATTAATTAGACCCGGAATGGTCCAAATGTGGGGCCCACCAGATGGCCCAAAAACCCTAATTAAATATTAATTTCGTAATTAATATAAAGGGATAATTAACAGCTGGGAAATATAAGTCAGATAAGGACATTATCTCTTTAAGGAGTAGCCTCCAAGGCACATAGTCATACAAGGAAACAGACCCCTACAAGGTAGGAGCCTAGAACCTTCCTCAAGGCTGACTTGCCTACCAAGTCACCTAATTCTACCCTAATTCTGAGGCTTCTCAGCCTATATAAAGGGTCAGACTCCTCACTCAGAACTACGTTTTTTGGCTTGATCTTTGATACGCATCAAAGTACGTAGGCATCTTATGAGGGCAGATTCAGCCACGAACACGAGAGCATCCATTAAAGCACGAAGCTCACGCACCTTAGCATTAAATACAGCAAACCCTAGCCGCAATTTAATAACCTAGTTTTTATTCCACAACATTTGGCGCCGTCTGTGGGAAGAAGACATCAACCATGGTTCAAACACGAAGAACAGCACCAATCACTACAGAGCCAATCACTACTGAGGCTCTACCCCTAAGCTTCGCTCCGCCTGTCACTGAGCAGGTACCCCCAGCCACAGGGGCGATTACTCAAGCTCAGGTTTCTCAACCTCCAGGGACGAATCCCCATGCCGAGAGGACGTTACCTATGGTCATCCACCCGGGAACCAGCTCTCTTCAGACGCTGGTTTCTCCTTTAGTTGATCCTAACCGCCCACCACCAGGAGTACAGATCCATACTACGGATCTCCCCAGGAATACCAATCCGATGTATGGCCTGCCTAATTACCCTCCTGGACCTAGTGGTCATGCCTTGCAAATCAGAGATCGAGAGTATCTTGACTACTCTGGCCCCTATACTGACGATTCATCGACTGATGATGATCGTGATGAAGCCCCGAGAAGGCGACGTGCTAGTAGAGAACAAAGAAGGAGAACACAAACTATCCATGATGGACCCCCCTTGACAACTGCTGAAAGAATCAAGGCTCATGAGGCCGAGATTTTAAGGATAAAGGAAGATATTGCCAGAGAACAAGCTAGGTTGAATCAAACCCAGCCTCCTCCAACCTCAGGACCGATTCCCTTTATAGATCTAGAGGGGTCTTCAAGAAGGCAGAGAAGGGCCGACGCCCCAACTGGGAAAACAACAAGGGTTGAAATCCCTAATAGCAACCCCAAGGATCTGATGCCACTTGGGGATCCTGATGATCCCACGCCCCCATTCACCGAGGAGGTAATGAATGCTCGTATATCAAAGAAGTTTAAGATGCCAACAATTAAGGCTTATGATGGAACGGGTGATCCCGTAAACCATGTTAGGACGTTCTCGAATGCACTGTTGCTGCAACCTGCTAGTGACGCCTTAAAGTGTAGGGCGTTCCCTCAAACTTTATCGGGCATGGCTCAAAGATGGTACAGCCGATTGCCTGCAAACTCGATTGCCTCTTTCAAGGAGTTAAGTGTTGCCTTTGTTAGCCAGTTTATCAGCGGAAGAGTGCATGAGAAAAGCTCTGCATCTCTTATGTATGTGGTGCAAGGAAAGAATGAAAATCTGAGAGATTACCTTAAGAGGTTCACTAAGGAGACTTTGAACATCACTGATTTGGAGAATAAGGTGGCAATGGTAGCCTTGGAGCATGGCACCACTGACTTATACTTTAAAGGTCATTGGCTAAGCATCCTCCCGAGAATATGGATGAGCTCCAACGAAGGGCTGACAAATATATCAAGGCTGAGGATAGTATAAAGAAGGAGGTCACAGTAAGCAATGGTCGAGGTAACAACGACTCCAAGAAGCGAAAGCAGGATCAAGAGTATGATGCTAGGGACAAGTATCCCCGTACTAGAAAAGACTCTGAATCAGCACCAAAAAAGAATCTTGGACCAAGGTTTTATGACTATGCAAGGTTGAATGCTCCTAGGAGTCAAATCTTGTTAGAGATTGAGAAGGATAAGGACTTTCGATGGCCGAAGCCACTCAGGGGTGACCCCGCAAAGAGAGACAAGGAGCAATACTATCGGTTCCATCGAGATATGGGGCATGATACAGATGATTGTAGGCAGTTGAAGGATGAGATTGAGTTCTTAATTCGCAAAGGAAAACTTAACAAATTCACTAAGGGTGAGGATCGCGGAACCCAAAGGAGGGATTACGAAAGGAGAGACAATGACAGAAGGGATAACGATCGTGATCGTAACCCACAGCCTAGAGGGCCAGTTATCAACATGATTTGGGGAGGCCCGACAGCGGCCGGTACAACTCGAAACTCTCGGAAGGCGTATGCCAGAGAGGTGATGCACATCGTGGGAGAGGCCCCGAAACGTGCTAGGACTGAAACAGTGATTGGTTTTGATGATTCTGACCTTGAAGGGGTGAAGTTCCCCCATGACGACCCGTTGGTCATAACTCCTGTAATTGGAAACTCAGAGGTGAAGCGAGTCTTGATAGACAACGGAGCTTCTGTGGATATTTTGTTTTATGATGCGTTTGTAAAAATGGGATACACTGATTCTCAGTTGACCTCGACCAACATGCCCATCTACGGTTTCAATGGAGTTGAGTCCAAGGTTGAGGGTACTATTTAGTTGCCCATGACAATTGGACAAGAACCTAAGGAAGCTACTCAGATGTTGAATTTTCTGGTAGTCAAGGCATCCTCAACTTATAATGCAATACTGGTAAGGACTGGACTTCATGCGTTTAAGGCTGTTGCCTCCACTTACCACATGAAGATTAAGTTTCCAACCCGGAATGGTGTTGGAGAACAAAAAGGTGACCAGAAGATGGCAAGAAGTTGCTATGTGTCTGCGTTGAGAGCTGATGGAGTCGGGGGGCAGGTACTCCCAATTGAAGACATGGATGTTCGTGGTGATGATGAACACCGAGGGAAACCAGCAGAGGAGTTGATCCCCATACCTCTAGAGCTGGGTGACCCTGAGAAAGTTACCTACATAGGAGCTTCTCTGAAGGAACCCTTGAAGGGCAGGTTGACGATGTTTTTGCAAGAGAACAGTGATGTGTTTGCTTGGACTGCTGCTGATATGCCAGGGATTGATCCCCAACTCATAACTCATAAGTTGAATGTTGATCCTAACCGGAAGAAGATAAAACAGAAGAAGAGGAATTTTGCTCCTGAAAGGCAAGAGGCCATTAAGCAAGAGGTTGATAAGCTCTTAGAGGCTGGGTTCATTGAAGAGATTCAGTTTCCTGAATGGTTAGCTAACCCGGTGATGGTCAAGAAGGCGAATGGGAAGTAGAGGATGTGTATTGACTTTACTGATCTGAATGACGCTTGTCCAAAGGATTGTTTTCCCCTACCAAGGATAGACATGTTGATAGATGCCACAGCTGGACATGAGATGTTGAGCTTCATGGACGGGTTCAGCGGTTACAATCAGATTAAGATGCACAAGGATGATATCCCAAAGGTATATTTCATAACTGACTTCGGTGTTTTCTGTTATCTTGTTATGGCTTTTGGACTAAAGAATGCAGAAGTTACTTACCAATGACTGGTGAATAAGATATTCGCTCATCTGATTGGAAAAACCATGGAGGTCTATGTTGATGGCATGTTAGTCAAGAGCCTAATCAAGGCAGATCACATTAATCACCTCAGAGAGGCATTTGAAGTGCTGAGGCACCACAAGATGATGCTGAATCCATCCAAGTGTGCTTTTGGCATTGGATCGGGAAAATTTTTGGGTTTGATGGTTTCGAAAAGAGGCATAGAGGCCAACCCCGACAAGATCAAAGCCATCTTAGACATGGAATCACCCCGTTCTATGAGGGACGCACAGAAATTAACCGGCAGAGTGGCCGTTCTAGGGAGATTCATCTCCAAGTCTGGTGATAAGTGCTTGCCTTTCTTTCAAGCGCTAAAGAAGGTGAAAAATTTTGAGTGGACCACGGAAAGCCAAGAGGCCTTCGAACAGTTGAAGAAGTACATGGCTGAAGCCCCGTTGTTGGCCAAGCCAAGTCCCGGAGAGACTCTTTATCTGTATCTAGCAGTATCTGAACAAGCATTGAGCGCCGTCCTCATCAAAGAAGAGAATAAGGTTCAGAGACCTATCTACTATGTAAGCAAGGTGCTCCACGGAGCCGAATTAAACTACTCATCCATCGAGAAATTTGCTTTGGCTTTGGTAACGGCCTCAAGGAAGCTACGACCATACTTCCAGTCGCACAAAATTGAAGTCCTGACGGACCAGCAGTTAAGGAACATATTGCATAGCCCAAGGGCCAGCGGAAGGCTAATCAAATGGGCCATAGAGCTTGGAGAGTTTGATATCAAGTATAAGCCTCGGACAGCCTTCAAGGCTCAGGCATTGGCTGACTTCGTGGTTGAATGCACCATTAACAACCAAGAAGTCGGGGGGCAGGAGATGATAACCACCCCTGAGAATGGAGATAAAGATGAAGAACTGGTAGCTGATCAGAAGGAATATTGGGTGCTCTATTTTGATGGAGCATCAAAAACAAAATCTAGTGGTGCAGGTTTGGTTTTGCAAAGCCCCGATGGGTTCACAGTTGAGTATGCTTTGAAGTTGGATTTTTCTACTACTAACAATGAAGCTGAGTACGAGGCATTAATAGCAGGATTGGGATTGGCTAGAGTCATGAGAGTCAGGAACCTCAAAGTGTGTGGAGATTCAAGACTGGTAGTCTCGCAAGTGAATGGTGAATTTGAGGCCAAGGATGAGACTATGGCGAAATATCTGCGAGTTGTGAAAGCTGTCATGACTCAGTTTGATGAGTGCTATGTAGAACACATTCCGAGAGAAGAGAACATTAAGGCCGATGCCCTATCTAAGTTCGCTTCTTCTGAAATCAAAAATTATGCAGGAAGTGTTTACTTCCAGGTCTTGAAGGCCCCGACTATTAATTCTAAGTTGGTGGCACCAATTGATATAGGAAGCTATTGGATAGATCCTATTAAAGCTCACCTTGAAACATGTTGGCTCCCTGATAATGCCTTGGAGGCACGAAAACTGTCAGTGAGAGCATTGAGATATGCCCTGATCGAAGGCATCTTGTACAAGAGATCATTTGTCATCCCTTATTTGAAGTGTTTGAGGCCTCAAGAGGCAAAAGAAGCATTGGAAGAAGTTCATGAAGGGATCTGTGGGCAACACTTGGGGGGCAGAGCCCTAGCTCACAAGATCACGTGACTGGGATTCTATTGGCCAGAGATATTGGCCGATGCGCAGAATTATGTTAAGAAGTGTGATAGATGCCAAAAGCACGCTCCAATTGTAAGGCAGCCACCTGAGATGTTAACGTCAGTCAGCTCTCCCATCCCATTTGCAATGTGGGGGATGGACATACTTGGTCCTTTTCCCGTAGCATATGCACAAAGAAAGTTTTTGATAGTAGCCATTGACTACTTCACTAAGTGGATTGAGGCCAAACCCCTAGCCAAGATAACCACTAAGCAAGTTGCCCAGTTCTTTTGGGAGAACGTGATATGCAGATATGGAATCCCACGAATCCTTGTGATAGATAATGGGACTCAATTCAACAATGAAGAATTCAAGAAGGACTGTGAGGAAAATGCCATTGATCTCCGTTTTACTTCAGTAGCACACCCGCAAGCTAATGGGCAAGCTGAGGTAGCCAATCGGATAATCCTTGATGGACTAAAGAAAAGGGTCGAACGTTCAAGAAACACTTAGGTGGACGAGTTACTGCCTATACTTTGGGCATATCGCACCACTTGCAAAGTGACAACTGGAGCAACCCCGTTTTTGTTAGCTTATGGAGCCGAGGTAGTTGTACCCCTAGAGATCATGCATGCATCACCTCGAGTTGAGGCATATGAGCAAGAAACTAACGAAGAAGGCATGAGGCTTGCCCTAGACCTAATTGATGAGGTTAGGGATGAAGCAAATGCCCGCAATGCAGAGCATCAGAAGAAAGCATCCTTCCACTAAAACCAAAGGGTTAAGGAGAGATTCTTTAGGCAAAATGACCTGGTTCTGAGGAAGATAGAAGCTTCTGGAGTTGGTCAGAAGGGAAAGCTAGCCCCAAATTGGGAAGGGCCTTATCGAGTCAAGAAGACGTTAGGACGAGGATCCTACAAGCTGGAAACCTTGGATGGGGTTGAGGTGCCCCGAACTTGGCATGCCGTGAACCTCAAGATTTACTATGTTTAAGCTGTTATGGCAAAGGCTTGGCTTTCTATTTGTTAGGAGTAGAAATAAGGTTCAAATGAAACCATTATAGAGCATGTTGCTCCCAGTAGGAGATAGAGTATCTATGTAAGGGTTGAACCCATTTATTCAACGTTCTTTGGCAGCTATATGAAATCTATTTTGATTTCTTCGAGTTACTTCTTTTGTTTTGTTATTATAAACACGAAAAACAAATGACGAGTTAATTCATGAATTCAGTACAAGCCAAGGGCCTAAGTACTTGGAAGATTCTAAAAGCACAATAGTTTATAAGCGACCAGTATGAAAGCAAAAGTTACTGACTACATAGATAGTTAAGTTAAAAGAGTTGCATGAGATAAAAAATAAGCCTGGAGGCTATAAGTTAAGTCTACAATTCAGGAAAGAAAAATAATAAAGATGATGTCACGCAGGACTTAGAATAAATAAAAGCTCAGGGAGCCTTAGGGGTAGCCTTGGCAGCCCTGGCTGAGCTCTTCGAAGCTGAAACCCTATCAGAACTGGTACGAGTAGTCGATTCCTCGGCGTCCGCCAGAAGGGGGGAGTGCTCGGGATCTAGAATCCTGTCAGTAGCATCCTCTCCCTCCTCCTCATCCTCCTCCATAGGAGTAATCCTCTGTGACTCCAATAGCTTGGCCAGCTCTAAAGGGGCCTCAGGGCAAGGAAAATCCCCATACTGGAACAACCCAGGGTGCCTCTCAAAAACAGCATCTAAAGTCCCTTTCCAACCACTGAAGTAGTTAGCCGGATAAGCAAGATCGTCATGTTTGGCCATAAGCTTCTGAAAGTCCTCAGAATCCATGTAATCGTCAATAATATCCTCTTTGCCCTGACGAAGCTCAGCAATGCTGCCATAGGCTTTCTCCAGCTCCTCCTCTTTGGCTTTCAGCTTCTCCCCCAAGTCAGCGACAGTGGCCCTAGACTGGTCAAGATCCTTCTTATGAGTTCCAGCCTGAGTCTGCCAAGATTTAGCATGGTGAAGGGCCGAATGGAAGTATGCATTACCCTGAAAAGTAGAAGGTCAAAGGATCAACAAGTAAGAAATAAAAAGATTAAAAATGGAGGTATGAAATAGAAGGCTTACAGTAGCTAGGGCTTGAGCCCCCATCAACTCAACCGCCTCCAAGTCGGGAGAGACAACTATGTCACGATAGTCAGCTGGAGTGATTGAGTGATAAGACCAGTCCTTCGAATATTTGGTGTCTCCAACAACCGAATCCTGTTTTCTGATGCCCCATGCAGGCTGAAAAACAGAGGATTTAGCAGAGGAGGTAGCCCCACTTCCTCCTTCCACACTGACATGCGCATGAGGCCTCAAGAAGGCAGGTTCTGTAGGCTGTCCCCTGGGGTCTTTGATTGCCCGCTTTCTCTTCATGCGGGAAGTCTCACCAGATAAATGCTCCTGTAGCTCATTTATGGCCTTTGCAGCTGAAAAAGCAAGATCAAGATTAGTAAGAATAAAGTACAACAGGCTAGTAAACCAAGACTAAGAGGAGAGATAAATGAGGTTTTTACCCTTATCTGATACGGAAGAAAGACCCACTGACTTGAGGGAAAATTCCTCAAGAAGAGTGAAGAAGTGAGTTTCCCCTTTATCCGAAATAAGGGTGGTGAAAGCAGCTTGTTCTGCGTCATCCAGCTCAATATCGTCTGGATTTCCATCAATGACCTTCCCAAAAGAACTACGGAAGAGGGTTACCCAATCACCCCCTTCCCATACAAGGTACATAAATTCCTCTTTCCATTTAGGATTATTATCCGGAATCGAGGAAGGATCGTAGATATTTGGAATTGTGGCACGAAGGCTTATGTAAACCCAGCCAGGGTAAGTAATTGCACTATTTTTAAATTAAAAATTTTCCGAAAAAGGGAGACAGATAGTGGGAATTTGTTTTTTAAACAAAGAACCATGAAACAAAGGATGGCTCTCCAAGCATTGGGAACAAGTTGGCAAGGATTTATTTGAACGTCTGCCAGAAATGTAGGTATGAAATTATGGAAAGGAAAACGAAGCCCAACCATCATTGCATCCTTATAGATGCAAAGGGCATGGGGCTTCCAGTGGCAAGAACGATCTCCCGGTTCAGCTGGAACCAACTTTAGAGGAGATCGAATATTAAAGAGTTTGTTCATTTTTTTCAATCTTTTTTTCATCGAAAAAATGTGAATGATGGTTATAAGAATCTAATGCGGAAACAGAAGGATACTCATCCCCCCTCTGATTAATCATATCAAGTAAAGAGGTGTATTTCGAACGGATAGGAGGGAAAGAGGTACCTCGTGAAGAAGAATTCATCTTGCTCAACCTTCTGGCCTCTCTGTCATCTGCCATGGATGTTCTTGAGATGAATGCTTCAAGGATAATCTTCAAAGTAAAACCCAGAAACCACCGTAATAAGAGGAGTTTCGCCGGGAAACTCTTGTCGGTAATCGCCTTGAGAAAGAAGGATTTAAGAGAAATTTTTGAGAGATAATTTGAGAGAAGTGAGAAATGAGCTCACTCTTCTTACTCTTTTATACTCAATACAACCGGTCATTTAGCCGGTTAGAATGCTTGGTTAACAGGTTAAAGCCGGTTAAAGCCCATAGGCCCAAATAGAGGCCCACGATCTAGAAACTCGTAGAAGCTTATGGAATCTAAAAGAAGATTATAGAAGTATCGAGAAATCCAGGTCATAAATCCCCAACGAACTCATTCCAGTTCGCAGGATGAGGTCGTAAAGCCCATGAGGAGGCCTATTATTGATCCTTACACGAACTCGATTCAGTTCGTGAATTGAAATTGAAAACAGTACGAGTGATGTGTAAAATAACTGCAAGCGCACAGTGTTTAGTTGTAGCAATCACAGATCGATCCTCAGAGACTATGAACTTTCAAAACCCTAATAATTAACTCAGGCGAACTAGACAAATAGGTTTGAGATGAGTTTTAATTAACCTAATTAACCAAATTAGCAAAGATTATCAAATAATATGGAAAACCTAGGAATCTGAATCCATCAATCAATCACAATTAATATCAACTCGCCCTAAAATCAATGCTCTTTTCTTCACAAATAAGATATATCAATTAACGAGACAAGCATATACTATGAAACTTGTTATCTAACAATAACCTATCAAAACTTCAAAGAGCAAGCATAGGCTATGAAAAACAAATCCAGTAACAATAATATATCAAAATCACTTTGTCAATCGATCAATTAAGCACTAAGAAAAATTATGAGAATCAATTAATGGGAACTAGAAGAAATCAAAAGTAATTAAATTAACTTCATCTTCATCCTAGGGCAAGAAAATTAGCTAGACATAGTTATAAAATTAACCAAACAATTATACGTAGAAGACATGAATAAACAAAATTATAAGTATAATAATATAATTACTTAGTTCACGTGTATAGGCTGGAAAACAAAGTGAATCAACTTAAACTATAGCATGTACTGGATGGCGTTAATGAATCAGCAAAATAAAAGCAAAACAGAGAACGAAGAATTAATAGAACATGAATCAAGAACGGGTAGAAAAATTAAACAAAGAATTAATATATATTAATGACTCGAGAAAAAGAATGTTGTAGGACGGAGACAATAAAATTCTAGGTGTCTAACTTTTGTGTCTAAAGTGATATCTCCAATACAAGAGAGGAGCCCCATATATATAGGGAAAAATATTGGACTTGGGTCTTCCATTACAAATTTGATATTGAATATAATTTCTTCAATTTCCTTTTCTTCTCCAATAAGTATGGGATTTTTCCTCCAATTCCTTTGACTTCAAGTATTTTCCACCTCCTTTCCCTTTTTGCACCTTTTCCTGCTAGAAATCTGTTTTTATTTATTTTCCTACAAAATAAAATAAAACAATTTATTAAATAATAAAATTACGAAAACGGACATAAAATAGGTATTAAAAATATTATGAATTATGGACCTATCAAATGCCCCCATACCTATCTTTTGCTCGTCCTCGAGAAAAATATAAAATAAAATACTATCTAATATAAAATACCACTTCCGTAGGTGATCACGGTTGCATTTGGCATATGCAACAAGCCCTTTAAACCCCTAGGCAGCCCTAGTGGACGAGTAAGGTCTCGTGAGGGCCTATAGTGAATGTACCCACAAAATCCATCTAGCTCATGTAAAAGATTGCTCAATGCAACACCACACATACAAGTCATCTCATGCTACATCAACTAAAGAAATCAAAGTGAATTTGCAATGTCTTGGTGTGTAAGGTACAAGCATTCACATAGTCTACTCAAAGAAATATGCATAGGTCCTCAAAAGTCCATGTCAAGTGTAAAAATAAGTTGGTAACCATGCTAAGCCCACAAGAGTACACCTTAGAGTCAAAACTTGGGATCTTATATGCAGAAACAAGTAACAACTCACCTTTCACTCACAAAAGAATATTCACTCAAGAACAAGGGTAAGTGTATCACTCAATTCCAACAAAATCATAAGCATGCTTGACATTTGGTATCAATCTAACTTTAACACAACATACATTAATGACGATAATCAAAAGGTCTTTTATTTGGATTGTAATGGGGCTAGGGACAAGGTATGTCAAGTAAAGCCAAATAAGGTGAAGTGTCAAAAACTAGCAGGAACCATTATAAATCACACACAACACCATACATCCTCCCCACAGATATTTTCTAATTTTTTTCCAACAAAATTATTGAATAGTCGAATGAAGAAGGATCACACAAAACACAGAAACATAAGTATGCTCTCAGGTAACTTTTTTTCCTTTTTTCCTTTTTTTTTTTCTTTTTTTTTTTTTTTTTTTTTTTTTGAGAGCTAAGATAGATAATATATATACAACCACAATCCTTCTTCAAAAATTTCTTGAACGACTAACAAGTAAGCAATAAAACCCAATATTTTCCCAAAAGTAATGAACAAAAGTAACCCATCTCACACACCTTATTACTCCCTCAACTTCCTACTAGCCTTTGACAAATTGGGATCAAGTATATGTAAGGCTACAAGAAAAAGGTCTAGGCAAGTAATGTGGTGTGTCACCGAAAAATTAGGATTAAGCTCAAAGGGGTAACTAATTGATCATATATAAAGGGTGTGGTAATTTGGATAATAATTGGTTATTCATAAATGCCTTTATCATCTTATCATCAAATAATGTCATGCATTTCAAGAAAGGTCTCAAACAAGTGCTAGCAATGCAAACAACATGTGGACACTCAAGCAAACGAATATAAAATGCAAAAGATATGCATATAGGCTCAAAATCTCACTTGGTGGTAAAACATAATCAATCCCAAGCAAAAATCTCTTTAATGCACCTACTTGTACTCAAAGCATGGAAACCAAATCTTCTTGCACATATTCATGTCCTTTTAATTACTTACAACATTCAATAAGTCTACTAGTTTCAACTCGCTAGTGTATGTGTGTGCACAAGAACTTAGCATATCACTTCTCAATCAAAAGCATCAGAAACACAAGAGTACTATAGCATGTAAGGGTGCATCAAGCCAACTTTTAACAAGTAATCATTTCACAAGGCTAGAATTGTTTTTTGATTTTTTTCAATTTTTCAATTTTTTTTTTTTGGATTTTTTTTAATAATACTACTAAATCCCTCCCCCATACCTAAATCATGCATTGTCCTCAATGTATGGAAATGAGAGAAAAATGACAAAGTAAAAGGACGAGAATACCTGATAAAGCATGACGGAGAAACATTATTACCTAGTAAACACACACACACACACACACACACACACAAATACACATCGCAAAAACTCACACACACACACACACACTCCCCCATACCTACACTTGGCTATGGGAGACACATAACGAAATAGATATATTAACCAATACCAGATCGAGGGAAAACAACATTCGTAATACAATCATCAGACATGTGAAACACACCCACAAAAACATCATTATCCACTACAGAAATATGATCATGCACCAGAATGAAACTCATACACCTAACATCATTCATAGACCAATTATACGCTTCTTTATGTTGTTTAAACAGATTAAATACTTGAAATCCTTGGTTATGAACTAAGTCACTAGAAATAACAACCTGATGAGTTTCATTATCAACTACCAAAGATAGATCAAGAGTGGAAAAAGATAGATTAGGACTGAATGTGGGTGGCTCACCTACAGAATTCTTAACAACGGACTTAGGATCAAAAGAACTATCCTCAAGTTGGGTTTCATGCTTAGAACAAATGGCATTCAATTCATCTAACATCTCATCAGAAGTGAAATTGCTATAAAGATCATGAAGTTCTTTATTACTCTCATACTCTAACAAAACATCTTTCTCAAGAAAAGACTCAATTGCACTATCATCAAGATTGGACCACGAAACAACCTCATCTATCAAATTAACTACTACAGGTTGTTCAAAAAGCTCATTAGGTTGATTTCCTACATTAAAGACATTAAGATCTATCGTCATGTTTCCAAAAGTGAGTTTCATCGAACCATTCCTACAGTTAATCAAAGCATTAGAGGTAGCAAGAAAAGGTCTTCCTAAAATGATAGGAATTTGATTTTTGAGACTCTTGACTGGTTCGGTTTCTAGAACAACAAAATCGACAGGAAAGACAAAATCACCAACCTTAATCAACACATCTTCCACTATACCTGTTGGAGTTTTAACAGAACGATCAGCTAACTGAAGAGTGACACTAGTCTTCTTAAGTTCACCTAAACCCAAGGCCTGATAGACTGATAATGGAAGAAGATTCACACTAGCTCCTAGATCGAGTAAAGCTTTATCAATGAAAGTATCACCTATGACACAAGAGATAGTAGGACAACCAGGATCCTTATACTTCACAGGGATTTGATTTGACAAAATAGAACTAACATGAGATGTTAAGAAAGCTTTCTTAGGAACATGAGTGGTTCTTTTATGAGTACACAAATCTTTTAGACAATTAGCATAAGAGGGAACTTGTTGAATCGCATCTAAAAGAGGAATGTTAATCTTGACTTGCTTAAAGACTTCCAAAATCTTATCTAACTGAGCAGATTGTTTGTTTGAAGTAAGCCTTTGAGGAAATGGGGCTTTCGGTTTAAAGACTTTTTCATTAGACACATCAGAGTGGGGTTTCGAAGGTGGTTCAATGGATGGTGATGACTCATCAGATTTATCTACTTCAGAATTCTCGGGATTTGAAGATTGCTTAAGACTAGGATTCAAGAGCAAAGGATTTGGTTCAGATGTTAGCTTATCTTCTTCTTCAGTATTGACACCAGCATGATTATTGAATTGATTACCAGACCTTAGAGAGATAACAGAATTCACATTTTCATGAGACTTTTGATTTGGATGAAATTTAGGATTAGTCTCGGGTTGACTAGGAAATCGATTTTTCTCTCTCTCACTGATTGTGTTTGCCAATTGACTGACTTGGACCTCTAGCTTAGATATGGCTTGAGTGTTAGAATTTAATAACTGCCTATCTTGGGTCATAACTTGCATGAAAGATTGTTGAGATTTAAGTAATGCCTCCATACTCTTTTCTAAAGAAGTAAATCTTTTGTCAGATTCAGCAAAACCAGGAGGATTCAAGGGAACTGAGTTTGGATAATGACCAAGATTTTGAGGAGGATATGAATTAGGATTTTGAGTTGGGTATGGACCAGGATTGGGCTTTTGAAAAGCAGGTTGAGGATTTTGATTATATTGATTGTATTGACCTTGGTTCCATGAGAAATTTGGGTGATTCTTCCAACCAGGATTATATGTGGGTGCATAAGGATCATTCCTAACTCTAGGTTGAAACATGGCATTGACTTGTTCAATTTTAGGGCAATTCTCTACCACATGATTAGGAGAACTACAGTTTGCACAGAGAGACATTTGAGAGGACACATTGTTGGTTTCTAAGGCTTCTAGACGTCTAGTGATTGTAGCTAACTTAGCTTCGGTTGCAATAGAATTACCAACTACGCGTAAGCCCTTAGATGAGTTAGAATTTTCAGCTTCCTGATTAGGTTCCCTAGTTGACTCCCACAACATTGTTCTTTCAGCTAACTCCTCAAAAAATTTCCAAGCTTCATCTTCATCTTTATCCATAAACTTACCATTGCACATAGACTCTAACAAAGCAGTGGTTTGGCTATCTAAGGCTTCATAAAGAATTTTGCAAAGTCTCCATTTTTCTATACCATGTTGAGGACATTTAGACAACAACTTTTTAAATCTATCAAAATATTTCCAAAAGGACTCATTCCGATTTTGTTGAAATTGGTTGATTTCATTCCTAAGTCTGTTTGCCTTATGGTTTGGAAAATATTTTTTAAGAAAGATAGCAACAAATCCCTCCCATGTGGAAATAGAATTAATGGGTAGACTATACAACCACTGTTTAGCATCTTCTTTTAAAGCAAAGTTAATAAGTCTGAGCCTAATGGAATCCTCACTTAATTGTTGAAGTTTTTGTAAAGCACACACTTCCTCAAACTCTCGAATGAAAAGATATGGATCCTCTCCCTCTACCCCAGCAAACCTAGGTAACATGCTAATGTTGTGATGTTTGATTTCAAAGTTATTCGCGGTTACTGCGGGTAAGACTATGCATGAGGGTTGAGCGGTACGAGCGGGGTAACAACGGTCTTTGAGTGAAACAGCCATGACTACGGGTTGAACTTCTAATTCTTTTGACTCAATTCTAGTGGGTGAAGAAAACTCAAGTTGCCTTACTACTTTAGGAGATGACAGATTGGTTTGTCTTACTAATCTAGATGTAGTGTCTCGAACCCAAGCACTTTGCATACAAGAGAAGTAATCAAGTAATCACGTAGCAGACAAGAGCTATAAGTAAACACCTAAAAAAAAATTAAAAAGAAAAATCTATATATTATCCTAAGAAAAATCTAGACCTTGCTCCTAACAATAAGATACTACTGAAAGTCACAACTCAAAAAGCATCCGTCCTGACTGGCCAGGCAGGTGCAAGCATTGCCAAGAGGCTAAACACCTTTCTAGACACCAATCCAAATTAGCCAGGTAAGCGTCACGCTTGCCTAGACACCAAACGAAAGAATACTTAGTGATTCGTTCCTCTCAGATTCTCTTCCTAATTGAGCGCGAGATCCTAGGGGCCAACGTCTATTTAATTTTATTAAGGAAAGGGTATGCAAGATGAACGAATTAGTGATTTGTGGGCCAAGGAAAGGGTGATGAAATCCCTCACCTTATCTTGTAATTGGGTGGCACCCTTAAGATTGATTGAATGATGCAACACACAAAGAACAAGAAAATAAACACTTATGGATGCGCTACACTACGTGTGAAATCAATAAATACAATAAAAAAAATCTAGATGATGTGATCCTATGTGAGAGAATGAATGATGCAACAAATTGGTTTTTAACAAACAATTAACTAACTAACATTTTTGAGTTTTTTGAATATTTAATTTTTTTGGTTTTTTCAATAATAATGAAGAAAAGAAAAAAAAATAGAGAGAGGTGATACGGAATACCGAAAAGCGCTTCCAAAAATTTCAAAAGAGACAGCGAGGCCTTCCAATGATCTTCTTGTCCAAGCTTTTCTCCGCTTCACAATTCCCAAAAAAACAAACAAAAGAAAACAAGAAACTAATCCGAAGAATTAATATCAAGGAGTGAAAAATACCAGTAGTCCCCGGCAGCGGCGCCAAAAACTTGATGTGTAAAATAACTGCAAGCGCATAGTGTTTAGTTGTAGCAATCACAGATCGATCCTCAGAGACTATGAACTTTCAAAACCCTAATAATTAACTCAGGCGAACTAGACAAATAGGTTTGAGATGAGTTTTAATTAACCTAATTAACCTAATTAGCAAAGATTATCAAATAATATGGAAAACCTAGGAATCTGAATCCATCAATCAATCACAATTAATATCAACTCGCCCTAAAATCAATGCTCTTTTCTTCACAAATAAGATATATCAATTAACGAGACAAGCATATACTATGAAACTTGTTATCTAACAATAACCTATCAAAACTTCAAAGAGCAAGCATAGGCTATGAAAAACAAATCCAGTAACAATAATATATCAAAATCACTTTGTCAATCGATCAATTAAGCACTAAGAAAAATTATGAGAATCAATTAATAGGAACTAGAAGAAATCAAAAAGTAATTAAATTAACTTCATCTTCATCCTAGGGCAAGAAAATTAGCTAGACATAGTTATAAAATTAACCAAACAATTATACGTAGAAGACATGAATAAACAAAATTATAAGTATAATAATATAATTACTTAGTTCACGTGTATAGGCTGGAAAACAAAGTGAATCAACTTAAACTATAGCATGTACTGGATGGCGTTAATGAATCAGCAAAATAAAAGCAAAACAGAGAACGAAGAATTAATAGAACATGAATCAAGAACGGGTAGAAAAATTAAACAAAGAATTAATATATATTAATGACTCGAGAAAAAGAATGTTGTAGGACGGAGACAATAAAATTCTAGGTGTCTAACTTTTGTGTCTAAAGTGATATCTCCAATACAAGAGAGGAGCCCCATATATATAGGGAAAAATATTGGACTTGGGTCTTCCATTACAAATTTGATATTGAATATAATTTCTTCAATTTCCTTTTCTTCTCCAATAAGTATGGGATTTTTCCTCCAATTCCTTTGACTTCAAGTATTTTCCACCTCCTTTCCCTTTTTGCACCTTTTCCTGCTAGAAATCTGTTTTTATTTATTTTCCTACAAAATAAAATAAAACAATTTATTAAATAATAAAATTACGAAAACGGACATAAAATAGGTATTAAAAATATTATGAATTATGGACCTATCAACGAGCAAGCCACATTAAAGATATTACACGACCTCGACTCACCTCGTAGGATGAGGTCGTATCTAGTTCGACGAGGCCAACTTATGAACCATGGACGACCTCGATCCACCTCGCAGATCCAGGTCGAAAGATCAACGAGGAGGCTCATGGAAGGACCTAACACGACCTCATGTCACGTCGTGATTTAGGGTCGAAACGCTCGCGACCTGCCTCATTTGATGGCCATACACGACCAGGTTCCTCGTCGTGAGACGAGGTCGTAGGTCGCACGACCTGCTCCATCGGGCGCCTCTACACGACGTCATTTCACCTCATGAATCCAGGTCGAGCATCCCACGACCAGGCCCCCCTGGTAACCTTGTACGACCTCGATCTTGGTCGAACCACGAGGTCACCAGCCTCACGACCTGGACACCTCGTGACGACCTCGATCCAGGTTGAAAGATTTTTAGAGAAAATTCAGAAAATTATTAAAAAATAATTATGTTCCGGAGATAAAAATCCCGAAAATTCCAGAAACATGGAAAAATAATTTTATGCTCGAAGCACAATTTAGTATTTTCAAATTTAGTTAGCACAAGTTAGCACCGTTTAGTGCCGTTTAAGCACTGTTAAGTGTCTATTAGCACAGATTAGTGCCGCTTAGCACCGTTTAGCGTCGATTAGTGTCGTCAGTGCCATTTTATGCCATTTAACATTGTTTAACACTGTTTAAACGTTGTTTAAGATTGATTAGCACTGTCTAGTGCCATTTAACACCGCTTAGTGTCGTTCAACATCGTCGTAAATGCGTCGGTCGCTCCTCGTTTTACATTAAGATGATATTGTTGAAAATACTCGCGTATGAGCAATAAACCCTGACCCAAGTCTCGAATAAGGCCATTATAACTCCAAGGAAAACCTGATCAGTTTTCCTAGAAGTTGGGGGGCAAATGATGTGGGCTGAAAGTAAGCCCTAAAGACACATTTAATGTGGCATAAATTAGACCCGGAATGGTCCAAATGTGGGGCCCACCAGATGGCCCAAAAACCCTAATTAAATATTAATTTCGTAATTAATATAAAGGGATAATTAATAGCTGGGAAATATAAATCAGATAAGGACATTATCTCTTTAAGGAGTAGCCTCCAAGGCACATAGTCATACAAGGAAACAGACCCCCACAAGGTAGGAGCCTAGAACCTTCCTCAAGGCTGATTTGTCCACCAAGTCACCTAATTCTGAGGCTTCTCAGCCTATATAAAGGGTCAGACCCCTCACTCAGAACTACGTTTTTTGGCTTGATCTTTGATACGCATCAAAGTACGTAGGCATCTTGTGAGGGTAGATTCAGCCACGAACACGAGAGCAGCCATTAAAGCACGAAGCTCACGCACCTTAGCATTAAATACAGCAAACCCTAGCCGCAATTTAATAACCTAGTTTTTATTCCAAAACAACGATATTGATGGAACTCAGTAGTTTATAAAAAAAGAATTGTAATTCCATCAAAATTCCAATATTTCTAGGAGACACAAATCTAGAAGTAAGCATCATTAAAACGTGATTTCACTTACAAATAAGATATTAGATGATAAGGGCCCGAGAAAATTTAATTAAATTGATCATTAATTTATTATAAAAAATTACGTTTTTTACAAAGAATTTGCTTATTAATAAAGGTCATTTTATATATTATTTATTTAAGTTTATTTACGAAAATCGAGAAAAAAACTAAATGATTCCGATATATACGTAAAATGTACATGATTATGATAAATACGTTATTTGTGAACTGAATAGAGTTATAATAAAAAGTACAATTATAATAGTGTTAACAATTTATTATTTTAATAAAAAATAATATAGAATCATTGGAGAAATAGGAATATTATGGGTGGAACCAATTTTTGGTACCGAAGTACCATTAAAAATTTATTTCGTTTATTATAGATAAGCATGTCACCGTAGATTACCATTTGTATTCGTAGTCTTTTTTTTTATTAAGTTGTAATAAAAAAATTATAATTGTAATATAATATATTTATTTATTTTATAAAATAACATAGAATTCTAGAAAAAATAGGAGTCTTGGGGTGAAACCAAAATATGGTACGAACCAAATTTGGTATAAAATAGTACATTAAAAAGGGTTTTGTTATTAATACACGTTATAGATATAGATTTATTTATTATTTATTTAAGATTATATTTTAAACAATCAAGAAAATATAACATAAATGGTTCTGGTTCTAATATATATGTTATTTGTACAATTCAGTAATATTATAGTAAAAGAATTATAATTATAACAAAATTCCAAACAATTGTTTTAGAAAATAATATGAATTTTAGGGGAATAGTAATCTGTGATGAAATAAGGGTGAAACCAAATTTGTTACGAAAATATCATTAAACAGAAATTTATTAATAAAGGTTATAGATTCGTTAGTGTTTTATCAAATGTTATACGATCTGGCTACGTATTCGTTGGTGTTTTACCCTCTATTTGTTGGTGATTTTTGATCGTTGGTTTTTTTCAAGAATTATAATCATCATAAGAACTCTATTTTTAACTCTTTTTAAAGGAACATAGTATTCTAGGGGAAATATAATTTTTTTTAAAAAAAATACAAATAAAAGAATTATAATTATAATAGGATAACAATTACAAAAAGAATTATAATTATAATAGGATTTTTATTTTTATTATATTTTTAAAAAAAAACAACATAAAATTATAGGGAAAATAGTATTTTAGGGGTGAAACCAAAATATAATGCGAACCAAAAACGGGTGAAACCAAAATATAGTGCAAATCAAACTTTAGGTACCTTTAAAAGAGGGTTTCGCTTATTAATAAAGGTTATAGATATATTTATATGAGTAAAATCTATGGAGTACTCATTTAATTGGAGTTTTTGGAGTACACATACAATTTGTATTCAAAATTTTGCAAATTTTATTATTTTGCAAAGTTTATTACATGAATACCACTATTTCATTAAAAATCTTAAAAAAATTTGTATGTTTTGCTAACAAAAAATTGCAAAACGACTTGTTCTGCGAAACACATTTGGGTTGCAAAACATATATGTTCTGATTGCAAAACATAATTGATTTTCAAGATTATCAATGAAATTATGACATTCATATAATAAGATTTGCAAAATAATAAATTTTAAAATATTTCAAATGCAAAACGTATATATACTCCGAATACTCCAATAAATTGAGTACTTCATATAACATTTCTCATATTTATATACACAAACACATCTACCTTTGTGTTTAACCAAATTCAACTAGTTGAGATCTTATCGACATCTCATAAGAGATGAGAGTTAGCATTCTTGCATTTTCATTATTCATCTCAAACTACAGAGTTGCGGAAAGCATAACAATGGAGAAGATGACTAACATAGTAAATGTAGAACAAAAAGAGAGAATTGTATTAGAAGATCATCATCAATGTTACACACATAAGAGAGAGTATTTATAGAGAAACTACTAAACTTCTTCTACAAGCTAATGTCAATTCTGTTTGTAACTAACTTCATTGACAGCTCATTGACAGCAACTTTCTATTATTATTGACAGCAACTTTTTATTATTATTGACAACAACTTTCAAGATATAGAGTTCTGCTCCTCTACTTTGCGCGCACTATTCTTATCATGTACTGTGACATCCCCCCCTCAAGTTGGAAGGCGAAAACAGATCAAAGACTCCCAACTTGGAGAGTAGATATCGAAGTTGACAAGAAGCCAGAGCCTTGGTGAGTAAATCTGCAGGTTGTTCAGTAGTTCCAATGTGAAACGTTTGAAGAAATCCTTGCTGCAATTTCTGACGAACAAAATGACAATCAATTTCCAGATGTTTAGTTCTCTCATGAAAGACAGGATTTGAAGCAATGTACAAGGCAGATTTGTTATCACAATGAAGAGCAATAAGAGAGGTGATAGGATGGTTGAGAGAACGAAGAATGTTGGAAATCCAAATCAGTTCACAAGTAGTATCCCCTAATGCACGATATTCAGACTCACAAGTGGACTTAGAGACAGTTTCCTGTTTCTTACATTTCCAGGATACCAAAGCAGGTCCAAGCATGACACAATAACCAGTTAGAGAACAACGTGTATCCAGACAGCCCCCCCAATCAGCATCACAAAACGCCTGTGGAATCAATGTATTAGAGACAGGAAACAATAGACCTTGACCTGGTGATTGCTTAAGATAACGAACAACACGATAAGCAGCATCAAGATGATCTTGATGAGGAGTACTGATAAATTGAGCAAGAGTATGCACAGCATAGCTAAGGTCAGGTCGTGTAATAGTCAGATAGATAAGACGACCCACCAAACGTCTATAAGTTTTAATCTCAGTAGCAACCAACAAAGAGGAAGTAGACTTTTGTAAACAATGATTCTATTCAATCGGAACAACAGAAGGTTTGGCACCCTCCAAGCCAGTATCACGAAGAATGTCAAGACAATATTTACGTTGATGCAAATAAATGCCTCTGTCTGAACGAGCAATTTCCAGACCCAAGAAATACTTCATAGGACCCAAATCTTTAATATTGAATTGGCTATGAAGAAACTCTTTCACCTGAGTAATCAAAGAAGTAGATGAACCAGTGATCATAAGATCATCCACATAAATCAAAACTGCCACAAAAGTACCATCCTTGTGCAGAGTAAACAGACTGTGATCACTGGGACATTGTATCATACCAAAAGCAATCAGGGCATTAGCCAGTTTAAGATTCCACATTCGAGGGGACTGTTTAAGTCCATACAACGATTTAAGAAGTTTGCAAACCCATTGTACTGAAGTATCAGTAGGAAATTTTTCACCAGTAAAATGAGAGAGACCAGGTGGAAGGCGCATATACACATTTTCATTAAGATCACCATGAAGGAACGCATTAGTAACGTCCATTTGACATAATGGCCAATCATAAGCAGCTGCAAATGCAAGTAGAATACGCACAGTAGTCATCTTAGCAACAGGGGCGAACGTTTCAAAATAATCCAACCCCTTAGTTTGTGTAAAACCTTTGGCAACCAAGCGTGCCTTGTACCATTCAACTTCTCCAGTAGACGTATACTTAATTTTATATAGCCATTTGCAGTCAACAATATTAACATCTGCAAGCATAGGAACTATTTGCCAGGTATGATTAGATTCCAATGCACGAATCTCTTCCTTCATGGCTTGACACCAAACATCAGATTTAACAGCTTGGCCATAAGTATATGGCACTTTGACAGAATCAGTTGCAGCTAAGTAACTAACATACTTAGGTGTAAAAGCAGCATAAGAGAAATGCTATTGCAGAGGGTATGTAACACAATGTGTAGTGGAAGAGATAGGTGGAACCACAACAGAAGGTAGTCCAGTATAATCTTGGTATTTGATGGGAAGAACACGATGTCTAGATGGTCTTGGAGTTTTGACAGGAGGAACAGGAACAGTAGAAGTAGTAGATGAAGGAGAAGTGTGAATATTATCTGAAGGTATGTGATTATCAGAAATGGAGTCAACAATGGTAGGTAGCACAGAAGAAGACATAGAAGAGTCATCCACTATAGAACAAGGTATAGTAGGAAAAAGTGAAGTAGATGGGGTAGATGTATGATCAGAAAAAGGAAAACAATCCTCAATGAATGTGACATTTCTGGAGACAGAACATTTTCGAGTTGATAAGTCAAGAACTCTATAGCCCTTTGTACCAAAAGGGTATCCCAAGAAAACACAGGGAGTAGCTTTAGGACCTAATTTGTCTATAGGACCAGTAACTTTATTGACATAACACAAGCATCCAAAAACCTTTAAATGAGAATAGTCTGGGACTTTAGAAAACAACAGTTCATATGATGAACGATAGCCAAGTAATTTGGATGGTGTTAAATTGATGAGATGAGCTGCTGTAAGAAGACAGTCTCCCCAAAAAGTGTTTGGTAAATAAGCTTGAAATTTTAAAGATCGAGCAACATTTAACAGGTGTTGGTGTTTCCTCTCAGCAACCCCATTTTGCTGAGGGGTATAGGGACAAGAGGTATGATGTAAGATACCCAAAGACTGTAAATGATCAGACAACATCTTATTGGTAAATTCGGTACCATTATCAGAACGAAGCACTTTAACAGTCTTATGAAACTGAGTATGAACATAAGCAATGAAATTGATAAGTAATAAAGGCACTTGAGTCTTATCAACAAGCAAGAAAATCCATGTACATTTGGAGTAATCATCAACAATTGTCAGAAACATAGTACATTTGCCATGAGTAGGACTTTTATATGGACCCCAAAGATCACAATGCACTAATTCAAACACTGAAGAACTAGTTGAAGTACTAACAGGAAAAGGTTTACGTTTCTGTTTAGCTCTATGACATATATCACACTTACTGAAACAATCAGTAGTACAAACAGACTGAAGAGATAGTTTATTAAGGACAGTAGAAGAAGGATGCCCAAGACGAGCATGCCAAAGATGAGCTTGAGTGAATGTGGTAGTATGTTGAGCAGAAGGGAACAGAGAATGAGAAGATGATACTGCAACATCAGTAGAAGAATGATGAAATTTGTAGAGTCCAGAGTGTAATCTACCAATCTCGATCATCTTCATCTGATGTGGGACCTGCAAGAAGCAATGAGATGTGGAAAAACTGACAGTACAGTGAGAATGATTGGTTAACTTTGGAATATAAATGAGATTGCACTTAAAACTGGGAACACACAAAACATGATGTAAAGTAATGTCAGATGTAAGACACAAACTGCCATAATGTGTGATAGGAGTAGTGGTGCCATCTGGAAGATACAAACTAGCATCTAATTTGATAGGATTTGTTAACAGATTGTACTGAAATGTAATGTGATCTGTAGCACCAGAATCAATGATCCAATCTCCACTAGATTCCTCAATATTATGCAAAGTATAAGCAACAGGAATAGTGGAACAGAAAGGTTTACCATGTATGAAGGATGTAGTTCCAGCAAAAGGTGTAGATGCCACAGAATTGCTCTGCCAGGGAGCAAGATTCTTGAGGCTAATCTGAATCATACTTGCAATCTGTTGACATTGTGACTCAGTGAATGAGGTAGTAGCAGGCACATGTCCAGAATCATTCACCACAGATGGTGTATCAGTCAGATTAGAATTACCAACAGTAGTAACCTGAGCAGCCTTTTTAGCAGGATAAGCAGAAGAGAATCGAGAATTAGCACTGTTTTGAGGCCTAGGTTTAGGCTTGGGATGACCATATAATTTGTGCCACTCAGGAAATCCGTGAAGACAAAAACATTTTTCTCTGATATGACCAGAAGCATGACAGTAATCACAGACCAAATTAGTATCTCCATTGACTTTTCTGGAGTTAGAAACATGATTTGCAGGTAGTTGTCTGTGATTAGGAAACTTAACATTCATAGCAACATTATCAGAAACAGGTGCACTGTGAGAACAATCTCTCTGTACTTCCTCTTGCAGTAATAAAGAATAAGCTTGACTCAAAGTTGGAAGAGGCGTCATCATGAGTAAATGACCACGAACACTCGTGAATTGATCACTAAGTCCCATCAGAAATTGACTTAGCTTGTGAATTTGATCATACATGTCTAATTTTGCAGCAAATTCACAGGTACAGTTGGTAGTAACACAGATACACTTAGGAACTGGTGATAGATCATCCATTTCATCAAGTACGAAATTTTGTGAAATAAGACGTGATAGACATAGATCCTTGAGAGAGAGACATGATCTCCTTCTTCAATTGAAAAATACGAGGTAAATTGCTCTGTGCAAATCTAACCACTAGATCATCCCAAATAGCTTTGCCAGTAGAAAAATACACCACACTATTACGTATTTCTGGTGAAATTGAGTTAAGCAACCACGAAACAACCATATCATTGCAGCGTTTCCACACAGGATACATCTCAGAGGTATTTGCAGGTTTAACAATACTACCGTCAATAAAACCTAGCTTTTGTTTAGCAGATAAAGCTAATTGAACAGCTCTACTCCATTGCTGATAATTCTGATCAGTAAGAGGTTGAGAAACAATCGCCATACCTGGATTGTCTCCATTATGAATGAAAAACGGATGATGAACATCAATTACAGACGAGGTTGAAGATGTCGCCATGGATGTACGGACAGTATCAGCTGTAGAAGCTGTAGAGGTTGGAGTCACTGGACTAGATGAAACAACAGCAGAGTACGTACGTAAAGTCATCAAACAAAGACCGTATCAGTCTCTGATACCATCTCAAACTACAGAGTTGCGGAAAGCATAACAATGGAGAAGATGACTAACATAGTAAATGCAGAACAAAAAGAGAGAATTGTATTAGAAGATCATCATCAATGTTACACACATAAGAGAGAGTATTTATAGAGAAACTACTAAACTTCTTCTACAAGCTAATGTCAATTCTGTTTGTAACTAACTTCATTGACAGCTCATTGACAGCAACTTTCTATTATTATTGACAGCAACTTTTTATTATTATTGACATGAACTTTCAAGATATAGAGTTCTGCTCCTCTACTTTGCGCGCACTATTCTTATCATGTATTGTGACAATTAACATAAGAATTACGAAGAGCACAGTAAAATCATAATTTTTATATGCGAACTTGTTTTGAAATGTAATAATAAAGATAGTAATAGTGCAAAATATTAAAACAGTAATTCACATAATAATATGAAACACATCGAGGAACATTCCACGGGAACAAGGAAATAAATAATAAATAATGTAAAAAGAATGAATATTCTTTTGTTCATAACAGTCCGAGGACTCAAAACAACCTAATGTGTATTTTGCCAATTGTCTCTTCCCGTTTCGAATAAGCTGATGATTATTTTAATAGGAAATATCTTTACAAAAACTCAAAAAGTTGTAAAAAAATTATTTGAAGAAGTTCTGAACCGGTTCTTTTATATATACCACTAAACTAAGACCTTTACCATTATAAAAAATGTTTTTGGTTAAATTAGAAGGGATAATGTGCCCGTTTGGCAAAAATTAAAATGAATTTATAAGTTACTTATTTTAGAAAAAAATTCGTATATACATATTTTTTTAGAAAAAAAAATGTGTATGATGAGTTTAATATTCGTTATCTTGCAAAAATAAGTTACTTATTTCAAAAAAAAGTACATATTTCTTAATTTTTTTTTTAAAATAAATAATTTATTTTTGAAAAATAAGATTTTTCAAACGAGCCCAATCACTATTAAAGAACATTGATTACTTTTCCACACTGTGATTCACATGTGATTATTGTGCTAATTTTACTTTTTAGTGAAATATAACCCTGATTTATCATACAAACATGAAACATGAGTAGACCACCAGTGTGGGACCACAATGTTTGATAAACTTATATATTCACACCTTCATGTGGTGCATGCAGCTTGCTTATGCTTAGGGACCACTTTCCTACTTTCTGAATTTTCCACACAGAATATTCCGGACGTATAACTTTTTTTTTTTTTTTTGACGAATTGCAATTTTATTACTCAACTAAATCATCCAAGATACATTTTTTGACCTTAACCGGAACAGATCTCCAGTCAAAATCACGATCAGGATACATATGAGACACTTGAGTAAGTTCATGTGCCGGCATATTCGCAGATCGCTTAATAAAATACAACTCTACGTTGTTTCCTTCCCTAACCATACTCCTGCAGTCTTCGATTATTTTTCCGAATCTTGATCGCATAGGTGCCAAGCTTCTAACCATCTGCACTACTAGGAGACAGTTAGATTCAATGATAATAGAGCTCCACGTTTTCTCCTTAACCCAACTCAATGCCTCCTTGACTGCAATAGCCTCCACCATAGAAGGGTTCAATGCATCTGGGAAATATCTCGTTCTAGCCCCCAGCATGTCACCTGCATGATTTCGAGCAATAACTCCAATTCCACTAGCCCACTGTTCAGTAAAAATTGCTGCATCCACTGTGATCTTCACAGTATTTTGTCGAGGTCTGACCCAGTACATAGCACCATCTCCTGTAAGCATAGGTTGGATTGGTACCTTAAAACTCCGATTCTGGGCCTCTTTCCACTGTGATAGAAATTCCCAAGCTTTAGCAACAATTCTCATTGGTGTCCATCTCTTTCAATTCCAAACAAGGTCGTTCCTGGCACGCCATATCGACCAACACAGAGTGATAACCTTAGCTTTCCTTCCACACGACTGACCAGCCACATTACTCTCCAGCCACTGAGCAAATTCCATATTCGTATGAGTGTCAATGTTTTGACTAAAAATATGCCAACAACTAGATGCCCCTTCACACTGGACTAATGCATGATAGATTGATTCAACCCCATTATTACAAACCGGGCAAGCGCTATCAATTTGAACATGTTTCAGTCTGAGTTGAGATTTAGTTGGTAGACACGCTGTTGCAGCTCTCCAGACTAAATTAAGCACCTTTGGAGGACCTTTGATACTCCAAATAGTTTTCCAGAAATTTATATTGGCATTGGCATTCCACTCTCCTTTTTGAACTTGTATAAGTCTGTATGCGCTTCTAACAGAATAGTTGCCAGACTGCTCATGCTTCCAGTATAACGTATCCCTTTCCAAATCTTGCTCAATCTTGGTGTTGATAATGTGATGTTGATCTTTGACATTGAAAATATCCCTTATGACCTCCAGGTCCCATTCTTTAGTATTCGTTTGCATCAGCGAAACCACACTTTCATTTTCAATAGACACAGAATCAGTAGTAATGTAGGGATTATCCACGTCCCTTAGCCACGGCTGATTTTTTATTTTGATGTCCTTCCCCGTTCCTATGCGCCAACAAGAACCAGCAGAGATTACACTTCTTGCCTCAAGGATGCTTCTCCAGATAAAACTTGGACTACCCCCAGCTCTGCATTCATAAAATCTCCATTTGCATAGTAACGTGCTTTGTATATCCGAGCAACCAGACTTTCTGGATTTGTGACCAATCTCCAGCCTTGTTTTCCTAACATAGCCAAATTAAAGTCACGTAAGTTCTTGAAACCCAAACCTCCTATATGTTTGTGTTTTGACATATTATCCCACGACATCCAGCTTATGCGAGAATTGCTCTTGTTAGATGAACTCCAAAAAAACTTCGACATCTCCCTTTCAACTTCTCTAATCAGCTCCAGGGGAAGCAAGAAAACGTTCATTGCAAACGTTGGCAAAGACTGAGCCACCGTTTTGATTAACAACTCTTTGGCAGGTTTTGAAATGTTGTTCTCATTCCAATTCTTGATACTGGCCTTCACCTTTTCCTTAAGGTACCCCAGAACCACCGATTTATTTCTTCCCAGCATATTTTGCAGTCCCAAATACTTGGTGAATTCATCTACCTGTTGAACCTGCAATTCCTGGCAAACCAAGTTCCTGTTATACTCGATTACGTTGGCACTGAAGAAAACAGATGATTTGTTTTTGTTGATTCTCTGACCCGAGGCATGCTCATAGCTAGCTAATAACTCCATAACTCTAGATGCTTGGTGCACTTCAGCCTTGCAGAAAAGGTAGCTATCATCTGCGAATAGCATGTGGCTAATCGTAGGTGCTCTCCTGCATATTTTAACACCTTGTAACCAGTTCTTCCTTTCATAGTACCTGATCAAAGAAGATAGCCCTTCTGCACAAATGATGAAAAGATAAGGAGATAATGGGTCTCCTTGTCTCAACCCCCTACTAGGTTTAATAGGGCCTATCTCGTAGCCACCATGGTTGATGGTATATTCAACTGTAGAAACACATTGCATAATCAAGAACGTCCACCACTTACTGAATCCCATTTTCAGCATAATTTCCTGTAAAAACTTCCACTCAATACGATCATAGGCTTTGGACATGTCGAGCTTTAAAGCCATAAAACCCTCTTTACCAAACTTTTTACGCTTCAAGTAGTGCATAATTTCAAATGACACCATTATATTATCCGAGATGAGACGGCCCGACAAGAAAGCACTTTGCGAATTAGAAATTACCACCTCCAACACTTTCTTCAAACGATTTGCAAGAACCTTTGTGATAATTTTCATCACCACGTTGCACAAAGCAATGGGCCTCAACTCTGTCAACACCGTTGGGTTCTTCGTTTTAGGAATGAGAACAATGTTGGTCGAATTCATTTCCTTTAATAATTCACCAGTTGAGAAAAAACCACGAATTAAACGAATCACTTCAGCCCCTACAACCGACCAATGTTTTTGAAAGAAAGCCGGGGTCATACCATCAGGCCCCGGTGCTTTGTCAGGATGCATGCTAAAAATAGCTTGTTTTACCTCATCATCAGTCACCGGTTCTAGAAGAATGTCATTATGCACTGCTGTGATATTGGTCGAAACACAATTCACCACCTCTTCTCCTTGATTCAGCCCTTCCGTGAACAACTGTTGATAGTAATCTTTGATTAGCTCCTGCAATCCTCCATCCCAACTAATCCATTCTCCATTATCATTCTTCAATCTCTGAATATGATTTGCTCGCCTCCTCCTGTTACAAGACGCATGGAAATACTTAGTATTTTTCTCCCCCGCCTGCAACCACAATTGTTTCGATCTCTGTCTCCAAAAGATTTCTTTTTGATCCAGAATTAAGAATAATTGTTTCTTTGTAGCTTCATACTCTTCAACAGATTGATTGTCTCTCTTGTTTCTCAACGTCTTAAGCTTGCACTTACACGCCTTGATTCGCTTCTGAAAACACCCTGTAATTTCACGACCCCAAACTTGCAGACTTTCAGCACAAATACTCAGCTTCTGTACAACATTATTACTACCTGGGTCATCCCAACAGTCCTTGACAATTTGAAAGCATGCAGGTTCTAAGAGCCACGCATTCTCGAAACGGAATTTATGATTTTTAACCCCTTTATGCTGTGATTCTGGCACTAATAACAATGGACTATGATCAGATGGTGAACCTTCAAGGTTATAGACTTTAGCCGTAGGAAACATCTCCAACCACTGAGCATTAGCAAGAACTCTGTCCAACCTTATCTCAATCCAATGATCTGTGTTCCTTCCCCTTTCCCACGTATACTGATGCCCCAAAATGTCCATATCGTATAGACCTGTGTCATGCAAACAATCATTGAAACCACTTATTAGATTATTTGGATACAAACTACCTCCCTTTTTATCCTGTTGAGAAGTAACATTATTAAGGTCCCCCATCACCCACCAAGGGAGATTTGCATCACGAGCCAGATTTCTGAGAAGCTCCCAGGTTTTGTGTCTATCTGATCTAGCAGGCTCACCATACAGTCCCGTTAAACGCCAGCAACTGTCATTATTTACAACCACTGAAACATCAATATGACACCGAGACATACTCATCAGCTTGACATCAACTGAATTCTTCCAAAATAACGCAACTCCTCCACTCTTCCCCACAGGTTCTACTGCAATAAAACCATCATAACCTAACTTACTGCACAATCGCTCCATCTTCAAATAGCTACTAATGGTCTCACTAAGAAAAACAAATGTAGGTCTCTCCGAACGGGTTACATCTTCAAGGAACTGAACTTTTCCAGGAGAACCCATACCCTGGCAGTTCCATGCTAATGCATTCATAATGACTGGCTAGCTTGCTTAGCAAGCGTAGCCAAAACAGAGTTGTTGGAAACTGTATAATCCCCTTCAGAAAATACAATGTCCCTGGGTTGTTCACCATCGTTGGTATTTTCAATACCTGGAATAATCTCATCTGTTTCCATAGTTGTTTTAGATGCTGGGCCAATACGTTTTCTTTTAACTCTTTCTTCTAAGCCCAAGCCCATTTCCTCCTCTATTTCCAGTCCACTCACCAAATGTAGAGACTGTCTCGACCCAAACCCACTTATGTTCCCAACTTGCCTTATCACTAAATCTCTGTTTGAATTTCCCCCCCCATCCGTCCTAGAATCCCTCCTTCCAACTGTTTCCATATCCTTATCCCCAACAATCACGTCCGAATTAATCGGGACGTTACCCTCTCGCCCAATTCTCGCAGTCCATCCCGCGTCATCCTCCTCCCTCAGCCACTTACTGCCACCTTGCCCAGCCCCCCTCCGTGGTGGTGCTCACAGCCATACACCCCATTCCTTTTCACCTCCATCTCCTCTATTGTCCAGGGATCTCCTGCAAAACCTTTCAGTGTGCGAGACTAACCCACAGGCAAAGCAAAAATCACCATGACGTTCATACTTGCAGGTCACCAAAAACTCCGAACCATTTTTTCGTTTGATTCGTTTCTTTCTCTTCAACGGCTTCCTGACATCCAATCTTATCTTTACTCTCATGCTTTCCCTCCAGATGCTGGTGTTGTTCTTCACATCATACTGCACAAAACTACCGAAAAAATTACCAAGTTGTTGCCCAATTGCCTCCGACATGAAACCGCTTGGTAAGTCGTGGATTTGAATCCAGATATTCAACCACCATAATGGCACCTTCAATGGTTCTTCCCCTATGGGAACTGGTTATATAAGAAGCATCGCATTATCAAAACTCCACGGTCCACCATTCATCACCCATGCTTTATCCTCCTTGTGGTAAAACTGAAACAAAAAGATACCCGTCTCCAGTTCCTTAATGCTTATCCCCATCGTTGGTTTCCAGATGTCCGCCATTTTCGTCTTCATTGCACGAGTGTTGATGTTTTTCTCTGTGAGAAACCTACCCACCAAACAGAGTTCATATTTGTTGACTTCCTCCTCAATATCTCCTTCAAATACCAGATCTTCATTCTCCTCATCTTCAACATTAAGATTCTCCAGTTGTTCACTGATGTTTTGGTACCTTGCCATTGACAAACTCACACGAATCTGATTACAGAGACGGAGAGACCAAAAAACTCTCACAGGAATGGAGAGAAAAAATTTTCACTTTCTCCATTCCGGACGTATAACTTAATTTAAGAAAAAAAATTGTAAAATCTTTGCAGTAACCAAATTGTATGTTATATACTCTGTTCTAAAAGTCGATTAATCGTCGATTAATCGATGTTCGGTAGCCCACCGTACTGATTAATCGTTGTTCGGCTAAAAAAATCATTTTTTCAAAAATCGGTCAAAATCGGGATTAATCGGTCAAAAATCGGATTAATCGGTCAAAAATCGGCCTCATTGATAAAAAATTGAAAATTTTGTAAAAAAATTAAAAAAATTCAAAATTCAAAAAGAATAAAATTGAATAAATTTTAAGAAAAATCTTATTCTCATATACGAAATTAATATTTTAAACGGTTAAATCATGAATTTTATCAATTTTTTCTCTCACATTGACCCCAATTCAAAAATTAGATCTTAAAATTTATATTTACTTTAATAATGCTATATATTTTAAATATATTTGTATAAATATATGATAATTATTCAAGTACAATCAAAATAATAAAATAATTACATATATTAATAATAATTATATTTAAAAATAATATTAAATTAGCTCCGATTAATGATCCGATTAATCATTCCGATTAATCCCTGGACAGTACCTCCACCGATTAAGTCCGATTCCCGCTTTTTACAACACTGATTATATACTTACTAGCCTATAACCCACCCGATCTAAGGTTGCTTGTAAAATTTTTAATTATATTTTATTATTAAAGTTTTAAGTTGTATATATACTAGCTTAAAACTCGTGCGATGCACAAATTTCTTTTAATATTATATGATTTTTTATTAATTTGAATTACTTTTTTAAAAAAATGAATTTTGGAGGCTTAAATTTTTGAATGAGATGGTTTGATAATAATTATATAAATGTCCGTGATATTTCTAGGAAAAGAGGGGTTTAGTTAGAAAATATTGAAAAGAATATAAATTTTAGTTAAAAATGGTAATCGATTAATTATAAGTACTTATAAAATTATTATTAATTTTATTAAATAGAATGCCGTGATTTAATTGGGAAAAGAGAGGTCTTAGTTAGAAACAATTAAAAAGTTAACATGTTTTTGGTGAAAAAGATAATTGATTAGTTTATAGTAATTATAATTCAATTATGTTATTTTATTAAATAAAATTGCTCGTAATGTTTTAAGAAAAGAAAAAATTAATGTTGCCCGTGATATTTTTAGAAAAATAGGGTTTTGTTGATGAGTGGATTTCGTAACAACTTTTGAGAGGTTTATGGTGAGTTGTAAAGGCTAACGATCAACTAATCTATGGAGAATGAAGGTTTTTTGTGGGGGTTGAACTGAACTCGCGAGATTCTTGTAAACGCTCTCGAGCTCAGTTCAACCCCCACAAAAAACCTCCATTCTCCATAGATTAGTTGATCGTTAGCCTTTACAACTCACCATAAACCTCTCAAAAGTTGTTACGAAATCCACTCATCAACATTGGCGCTAGAAGGAGGGGAGAGTTATCATCTTAAGAGTGGAAAGATGGCAGGCAGTTCTGATAGCGAAGCAACACAATCTGTAGAGAAAGATCAAACCCCGAAAACGAAGAAGATTACTCCTGCAGACGTCCTAGAGCATCTAAAGTCGATTGAAGAAAGGCTTACAACCCTCGAACAAATAACACCGAAGAAGAAGAAGAAGTCGAAGTTAGCAACTGGTAAGAAGGGTAAAAAAGCTAAGATTAATCCCAAGCAGTTAGGCGTCGATGAAGAAGAACGTGAAGAAAAGGCTGAGGAGGAGATCGAAGACCCAAAGAAAGATATTGAATGTGAAGAAGATGGTGAAACGAAGGATAAACAACCTCCTGTTAAGGAACCTTCCATCGAGATAATTAAAGATGATTCAAGTTCAGTCGAGACCACGAACGATTCGTGTATAGCAGATTCACAGGAAGCCGATGATAAAGATAAGGAAGCAAAGGACGGTGGAGCTAGTGATTTGAATGCTGAAGACATCAAGAAGATTCTAGTGAAACTCAAGGAAGAAAAGCAGTCAATAACAGGTGCGATGACCTCATCTCCATTCACCAAGAAGGTTAGAAAATCCCCGTTACCTAAATCCTATCGTATGTCAAACGAGTTTAAATTTGATGGCACTACGGATCCTGTGGAGTATCTGGGTCGTTTCAATACTGAGATGGATGTTTATCAAGTTAAGGAGCCAACAAGGTGTAGATTATTGGCTGCAACCCTTTATGGTGGAGCTCATCAATGGTTTAAGAGGTTACCATCAGATTCTATAAATTCCTGGGAGAATATGGGAAAACTCTTCGTTACTCAGTTTAGAGCTTCCGTCGCTTTTGCACCCCCAACCAATACCTTGGCCAATATCAAGCAGAGAGCAGATGAGACCTTGACAGAGTACCTTAAACGTTTTAATGCAGAGGTTCCCAGAGTTAAGAAAGCTCCTGACGAGGTCATTATGAGCTTCCTGATTGCTGGAGTTAGAGCTGGTTCAGACTTCTGGAAGGAGTTACAAGTACGTGAACCCGGTACACTAGTTGAGTTCTACAAACAAGCTGAACTATATAAATGTGTGGAAGAATCCTTGTTGAAGTTGAGAGAAACAGAAGATCTTGGAGACGAAGCTAGTCATAAAGGAATCAAGCGAGAGAGGTCTCCAAGCCCGCAAGCATATGTTATTGGGGATCGAGCTTCCTCCAAAAGAAGTAAAGCAAAATTGAAGACAAAGTGCGACAATTATACCTCTTTGGTCGCTCCAGTAGACCACATCTTCATGGTTTATGGGAAAGAAGGAATATTTGTGAAGCCTACACCTTTACCTGTAGGAGCAAGGAAAGATCTGAAGAAATATTGTGACTTCCATGAGGATAATTGCCATGATACTTCTGAATGCAGAGCACTGAAAGACCAAATTGAGGAATTGATTAAAGCCGGGAAGCTCGCGGAATGGATAGCTCGAGGTGACCAGTAGTTGAAAGTTTGAGAGCTTCCTTAAAGTATAGTTGAGAGACCTTTATTTATATATGTATTTCCTTCTTAGAACTAGGGGTAGTGCATGTATACCTTCCTAGCAAGTAAACCTATTTCTTTCTAGTAGTTTTCAACAAAATTATGAGTAGTTCTTTTCCTTGTATTACGTCATACATTTAGCTTGTAAAACAAGGAACATACCTCATTCAATTCAGTGACCTACGAGAAATACCTCACAAGTAATCTCTTCAAGTATCTCTTGTTTCTTACAATGAGTTAGCTCGCGTAAGCTTAGAGGTACTGTATTGGGATATTTGTATAGAGGTTCATTCTCAGCATGTTTCGTAAGAAGATAAAGAAGAAAGGAGAAGACATGTTAAAGCTACAAGCAAGAATGATGTGAAGAGGTTATAGTATTTATTCGAGCGTTAAAGAAAATTCGACATAGTTGAAGATTTTGATGAAGAGTATCTACAAGAATATGATATGAGCATCTTGAAGAAAACACACAGTACTCAACTTCATGGATGAATATTCAACGACTTATTAGAAATTATCGAAGAATTGTGAAGCTTCTTGGAGTTATTTCTTCATCAAAGATAAGCTTCCCTGAAGAACTGGGGGGTAGTACAATTACAATTACTATAGCACATGGTACTTTGAAAGTTGAGGATTTCAAAATTTTGAGAATTCAGATCATGAACCTCACCATCAGGTCCAGGAAGCTCGTGATTTGATTCAGGAACCTCACGGCTAGGATGCAGTTTAGAAACCTCATAGCTCATATTTGGTTCAAGAACCTTGAGGATTGATTTGGTCTAGTATCTTGAAGAGCAGCATGCTTGCATCAGGAACACGTCAATGAGTTTTCAAATCTTAACGGAGGCTTCCACTTCACATCTGATCAGTCTACAGAAAGATCCAGGTGATTCCTCTCCTTTTATGCTTAGATATTCGTAGAAAACCTCCCAGGTACGCTCAGCAAACTCTTACTATACCTAAAGCATGCTTAAACATCTATGATATTGTGGTCGTATATGCGATAAAGCTATGATTATGTCTTGATTATGTTTCTTGATGTTAGAATGCACATGTACTTAACAGATTATAGGTTCCTAGATTTTTACCTGCAATTCGTAGGTTCCTTGATATTTACCTACATCTCGCAGGTTCCTTGATATTAATTTACCTGTAGCTTATAGGTTCCATGTATTTAGCTTTAGTTAACAGGTTCTATGTTTCTCACCTGAAGCTCATAGGTAGTAGCTTCCAGGTCTAGTTGTATTTATATGTGTCTAGTAGATTACTCGTTATTCTCTTGTAACTGACATCTTGCAGGTTCATTGATATATACCTGAAGTTGGTGTGTAACAGCTTCCAGGTTCATTGACATTTGTTAGAAGCCAATTGTTAGTTTCTGATTATCAGCTTCCTACTTGAAGTTCCCAGCCAGCCGATACCTGAATAGAAGAGAGTGTACTTACAGCAAGAGCTCCATGCCTTTAGAGGATTAATCTAGTGCCCTTATGGATTCTCTTTGTGCTCCATTCAAGGATTCACTTAGAGCCCAGAAGGATTCACTAGGTTCCCCAAGAATTTCATGTATTCATCTGGTGCCCTTATGGATTCTCTTTGTGCTCCATTCAAGGATTCACTTAGAGCCCAGAAGGACTCACCAGGCTCCCTAAGCATATCCATGTATTCACCCAGTGCCCTTATGGATTCTCTATGTGCCCGTATAGGTTCACCTAGAGCCCAAAAGGATTCACTTGGTGCTTCATGCATCCACGCGCATTTATTTGGTATCTTGATGGATTCTCTTTGTACCCTTTTAGGGATTCATTTGGTGCCCAATTGGTTTCAGTTTTTGTCCTAAGCAGAGGTTCATATAAACAACCAGTTGGATTCACCTTATGCCCTTACAAGGATTTGCATAGAGCCCAGAAAGATTCACCTAGAAAAGCCCTGTCAGCTACATGTACTCGATAGCCAGGAAAGACTTGCAAGCACGAAAGATCCACATCGAAAAGCCCTATGAATCGTAGGCACGCATTCAAAAGTCCCATAAGCATGTGGGCACCTAGTTAAGGGTTTTGGAAACCTGAGCATGGGTAACCTAACCTAGAGTTCGCTTGTATTTGAAAAGCCTTCAAAGGGATTCACCTTGTGCCCTTACGGATTCATTTGGTGCCCCTAGCATTTGAAGGGATTCACCTAGTGCCCTTACGGATTCACTTGGTGCCCCTAGAATTTGAAATGATTCATCATGTGCCCTATAGATTCTCTCTGTGCCCTCTTCAGGATTGACTTAGAGCCTATAAGGATTCACTTGATGCCACAAAGGAATTCACTTAGTGCCCAACCGGATTCTCTTCGTGCTCTTGCCATGATTCACCTAGAGCCCGGATGGATTCACTTTGTGCTCCCTAAAGCCGAAAGGATTCATTTGACGCCCAGTCGAATTCTTTAAGTGCCCTTCTCAGGATTCACTTAAAGCTCAACTGGATTCGTCTTATGCCCTACTAAGGATTCACTTTGTGCCCAATTGAATTCTCTAAGTGCCCTTTTCAGGATTCACCTAGAGCTCAATTGGATTCGCTTTGTGCCCTCATCAAAGCGATATATAGATGAATACTCCCACTTATAAAGCTTGTATATGATCGAAACAGGTACCGTACTACTAACCGGCTCTTGATAAAGCAGCTTGCAGCATCCTTGATGTTCATCAACAGCTTCTAGTTAATAGCTTCCAGCTTCCGGTTTCCAACCCACAATTTATAGCTACAACTTCCAAGTTCATTGATATTCAGCCGAAACAAGCAGTTTTCGGTCAACCACTTCAACAAGCTATAGGAGGTTCACGCGTCATGGCGGCTCGGGGGGTACCTCAATTCCACTGTGTAAGCTTGTACAAAGAAGAGCTTCCATCTTCCAGGTTCAATAACATAATCTCGATCTAAACCGGCACAATGAAGTACAGATAAGTTCTACTTTCATGCCTTTATATCCTTAACTATCATGAACATTTCCTGTTAATGAGAGCTTATATTCTATCATGATTAGATGCATAAAGCTTTTAACGCGCATATTGAATGATCCTTAGAAATGAAATTTATGTGAACTTGTACTTAGGATGTTGTCATGCCCTATAGGTTTGCAGTTTACGTAACATATATGCTTAATTTATGATCTCGAACGTGTTAGTTGAATCAGTCAAGTAGATAATTGATATGCCACTTGAGAAGGTAGCAACATATATAACGTAAATAATCATTCATACTTGCATACATGCATCACTTATATGTGAGCTAGTCAGCTCGTATTACTAATCTATATTTTCTAGTTTTCTTAGTGTTGTGACCAAAATTACCAGGGCTCGATTTAGACCTATTAAGTCATAGGTTCCAATCCACAAGTAGTGTATAAGTCAGGAGACAAATCCAGTACTCGATATGAAGACCAAACGCGAAGCAATGAGCATTAGCTGAGAAGACAGTCAAGAGATTATGAGTATCAAGACGTTCCTGATGAAGCAGTAGTTGAGCAGATTACGAATGGACCAGGTTCCTTCCCGCAGAAGAGCCCGAGTCAGCCTAGCAGCAGCAATGAGGACATCAAGAAGTACATGGGAACCACAGAAACGCTCCCGAGACTAACAAATTTGTTATTTGTGCAGGTACAGTTTCCTGTAGAGAGGTTCCTGAGAACCAGATTTCGAGACATAGGTTCCTGAGCACCAGGTTCCTGAGCATAGATAGCAGAAAGATCTAGAAGCCAGCCAGATAGATGCCGACTTATTATTGGAGAGTACTCCTAGGACGCAGCTGATCCTAGATTACCTCTAATAGACAGCATGCACAAGACAGTCAGATGAAAAGCAGCTTATCAGATAAAGCAACCTCTCGAGCAATTAAGTTATGATTTTCAAGGTTAACCTCGTGCCCTTTTAAGGATTCATTTAGTGCCCTATTGGATTCGTTTTGTGCCCTCAGCATAGGTTCACATAACGCCCAATTAGGTTCACTTTATGCCCTTATTTGGATTCACATGGTTCCCTTGACAATCTTAAGATTCACCTTATCCCTTTTAAGGATTCATCTAGTGCCCTATTGGATTCGTTTTGTGCCCTCAGCATAGGTTCACATAACGCCCAATTAGGTTCACTTTATGCCCTTATTTGGATTCACTTGGTTCCCTTAACAATCTTGAGGTTCACTCAGTGCCCAATTAGATTCGCTTTGTGCCCTTGTTAAAGGATTCACTCAGCGCCTAATTGGATTCATTTTGTGCCCTTGTCACGATTCAAACAAGAAGACAAAGACCCGCATGGTTCCCTCAGAAGAAACATGGGAGCACTGAAGGGATTGGACCTTAAAATATCAAGCTATTTAGGTTCCTCTCGCATCCTATGACTTCGAGGAACCGGGGGGTACTTGTTGTGCCCAAAATATCCATGGGCTAGATTTAGGCCCATTAGGCTTAAGGATCCAATCCGTATGAGTAATATGGGTTATGATTGAGGTCCCTTAAGTTAAATGGGGCTAAATAGCATGTGAAATGGATCTAAACAGGTTCAGGTTCCCGAAGAGACAGGTTCCCGAAAGACAGCTTCCTGTAGACAGCTTCCCGAGAAACAGGTTCCTGCAGACAGGTTCCTGAGAGACAGCTTCCTGTACGAGAACAGATTTATTCCAGCAGAATTCTAGTATGATTAAGCCTCCTATTCTTTAGGAGCAAGTCATGAACATCAACTCCTTATTGGAATGTATTCCTTGGGCGCAGATGATCCTTGAATACATCTAATAGGACGAGAACTTGTAAACATACTCCTAGTCGGACTAGAACTTGAGTTCTATTCGACTTAGGTCGCCTATTCGTGGCTGAAATCTGGAGAAAAGGAGTTCCCTACGAATTAGGAACCTAGTTTATTGCCGCCTAACCAGACTTCTAGTCTAAAAAGAACTACGTGAACTTGATCCCTATATAAGCAAGGGTACGTAGGCACCTTGAGAACATGTTTTTACAAGCCTCGCAATACACCTACGAGATTCTTGAGAACACACGACACAAGCCTCAAGGGAACTCGCGAGATTCTTGTAAACGCTCTCGAGCTCAGTTCAACCCCCACAAAAAACCTCCATTCTCCATAGATTAGTTGATCGTTAGCCTTTACAACTCACCATAAACCTCTCAAAAGTTGTTACGAAATCCACTCATCAACAGGTTTTTAGTTAGAAAAGATGATACATTTTACCTAAAAAACTAAATCGGTTAATTATTAATATTATAATTTTGTTATTTTACTTTATTAAATAAAACCGCCCGTGATTTAATTGAAAACAGATAGATTTTATTTAGAGAAAATAGAAAATGTAATGTTTAAATAGAATCGCCCATGATATAACTGAAAAATGATAGATTTTAGTTAGATAAAATAGAAAAGGTAGTGTGAAAATTAAAAAGATGACATGTTTTAGGTGAAAAAGGTAATTGATTAGTTTATAGTAATTATAATTTAATTTATGTTATTTCACTAAATTAAATTGCTCGTAGTGTCTTTAGATAGTGAGAAATTAATGTTGCACGTGATATTTATCGAAAAAAGGAATTTTAATTATGAAATATGTAAAAGATTATACGTTTTAACTGAAAAAGTAATCGGTAATTATTAGTATTATAATATTATTATTTATTAAATAGAACCGCCGTGATAGAATTGGAAAAAGAGATATTTTAGTTACAGAATAGAGAAAAGGTAACATGTTTTTGCTGAAAAAAATAATTGCTCAGTTAATAGTAGTTATAATATAATTATGTTATTTTATCAAACAAAATTGCTCGTAGTGTTTATAAGAAAGGAGAAATTTTAGTTAGATATAATATAAAAGATATTGTGTTTTACTTGAAAAGGGATATTAATTAGTTAGTGAAAAATAAAAAAAGGTAATATGTTTAATAAAAAAAGGAAATTAATTAGTTAATAGGATGAATTTTATTTGTAATTAAGTAAGGGTAAATAAGTAAAATCAATAGGTACCGACCAACCAAATTTTTAATGTTTCAGCTTTTATAGATAGTACTAGCTTAAAACCCGTGCGATGCACGAATTTCTTTTAATATTATATGATATGTTTTACTAATTCGATTTACTTTTTCTAAAATATGAATTTTGGAGGTTTAAATTTTTAAATGAGATGATTTAATAATAATTATATAAATGTTATCCGTTATATATTTCTATGAAAAGAGAGATTTTAGTTAGAAAATATTGAAAAGATAATACATCTTAGTTCAAAAATGTAATCGGTTAATTATAAGTACTTATAAAATTATAATTTAATTTTATTAAATAGAATGTCGTGATTTAACTGAAAAAAAGTGAGGTGTTAGTTAGAGAAAATTAAAAAGTAAACATGTTTTAGGTGGAAAAGGTACTTGATTAGTTTATATTAATTATAATTTAATTATGTTATTTTACTAAATAAAATTGCTCGTAAAGTTTTAAGAAAAGGAAAAATTAATGTTGCCCGTGATATTTTAAAGAAAAGAGATATTTTAGTTAGAAAATATAGAAAAGATGATACATTTTAGTTGAAACTTAATCGGTTAATTATTAACATTATAATATTGTTATTTTATTAAATAAAACCGTCCGTGATATAATTGAAAAAAGATAGATTTTATTTAGAGAAAATAGAAAATGTAATGTGAAAATTAAAAAGATGACATGTTTTAGGTGAAAAAGGTAATTGATTAGTTTATAATAATTATAATTTAATTTATGTTATTTCCCTAAATTAAATTGTTCGTAATGTCTTTAGATGTTGAGAAATTAATGTTGCCCGTGATATTTCTAGAAAAAAAGGAATTTGAATTATAAAATATGAAAAATATGATACGTTTTAGCTGAAAAAGGTAATCATTTAATTATAAGTACTTATAAAATTTTAATTTAATTTTATTAAATAGAATGCCGTGATTTAACTGAAAAAAGTGAGGTGTTAGTTAGAGAAAATTAAAAAAGAAACATGTTTTAGGTGGAAAAGGTAATTGATTAGTTTATAGTAATTATAATTTAAGTTATGTTATTTCACTAAATTTAATTGTTCGTAGTGTCTTTAGATAGTGAGAAATTAATGTTGCCGGTGATATTTCTAGAAAAAAGGATTTGAATTATAAAATATGGAAAAGATGATACGTTTTAGTTGAAAAAGGTAATTGATAATTAATAGTATTATAATATTATTATTTATTAAATAGAACCATCCGTGATATATTTGTAAAAAGAGATATTTTAGCTAAAGAGATATTTTAGTTATAGAATAGAGAAAAAGGTAACATGTTTTGGCTGAAAAAGGTAATTGATTAGTTAATAGTAATTATAATATAATTATGTTATTTTATTAAACAAAATTGCTTGTAGTGTTTATAAGAAAGGAGAATTTTTAGTTAGATACAATATAAAAGATATTGTGCTTTACCTGAAAAGGGAAATTAATTAGTTAGTGAAAAATAGAAAAGGTAATATATTTAATTTGAAAAGGAAATTATGTAATTAATTAGTAATTAAGTAAGGGTAAATAAGTAAAATCAACAGGTACCAACCAACCAAACTTTTAATGTTTCGGCTTTTATATAATAGTATAGATAGATATAGATTTTTCTTTTTAATGAAGGTGTTTTTATTTTATTAATGTAATAAAATAACCCGTGCGATGCACGGATTTTTGTTGATATGTAATAAATTTTATTTTATGTTATAATTATATTTTTACATAATCATTATTTAAAATATTTTACTTTAATTTTAATATTAATAATTTAATATAAATTTAATTAATGATATGCATGATTTAAAACTTATATTATAAAATTTTAAAATAAATATGTCGTTGATAAAATTTGAAACTTGAAATTTTAGTAAATTAATTTAATCATATAATATATTTAATAATTACATCTAATGATTCTGATTTTTTACTAAAAATTTAATGATCATTATTCGTAATACGAATTTCTATTATATTTTGTTACTGATTATATGATATGGTGTGATATTTTTGGGTATATATTAATTATTGCTAGATATGAATTGATTGGAAAATATGATATGATTGAGGTTTTTAGGTGTTTATAAAAGGTAATATCTTCAACAAAAATTAAATATGAAAAAGGCAATCGACTAATTACCTTTAATTGTATTATGTTATTATTTATTTTAGGTGTTTTAATAGTATAGATATCATATATATTTTTCTTTATAATGAAGGGTAAATAAGTAAATTTACGAAATACCAAAAAACATATACCAAAAAATAGGTACCAAAATTTTTAATGTTTCGGGTATTATATAATTATTAATTAATTTTAATTTAATATAATTTTAATATACTCATGTTTACTGTTAGTCACAGAGGCATGCCTGTTTACATCAAATAACAAGCCTAATTGTTTGTAATGCTTTGCATTACTTACATGACCTCTTAACTGAGGGAACCTCTAGTTGTAGAGTCACTACTTGTTCTGTACCTGTAATATGCACCAAATCCTAGTTGTGTAACTGTACTTATATAGTCAAGAATAATGCTTGAAAGAAGTTCGAAGGTTCATGCCTCAAGCAAGAAGATAAAGACTGCCAAATAATCATAGTTGGGATTTGAAGAAAGTGAAGAATTTGCCTAAGTACCAATTCGAGAAGTAGTTTTGCCTATTCTAGAAGTCCAGCATTCGAGAAGTCGGGGATTCGATATCTCAAGACACTATTCGATATCTCTGAAAACACTTATCGATATCTCATTCGATATCTCAGAGATTCGATATGTCTATTACTGTGTTCGAGATCTCAAGGAGTCAACAAGTAAAAGTTCCATTCGATATCTGAAGGACTCAGAAAGCTATTCAATATCTCGAGGATTCGTTAAGTCAAATGTTCTATTCGACAACTCAAGGAATCCTGATGAAAAAGAGCTATTCGAGAAGTAATTCGATATGTCAACATAACAGTGTTCGAGAACTCAGAGTTATCGATCAAGTCAATTCTAGTTCTCGAATCACTTACTTAGTCACTTCTCGAATACACTCTTGGAGACAAAATACTGGAGAAATTGTACAAGTCAGAAACCTGCAACAAGCCAAAGCACATTATGGATCTCAATCTGTAACGTGCTCTGGAAAGCCTACAAAGAAGCTTGGAGAGATATAGAAGAGACAAAGGGCTAAAGAAGTGGATCTGAACAGGCTTTGCAAAGTCAAATCTGTAACCGTTTGGACTCTTACTCAAATAGAATAGACAGACTAGAAAGTAATTTGTTTAGCTACCTTATTTGTAGTAAGTAGGTTGTATCCATACTCTATAAGGATACAGCCTCACTTCCTTAGCAACTAACTTTTGGAGAGTCAAGTTTTTCATATTCATTGTAAGCAATATCTCTCTGAGAAAAACGAAGCTGAGAATACTATCATTTGTATTCACAGATTGTAGCAACCTTTATCTAATAATACATTAGATTAAAGTGATATTGTGACTTGTGTTGTTCTTTATCCGCATCTACATCTTTGCACACACAAACACTTATCTGCTACATAGACTCAACAAAGAAAAGTTCAAGAATCCATTCACCCCCCCTCTGTATTCTTTTACTATATTCCATACTCAACAAGTGGTATCAGAGCGGGCTATTTATTCAAAAACAGAAAAATGATCATGAGTTCGAATACACCAAAGACTACAGGAACGGTGAAAGTCCCTAAGTTTGACAAAGAGAATTACAACCTCTGGAAGATAAAGATGCAGTTGTTCATCAAAGCATCTCATCATTTGTATCCTGAGATTCTCAAGAATGGCCCATTTATTCCCCAACAGGATATTCCTGAAAATACTGTTGGAACCACTACTATTCCAAGATCTTATGTGGCTAAGGATCTACCCAAATGGACAGAATCAGAAAAGGACATGGTTGCCCTTGACAGTCACCTCATGTTGCTGATTATAGATTCCATGGACATGTCAATGTTTGCAAACATTGCTTCATGTACCACTGCCAAAGAAATGTGGGATCACATTGAGGTGTTATGTGAAGGAACTGATGAGGTCAAAGAGAACAAGAAACAGATACTGGTCACACAGTATGAAGCTTTCATGGCACAGGCCAAGGAAAGCATCACTGAGATGTTTGAGAGATTTCACAAGCTAGTTACTGAGTTACAGATGAATGGCAAGGTTTACAGCACCAAGGAATTGAACATGAAGTTTCTGCTATCTTCACCAAATCATCTAGAGCAAAGGGTCATTTCTCTAAGGGAAAGAGATTTGAACAAAGTTACATATGATGTGCTCTATGGGGTTTTAAAAACTCGTGAGCTTGAGTTGCTTCAGAAAAGGGCTATCCAAGCCAACCAAGGCAGAATGATAAACACATCATGTGCCTTGATTGTCAACAAATCTATTCAAGACCTAGAAGCATCTACAAGCCAATTAAGGATAGAGGAGGTAGTAGAAGAGGAAGAAACTGAAGTTGAGGTAAGTGAACCTGTTGAGGAGAAGGAGGAAGATGAGTTCTATACTCTTGAAGAACTAGATGGGATGGAAAACACTTCATATGCTTTCATGGTCAGAAAATTTCCAAACATCAGATTTAAGAGGAATCAACCCTTCAAACCCAAAACCCAAAACCATTCATTCAATAGAAGCAAGGCACCTGTGAAACCAAACAAGACTAAGTTCAAAACCAGCCATGTGGATAGGTCATCTGTAAGGTGCTATAGATGCAATGACCTAGGGCACATTGCCAGTGAATGCAAGAAGCCTAAAAAGAAGGATAGAGATTATCTTGAGCTCAAAGCTAAGTATGAGGCCCTTCTGAAAAAGCAGACACAAGGTAAGGCCTACATAGCTGAAGGGAAGTGTTGGGATGATTCTGACAGTGATGGAGAGGAACAAGAATTTTGCAATTATGCCTTGATGGCCAATTCCAAGGATGACACATCTCCATCAGACCCTCAGGTACCATCTCTCACTACTATAGACATGTCTGTTTCTGAGTATAAGTGCATGATTGAACAACTATCTGTTGAGATGTTTAACATTCATACTAGTATGACTGCTGCTAATGAAGAGATTACTAAACTGTCTACTAGAAATGAAATGTTAATAAAAAAGAATGAGGAACTTGAGCTAACTGCTATGCAAGTAGAAAACCTTAAGAAAGAAGTTGAATATCTGCATAATAAGGTTTTGTGTGCTAGTCAGGTTGAAAAGGCTTTTAGGGATGAATTAGCTAAAAATGAATTCAAACTGAAAACCTTCAAGAAATCATCTGGTCTAGGCAATCCTACTGTGAGAAAATTGAAGCTAATCCCAAGGTTGCTATTGGACTTGATTATGGCACTCTTAAACAGAGAAAAGGCTATGCTGTCATTGAAGATGATACAGTTGTTCATAGGGAAGTGCCTCACATCTTGAAAAAGACTGAGACTCCTATTTTTAAAGAATCAACATTTGAAATTGATGATGATGCCTTACTCATCAAGCAAATGTTGAATGATGAGGATGAGGCACAATCCAATAAACAACAAGCATCCTCTAAGAGTGAGAGTGTCAAGTCAAAAGCAAAGGAGCCAGTAGGTAATAGGTCAAGACCTAAGAAATTTGTTAAGTTTGTTTCAGCTGGGAAGAGTGAAATTGAGAAGAAAGTGACTAAGAAGAAACAGAACAGAAATGGCAAGCTAGGGATTAACAAAGATAATAATTATGCTTATATGCCTAATGCCCCTAGGAAAACTTGTCAGAACTGTTTCAGTACCAATCATCTAACTCATGCATGCAAGAAACCTGTTGGTATTGTGCCCAAACCTTTCTATGACTGCTCTGTGCCTCTAAGACATAGAGATGCTCCATTTTGTGAAAAGTTTGATTGTATGCCATGTAATATGAATGTTATGACCAGTTGTTTTAATTTGAGAAGGCAATTCATTGATGGTTGTATCAGTCACAATCTCACACACACTACACCAGGTCAAAGTCTTCGACTCCTCCTAAAGCTAGGAAGGTACCTCTGTCACCTAAGTCTGAAACCTCAGGTTCTAAGACTTCTAACAGTGACAAGAAGACTAACACCAAGAAAGTTGACAAGCATGTTGTTTATGATAAAACTGTTTCTAAGTCACATGGACCCAAACTTGTTTGGGTACCAAAGGAGAAGTAATACATTTGTGTTTGCAGGGCAAAGAAAGTGAAAAGAAGGTCATGTGGATTTTGGACAGTGGATGCTCAAATCATATGACCGGTGATATGGCCCTGCTATTACAGTATGAGGAGAAGGCTGGCCCAATGGTTGCTTTTGGAGATGACAGCATGGGTAACACATTGGGATATGGCAAGTTGAGAGTTGGAAATGTCATCATTGAAGATGTAACACTGGTCAAGGGACTCAAGCATAATCTGCTAAGTGTTGGTCAGTTTACTGATAGGGGATTCAAGGTGGATTTTGACAAAGATGAATGTTTGATCACCCACAAGAAGACTGGTGACTTTGCTCTATCTGGAGTAAGGAAAGGAAGCCTGTTTGTAGCCAAAATATGGATTCTGCAAACAAGGACAAAATTTGTTGTTTTTACTCAAAAGCATCAAATGAAGATTGTTGGCTGTGGCACAAGAAATTATCACACCTGAACTTCAAAGCCATTAATTCTCTAGTCAAAAGAGAGTTGGTGAGAGGCATGCCCACCCTTGAGTTCTGTCAAGAAGGAGTGTGTGAGGCATGTCAAAAAGGAAAGATGAAAAGATCAAGCCACAAGTCAAAGACAGTGACATCAATAACCAAGCCCCTGCAACTCATTCATATGGATTTGTTTGGGCCTGTCAATATTATGTCACTAGGAAGAAAGAAGTATGCCTTGGTAATGGTTGATGACTTTACAAGTTATACATGGGTGGAATTTATGGCATCAAAAGATGAGGCTCCACAAGTAATCATTGAGCACATAAATAAAGTTGACAAGGAAGCAAAGGCCAACAATGCAAGTGTGATTGCACTGAGAAGTGATAATGGGACAGAGTTCAGAAATGCCATGCTCGAAGCATTCTGCAAAGAGAATGGAATTTCTCAGTAATTCTCAGCTCCAAGGACTCCACAACAAAATGGAGTTGTTGAGAGAAAGAATAGAACTCTGATTGAGGCTGCTAGAACAATGTTACTTGATGCAAAGATGCCTACATGTTTTTGGGCTGAGGCTGTGAGCACTGCATGCTATATCCAGAACAGAACCCTCATCAACAAAAACACTGGAAAGACACATTACAATTTGATGACTGGAAAGAAACCTACTCTAAAGTATGTTCATACTTTTGGAAGCAAATGCTTTGTATTGAAGGATAATTCTGAATATGTTGGAAAGTTTGATGCAAAAGCATTTGAAGGAATTTTTCTTGGCTACTCTATGGAAATAATTGCATACAAAGTTTATGTCCTCAGTCAAAAGAAAATTATGGAAAGCACAGATGTGACATTTGATGACAGCAAACTACCTGGACTAGAAGAAGCAAATGATGAAGATAAAGATCCATTGAAGTTTGATAATCTAGATGACTCTGATGAAGAGACTGAAACTGAAGTTGAAACTCAAGTTCAACAGACTCAAGTGAATGATAATACAAGAGAGGAATTTGTGCCAATCAACAGTGGAGGAACTAGCATCCAAGACACACCTGTGAGCAGTGGCAACCTTACAGGGGGAGGAAATCAGGATGATCATGTTTTGGATGATGAAGCAACATCAAGAATGAGAAATCAGGCTGAGCACTCAAGGAAATGGGATAGATCACACACTATAGAGCAAATCATTGGAGATCCTAATGCATGAGTAAGGACTAGGAGAGCAACTCAGAATGAGTGTCTCTATGGTTGTTTCCTATCTCAGGTTGAGCCTAAGAAACTTGATGATGCACTGTTAGATCCAGATTGGATTATTGCCATGCAAGAGGAGCTGAATCAATTTGAAAAGAACAAAGTATGGGAACTTGTGCCTGCACCAAAGAATAGAACCATTGTTGGAACAAAATGGGTTCTGAAGAATAATATGGATGAAGATGGTGTAATAGTAAGAAACAAAGCAAGGTTGGTTGCAAAAGGATACTCTCAACAGGAAGGCATTGATTATGATGAGACATTTGCCCCTGTTGCTAGATTGGAAGCCATCAAAATATTCTTGGCATTTGCTGCTCATTCAAACTTTAAAGTTTATCAAATGGATGTCAAGAGTGCATTTCTGAATGGAGAATTGGAAGAAGAAGTTTATGTGCAACAACCACCTGTCTTTGAGGATCCACACTTCCCAGAATTTGTCTACAAATTGCTTAAGGCTTTGTATGGACTTAAGCAGGCTCCAAGGGCATGGTATGATACTTTATCACAATTTCTTCTTGAAAATCAATTCACTAGAGGCACATTGGACAAAACACTGTTTTACAAGAAACATGGTGATGATATTATCTTAGTTCAGATCTATGTGGATGATATCATATTTGGTTCTACTAATGAGAAACTATGTGAAAAGTTCTCTAAGCTAATGCAGAGCAGATATGAGATGAGTATGATGGGAGAGTTGACATTCTTTCTTGGGTTGCAAGTTAGTCAAAGGAAGGATGGTATCTTTATCAGTCAAACCAAGTACATCAAGGATCTATTGAAAAAGTTTGATTTGGAAGATTTCTCACCTGCAAAGACACCCATGGCCACTGCCACTAAATTGGATGAAGATGCTAAAGGCAAGAAAGTAGATATCTCAGTCTACAGAGGCATGGTTAGTTCTCTACTCTACCTCACTGCAAGTAGGCCAAACATTATGTTTGCTACATGCTTGTGTGCAAGGTTTCAATCAAATCCAAAAGAATTACATTTGATTGCTATAAAAAGGATCTTTAAATATCTGAAGGGCACTCCAAACTTGGGTCTATGGTATCCTAAGGACACAGGGTTCAATCTGGTTGGTTATTCTGATGCTGATTATGCTGAATGCAGAGTGGATAGAAAAAGCACCTCAGGTAGCTGCCAGTTTCTTGGACAAAGGTTAGTCTCTTGGTATAGCAAGAAACAACAATCTGTGTCAACTTCTACAGCTGAGGCTGAATACATAGCTGCTGGAAGTTGCTGTGCTCAAGTGCTTTGGATTAGAAATCAACTTAGAGATTATGGACTTGTGTTGGAAAGAATTCCAATCATGTGTGACAACACAAGTGAAATCTCTATAGTTGCCAATCCTGTCAATCATTCTAAAACAAAGCACATTGACATCAGATATCATTTCATTAGAGAGCATGCAACTAATGGAACCATTGAGTTGCATTATGTCTCTACAGATAAACAACTAGCTGATATATTCACTAAGCCATTAGATGAAGCCACCTTCTCAAGGTTGGTTAGTGAGATTGGAATGCTGAATTCTTCAGATTCTGGCTAAGTGAATACAACATCTAGTTTGTTGCAGCAGTAAACACTTACTTTATCTAAATTCTCATTATTTTTGGAGTAAGTGTTGGCTGAAATATGATTTATAAATATTTCAAATCTATTGCATATTTGGAAAATCATATTTTCTTGTTAACTTGAAATTTCTATGAAATTTTGAGAAAATCACTGTTTAATTTGCCAGAATATTCTTAAATGAATATGGTTGGTGAATTTTAAAAGATAGTGTAAATTTTTTTTTTGTGAGTGATGAGTATATTTCGATAAGTCAGACTTCTCGAGTGATTCACTATTCGACATCTCTAACAAGTCTCATTAGAGCACTCTCGAGTTCTCGAATAGAGTCTTTTAGAGTTATCGAATAGAGGTATTCTTGACTTCTCGAATATAGTGTTTTAGTTCTCTATTGACTGAGTTCTCGAATACTATATTTGAGTTCTCGAATCATTTGAAAAGGCTGAATTCTCGCTGAATCTTAACCGATTTTGGATTTTTATTCAAAATTCAGAATTACTCATAAAAATATATTTTACCTAATTTAGAATTTATTCTAAGTTAGATAGCTGCCAGCTGTGAGTTTTCAACCTGCTTGAGTTATCGAATAAGCCTTTCTTGACTTATCGAATAGTTGTTTTCTACTTCTCGAATGCCTGACTTGTCGATACAAAACATACACATAATCGACAATTCAAGTACTTCATACTTATACAATTTCACATCTATTCGATTCATTTCATTCGATTTCTCAAGCATCAAAGCTCCCAAAACCCCTGAAAACTCTAACTGCTAAAAGCCAAATTTCTTCTTCAACCTTTACTTTCTCTTCTCTTCTTTCTGTATCAATGGCAACTGTGAAGTTCAACACCAATTTTATCGCCCTAACCAGTGATGTTGAAGCACCCAATGCGAACTTCAAGTGCTTTGTAAAGTGGATGGCTGAATCATACATCAAGGATGCACTCTCTGCCAACCCAACACTGTATCTAGACATTCTGGAACAGTTTTGGGGAACTGCTATTGTGGAAGTTGTAGCCCTGGAAAGCGCAATAACTTCATACATAATCTACTGCAAGATTCAGGACCAAGAAATCACTATCACCACTGCAGACATGAATCAAGCACTGGGCCTACAACAAGAGTCATATGACATACTGGCCACGAATGCAGAGTTAGAAGAATTCTTTGAGTTCATCAACTACTCAGATGGGATCAATCTTGGAAAATTAAACAGGAAGAATCTGAGAAAGGAGTGGAGCTATGTGTTTGCAACTCTTCTTCAAGTCTTCACTGCCAGGAAATCAAGCTTTGATCAAATCAGTGCACCTGCGCAACAAATTGGCTATGCATTGGCCTATGGAAAGAAGATAGATGTTGGTCAAATCATCCTACAAGAGCTGTATGGGAGACTTGGTAAGAACACAACCAAGAGAGGTACTGACATTTTCTTCCCTCGCTTTATTCAATCTGTTCTTAATTTCAAAAATGCTCAATTGATTGAACTGCCTGGGATAGATAGAAATAGAATAGGCTATCCTAAATCCATGACCAAACTCATTTCTGGTAATTTGGAGACTAGGAATGATGTGGATGTAAGACTTAACATAACTCCCCATATGGAGAGTTTATTTAGGACTTACCCCCACAATATGCCAACATTTGACTCAAAGTCACAGTTAGCACAGCCCAAGCAAGTAGAACAAAATGCTAACCCAGGGCTTGCTAACCAACCACCTCAACCAAACACTCTACCAAACATTGAGCCAACTGCATCATCCTCTCAAAAGGGTGATGTTAGTCAAAAGGAGAAGAAGAGAAAACAGGTTGCTTCTGCACCTTTAACCATTCTATCTGAAGCAGCATTGGCTGTAGAATTAGAAAGTGAGGCACCTGAGTCACCCCTTATCAGGCCAAAGAAGAAGAAAACTAAAACCACCTCTTCAGTCAAACAAATGGTTGAAGTTGTAAAATCAGGGGCAAATAGTTCACTAGATGTATCCTCTCAACAGGGTGCATCTATAGAATCAAGCATCCTCCCCAATGCACCTACCTGTACAGAGTCAGCACATGGGAGTGATAATGCTGGCACAACACTGAGTGGAGAGCACATCACATTTGAAACTCCCTCTATCTCTCAGGGGGAGTTGCCAAACTCTAATCTAAATGACACTTCTCTTCCAGAATCTACCACTCAAATTTCTTTGCAGCCTGCCACTCAAGCAATTGAGGAGCAAGGCATTGATCATCAAGAATTCTTTTCTTTTGATGAGCCAATGAATTCAAGTGACTTGGTGCATGACACATTGCTCACCACCCAGGACCCACATTTAGATGGTGAGGGAATGCATGTTGGGGCATCTCCTAATGACACCATCACAAACACAGAGGTTCCACTAGTCTTTACTAGAGACTCTGTGCCTGTGTCAACTGCTGGTGTAACTCATCCCACTTCTGTGGAGACACCGGTAGTAGAGTCAATCCATCCGGTTACAGAAGTTGCATCTGTAACTGAGGAGTCTAGCTTGCCTAGCTCTAGCTCTGACTTTCTGTCACAATGGCTAAAGCCTGTGCAACATGACAGTGCTTCAGGATCAGGGTCTGTTCCACCACAATTGACGGTTGAAGCACTTCAAAGTTTAGTTGTGGATCAGATTCCTGAGTTTGTCAAGATTGCTCAGAACCTGGTCACCTCCAACATCCCTAATCCAGACTATGAAGCCATTCTGCTATGCCATAGGGATGATGTGGAGATGCAGAAGACAAAGATAGTTGATGATGTTGAGAGAGATGGCAATATAGATGCCTGGTTGTAAGGAAAATATGATATTACTCTTGATGAAGCACTTCAATATCTCAGGGAGGAATACATCACTTCACTAGGATCCAATGCCAAATCTCTGACACTTGGTGAAGTGTATGAGGCCATGAATGAGTCATACAAGAGATTCCTCAAGGCTGCCCACTATCTTGGAAAAGGAGTCAAATCTGAGGTCAGCAGGGTGTGTGACAAGACAGTCACTAAGGTAGAAGAAATCAAGAGGACCTTTGATGCCAAATTCCCTCAGTTGGAAAGTGTGTTTAAAGACCTCAAATACTGTAACACCACATGCACCAAGATGGATCATGGGCTAGCACTGCTAAAGGATACTGTCACAAGTCTGGGGCATAAATTTCAATCTCTATCTAATCAAACCACAGACTCCAATGCCATGCTGAAGACAATGTTCAAGAATTTATATGGAGGCAGGCTGGTAACTGAAGTTCCAGTGCATGGCATGTCTAGGTTTGAAGTGCAGAGACTTAAAGATCAATCCCTGTCTGGCTTTAAATCTACTGAATTGTTCAGCAAGGTAGATGCACTTGAAAAGGAGGTGGCTACTCTCACTAAGTCTAATGCTCATCTTACAGACAAGGTTGCACTTCTCAATGATCAGTTGGACACTCAAGCAACCACCACAGCTAATGTTCTTCTACATCAGCAATCTATGTTGGCTACCATAATGAAGCATATGGGTCTCCCTCTACCTGAAGAGTCTTCAAACCCAAAGGTCACTTCTAAAGCCTCTGTGCCTGACAACAAGCCTAAGGGGGAGAAAAGGATAAGGAATTCAAATCCAAAGGGGGAGAAACCTAAGGAGATAGGCATACAGATAAAGGAGGGTGGTCACCAAAGGGCTTCAAAATCCATACCTAATGTGCCAGGCAAAGGAAAATCCAAAGTTGATGAGCCTCCTACCTCACTGCCAACTGTCACTCTACCAAATGTGCATGTCATTACTCCTAGTGGTCAGAAGCAATCTATCACAACCACAGTGGTTGCAGGGAGCATGCCAGTTGATGAACCTCCATAATTCAAATCTGAAAGTGCCAAGCCTGTAGAAGCTGAAGTCATTACTGAGGCCAAGCTACAAGAAGTTGCTAACTCAAATGTCTATCATGATACAGCCTTCTTGGAGTTTCTGAAAGCCACAAGGGAACATGCTGGTGATACTTAGTTCTATCTGAGAGAGTTGAAGGAGCAGATTGACTACCTCACTGTTATTCCTAGGAAATTCAACAACTTATGGTTCAAGGAGATAATGATGGTATCTAAGTCAAAAATATGGCATTTGACTTTCAACACTCTACAAAGCCTAAGTAGGGGTGGCAATTTCAGACACGACCCGAAACCCACCCGAACCCGACCCGAATCCGTAACCCGATTTACTGAGACAAAACCAGAAAGTGACCCGAAAATGATCTGGTCTATCCGAAAATAACCCGAAAGTGACCCGATTTTAGATTTTCATTTGTTTATGCTTAGATATTTAATTTCATTCAATTTTAAGTAATTTTACCTTTACCCGAAATTGACCCGTTTACAAACACGAACATGACCTGAAACACGAAATTGCCACCCCTAGCCTAAAGTACTCAGAAGTGGATGTGTTCCTTGGACTGATTGAAAAAGGGAATGAAAATAACAAGAGTCTCTTTGATGACTTAAGGAATGATCAACCCTCAAGGCTACCTGAAGTAATCACAAATCCTAGAACCATCATCTATCAAGCTGCAACCAGAATTGATGATGTCAAGCAGCTGATCATTCCTAAGCATCTAGTCCCTCAGAACAAACCCCTCATTATTGCCATCATTGAGAAGCTAAACAAGAAGAAGGGTGTAAGAACAGCAGAAGAATTGGAAGCTATATCTTATCTCAGATCATACATTGTAACTGGCATTGTACCTGAGTCTGCTAAGTTCAACCCAAGCAAGGATGGTAATCAAGATAAGGATAAAGATAAAAGTGATGGAAGGAGAAGACATCACAGGAGTAATAAGGGTGATGAAGACAAGAAGAAGAAGAAGAAGGATGACAAGAAAAATGATGATGACCAAGGCAAAGTCTATGAGAGGAAATTTGGAAAATAGCAAGCCTTAGGCATTGCTAGCATTAACCTCACCACAACACAAGACTCTGAGTCTAGGGTGAATAATGTTAGTAATGACCTACCAAAATCTGATTCGATGGCTTCTGCAACTGTTCTGCCACCTCAAGAAGAGAAGGAGATTCAAGTCAAGAAACCATGTGTATGTTTCAGAAAGCAAACTGCTAATGGAATACTACAATGGTCTACAAGCAAGGGTCATTAGTTTCTGCCTAGCAATCATATAAGAAGGACTAAATTCAAGAATGCTGCAAGAAGGGTGAAGTTATCCAAGTCAAAGGCACTGACAATTATTCCAGGATTGAACCTACCACCTCTGGATGAAAGCTATGATGAAGACCATCTGCAGTTTCTATGGGCTCAAAGAATCTATCATGTTGCCATTGTTGATGATTTTCTTGAAATTAAATATACTGATGGAAGACAGAAGAAATTCAGGCAAGGAACATGCCAGCACTAGGGTAGGCTATATGACATAGAAAGGATAATTGCAATGTTGAATTCTGAAGATAGAGTGGAAAGGATATGGAAGCTGGAGTTAATTGACTTTGTCAAAATGAAAAGAGATCACCAGGCAGAAAGGAAAAAGAACAGTGAAGAGCTACTAAAGAAAAGGGAGGAGGAGATGGCTACAATGGAAGCTAAGGCTGATGAATTGAGAGCTATGAGTCTGTGCAGAGTCAAGTTTAATCCTTACATCATTGAGTACAAGAAATATGGTAGAAATGTAAAGATTAGAATGGACTACATCAGTTCCTATTCTGAGAAACAGCTGAATGAAGTACTCAAGGATCTGTCAGGCTCCCCTCTAATTGAAGAACTCACTGCAATGGAAGATATTATTCTTGCCATGGAGGAAAATGCAAAGAAGAAAGCCAAAGAAGCTGAAGAGAAGATGAAAAATGAGAATCTGCAAGCCAAAGCTCAAGAGATGAATCCAAAAGGATATGGCTAGTAGTTTCTCATACCTAGTAAGAATATTTCTATGTACTTTCTTCAATCAATCTACATACTTGTACTTTTAAAGTTTTATCTTTATGTATGTTAGGCTTGTTATCAGACATGAAATTGTGACTAAGGGTCTTACTCACAATTTGGGGGAGATTGTTAGTCACAGAGGCATGCCTGTTTACATCAGATAACAAGCCTAATTGTTTGTAATGCTTTGCATTACTTACATGACCTCTTAACTGAGGGAACCTCTAGTTGTAGAGTCACTACTTGTTCTGTACCTGTAATAGGCACCAAATCCTAGTTGTGTAACTGTACTTATATAGTCAAGAATAATGCTTGAAAGAAGTTCGAAGGTTCATGCCTCAAGCAAGAAGATAAAGACTGCCAAATAATCACAGTTGGGATTTGAAGAAAGTGAAGAATTTGCCTAAGTACCAATTCGAGAAGTAGTTTTGCCTATTTGAGAAGTCCAGCATTCGAGAAGTCAGGGATTCGATATCTCAAGACATTATTCGATATCTCTGAAAACACTGTTCGATATCTCGTTCGATATCTCAAAGATTCGATATGTCTATTACTCTGTTCGAGATCTCAAGGAGTCAACAAGTCAAAGTTCCATTCGATATCTCAAGGACTCAGAAAGCTATTCGATATCTCAAGGATTCGTTAAGTCAAATGTTCTATTCGACAACTCAAGGAATCCTGATGAAAAAGAGCTATTCGAGAAGTAATTCGATATGTCAACATAACAGTGTTCGAGAACTCAGAGTTATCGATCAAGTCAATTCTAGTTCTCGAATCACTTACTTAGTCACTTCTCGAATACACTCTTGGAGACAAAATACTGGAGAAATTGTACAAGTCAGAAACCTACAACAAGCCAAAGCACTTTATGGATCTCAATCTGTAACGTGCTCTGGAAAGCCTACAAAGAAGCTTGGAGAGATATAGAAGAGACAAAGGGCTAAAGAAGTGGATCTGAACAGGCTTTGCAAAGTCAAATCTGTAACCGTTTGGACTCTTGCTCAAATAGGATAGACAGACTAGAAAGTAATTTGTTTAGCTACCTTATTTGAAGTAAGTAGGTTGTATCCATACTCTATAAGGATACAACCTCACTTCCTTAGCAACTAACTTTTGGAGAGTCAAGTTTTTCATATTCATTGTAAGCAATATCTCTCTGAGAAAAACGAAGCTGAGAATACTATCATTTGTATTCACAGATTGTAGCAACCTTTATCTAATAATATATTATATTAAAGTGATATTGTGACTTGTGTTATTCTTTATCCGCACCTACATCTTTGCACACACAAACACTTATCTGCTACACAGACTCAACAAAGAAAAGTTCAAGAATCCATTCACCCCCCTCTGTATTCTTTTACTATATTCCATACTCAACATTTACGGATTATACTAAACTTTCCTTATTATAAACAATATTTCATTAACGATTGAAAAATATGGTATGATATTTTCGGATATATATTAATGATTGTAACATTAGTTTTAAATTAAAAAGGTAACGTGTTTTATTCGAAAGAAAATATTAATGAATATTAGTTTTAAATTAAAAAGGTAACGTGTTTTAATTCGAAAGGAAATATTATTGATTGGAAGATACATTGATGTTTTTAGGTGTTTATAAAAGGTAATATCTTCAATTAAAAGTAAATGTGAAAAAAGGCAATCGACTACTTACCATTAATTATATTATGTTATTATTTATTATAGGTGTTTTAAAAGTATAAATATCATATATTTAATTTTCTTTTTAATAAAGGGTAAATAAGTAAATTCAGGAAGTACCAAAAAATTGGTACCAAAAAACAGGTACCAAAACTTTTAATGTTCCGGAATTTATATAATAGTATAGATTTTTATTATTAAAATAATTTTTTTAATTTATAAATCTCATATATATAAGTATTATTAAAATTGATCAGTTTGAATTGTTACTTTAAAATACATACTTATACATATAAATATTACATAAGTATTGTTTTTTTAAACTTTTATTTAATAGAAAAAATGAAATTTATCTAATCATGTAGACCTTTTTTTCGATTTTTATACAAAATTTTCTATATTGTAAGTGTTTTCCAGATTTTGTGTAATTTTTTACTATATAGCTTATTCCTTGTGGGATGCACGAATGCTTTTTATTTATATTTTTTGTTTTATTATCCATATTTTCATATATATTATTTAATTAGTAGGAAATAAGTTATAGAAGATAATAAAATATTATAATACATGTTTTATAGTATTTTTAAAAATAGTGTTTTAATAACTAGTAATATGTCGTTGACAGGAATTGAATCTTAAACTCGTAAGAGTAGTTTATAAAATAATATATATATTTAATAGAGATATGTTGTTGGTGGGATTCGAACTTGGAAACTATAAGAGTATTTCAAATATTAGAATTTTTTTTTTTTTTTAGAATTAGATCCAACGGTTCTCTTTTATCCATCTTAAAATCTAACGGTTGTTATTGAGTGTACCAAAAGAAGTATACCAAATCGACAAACAAATATAGCATGTTTCGCTTATACTTTATAATAGTATATTATAGATAAATAGATGTATCTACAATTTATTATTTTGTATTTTGATAATCGAGTTAAAAAAGCAACACATAACTGCTCCCTCCGTCCCTCTCATTTATTTACATGTTTTTAGCACTGTTTGACACGCATTTTAAGGTGTATATAAAGTGTAGTTCCATAACTTAATTTTTAAATTTTCTTTTCTTAAATAAAAATTTAAACATTAAATTTTTATTCCGAAGAAAAAAAATTAAAAATAAATTGTGAAGCTATACTTTTTAGGAGTCTTAAAATGCGTGTCACGCTTCCGTCCCCCAATGTAAATAATTGAGGGGAACAGAGGAAGTAGTAAATTTTTGTTTACAAAATATGTTAAAGATTTAGGATTACTGCTATTAAAAAATAATTGAAACTTTGATTTTCAGAATATAAAATAATTATGTTGAGTAAAGTTCTATGGAGTACTGTTTTAATTGGAGTACTTGGAGTACATATACATTCTGTATTCAAAATTTTGCAAACTTTATTATTTTGCAAAAGTTATTACGTGAATATCATTCTTTCATTGAAAATCTTGAAAATTTTGTATGTTTTGGTAACAAAATATTGCAAAACGAATTGTTCTGCGAAACACAAATTTGTGTTGCAAAACATATATGTTCCGACTGCAAAACATAAAAAAATTTCAAGATGAACATATTGCAAAACATACATGATTTTCAAGATTATCAATGAAATTATGATATTCATACGCATATCTTTAATAGGATGTTGTTTAATTCTAAATAAATTAACCTTATTTTATTTAATATTAATTTGTTTTTTTATTAAGTTTATTAAGGATGATTCAGGCCAAGTGTTAATAAATGAAGACGCCATTAAGGAGAGGTGGAGTTCATATTTTCACTATCTTTTCAATGGGGCGAGGAGGAGTGGTGCCAGTGTGGCGCAAGAGGTCACTCTTTCGCCCGCTCGCTCCGTCGGACCTTGTGATCGTATCTCCATAGAGGAAGTCAAGGGTGCCCTTCAAAAGATGGCTAGAGGGAAGGCGGTAGGTCCGGATCAGATACCAATCGAGGTGTGGCTTTGTCTTGGTGAGGTTGGCGTTCTATGGCTAACAGATCTGTTTAATGCACTCCTCTCGGGTTCTAAGATGCCAGAGGAGTGGCGGCGCAGTATTGTCGTCCCTTTCTTCAAGAACAAGGGTGACGCCCAGAACTGTAGTAACTATCGAGGAATTAAATTACTTAGTCATACTATGAAACTTTGGGAGAGAGTGGTTGAACTTCGGATTAGAAGAGAGGTTGAAATATCAGAGAACCAATTTGGTTTTATGCCGGGAAGATCGACGACCGAGGCCATTCACCTCGTCAGACGCCTTATGGAGAAGTTCAGAGAGCGTCGCAAAGACCTCCATATGGTGTTCATCGATCTTGAGAAGGCATATGATAGCATCCCCCGGGAGGCTATTTGGAAGAGCCTTGAGGAGAGGAGAGTGTCGTCGGCGTACGTCAGGGCGATTCAAGACATGTACTCTCAAGCTTGTTCCTGCGTTCGGACCCCAGTCGGTGATGCTCGTTATTTCCCTGTGGAGATTGGGCTACACCAGGGGTCGGCCCTTAGCCCTCTTCTTTTCGCCCTGATCCTAGATGTCATGTCGCGAGGGATCCAAGACGACATCCCTTGGTGTATGCTCTTCGCAGATGATATAGTGCTAGTGGCGGAATCGAGGGGGGAGGTGAATGAGAAGTTGGAGTTATGGAGATCCACTTTGGAGCCCCAGGGACTGCGTCTGAGCAGGTCTAAAACCGAATACCTCTGGTGCAACTTCAGTGGTGACGTCAACGAGGAAGGTGTGGAGGTTAGGATTGAAGATCAGACCGTCCCCCGTACGGATAATGTAACGCCCCAAATCCGGGGTCAGGGATTCGGTCGTCACGCGGAAGTCCTTAACCTCAAATTACCTATTTAACAACATTAAACCATCTGTAATCATTAAAACTGAAATATAACTCTGCGACCCCAACCACCAAGCATCTTTTAGGTCATAGGGCTAGAAACAAGAACTACATTCTTTACATCTTTATTACATCCATTCTATTACATCGCACTACGTCTTAAAAATCTTATACTACTAGTATAGCTTCGTTGGGAAGTACACCAGCAACTAGTACTACTCAGCACAAAGTAATATATATTACACATCATTGTACTTACATATAACTTATTCCAGCTATAACTTTTCTGGATCATATCATCTTCATAAGGGCGTACTGCCTGCTTCTTCTGAGCCATGCAGATAAGCCTCAATCATCTACCTTCCTCTAAAAGGTTAATATTTAAAACAAGCAAGTATGAGCGAAAGAATTGCCCAGCAAGTATTAATAGAGCACAACAATATATATCAATATACACATGGAGTTTTCGAAGTATAACGATACTTAATATCAATTTCGAAATATTTACAACAATGAAACCTCAGTAGGGGATATATGACATTTCGAGTAACATCAGATAAATAAAGTAAGTTCATGTCAACAATAGTAATCCTCATACCTTATCCACATACCATACCTCATAGTATTGATAACCTCTTAGGGGGATTTTCAAAATATGCAGTTCAATATGCTGCTAAGATAGTTATTACCACCCCTCATAAACCAAACCATTATAAAGTTCCCTTTTTAATACTCCTCAAGTTTGTAAGTATATACACATGAGTAAATCATTATCATCAAAACACCTTACAGTTCAAGATTCTGTACAGGATATAAGTTCGTTACCACTTGATAAGTTAAACTCAGAAATAACTAATAGGAAGAGAGTCAAAACTCTTGAAGCAAAACATTTGGGACTTAACATCAATAACCGATGAACCATCTTTCATCTTTTGAATAATTTCAAAAGTGCACAAGCACGTGCCATTATTGTTAGAATAATCTTGCAGTTCTAGATACTGCATGAATTCATCATCTTTCAAAATTGAAAACAACACTATCGGCTACTTGGCACTTAGGCCTAAGAAGCAGTGTTTGAGTATTTTTCCAAAGTGGAGGATGGGACTTAAAGAAAACATAAAAACCTGACCGGGGGTTTTCGAAAATGTTTTGAGTTCAAAAGAGTTCAAGTATAGATATACACTTGTACCGATATCAATCTCGACACCGGGTTTTGTGATCATACATGGAAAATGGCACGCCTAAAGCTTGTAACCACAACAGGGTAATTCCATATATAAATATAAGTTCTTGAAAAGTAGCTTACCTAGATAGATTCAAAATATAATATTTTAAATGACTATGCAAGTCCTTAGACAACCTTTAAATAGTGTTTTATAACCTTCAAAACACTTAGAGTATTTAATAAATATTTGACTACTATGTAACAAATAATAAATATTCAATAATCCCTTTTTTAAAAGAATACTCAAATTAATATTCATTTATTAAGTAATATTCAAATAATATTTACTATTAATACTGGAATATTTAATAACCTCAAAACAACCAAATACAACTCCTGGAATGTTTCTAATCCAAATCAAGACACAATCTCTCCAGCAGTCTCAAAACTTTGGCCACTTTATCAAATAACTACTACTGACTCTCGGTCAATAAGCAATAATTAATAAGCATTCAAGTAACATATATTGATATCAATCTAGCTGGTTTAAGCTGAAAGTAACCAATGTATAACCATTGGAATATCTTTAATCCGTATTGAAAATAAACTATCTCCGATAAATAATATACTAGATAGAATCACTCCATTAAATTGTTTTATTATTTCTCCGGGACAAAGTGATTTTAAGAAAGCGTTTTGAAAATGATATTCATCTAATTAAATAAATTTAATTAGGCGAATGAGGTTTATTTAATTAGTAAATGCTTTCAGGAGCATCTATTAATTAAATAAACACCGGTTTATTGGTGATGTTGCCTTTAGGTTAATTATTGCGAAATTCTTTTTAAAAGCTTTGCCCGGGTTTTCGAAAACATACAATACAAAATAGCCCCGACACGCGGGCTAAATTCAATAACTCAGTACACGCTCTACCCTCGGAGCCTTTCTTATTCCGATACATAAATATATACTTCATAACATATAGTCCACTACCACATTACAAAAGTTTATAAATATACAACATATAAATCGAGATGTAGAACCATAAGAATGTCACCGCCCATCGACAGTATTATAAGTCATGGGTTTTGATTATTGCACGAGAAGAATTTAATATCGCTAGCAAAGTCAAGAATAAAATGATTTGGAAGGAGCACAAGATTAAAAACTCGCAATTAGGGATTAAAAACCTTTTTCCGCACATTTTATATAATTCAAAATAGGTATACTCTGAACGATAGAGTAGGTGTAAATAAACTTGCCTCTGGTCCTTAGCCGAAAGCAGAAACCGCGAATAAACCTTTCGCACTTCGTCCAAGCAATTCCCTGGACCTTACCTGACGTCTCGATCTTCCTTTTTGGATGCACGTCATTCCATCTCGATTATGCCCTAATGGTACTGAAATAGTTACGCGTACGTGTCAGTCATACCACGTATATCGAGTAGACACAACTCGGGATTATCACTAAATAATCATAAAGTCAAACTATAGGTGTCCTCCCTATAGTTGACTACTTTAATATCACTTATTGCACATAAGACATTTAGTAATAGCAAACAACACGGGAAGAGTCTCCTTATATAAAGTGAACATTTCCTAGTACCAACATATCATAACACTACACAGTTATAACACTTAGTCAAAACTCCACTTAACACTTTTGACCATAATACTATTGACATACTCTTGTCACAAGTTAATTAACAAGTAATCCTCAAAACATACTTAGCCCTCGATAAAGACTCATAATACCCATTTAATCTTCAAGACACATTTAATCCTCGAATTAATTCACTCAACACATATGCACATAAACAGTTAACACCCAAATCATACCTTTAAACCCTTGAAATCAAATAAGTTAAATAAATTAAAACGCAGGGGATTTTTAGAAAATTTCGGCATGTAGTATTCGTTTATCGGACTATGGGCTCAGCCCCTCCATGCCAACAAAACAATTTATAACCCTGCTTTTGATAAAATAAAAGCTGCCTCAACTTGCAGCAACATAAAAGTAAACATATAAGAAAAGTACCCGCCCAGACATGCGGCAACTAGCACATAAGGAAAAGTACCCGCCCAGACATGCGGCAACTAGCACATAAGGAAAAGTACCCGCCCAGACATGCGGCAACTAGCACATAAGGAAAAGTAAACTAAGTTTATCCACATTTAAGCCAACACCACGTAGTTGGCACTTATGACTTCTAACACTCACTACGACCCGACTTATACCATTTAGCACATAGACATTTACCGATAAGCCAACTCTTATAACTATACCTCATATGACAATAACAATTAGCACTTAGCACTTAGCACTTAACAATTTAAAAATTACAATTTGAAAACTAACAATTAGCAATTAGCACTTAACAATTACTTGACAACTAACCCGAATATATATTATCCGACAATTAATAATTACTCACTAACAATTAACAATTAGCAATTTAACAATTATAATTACAAACATACCTTCCGAATTAAATATCGGAAATTCAACCAATAATCATAATCTTACAATTTTAGTCTAATTATACCCATTACCACATTAAGCTTCCCATTTAAACTAATTAAACCACCATAATTAACCTCGCAATTTAAACTAACTAATTACCGCCATAATTAACCTCGCAATTAAATCTAATTTAATTACCACAATAATCTCACAATTTTAAAATCAATTAAATTACCACAATTTAAAACTAATTAAATTACAACCATTTTCTCCAAATTCAATATACACTAATTATCAAAATTAACACATACATCTCATAATTTACAACTAACTAAATTAAAACAATTAAATAATTTAAAATACGGAAATTAAATAGGTGGACACGAAATTATACCATTTCCGTTCCGGTCCGACCCACCATGAATCTCCCCCGAAATCTCTCTGTCCAGCCTCTCCTCTCTCTCTCTCTCTCTCTCTCTCTCTCTCTCTCTCTCTCTGCCCGCTGCTTCCCTCTCCTGCGCGAGCTGCTCACCGCCACCACCACCACCGCTCGGTGGTGGCTCTCCGGCCGCGCCTCCCCCGAGCAACCCACCTGCACCGCGCCATACCCACCCCAGCACACACTCGCGCTTCATACACACATACAGATGCACATACGCGCCTCTCCTCTTCAATTCCAACCCCCCAACCTTCTTTTCCCTTCCTCTCTCCCCGATGTCTCTCTCTTTTTCTCTGTTTATCTCCCCCTCCCCCGATTGATGTACGCGGCTCAGTATGTATGTAAGTATTTGTGTGTATATATGTGGTGTGCTGTGTGTTTAAACCTAATGGGCCTAAGCCCAACACTATTTAAAAAGCAATACATTTAATTACTATACGCTTTAAATAATATATGAGTCAATAACTCTAATTTGTAAAAATAAAATTTCTAGCAAAATTAAATACTAGATTATTTTTAAAGACTTTTGAAGAAAGAATTAGAATTAAATCTCAATTTTCTAAATTGATATGTATTTTACAAATATTAATAATTTATAAAAACAAATCATAAAAAATAATAATTGTGATTCATAAATCACAATTTACAGGGCTTTATAAAAATACTACAAACACTATTGTTTTAGTAAAATCTCAAATCCTTGATTTTATATATTAATCAAGTAATTCCTACAAATCCTCAAATAATTAAAATAAACATTTTCTAAGGATTTTAAAATCTCTAAATTATTCAATAATTTAAAATAAAATCTTTACTGAATATTTTCACATTCCAAAATTAAATCTTTGCACAAATACACTATTGACTCGAGGTATCTACTCAGTCAATAAAATTTTAAATAGGAGCACCAGGCTCCACTTAACCGAAAATAATTAAATAATTGAATAATAAAATAAAAAAAAAAATTCCTCCTCATTTTAGGAAAACATTATTATTATTGAAATAATAATAAATTCATTTCTTGAAAAATCCGGGTTATTACAGTCTACCCTCCTTAAAAGGATTCCGTCCACGGAATCAGCTAAGGCAACTACTGGGGTTCCTTAACTCTTTTATCATCAACACTTATTCTGCAAAACAGGAGATAGTGTCTCTTCGTAAACAACTTCTCCAATACCTCAATTCAAACCTCGATTCTCTATCTGACACTATTATCGCTGGAGTCTTATAACCCACCATTATTCCTTTCACACATACGTCTTGCCCAACTTTCTATTATTATACTATCCTTAAGAGAGAGTTCACTGATTCTATTCACATAACACTCTTGAGAGAGAGAACGAACCAATTCTAGCTACACCTCACTGATATTCTATTCGTGTTGGGATTCGCTCTTGCTCTTGGCGATTCCGCTGCGAATCTAGTTTCTATCAGCGAATTTATGACTTGGCCGACCTGGTTGGCATCCCCTTGAAATTCATTAGAGATAATAAGAATAATGGAGCTTTGAAAAAATAGCTGTCATATCAAGGCAATTGTCACACACTGGTGATCATAAGGTTATGAGTGTTAAAGTCAACCTTATTTGAAATGAGAGAATTTACTGAGAGATCAATATGATCATAAGAACTCACGTTGCGTGTCTCAGTTAAGACATTACTAAAGGTAGTTAGCCTTCTTGTATTTCACAACTCACAAGTGATGGCGTCCCATCAGACTTCTATCACACAGACAGATAGCCCTTGTGTCCCCTATAAGTATAGGGTTGTTCGTCTCAGTGGAAGCTGAGAAGTATGAAAGCAATTCGAAGTGAAGATAATAATTATCGTCTTTCGACAAATAATTCTCAAGTGGACACCCTGGATTAAAATTGATCAGATTCCAAGGTGCAATTTCCAAGGAAAAGGATAACCAGAAAGATACTGGTATACAACAAGCAAGTGGTGCTATAGCACCATAGGATTATCCAATATTTGAAGAAAAGTGGGAATTTAAATATCATCAATCGATAGGGCCTCATAAATCTAAAAGTAGGTATAATGACAGCTTCTAGCAAAATGGAAACCAATATGGTTTAACATGAGTATTATAAAACAACTTCGAAGAGGGAGTATATATTTTTTTTTATCAAAATTCTCTCTTGGAGAGATGTCAAGATAGGTCATAGATTAGGGAGGTAATCCAAATAATTTATGCACGGGGATGTGTCAAATAATTTACAGATTGGGGAGGTAATAAACATAATTTGCAAATGGGGAGATATCAAATAATTCAGACTGGGGAAGTAAACAAAATGATTCATAATTGAGGAGGGTAATGCCAAGGTCTCCACGGATGCCTTTCATGTCGGCTCCTCTGATGAATAATTGTTCGATTATAGCGCTCTTCTTTTCCACGCACACCCTAAGGTGCTCGATAACCGACGTCATCGTCGACTCGTAATAGTCGCTAGAGATTCAACCATCGGCATTTTACGATATTAAGGAGTTCTATTCGACTCGGCGCAAGCATCTCACGCAAGCGTTCTATTCTTTGAGAAGACTTCGATACCGGTGTCGCCCCTAGCAACGACGAATTTCACATGTCGAATGGGCGAGATTCCGGAACATTGTTGGAGATACATACTTAGATCCAGTCACCATTATAACCGTATTTATACCACATGTTCCTGTCCTCATGACAATTCCGTGTGCAACTTAAGCTTATCCCTTATTGGCATAACAGCCTTCGTACTAGTCTTCCTCAGACTTTCTCGGTCCGTCTTGATTCTTAAAACACTTCATCTTTATTGACAAACCTCAACTTTGCCATTTATCTCTACAATCAATTGAAACAATCGGTGTCTATCCACCACTCCATTTGTAATATTACCTCAAACTCTCTTAAACTCGAGAAGATTTAAATACCCGCAACTTCGGCTAATACTCTTTCATAGGGATCTTGTTTTGCTTCCCCTTTCGGAATTTTAACAGTATGAGTACATTCTCAACACATCCTTGCCATAATACTAGATGTCATCTTTCTATCATTCACCATCATATTGAAATTCCCTATAGTTCGGGGAATACATAACTACCTCCATGAATCCCCTAAAATCATCTTAAATTTAGGCCTAGGGCGCTCTATGCCCCTGCCAACCAACACTTGTCTCTAAGAGTTCTTTAGCAGACGTTCATCACCACAAGAAGTGAAGTCTGTATCCACATATTTCTCAAAATCTTATCTTAATCATTGGTACTATATCCAATAGTCCAACATGAACTCTACATGAGTTCTGACGTTCTCACATAACTATACCCACTCCTACTCACTCTCGTTTCTAGTTTACTATAACCTCATCTCTGATACCATTTCTGTAACGCCCCAAATCCGGGGTCAGGGATTCGGTCGTCACGCGGAAGTCCTTAACCTCAAATTACCTATTTAACAACATTAAACCATCTGTAATCATTAAAACTGAAATATAACTCTGCGACCCCAACCACCAAGCATCTTTTAGGTCATAGGGCTAGAAACAAGAACTACATTCTTTACATCTTTATTACATCCATTCTATTACATCGCACTACGTCTTAAAAATCTTATACTACTAGTATAGCTTCGTTGGGAAGTACACCAGCAACTAGTACTACTCAGCACAAAGTAATATATATTACACATCATTGTACTTACATATAACTTATTCCAGCTATAACTTTTCTGGATCATATCATCTTCATAAGGGCGTACTGCCTGCTTCTTCTGAGCCATGCAGATAAGCCTCAATCATCTACCTTCCTCTGAAAGGTTAATATTTAAAACAAGCAAGTATGAGCGAAAGAATTGCCCAGCAAGTATTAATAGAGCACAACAATATATATCAATATACACATGGAGTTTTCGAAGTATAACGATACTTAATATCAATTTCGAAATATTTACAACAATGAAACCTCAGTAGGGGATATATGACATTTCGAGTAACATCAGATAAATAAAGTAAGTTCATGTCAACAATAGTAATCCTCATACCTTATCCACATACCATACCTCATAGTATTGATAACCTCTTAGGGGGCTTTTCAAAATATGCAGTTCAATATGCTGCTAAGATAGTTATTACCACCCCTCATAAACCAAACCATTATAAAGTTCCCTTTTTAATACTCCTCAAGTTTGTAAGTATATACACATGAGTAAATCATTATCATCAAAACACCTTACAGTTCAAGATTCTGTACAGGATATAAGTTCGTTACCACTTGATAAGTTAAACTCAGAAATAACTAATAGGAAGAGAGTCAAAACTCTTGAAGCAAAACATTTGGGACTTAACATCAATAACCGATGAACCATCTTTCATCTTTTGAATAATTTCAAAAGTGCACAAGCACGTGCCATTATTGTTAGAATAATCTTGCAGTTCTAGATACTGCATGAATTCATCATCTTTCAAAATTGAAAACAACACTATCGGCTACTTGGCACTTAGGCCTAAGAAGCAGTGTTTGAGTATTTTTCCAAAGTGGAGGATGGGACTTAAAGAAAACATAAAAACCTGACCGGGGGTTTTCGAAAATGTTTTGAGTTCAAAAGAGTTCAAGTATAGATATACACTTGTACCGATATCAATCTCGACACCGGGTTTTGTGATCATACATGGAAAATGGTACGCCTAAAGCTTGTAACCACAACAGGGTAATTCCATATATAAATATAAGTTCTTGAAAAGTAGCTTACCTAGATAGATTCAAAATATAATATTTTAAATGACTATGCAAGTCCTTAGACAACCTTTAAATAGTGTTTTATAACCTTCAAAACACTTAGAGTATTTAATAAATATTTGACTACTATGTAACAAATAATAAATATTCAATAATCCCTTTTTTAAAAGAATACTCAAATTAATATTCATTTATTAAGTAATATTCAAATAATATTTACTATTAATACTGGAATATTTAATAACCTCAAAACAACCAAATACAACTCCTGGAATGTTTCTAATCCAAATCAAGACACAATCTCTCCAGCAGTCTCAAAACTTTGGCCACTTTATCAAATAACTACTACTGACTCTCGGTCAATAAGCAATAATTAATAAGCATTCAAGTAACATATATTGATATCAATCTAGCTGGTTTAAGCTGAAAGTAACCAATGTATAACCATTGGAATATCTTTAATCCGTATTGAAAATAAACTATCTCCGATAAATAATATACTAGATAGAATCACTCCATTAAATTGTTTTATTATTTCTCCGGGACAAAGTGATTTTAAGAAAGCGTTTTGAAAATGATATTCATCTAATTAAATAAATTTAATTAGGCGAATGAGGTTTATTTAATTAGTAAATGCTTTCAGGAGCATCTATTAATTAAATAAACACCGGTTTATTGGTGATGTTGCCTTTAGGTTAATTATTGCGAAATTCTTTTTAAAAGCTTTGCCCGGGTTTTCGAAAACATACAATACAAAATAGCCCCGACACGCGGGCTAAATTCAATAACTCAGTACACGCTCTACCCTCGGAGCCTTTCTTATTCCGATACATAAATATATACTTCATAACATATAGTCCACTACCACATTACAAAAGTTTATAAATATACAACATATAAATCGAGATGTAGAACCATAAGAATGTCACCGCCCATCGACAGTATTATAAGTCATGGGTTTTGATTATTGCACGAGAAGAATTTAATATCGCTAGCAAAGTCAAGAATAAAATGATTTGGAAGGAGCACAAGATTAAAAACTCGCAATTAGGGATTAAAAACCTTTTTCCGCACATTTTATATAATTCAAAATAGGTATACTCTGAACGATAGAGTAGGTGTAAATAAACTTGCCTCTGGTCCTTAGCCGAAAGCAGAAACCGCGAATAAACCTTTCGCACTTCGTCCAAGCAATTCCCTGGACCTTACCTGACGTCTCGATCTTCCTTTTTGGATGCACGTCATTCCATCTCGATTATGCCCTAATGGTACTGAAATAGTTACGCGTACGTGTCAGTCATACCACGTATATCGAGTAGACACAACTCGGGATTATCACTAAATAATCATAAAGTCAAACTATAGGTGTCCTCCCTATAGTTGACTACTCTAATATCACTTATTGCACATAAGACATTTAGTAATAGCAAACAACACGGGAAGAGTCTCCTTATATAAAGTGAACATTTCCTAGTACCAACATATCATAACACTACACAGTTATAACACTTAGTCAAAACTCCACTTAACACTTTTGACCATAATACTATTGACATACTCTTGTCACAAGTTAATTAACAAGTAATCCTCAAAACATACTTAGCCCTCGATAAAGACTCATAATACCCATTTAATCTTCAAGACACATTTAATCCTCGAATTAATTCACTCAACACATATGCACATAAACAGTTAACACCCAAATCATACCTTTAAACCCTTGAAATCAAATAAGTTAAATAAATTAAAACGCAGGGGATTTTTAGAAAATTTCGGCATGTAGTATTCGTTTATCGGACTATGGGCTCAGCCCCTCCATGCCAACAAAACAATTTATAACCCTGCTTTTGATAAAATAAAAGCTGCCTCAACTTGCATCAACATAAAAGTAAACATATAAGAAAAGTACCCGCCCAGACATGCGGCAACTAGCACATAAGGAAAAGTACCCGCCCAGACATGCGGCAACTAGCACATAAGGAAAAGTACCCGCCCAGACATGCGGCAACTAGCACATAAGGAAAAGTAAACTAAGTTTATCCACATTTAAGCCAACACCACGTAGTTGGCACTTATGACTTCTAACACTCACTACGACCCGACTTATACCATTTAGCACATAGACATTTACCGATAAGCCAACTCTTATAACTATACCTCATATGACAATAACAATTAGCACTTAGCACTTAGCACTTAACAATTTAAAAATTACAATTTGAAAACTAACAATTAGCAATTAGCACTTAACAATTACTTGACAACTAACCCGAATATATATTATCCGACAATTAATAATTACTCACTAACAATTAACAATTAGCAATTTAACAATTATAATTACAAACATACCTTCCGAATTAAATATCGGAAATTCAACCAATAATCATAATCTTACAATTTTAGTCTAATTATACCCATTACCACATTAAGCTTCCCATTTAAACTAATTAAACCACCATAATTAACCTCGCAATTTAAACTAACTAATTACCGCCATAATTAACCTCGCAATTAAATCTAATTTAATTACCACAATAATCTCACAATTTTAAAATCAATTAAATTACCACAATTTAAAACTAATTAAATTACAACCATTTTCTCCAAATTCAATATACACTAATTATCAAAATTAACACATACATCTCATAATTTACAACTAACTAAATTAAAACAATTAAATAATTTAAAATACGGAAATTAAATAGGTGGACACGAAATTATACCATTTCCGTTCCGGTCCGACCCACCATGAATCTCCCCCGAAATCTCTCTGTCCAGCCTCTCCTCTCTCTCTCTCTCTCTCTCTCTCTCTCTCTCTCTCTGCCCGCTGCTTCCCTCTCCTGCGCGAGCTGCTCACCGCCACCACCACCACCGCTCGGTGGTGGCTCTCCGGCCGCGCCTCCCCCGAGCAACCCACCTGCACCGCGCCATACCCACCCCAGCACACACTCGCGCTTCATACACACATACAGATGCACATACGCGCATCTCCTCTTCAATTCCAACCCCCCAACCTTCTTTTCCCTTCCTCTCTCCCCGATGTCTCTCTCTTTTTCTCTGTTTATCTCCCCCTCCCCCGATTGATGTACGCGGCTCAGTATGTATGTAAGTATTTGTGTGTATATATGTGGTGTGCTGTGTGTTTAAACCTAATGGGCCTAAGCCCAACACTATTTAAAAAGCAATACATTTAATTACTATACGCTTTAAATAATATATGAGTCAATAACTCTAATTTGTAAAAATAAAATTTCTAGCAAAATTAAATACTAGATTATTTTTAAAGACTTTTGAAGAAAGAATTAGAATTAAATCTCAATTTTCTAAATTGATATGTATTTTACAAATATTAATAATTTATAAAAACAAATCATAAAAAATAATAATTGTGATTCATAAATCACAATTTACAGGGCTTTATAAAAATACTACAAACACTATTGTTTTAGTAAAATCTCAAATCCTTGATTTTATATATTAATCAAGTAATTCCTACAAATCCTCAAATAATTAAAATAAACATTTTCTAAGGATTTTAAAATCTCTAAATTATTCAATAATTTAAAATAAAATCTTTACTGAATATTTTCACATTCCAAAATTAAATCTTTGCACAAATACACTATTGACTCGAGGTATCTACTCAGTCAATAAAATTTTAAATAGGAGCACCAGGCTCCACTTAACCGAAAATAATTAAATAATTGAATAATAAAATAAAAAAAAAATTCCTCCTCATTTTAGGAAAACATTATTATTATTGAAATAATAATAAATTCATTTCTTGAAAAATCCGGGTTATTACAGATAAGTTCAAGTATTTGGGTTCGATCATCCAGAAGGAAGGTGAGATTGAAGATGATGTCACTCATCGTATCAACGCGGGGTGGCTAAGGTGGAGGGCTGCGTCAGGGGTGATGTGCGATAAGAAAGTCCCGTTAAAGCTGAAAGGGAAGTTCTATAGAGCAGCTATCCGTCCTGCGATGCTATATGGTTCGGAGTGTTGGGCGGCGAAGAAGGCCCTCGAGTGCAAGTTGGAAGCAGCTGAAATGAGGATGTTGCGGTGGTCCTGTGGCCGTACGATGTTAGATAGAATCCCGAATGTGGTTTTCAGGAGCGAGTTGGAGGTGGCGCCTTTTTCTGCGAAAGTTAGGGAAGGGAGGTTGAGATGGTTCGGCCACGTCCGTAGGAGGATTCCGGAAGCCCCGGTGAGGAGGGTCGAGAGTCTTACGGTTGTTGGGGTGAGGAGAAGAGGCAGACCGAGGAGGTCGTGGGAAGAACAGCTCAGGATGGATTTCAAGGCCTTAAACTTGGATGAGAACTCGATAGCTGATAGGAGTTGTTGGAGGCGCCAGATTAGAGTTGTCGATTCCCTTCTAGGGAGCGGTTCTGTGGTTGAGAGCCTCAGAGTTGGGCTCTCTCGGTTAGCATTAGCTTAGAAGCTTGGCTTTTCATCTTCATATTGTCTTCTGTTTTCTGTTTTTGCAGGCGCAGGGAGCTTGGCCGGAGGTCTCCTAGATCATGAGAGGACTGCCCCTTACCCGAGTAGGTAAGCCCCATGAGATCCAGACCATGGGTCCAGGTTCGGTCGACTACTTTACCCATCTTTATCTTCTTTGTATAAAATTCACTTTGCTATTCGGTGCACTAAGCCGGGGGTCTTCACGGAAACAGCCTCTCTACTGTAAAGTAGGGGTATGGTCTGCGTACATTTTACCCTCCCCAGACCCTGCTTCATGCGGGATATACTGGGTATGTTTGGTTTGGTTTGGTTTTATGTAACAAGGTTTGCAAAATACTAAATTTTAAAATATTTTGAATGCAGAACGTATATGTACTCCAAGTACTCCAATTAAACAGTACTCCATAGAACTTTACTCTATGTATCAATATATTATTCAGGGGTCAATTAATTCGACAAATTTTGATACATTTTAGTATATGCTATGAGTTTTGTTCATTACAAATCCAGAACTGATGACAATTTTCAAATTCTGAAACTCATATTTCAAATCAGGAAAGAAATATGATACGTTAGAAGATACCTTACAGGAGGTGGGTTTGAAAGAAGGTATGAGGATTCCATCTAAATTTTATTATATTATTTCAATTTATAAAATTAAATACAGTCTCAATACGCATATCTTTAATAGGATGTTGTTTAATTCTAAATAAATTAACCTTATTTTATTTAATATTAATTTGTTTTTTTAATTTTTAAACAATTGTCTTTTAAATTGATTTTTTGTTCATAAATTGTATAATAATCTAATTTTAATGTATAAATATATTTACACATAATAAATTAACACAAATTAAGTTATTAATTATATATTAAGTAATCAACTCATCAAAAACTTTAAGATGTTAGAGAAGGCCTTACCATGATCTTAATTGTATTCTAACACTTCCCCTCACTCGAAAATTCGAAAGCGTGTCCATATCTCTGCGAACATGGGATCTCTGCGTGTCTGAGCTATGATACCATGTTAAGTAGCCAACTCATCTAAAAATGTTAAGTAACCAACTCATCTAAAAAGCTTAATGTGTTAGAAAAAATCTTACCAGATCTTATATTGTATTCTAACATTATATTTAAATCAAACAAATTTATTTTTATAATAAAACAATATAAAAAATTATACCTCAAACTTATACTAACAACCATGATTCTAAACCTATTTTGTCATTTTGAACCAAAGGACCCCTCATTTATCATCGTTCTTAACATCGTGGTCTATAGAAAAATTCATCGACAAGATACATGTACATGTACTCGATTAGATTTAGATTTATGCATATAAATAATCACAAATGCACATTATATTAGGAGTGAGCATACTTATTCAAAATCAAAATAATCGACTGATCCAAAATGTTCAAATCAAAATTTTAATTTTTTAAACGATTTGATTTGGTTTAGATTTTCCTATTTAGAAAATCGAAAATTTTCTATTTGGGTTCGGTTTGCACTTTTAAATCAACCGAAATAAACAAAATGAACCATTAATACATATAATTTATGAGTAAAGTTCTATGGAGTACTGTTTTAATTGGAGTACCTAGAGACTAGAGTACATATATGTTCTGCATTCAAAATATTTTAAAATTTATTATTTTGCAAACCTTGTTATATGAATATCATAATTTCATTGATAATCTTGAAAATTATGTATGTTTTGCAATATGTTCATCTTGAAAATTCTTTATATTTTGCCATCGGAACATATATGTTTTGCAACACAAATGTGTTTCACAGAACAATTCGTTTTGCAATATTTTGTTAGCAAAACATACAAAATTTTCAATATTTTCGATGAAATAGTGATATCCACGTAATAAGTTTTGCAAAATAATAAAATTTGCAAAATTTTGAATGGAGAACGTTTATGTACTCCAAGTACTCCAATTAAAACAGTACTCCATAGAACTTTACTCTATAATTTATTAATAATAATTTTATAATTTAATGTAAATATTTAAATATTGACCATTATTATAATTGTTTCACATTTTTGAAATTATTATCCACTTCTTTCTCACTCCTTATTTTATTTACTCCTGGTTAATAATCAAAGCTACATGTTTTTTTTCTTTTAAATTAAATAATTTCATTCTTTTTTCAAAATAAAATGAATTATTTTTTTCGTAACAACAAATAAGGATAAGGGTGATGGCCCAAAATAATCACCTGGGAAACTGGATGGCCCTTTTTACTGACGGGACACGGTACATCGTGTACCGTGATAGGGGGTGTGTTGCGGAGCTGCGTGTTCCGTAACAGGGCATGATACGGAGCTCCGTGTTCCGTAACAGGGCATGATACGGTGGACGGTATTCCGTGACAGTGCTGCGCACCCATCTAACACGGTGCACAGTCCACCGTATCATGCTAACACGGAGGATGCAGCTCCGTATCATGCATAATACGGTACACGGTGTTCCGCAACACCCTAACACGGAGGACGATTCTCCGTATCCCGTCGGTATTTCGGGCCATTTTTTTCAAAATCAGTATTTTGGGCAAAAACTTGTGAAAAATAGGCATTTTGGTCATTTTCTCTAAGGATAATATACCTAGAATTATATATATTGGAGAGTTGTATAAATTTTATATTTATTTTTTATCCAAGTATTTTGTTAATTGACAAACAAAGGTAACACATGGAATTATTTATTTTAGTTTAATGAGAAATTTTTTTTAAAAAAAATATTCATGTGTTAAATCGTAACCTAACCGAATTACTCAGTTAAAAATCAATTCAGTTTGGATCATTTAATTTAGCATTCGGTTTGGATTCGATTTAAAAAATTTCGAAATAAAAATTTTCAATTTGCTCCATTTAAACTTCCAAAATTTTCCAAACCGAACCGTGCTAAGTCTCACATTACACTCACGGGGAATTTCATTCCTGAAAAGACAAAAATAACTACTTTTTGAATTTTTTTTACAAAAATACCCAGTTTTGAAATAATGCACAAAATTACCCGGTGGAATATGCATTTGCCAAATGGGTATCTGGGATACGCATTTGACAAATGCGTATCCTTTACAATTTTTTTTAATTTTTTTTTTGAACAATTTTTTTTTAATTATGCTTGGGTTACACATATGACAAATGCGTACTAATTGAATATGCATTACCCATATACGTATCACCCCTTTTATAATACCCATTCTCACATCTCCCTCATCTCTCGTTTCTCTTCACCGTTCTTCAAAGATGATGAACACATAATCAATTTCAACGAACACATAAATCAACTTGCCCATCGATAGCTGCTCCTGCGGGGCCTCAATCAGGAATCTATGGAGGAGTGATGGTTGCGGTGCTGCCGGAATCCGTGGAGGTCGCCGAGTCCATCAGAGAATTGCGTCGTTTGTTGCATACCGTTGCTGTTTGTGGAACACAGGGAGAAGAATCAGGAGAGGAGAAAAAATCAAAATGGGGAAATAAGTAATACGCAATTGGTGGCCGGGTATTCCAGCGGGTAGTTTTGTACACTATTTCAAAACCGAGTAGTTTCGTTAGTGTTGTTCAAAAACACGGATATTTTTGTCATTTTTTCGAGCAAATGCTACATATTTTAAAAAAAATCTAAAAAATGTTCCCGAATGTCACGTGTTATCGTTTTATTCGTGAAATTTATATTAATACAAGAAGGATCCATTTTATTTATGAAATGATAACCAATTACATAATGACAACCCAATTTCCGGAAACGATTTAGAAATAATTTCGGGTGCTCTAATATTTCTTTATCATAAATAAATGTATTGATATAGTTTACGTAATATTTATGAGAAGTAATTTTTTTTCGAAAAATTGCTGAAAATACCGATATTTTCTGGGAAAAAAATGAGAATACCAATCTGGGAGAAGGGGTGTTGAAAATACCGGATTGATGACCCAATTTACAAATGCGTACTTGAGCTACGCATTCATCATTTGCGTGTCTGGTGTTCTCGCGAGTTTCTTCTCTGCGATTCCGATGGCGATTTCGCCGGAAGAACTGGCCATCCCTCTGTAAGCATATAACAATGACACAAGAACCTCTGTGACCCTTCGACCCTGACTCGTTTGTGAACTTCGGCCCCGTAGGGCGTGCACGACTCGTCGAAAAACTGATCGGGAATCAATCGAAAAGCTAGGGTTGGATTAGGAGTTTTCTAACGTGCATTATAATCGCCATATAAATGGCATGGTTGTGTAGAGAATCGAGAGGCGATTCAAATGATGTATAGGTAGTCAATGGAAAGTTACGGTAAGGCCATGAACACATGTGGCTTAAAAATCCGGCGAAATCGCCTCAAAATCGCAGGAGCTGTCTGATTTTCTGGTGGAGACGAAGATGACGTCATCACGCAGGGTGCTGATGCGTTACACAGGTGACGTATGTTTCATATGCGTGTCCTTCGATTACCCATTTCAATTATGCGTAACCTAGTTCAATTTTACATGTATTACCCGTTTAAATTATGCGTAATAGCCTTTACCCAGTTGGCTAATGCGTAACATCTAATACCCGACTGGAAAATGCGTAATGCATCCGGTATTTTCCACACCCAGCTCCGCCAATTGATATTTTTGTTATGATAGTTTAAAAACTCGGTATTTTTTGATTTAACCCTTTTTTTTCTGTACGACGTCAAAGAAATTAAAGGAAATAAATGATTTCAAGGACAACCGTTGGAAACGTGCGAGGGTGATATCTATCTTTTCGAAAGGTAGATTCCACGTTATTGTTGTAATCTGGGCCAACATAATCATATTTCATATATCCTATAAACTTCTTTCTTTTTCTTTTTTGGCCAAATACGATATCGATTTATCCGTGCGTAGCGATTCAAGTTGTACTTTTATATTACAACAATTTCAAGTTTTAAAAAAAATTCCAAACAAACTTTTATATTTTTTATAAGTACTTGAAAAAATTAAATCTAGCAATTTATAATAAATAAACTGATCAAGTTAATCTAATAGTAATCATTTAGACTCGCATTGCATGTAATTTAGTGCCCGTTTGGCATTTCTGAATAAGCACTTATAAGTTACTTATTTCGGAAAAAATTTCGTATTTACATACTTTTTTTTATTGAAAAATGTGTATGGGAAGTTTAATATTCGTTATCTTGCAAAAATAAGTTACTTATTTCAGAAAAAAGTACATATTTCCTAACTTTTTTCCAGAATAAGTAACTTATTTCTGAAAAATAAGATTTCCCAAACAGGCCCTTAATTGCAAAGTCGTAATTTGACCGTAGGAAATGAGTAAACATAAGGTAACTGTTGAATAAATAAATGAATTTGAGGAATTTAATGAGAAAAGCAGATATCAAAAGTACAAATAAATGTACATACAGTAGTACTCCGTAGTAGCAGTTTGCACACTGACAGAGGGCCCGGAACACACTGATTTACTGGTTAGAACTGGGACGGAAATAGACTCTCTCTCTCTCTCTCTCTCTCTCTCTCTCGATATAGTATTTATATAGGAGTATTAGTATTACTATATGAAACACGCAGTTAATGACACACACACGAACAAGCATTCAATCTTTGTCTCTGCTAACATCTGCTACTCTCAACCTGGTCTCTTTTTTAAATATTTCCCTCACTAGTTGACTTCATCATCTGGGTCTGCTTCTCCATTGTTTCTTTAAAGATCGACTACCCATCATTATTTTAGGTACTATTTTCATCTCTTCATTGTGTATGTATGCTTGTAATTCAAGTTTTTATTTTCTTTTTGGTAATTTGGGTTTCAAGTTCTAGTCAATTGTTAAAGTTGGAAGTAAAATATATTGTGAAATGTGTAATTATGCACTTAGTTTAGATGAATTCTTTGGTGTTTAGTTGTGGGATACCATGATTGTACATTAGTATAGTTGGGTTTGGAGTTCTTGAGTTAATTATGATGTTTTCTTGACCATGTGCTTGACAATCTACTATTTCAAGTTTTAAAATTTGAATTTGTGTTTAAAACTTGTCAGGATCACTGTTTCTATTGTAGTTAAAATTGGCTGTAATTGGATTTGTTTCCCAATGTGTATATTGGTCATTCTCTTTATATATTTTGTAGGAGGAGTACTAAATTTTATTCCCTTTTGGGATGTAGTTTCGGTGAAGTTTCCGGGGTTGACTTGTCTTCTTGAATTTATGTGCACAGGTTTTTTTCTTTTGAAATTCTTTCCATCAATTTATTTTCTTTAATAGTCGCGAGAGTAGCTTAGTGTGTGATCCAGTTTTGAGGTCAAAGTTGTTGACGCCAGAGTTGGAGTTTTGGTGTGTTTTTGGAGCTACTTATGTGGTATTCTTAATCATTTTGGGCTGAAGCCTGAGAAATGGCGCATGGTAGGATGAGGGCAAAGGTCCGAAGGAGCAGTCTTTACACATTTGGTTGTGTTAGGCCACCTGCTGATGATACCGAGGGTCCTCACCATATTCTAGGTCCTGGATATTCACGAGTAGTATATTGCAACCAGCCCCGTATCCACCAAAAGAAACCTTATAATTACTCATTTAATTACATATCCACCACAAAGTACAATGTTATAACTTTCATACCTAAAGCAATCTTTGAGCAATTCAGGCGAGTTGCCAATGTTTACTTTCTCCTGGCAGCAATTTTGTCACTCACACCTGTTACTCCATTCTTACCCGTTAGCATGATTGCTCCTCTGGCATTTGTGGTTGGACTGAGTATGGCAAAGGAAGCAATGGAAGACTGGCGTAGATTTGTACAAGATATGAAGGTAAATCTGCGGAAAGCCATCACTCATAAAGGGAACGGGGAATTTTCGTATAAACCATGGTTGAAGATTCAGGTTGGAGATGTGGTAAAAGTAGAGAAGGATCAATTTTTCCCTGCAGATTTGTTTTTTCTGTCATCGAGTTATGAAGATGGGATCTGTTATGTAGAGACTATGAACTTAGATGGAGAGACAAACCTGAAGGTTAAAAGAGCTTTAGAGGTAACTCTACCCCTGGGCGATGATGACTCTTTCAAAAATTTCACAGGAACAATTAGATGTGAAGACCCCAACCCTAACCTTTATACTTTTGTCGGTAATCTAGAAATTAACAACCAGCTCTATCCTCTCGATCCCAGTCAAATTCTTCTTAGAGATTCAAAGCTGAGGAATACAGGTTATGTGTATGGAGTGGTAATATTTACCGGTCATGATAGCAAAGTCATGCAAAATGCTACAAAATCTCCTTCAAAAAGAAGCAGGATTGAAAAACAGATGGACAAAATTATTTATATCCTCTTCACACTTCTGGTGTTCATTTCACTAATTAGTTCAATAGGCTTCGCTGTTAAGACAAAAGACCAGATGCCAGATTGGTGGTATTTGCCTCCAGATGAAGAAGGTCTATATGATCCTAGCCGGGCAAACTTGTCTGGCTTTTATCATCTAATCACTGCTCTTATCCTTTATGGATACCTAATACCCATCTCACTATATGTTTCTATTGAGCTTGTGAAGGTTCTTCAAGCAAAATTCATTAACAAGGACATACACATGTACGATGAAGAGACAGAAACTCCTGCTCAAGCACGAACATCAAATTTGAATGAGGAGTTAGGCCAGGTTGATACAATTCTCTCTGATAAAACTGGAACTTTGACATGCAATCAGATGGATTTTATAAAGTGTTCCATTGCTGGGACTGCTTATGGCTTGTCTGCTAGTGAAATAGAAGTTGCAGCTGCAAAGCAGATGGCAATGGACCTTGATGGGCAGGATCCTGAATTTTCAGGCAATTTCAGCCGTAGAAATAGTGCAGAGGTATTACTTAAAAACAGAAGGCCTAGTTTTGGACCATCTGAGATTGAGATGGAGAGTATCAGTACTCCTACAGGTGTAAAGCATCAGAAACCTGTGATAAAAGGGTTTAATTTTGAGGACAGCCGCATCATGAATGGAAATTGGTCAAGAGAACCATTTGCAGATCTAATATTGTTATTTTTCCGAATTCTTGCTGTTTGTCACACTGCAATTCCAGAGCTAAATGATGAAACGGGTGTCTACGACTACGAAGCAGAGTCACCAGATGAGAGAGCTTTTCTTGTGGCAGCAAGAGAATTTGGTTTCGAGTACTGTAAAAGAAGCCAAACAAGCATATATGTGCGTGAATGGCATCCTTCTTCTCAAGAAATTGTTGAAAGGTAACGTGTACAACTTTTTTGTACATTTATTTGATCTCGGAGTCTCAAGACTTGGTGCATTGACTAATACTTCCTGATGAAATTTCAGGGAGTTTAAGATTCTTAATCTGCTGGATTTCACTAGCAAAAGAAAGCGGATGTCTGTGATTGTCAGGGATGAGAATGGAAAACTTTTCCTGCTGTGCAAAGGCGCAGACAGGTTTGCTTTTAGACCTTTTACATATTCTATCGTGTGAACACACCAGTTGTGTGCTCTAAACTGTGCATAGTGTAATCAATATAGCAATTGTAGATTTTTAAATTTTTGTTCATATTTGACAAATAAGGAAAACATCCAATGAGATAGAAGCTTAAAGTTCATGAAATTTAATACCTTTTCTAGTTAATCTTCTCTATCAAGATCTTGAATCTATAATTTCATTTTTGACTTTTTGTTTAGCATCATCTTTGACCGTTTATCTGAGGATGGAAGGTTGTTTGAAGAAGCTACCATGAGGCATCTGAATGAATATGGGGAAGCTGGATTAAGGACTCTTGCACTTGCTTATAAGAAGCTAGAAGAGGCTGAATACACTGCTTGGAATGAAGAGTTTCTTAAAGCAAAGACTTCTATTGGCGGGGACAGAGAGGTAATACTTGAAAAATTATCGGACATGATGGAAAGAGATTTATATCTTATTGGCGCAACTGCTGTGGAGGACAAACTGCAGAAAGGGGTGAGTCATCTTTTATCAATAAATTAGTCGTCATTTAGTATTCTGTTTTCTCTTTAAGGCTCCTTCCTAAATTCTGAAGTCAGTTGCTTTGTTTCAACTCCAGGTGCCTCAGTGTATTGATAAACTAGCACAAGCTGGCTTGAAATTCTGGGTCCTTACAGGTGATAAGATGGAAACTGCAATTAACATTGGGTAAGTTTAAGGCCTTTAGTGATCTGTGCGTAGTTTATAGCTCACTTTTCATATAAGTCACCAGTAAATGTGATTATTGTTGTATTTTACTGGTGCAGATATGCATGCAGTCTGCTTCGACAAGGCATGAAACAGATATGCATATCAGTAAACATTGACATTATAGCCCAAGATTCCAATAAGGTATCCATTTTTTGAAGCTTAAAGTAAGAGAGAAATGTATATTAATTCAATATAGATAACTTATGGTTGCTATTTGTCAGTTGGTGAAGGAGAATATTTTGATGCAAATCAACAATGCTTCTCAAATGGTCAAGCTTGAAAAGGATCCTCATGCTGCGTTTGCCTTAATAATTGACGGCAAAGCATTAGCTTATGCCTTGGAGAATGATATGAAGAATCATTTTTTAAATCTGGCAGTAAATTGTGCATCTGTGATATGCTGTCGTGTCTCTCCTAAGCAGAAGGCGCTGGTAAAATATTTTTACCCACTGTAGAACTTGGTTTTCGTTCCTCAATTCTGCTAAAAACAATTAAGTGGTTGTTGAATCTGTGTATATGCTATTGCAACTCCAGGTAACAAGATTAGTAAAAGAAGGCACAGGAAAAATAACTTTAGCTATTGGTGATGGTGCAAATGATGTTGGAATGATTCAAGAGGCAGATATTGGTGTAGGAATCAGTGGTGTGGAAGGAATGCAGGTTCATAATACCTACAGCAAGTTGCTTCTGAAGTATACAGTTGTTATACATTGATACTTTTCAGGGTCATCTTTGGACTAGTTTTTAATAGTAATTGAGAAGGCTTTTTTGTTCAGTATGTGTCAATACATCTCCATCCCAAAGCATAAATTAGATTTCAAAGAGAAAGAACAAATGGACCTTGTGAACTTGTAAAGAACTAAAATTTGTACAGTTCTATGTTAGTGAATTACAATTATTTAAAAGTTCATCTATCCATTTTAAATGAGAAATCCACTTCGCTGTGCTGCTTGTAAATGAAATTTCTGGGAGTTGAAGCTTTTAGCTCTTACAATTTTCAGTCCTACTTATATTGCCTATATTTTGTGGTTATGTAGATATAGCTGTAGAGGCACGAGTAGTTTAGGTTTTTTTTCTTGGCAAAAAGCACGCCATTCTTCTTAATCCTGTTTTTCAGCTAACAAAATTCAACTTTTTACAGGCTGTGATGGCTAGTGATTTTTCCATTGCTCAGTTCCGATTTCTGGAGAGACTTCTGGTTGTACATGGGCACTGGTGCTACAAGAGGATTGCTCAAATGGTAATAAACAAGTTTTCTAATATATATATATATATACCAGTAGTCGATTATATTAGTATAAACAGTCTGTTTTCAGGTCCGCAGAATAGCTATGTACGAACATGTGTCCTTTTTTGGTTAAATTCTTGAATGAGTACCAACTGTAAGACACATAATCTCATGTAAATGCAGACTTGTGTCATGTTCTCCCTTTTGTTGTGTTTTTATTGCTAAACTCACGCATTCTCACTGAAACGCAACTCTGTACATCCAGATTTGTTATTTCTTCTACAAGAACATTGCCTTTGGGCTTACACTATTTTACTTCGAGGCATTCACTGGTTTCTCTGGGCAATCCGTCTATGATGACTGGTATATGTTACTATTTAATGTTGTTCTTACTTCATGGCCTGTCATTTCACTCGGTGTCTTTGAACAAGATGTTTCTTCTAAGGTCTGCCTACAGGTCAGTCCACTGGTACATGTTTGCACTTCCCATGTACGTGTTTATTCTACCAGTGTTTGCACACTTACATAGCAGTTGTCTCTATACAGTTTCCGGCATTGTATCAGCAAGGACCGAAGAACTTATTCTTTGACTGGTATCGGATATTTGGGTGGATGGGAAACGGTCTCTATTCCTCCCTAGTTATTTTCTTTGTAAACATTATTATCTTTTACGACCAAGCCTTCCGCTCAGAAGGCCAAACTGCGGATATGGCTGCTGTGGGTACCACTATGTTCACTTGCATCATTTGGGCTGTCAACTGCCAGATTGCCCTCATAATGAGTCACTTCACTTGGATACAACACTTCCTCGTGTGGGGAAGCGTTGTCACTTGGTATATATTTCTATATCTGTATGGCCTGATTTCACCATTTTACTCTGGGAATGATTATAAAGTACTTGAAGAAGCTCTTGCTCCTGCACCACTATACTGGCTCACCACTCTCTTAGTACCGGTTGCCTGTAATCTCCCCTACCTAGCTCATATATCATTCCAGCGGGCCTTCAATCCAATGGATCATCATGTGATTCAAGAAATCAAGTACTTTAAAAGAGATAAGGTGGACCGAAGTATGTGGAGAAGAGAGCGGTCGAAAGCTAGACAAGAAACCAAGATAGGGTTCTCAGCAAGAGTAGATGCAACAATCAGACAGTTAAGATTGAGATTGCAGAGGAGATATTCTTCGTCGACTCCACGTATTAGCATGTCTCCTACATAATTTTACTTTTCTTGATTCTGTCAATAATGTTGAGATCATTGGCAGTTGGTCAATTTCTTTAGTTGCCCTTGTTCATTCCTCAAGGTTTATGTCCTGTATAGTAGTGGCATTGCTTGTAGGGGTTCACCAGGCAAGTTAGAGAGTAGGTTGTGTACAGCTATTCATCTATAGTGTAGTATAATATAAATATTAATTTTAATATGTTGTTCGGAGGATGATTCAAACCTTACACCTTTGTATATAACTACTTTTAATACTCCCTCCGTCCCGGCCATTTGTTTACATTTGGCTTGGGCACGGAGACCAAGAATAGTGGGTGTAATATTGTTAAAATAAATGAAGTAGTGGGTGTAATAGTGATTTTATTATTAAAATAAGTGAAGTAGTGAGTGTAATAGTGATTTTATTGTTAAAATAAGTGAAGTAGTGGGTGTAATAGTGTAAAGTATTGTTAAAATAAGTGAAGTAGTGGGTGTAATAGTGTTAAAACTTACTATTTTAGGAAACGTAAAGAATTGGTTGGGACGTCCCAAAAAGGAAAGTGTAAACAATTGGTTGGGACAGAGGGAGTATTAAATATAAATTATTATATTGTTCATGTGCATCAAACCTTAAACGTCAATATATAACAAATTTTAGTATTGTTGCATCTAACGATCATCATATTTGAGTAGAAGATCTAACGATTGTAAATGAAAGGGATAACAAAAAATGAGGGGTAATCAAACAACAAAATATACCCCGTTCGCTTAATATAGTATAGTACTAGCTTTTGCACAGGCTACTTTAATTTTTTATAATTTACTTATAATATAGTAAAGAATTTGAATCTTATACTTTTGTATATTATAATTTTTAATATTAAATATAAATTAATATGTTGTTGGCGTAAATTGAACCTTAGACCTCTGTTTAGTATTATTGTAAAATAATGAGTTGAAGATCTAACTATTATGAAGTGATAACCGTTAAGAAGTGAAAAAAGGTAATTAATTAAGAAAGAAAAGGTAAAAAAAAAAGGAGGTTCGATTGGATCAAAGGCAAGAAAAGGAAAGAGAGTGGGTGATATTATGAGGTTGATGCCTTCTTTTGTCCCCCCATCTCTCTCTCTTTCTCTCTCTCTCTCTCGTCTCCGTTACAATCCACCTAATTAAACATTCTTTCCGTTGATCTCTTCCATCAATCCCCCCTTCATTTTCTTCCATACATATTTATATCACCGTTTCTGTACGGCCGTCGCTCTTTTCTCGATCTTTTGATTCTCAATTTCATCTTTTGATTCTTCCTTTATTTATTAATAAATTTTAGGGCTTTAGCTTCTATCTAAGTTATTCAGTAATTCATGGAGCCTCGGGTCGGTAATAAGTTCCGCCTTGGCCGCAAAATCGGTAGCGGTTCATTCGGAGAGATCTATCTCGGTACCTCCTCTCTCTCGCAATCTCTCTCTCTCCGGCTCTCTCTCTCTCTCCCATCTCTCCGGCTCTCTCTCTCTCTCTCCAGTCTCCTTACACTTTTCAATTGCGTTTTTCCATATATATGTGTGGATATGTTTACCTTGTTTTGTTTCTTTCTTTGAAGTTTACTAATTGAATAAAGAATTGATTGTTGGTTTGCAGGTACTAATATTCAGACTAATGAAGAAGTAGCTATTAAGCTAGTGAGTTATATATGCTCTATTTCTTTTTGTAACTATTAGGATGAGATTTTGAATTTAATGCGAACGGTTAGAAGGTGTTTGTTTGTATCTTGTTAAAAATGTTGTATAGCTTCTTTTCAGTGTAATGTGCTCGATATAAGCCCAACTTATCTGGTTGTTTTTAGGTAACTTTTCTGTTTGCTTGCGACAGTAACATCAATGCTTTCAAATTTTCCCTACATAACCGAAATAACATTATTTTTTTGAATACCAGATATAGTGAGACTTTTGTTATGTCATTTATTTATTGTTATCAAAGAGTGATATTCGCAATGCGTGGCAATACCGCCTCGCTTGGACAAGGTGAGGCTGAGACAATTGGTTAGACAGCCCTTTGTACAAAAACATTTGTCTAAATATTGTGAATTGTGATTATAATAATGATAAAGATTTATCTATTAGGTATATAATTGTGACATAGAAACCGTGTGTTTTGTATATAATTATTACTAAAAGCCAAAAAAAATCAGTTAAATATTTTTTTCTAAAGTAAATAAGAACTATTCTAATGTGCATATTTGTATATATTAAGTATAGTATTTTACATAAATAAATTACATTATCTGAATATAATCTTTTTTTGGTAGTAAAGCCATTAATTCTCTCAATTAAGCAGTAACCAAACTGCATGCCATAATTTTAAACTTGAAATCGTATTAATCGTTTTTCATCACTTTCTTGTAATGTTTTATTATTTACTATTATAATATTGTTGGTCCTTCGTTCCCAACCCATATGTTAAGAATTGGGTGGGACAGAGGGAGGGAGTGTAATGCTTTTGTCATATTAATAATATACATGGTTGAAATATTGGTACACGTGTTCTTATATGATTATACGTTTTAAAAGCTATATTTGCGGCTTGAAATGCAAATATTTAATAAGGCTATGCCTCACCTCTCGATTGATCTATATAATACCCTTGCCGCCTCATCTTGCCTATCGCATTAAATAACACTGCATTTATTCATTTGGCCATTTCGCGCCTACCAATGTTGTACTTAATATATATGTTGAATCAAGTGGAGTGACATTGGGGGCATGAGTTATTCCCACTGGTTCCATTAGACTTCAATGCAAATTCGAAGACTTTCATAGTCTCACTTCTGTCGTCTTTTATGTATCTAACTAGCTACTAATTACTATAATTTAATAAGATCCTGAAGTGATTTGTTTTTTCAAATTTAAAATTTGAAGGCTTGTTACATTACATATCATGTACTCTTGCAACCTTACATATCATTTGCTTGATTTCCACAGACGCACTTGTTATAATTTAGTAAAGATGATTATGTTGATATTTCATATTTAGTGTCTCACCAATTGTTTTCGTTGTTTCTTCCTACTCAGGAAAATATCAAGACTAAGCATCCTCAGTTGCTATACGAATCTAAGCTGTACAAGATACTACAAGGAGGAAGTAATAAACTTTATAATACTTTTGTTACTGTGTGATATCTTTATGTCTTGTGAACTTTTAGTATAATGTTTTTTTTTTTAAAATTTTGTAGCTGGAATTCCAAATGTGAGATGGTTTGGGGTTGAAGGAGACTATAATGTTCTTGTGATGGATTTGCTGGGACCCAGCCTTGAGGACTTGTTTAACTTTTGTAGTAGAAAGTTGTCGTTAAAAACTGTTTTGATGCTAGCTGATCAGATGGTACATATTTTTAATTTTACATGTTTATGTTGAGCATTTTATATGTTGTATGTTTTACATTTTGTTTTGTCATGCTTTTATCCTTGACAGGTAAATCGGGTTGAGTTTGTTCATTCAAAATCATTCCTTCATAGGGATATTAAACCAGACAACTTTCTTATGGGTTTAGGAAGACGAGCAAATCAGGTATATTCAATGGTTCATGCCATCAAGGCTACTTCCATATATTTTTTTAATCACTTTTTTTATTGTCTCTTGTAAATAATATACGAATGGTTTGTAGGTCTACGCCATTGACTTTGGACTGGCAAAGAAGTACAGGGACTCCACAACTCATCAGCACATCCCATATAGGTGAGTCATTGCAATTTTCAATCGGTGAATCAGTTTTGAGTGTACATTGGCATTAAGGTTTTGATACTGGCTTGCTACATTTAATGTTTGTTGTTGGTAATGATACAGACTCTTTTCACTCCTTTTGTCTCTGTTTATAAACACCCTTTATTACTATAATGCTGTATGTCACTTTTGAACCACCTAGTGTAAGAGTATCTGGATGAATGATACGGAATTATTATCCACTATTAATAAATTGCTGTATAAACTTTTTGTATTGTACCAGTGCCTGAACTACTAATGTGGGACGTTAGGTGCGGGGAACAATGTAGCTACTTTCATCCCCTAACCTGCTTTTTTGGTGACTATGTTACAATACAACCTTGCAATTTTACATTTCTTCCGACTAAATCAGTTTGTAGTACAAAGTCTAGAATATTAATATAAAATGTATAACTTTGACATTCTTCAAATTTTGATAACTAGTTTATATCTTGCGCAACGTACTGATATATATATATATGGCCATTGTTCCAGAGAGAACCTTCTTATATAGTCCCGAAGAGAGCCATTGATTCCATCATAGAATTTCATCACAAATTACAAATAAATTTTTAAAGACATAAAATTTGATTCTAATGTAGAATACTAACGACATATAAACTTTAAAAAGGATTTGACACATAAAATTTGAACAAAAAACTTGATTTGAATTTGATTCTACATTAGAATCATTTTGGATAAATTTGATTCTATGGTAGAATTGATTTGGATTATTTCATTAATTTTTGTTGATTTTCCAAAAAGAAAAGTTGTGTAATTTCATTTTTAATTATTTAATTAAGATTTGTAATATTTCATACAAAAAAAGATAAATATATGTATTTTGTGGTGGTTCTCTCTTGGACTCTGTATAAGGTGGTTCTCTCTAGAGTGTCACCCTATATATGTTTGTATTATGTTATTTACGTTTTATATAAAAGTAACTTTTTTTAACCATGCCTCTAGTCTCTTAATTAAGATTCAAAATTATATAAATATTTGTAGTTAGGGATAGAATCTCCTTTTTTAATAATAGATAAATCTTATGTTATTTCTTGTAGTTGCTAGGTGTCTCTTAAAGTTTCTATTATCTAGAGCATCTATTAAAAGTAAAACTAACATATTTTTTATAGCATCTAATCCAATGGTCTATTGTCATTTAATTTAGCGGTAGGACTAAGATCCCTCTTACTCTTATTTATATTTATTTATTATATTTGCATCTCTTGGGTTAATCCAAGTGTTTGGTTTAGTTTACATAATATTATTTGATTTGTAATTGGGGTTGAGCATTTATTTAACAATGCAGCAGTGCTATATATTACTTCACTGTATGTGTTACTTGTTATGCTCTTGGACCAAGTATGTACACTTGTAATCTGTGAGCTCTATATTCATGGTTATCCTAGTTGTGGGATTATTGAGGCAATTCTGGTAGTTTCTAGTAAATGCCATTTTAGTGTTAAAATTCAAGTTTCTAAAATAGTTTTATTTGTTGAAGAATTTGGCATTCATCTTGATATGAGATTTAAGCTTTGCTTGATTCCTTGATTTATTTGAGTTGCCAAATACTTCTTGTTATGCTAATTTTTTAATTATGTCCTATGATGTTTTTCTATCTGTAACAAGATGTGGTATCAAATGCAGAGAAAATAAAAATTTGACAGGAACAGCAAGATACGCCAGCATGAATACACACCTTGGCATAGGTATTCTTGCTGCATTCTTATCCTTTTTTTTCAAAAAAATTATACTCCCTCCATCCCATCCATTTCTTAACATAAATTTTTCACTTGCGTGACACGCATTTTAAGGCTCTTATAAAATATGGTTCCATAACTTATTTTTAAAATTTTCCAATCCTATTTTTATACAAAAAAAGAAAATTTCAAAAATAAGTTATGAAACTATCATTAAAATCTACCTTAAAATGCGTGCCGAACCCCTGTCCCCCAATGTTAACTATTGGGTGGGACGGAGGGAGTAATTTATTATATGTACGATTCTTTCTTGATGAGGTTACTCTGCATTGGTTGAACCGAGGTTCATGGTTTTGTTTTGTTTTTATCAGAACAAAGCAGGAGGGATGATTTAGAATCACTTGGATACGTTCTCATGTATTTTCTGAGAGGAAGGTAGCTATGTTCTTTTTGTTTGATGCACCTGTAACTGCAGCAATACTTATCTTTTTGTTAAGCATATGTTTCTCCATTCTATAGCCTCCCTTGGCAGGGACTAAAGGCAGGAAACAAGAAACAAAAGTACGAAAAGATTAGTGAAAAAAAGGTTTCAACTTCTATAGAGGTATTATATGCATCTATATTTATTTAGAGCTTGTTGATGCAACTGAATAGGTGCACCTTGAAACTGACTAGAGAGGCAACTGTTTGAACGTAGGCATTATGTCGAGGATATCCCACAGAATTCGCATCATACTTCCATTATTGCCGTTCACTACGCTTTGATGATAAACCAGATTACGCTTATCTTAAGAGAATATTCCGTGACCTTTTTATTCGTGAAGGTTTGTGACTTTGTGCTTTTCAAATTCCATAGTAGTAGTTAGATTTTACATTGTATCTTATTATTTGATACTAAGCAGATCTTTTTTACATCAGGCTTTCAGTTTGATTATGTTTTTGACTGGACTATTCTGAAATACCAGCAATCACAACTTGCAAATCCTCCATCTCGTGCTCTTGTAAGTCTTAGGCCCCGTTTGCCAAATCTTAACACGAGGTTATAAGTTACTTATTTCGGAAAAAAATTTGTATTTACATATTTTCTTTTAGAAAAAAATGTATATGAGAAGTTTAATATTCGTTATCTTGCAAAAATAAGTTACTTATTTCAGAAAAAAGTACATATTTACGTGCTTTTTTCCAGAATAAGTAACTTATTTCTGAAAAATAAGATTTCCCAAACGGGCCCTTACTCTTTTGGGAGATTCTCTATCTTGGTCTAGTAACTACAATCATGCTCAGTTAATATTATTCTCTTGCAAACAGGGAGCTGCTGTTGGTACAAGTTCTGGGATGCCTCCAGCTGCTGCCAATGTTAATAGACAATCAGGTTGGAGTTTTTTACCTATTCCAGTACAAGCTATCATGAAACTTAATTGATTGTGGTATCCTTGTCTATGTTATAAAGAATTCATTGTTGTTAAAGTAGCAGTGCCCTTTTTTAGGGTAGTATTGAATGGGCTGGGAAGTGATTGAACTTAAGGTCTTATGTTAAGCCCAAATAACCACTATGATGTCCTCTTAAGGGTTTGATGTGGTATAGTCTTTTCACATAATATGGTGTTCAACTTGACTTTTGTATTCTGAATGTTATTTTGTTTAATTTTTTGAGTTCTATATGCATTGATGGTGCTTCACTAGATGTAAATTTGCTAGAAGATTAATATTGGTTCATGCTGTTATAATCAAGCAGGTGGAGATGAAGGTAGGCTCACTGGTTGGTCTTCAGCAAATCCCTCTCGTAGTAGAAGTAGTGGTCTGCCTTTTATTTCTGGAAGCTTGTCCAAACAAAAGAATCCTGTTGCGGATGAAGTAAGTTGTGCTTGCACTTTTAAAAACAAAAGCCGAAATGATAAGATAAAAACAAAAAAATGAAATGGAACTTTTTGTGGCGTGTGCATTCACCACTGGTTAGATTAGTGTTCAGTTGGTTTGTGCAGATACTGAATGCGGGGTATTGTTGAAGTATGTTAGCTGCATTCTAATTACGTCATAGTAAATTTAAGTTGTACTCCTTTCCCTTCTCTGCATTACTCACATTTTCATAAACACTTGTGGAATCATATAATTACAAAGCATTTCTCTGTTCTGCTCTTGTTGATGGAGGCCTAATCACTTTCTCATGCTGGAATGAAGTGGACTTCAATTAATCTTTTTTTTTTGGGAGTTGTTCTGTTGGCAATAACGTGCCCATGTTATATATGACCAATTTACTTCGGAAATTTGCACTTCTGGTTTCTGTATGCAAACATACAGGATTTTTTAATCTGGTTTTTTTAATTTAGCTACATGATAAAGTTGCCCAATTCTAATATTATGCGGTCAAGTGAATTTTTGTCTGCAAGTTGATTACTCTTGGGTGGTTTTGCAGCAACCCAATTCTAATGTTATGCGAACAAGTGGATCATCAAGGCGACCTGGTGTCTCTAGCAGTCGTGAACCAGGGATCTCTGGGACTGATTTTGACTCTGTACGTGCTCGTGCAACTGATGCAAGCCCAGGAACAGTTCGCAAGAATTCTAGTACCGCACAAAGAAGTTCGCCAGTTTTATCATCAGATCAAAAGCACAGTACTTCGGGTAGAAATTCCAACACGAAGAACCTTGACTCTAGTCTCAAAGGTATTGAGGGTCTGCATATCAATGATGAGAGGTTGCACCATTAATTACTGATTGCATGCTCACTCCTTTGCTGTCACTCCGTTGCTCTGTAAATTACGAAAGGGTACACATTGTCAACATATGCTGCTTCTGCATACTTCTTTAGAATTCTATCTGGTCTGCTTAGTATGAATTGGATATATTGAGCATGTGATTCTGTGGTTACAGACTTGCATTTCCAGCTAAAGATTATCCAAGTTAGCCTTCGCAGGTGAGGTTAACCGGGTCAAAAACATCCATCCAAATTAACCTTGTTGAAATGTGATGAGCTGTGTCGATGGAGTCTCACTTCTTTTGTGCCTTCTCTCCTCCCCAAGCTTTTTATTCTCATCCCTACAACTCAGGGTGGCTTAAGCTGTATCCCTGTAATACATGGAAATCATAGCCTTTGTATTGATTTTTCTTTGGCTAATTACTAAAATTTTCATTTGGTTTTTAATCCTTGAGCAGTTGTACCTGTGAATTGTGATGTTAGTTTTTGGCAATCCTTTAAAGCTGTGTTGCCAGTAATTCCCCCTCCCCCTCCCTCAAATTTCAAGGATTTTTCATACCAACGTTGCACCTGTACTATGGTGGCTAAAACATTTTGATTGATTTTCTTTGTTAAGACTTAGTTCTTCGTACCAGGGTCATGTGTAATAAAATTGTTTATTCTAGCTTTCCAACTACAAAATGTTTTTGCTAGTTTCCGTTTATAATGATTGTGCAATTCTTGTTTGTTATAAAGGCAGCTTCACTGAATTATATCTCATAAATAAATAGTTTCCGTTTGACAAATATCTTAAAATAAATAGATGAAAATAATTGGATTTTGCATAAAAGTATTTATATTTAAATATTTATATAAACTAAAAAGTGTATTTATATTGTAAAACGAAAATGTACATGTCGATGATTTAAATCCTATATAATTAGATTTTCTACATTGAATACCATTATCAATGTAGGACTTCTACATTGAATAGGATTAATGTAAAAATTCGTAATGATATTTTCTTTTGAGATTATGAGTATTTCCATTTGAATAATATTTATTAAATCATCACTAAATTAAAGATAATTTTATGAGGTTCGCGTGGATTATAAAATCATCCAAATCTGATTCTAGATCTCCAGATAAAGCCCAAATAGTAAATATGAATTTTTTTAAATACTAAAAATACTAAAAAAAAAAATCAATTATAATACAACCTTTTCTAATTATATCATTTTCAAATTATAATTTTTTTTAAATTCAATTTTAATGCAACTTTTTTTAATTATATCTTTTCTAGATTATAATTTTTTTTTTAATTCACTTCTAGTGCAACCTTCTCTAATGAGAAAATGACCAAAATAACAAAAAAGCACTCCCAACTGCCCAAAATGACCAATCGCGGGAACAGTGCCCAAAATAACCAAAAGACTACGCATTGGCGGTTTGCGTAGCGTATGATACGCATATTCAACTTGCTCATATGGTGTAACGTATCTCCCAGATGCGCAATGATGTCATATGACGTCATTATCCCCAATTCAGCTCTGGCGTGCTCTGAAGCTCTAAAATCGCCTTAAAATTGCCTCGTTTCGTTCTTCATATTCCGGCCACCTCCAGTGCTTTTGAGGATATCAAAATGATACTCAGGCCTGCCTCTACGCTTTGCCATATTTATTTGTTGATTTCTGGCCCCGCAGGGGCGTGCACGAACAAATCGAAAAAGAAATCGGAAAATGGAGCTCGAATTGGGGCTTTTCAATCCGGCGAAACAAACGAAAAACGACGATTATAGCCTTGTAGAGGAGGAAAAGACGAGCAATTTGGTATATAGTACGGTAGTCAAAGATTGCTGGAAAGGGATGAAAGATGTGGTTGAAGTTTTGGTCGGAACTCACCTCTGACAGCGTTCAAAAGGGACGATGAACAGTGCCACATACGCATGTTGTACATGCGTATCCTGAGTCACGCATGCTCAACATGCATATCCCAAGCACTATTCACGAGCCCAACATTGATTTTAACAAAGCCCACGTAGTGTACATGTGCGTGATCGCCCTTGCACCCCCCAAATGCGTGGTTCTCTGGTCAATTTGGGCAGCTTTTCCGACAAATGTCATTTTGGGCATTGTTATTTAAAATTTGGTTATTTGGGGCTTTCACTCTTCTAATTATATCCCTTTTAGATTATAATTTTTTTTTAATGTGATCTAATCTTGATAGTCTATTTTTAATCCAACAAATCATATGATGTTGGTAGTAAAGACAAAAAAATTGGATAAAATCTTTCTTACTTAGAGCATCTCCAAGAGATTCTCTACTCTAACTCTTAACTCAAAAAGTGAAGAGAGAGAATAAAAATGTTGCTCTAAGAGACAATTTGCGCCTCTTAAAAACACTAAGATCTTCTTTTCTCTCCTCATTTATAAGAGTCACTAGTAACTCTTAACTTATGTTTTAATAATAAAATATTCATGTTCACCAATCCTTACACAACTTTTGGTTATAGTGGGGTTGATTTATGGATATATTATAAATAAAGAGCTAAATATAAAGAGTATTGTTAAAGTTTGACACGTATCAATGCAATCTATACTATTATATTAAAGTCGAAACTGATATGGGCTAAAAGTAAGCCCTAAAAACACATTTAATGTGGCATTAGTTAGATCTAAAATGGTCCAAACGTGGGGCCCACCAGATGGGCCCAAACCCTATTTATAATATTAATTTCGTAATTAATATTAAGGGTAATAACCAGCTCAGTAATAAGAGTCAGATAAGGATATTACTCCTACCAAGCTTAGCCTCCAAGGCATAGAATTCGATATGGGAACTGACTCCTACAAGAAGGAGTCTAGAACCTTCCTCAAGGCGGTGACTTGCCCACCAAGTCACCTAATTCTACTACGATTCTAGGGCTTCTCAGCCTATATAAAGGGTATGACCCCTCATTCTCAGAACTACGTCTTGGCTTGATTCTCAATACGAGATACGTAGGCACTCTGTGAGGACCGATTAATCCCGAACACGGAAACAACCATTAAAGCTCGAAGCTCACCAATCCTAGCATTAAATACAATTCGTAACCAAGTTTTTATTCCACAACATTTGGCGCCGTTTGTGGGAAGAAGACATCAACCATGGTAACTACACGAAGAACAACACCAAGCTCTACCAAGGCTTTACCAATTAGCTCTGCTCCGCCTGTCACTGAGCAAGTACCCCCAACGACAGGGGCGATCACCCAAACTCAAGTTTCTCAACCTCCAGGGACGAATCCCCATGCTGAGAGAACATTACCCATGGTCGTCCACCCAGGCCAAGAAACCAGCTCTCTTCAGATGGTGGTTTCTCCTCTGGTTGATCCCAATCGCCCGTTACCACCGGGGGTACAGATCCATACTACGGATCTCCCCATGAATACCAACCCGATGTATGGTCTGCATAACTACCCTCCAATTACTCAAGCACCTGGACCAAGTGGCCACGCCTTATATATCCGAGATCGAGAGTATGTTGACTACTCTGGCCCCTATACTGAAGATTCATCGTCTGATGATGATGATCGTGATGAAGCCCCGAGGAGGCGACGTGCTAGCAGAGAACCAAGAAGGAGAACACAAACTATCCATGATGGACCCCCATTGACATCTGCTGAGAGAATCAAGGCTCATGAGGCCGAGATTTTAAGGATAAAGGAAGATATTGTGAGAGAACAAGCTAGGTTGAATCAAACTCAACCTCCTCTAACCTCAGGACCGATTCCCATTATAGATCTGGAGAGGTCTTCAAGAAGGCAGAGAAGGGCCCACGCCCCAACTGGAAGAACAACAAAGGTGGAAACCCCCAGGAGCAACCCCAAGGATCTGATGCCACTTGGGGATCCTGATGATCCCACACCCCCGTTTACCGAGGAGGTGATGAATGCTCGTATCTCAAAGAAGTTCAAGATTCCGACAATTAAGGCTTATGACGGAACGGGTGATCCCGCAAACCATGTTAGGACGTTCTCAAACGCACTGCTGTTGCAGCCTGCAAGCGACGCCTTAAAGTGTAGGGCGTTCCCTCAAACCCTGTCGGGCATGGCTCAAAGATGGTATAGCCGCCTACCTGCGAATTCGATTGGCTCTTTTAAGGAGTTGAGCACCGCTTTTGTCAGCCAATTCATTAGCGGGAGAGTTCATGAGAAAAGTTCTGCATCCCTCATGTATGTAGTGCAAGGGAAGAACGAAAATCTGAGAGATTACCCAAAGAGGTTCACTAAGGAGACATTGAATATCACTGATTTGGAGAATAAGGTGGCCATGGTAGCCTTAGAACACGGAACCACGGAAAACATGGCCGAGCTCCAGCGAAGGGCTGACAAGTATATCAAGGCTGAGGATAGCATGAAGAAGGAAGCTAGAGGAGGCAATGATAAAGGTAACAATGACTCCAAGAAGCGAAAGTAAGACCAGGAGTGTGATGACCAGGAGTATGATGTTAGGGACAAGTATCCCCGAACTAGCGAGGACTCCGACTATGTCCCTAAGAAGAACCAAGGACCAAGGTTCACTGAGTATGCAAGGTTGAATACTCCTAGGAGTCGAATCTTGTTGGACATTGAGAAGGATAAGGATTTCTGATGGCCGAAGCCACTCAGGGATGATCCCGCAAAGAGAAACAAGAATCAGTATTGCAGATTCCACAGAGATGTGGGTCATGACACTGATGATTGCAAGCAACTCAAAGATGAGATCGAGTTTTTGATTCATAGAGGGAAACTGAGCCACTTCACTAAGGGTGATGACCGTGGTAATCAGAGAAGAGAGTATGATAGGAGGGATGATGATCAAGATCATAACCCACAGCCCCGAGGGCCAGTAATCAACATGATCTCAGGAGGCCCGACTGCGGCCGGCACAACAAGGAATTCTCGGAAGGCTTATGCTAGGGAAGTGATACACATCGTGGGAGAGGCCCCGAAGCGTGCCAAGACTGAAATAACAATTAGTTTTGATGATTCAGATCTCGAAGGGATGAAGTTCCCCCATGACGACCCGTTGGTCATAATTCCTGTGATTGGAAACTCAGAGGTGAAGCGAGTCTTGATAGATAATGGAGCTTCTGTTGACGTTCTGTTTCATGATGCATTTATGAAGATGGGGTACAATGAATCTCAGTTGACCCCCAATAACATGCCCATATATGGATTTAATGGATTAGGATCCAAAGTTGAAGGGACTATCCAATTGCCTGTGACTATTGGACAGGAGCCCAAGAAGGCCACTCAGATGTTGAACTTCCTAGTAATCAAGGCGGTTTCAACGTACAATGCTATCCTCGGAAGGACTGGACTTCATGCATTCAAGGCTGTTGCCTCAACTTATCATATGAAGATCAAGTTCCCAACCAGGAATGGTGTTGAACATAAAGGCGATCAAAAGATGGCACGAAGCTGTTATGTAGCCGCGTTAAGGCCTGACGGAGTCGGGGGGCAGGTCCTTTCGATTGAAGACATGGATGTCCGCAGTAACAAGGAACACCGAAAAAGGCCAGTAGAGGACATCACAAAGAAGCCTCAAATAGCCATTGAGGCTAAGGCGTTAACTGACTTCGTGGTTGAATGTACCATGGGCAACCAAGAAGTCGGGGGGTAAGAGGTAGTACCCCAAGCAGGAAGTGAACTTCATAATAAGAATGAGAAGACCAGAAGGAGTAGTGGGTGATTTATTTTGATGAAGCATCAAAAACAAAATCAAGCCATGCAGGCCTAGTCTTGCAAAGTTGGACTTAGCTTCATATTTATCTAGTAGAAGTAGAAATAAGGTTCGATGAAACCATGCAGAGCATGTCCCTCCGAGTAGGACAGTAGTACTCTATGTAAGGGTTGAACCCATTTATGTTATTAATGCAAGTTTGCTTTTCGTTCTATGATTCTATTTATGTACCAAGCACCTGATGTGTGTAAGTCAAAGATGACCAAGTACCGAAAATAAAAGAATATACGAATGGAAACAAACAAACGCATAAATAAAACTCTGAAGGGTCGAGAGTTAGGTTACAGCACAACCAAATAAGTGTTTCAAGTCCTTGAAGGATCCAGGATAAAAGACATCTGGCAATCAAAGCCATGCAAGGCTGTGGAGGCTAAGGACTAGCCACTTTTCAATGTTTTCAAAAATGACTTGGATGGAGAATCTAAGGTAGAAGACCAATAGAGAACCTTAAACAATGATCAAGAAGTTCAAGCAAACTCTCATTTTAAAGAGTTTAAAAGGCAAAAAGCCCACATGATTGTCTTATTTAAAATCTAAACCGAGGAATCAACCTTGAATTCTTGACCTAGAATCAAGAAAAACAAGAAACAAAGATGGAACCAAGACAAACGTTGAAGTCCTGATGGACCACCCGTTGAAGAAACATATTGCATAGCCCGAAAGCCAATTGAAGGAACCCCTTGAAGGGCAAGTTGATAGCATTCTTACAAGAGAACAGTGATGTGTTTGCTTGGACAGCAGCTGATGCCAGGGATTGATCCCCAACTCATAACTCACAAATTGAATGTCAATCCTAAATGAAAGATAATAAAGCAGAAGAAGATGAACTTTGCTCCTGAAAGGCAAGAGGCCATTAAGCAAGTTGACAAGCTCTTGGAAGCTGGTTTTATTGAAGAAATTCAGCCTGTGATGGTCAAGAAGGCAAATGGGAAGTGGAGGATGTGTATAGACGTCACTGACTTAAATGATGCATGTCCTAAGGATTGTTTTCCTCTGCCAAGGATTGATACGTTGATAGATGCCACAGCTGGACACGTGATGTTGTGCTTCATGGATGGGTTTAGTGGCTACAATCATATTAAGATGCACAAGGATGAAATCCCAAAGGTATCTTTCATAACTGACTTTGGTGTTTTCTGTTATCTTGTTATGGCTTTTGGTCTAAAGAATGCAGGAGCTACTTACCAACGATTGGTGAATAAGATATTTGCCCATCTAATTGGAAAAACCATAGAGGTCTATGTTGATGATATGTTCGCCAAGAGCCTATTCACGGCAGGCCACATTAAACACCTCAAAGAGGCATTCGAAGTGCCGAGGCACCATAAGATGATGTTGAATCCAGCCAAGTGTGTTTTTGGCGTTGAATCAGGAAAGTTTTTGGGTCTAATGGTTTCAAAGAGAGGAATAGAAGCCAACCCCGATAAGATCAAAGCAATTTTAGATATGGAGCCCCCACTCTCAATAAGAGATGTGCAAAAGTTAATGGGCCGAGTAGCAGCGTTAGGAAGATTCATCTCTAAGTCTGGTGATAAATGCTTACCTTTCTTTCAAGCATTGAAAAAGGTGAAGAACGTTGAGTGGACACCTGAAAGCCAAGAGGCCTTTGAACAATTGAAGAAATACATGGCTGAAGCCCCGTTGTTGGCCAAACCTAGTCCTAGGGAGACTCTTTACTTATATTTGGCGGTATCTGAACAAGCACTGAGTGTCGTCCTCATTCGGAAGGAGAACAAGGTTCAAAAACCCATCTACTACGTGAGCAAGGTGTTGCACGGGGCTGAGTTAAATTACTCTCCCATTGAGAAGTTTGCATTGGCATTGATAACAGCTTCGAGGAAGCTACGACCATACTTTCAGTCACACAAGATTGAAGTCCTGACGGACCAGTAATATTTTTCACAGCTCGAAGGCCAGTGGAAGGCTAGCCAAGTGGACGATCGAACTTAGAAAATTTGACATCACATATAAACCTCGGACAGCCATCAAGGCTCGAGCATTGGCTGACTTCGTGGTTGAATTTACCATTGGCAACCAAGAAGTCGGGGGGCAGGAGATAGTAACCACCCCTAGAAGTGAGGATAAAGATGAAGAGCTTGTACCTGATCAGAAGGAATATTGGGTGCTCTATTTTGATGGAGCATCAAAAACAAAATGTAGTGGTGCAGGTTTGGTTTTGCAAAGCCCCGATGGGTTCACAGTTGAGTATGCTTTGAAGTTAGATTTTCCTACTACCAACAATGAAGCTGAATATGAAGCCTTGATAGCCGGATTGGGCTTGGCCAGAATACTGAGGGTCAAGAACCTCAAAAATTTTGGAGATTCAAGACTGGTAGTCTTGCAAGTGAATGGTGAATTTGAAGCTAAGGATGAAACTATGACAAAGTATTTGAGAGTTGTAAAGGCTGATATGACTCAGTATGATGAGCGCTATGAGGAGCACATTCCAAGAAATGAGAACATTAAGGCCGATGCCCTATTTAAGTTCACCTCTTCTGAGATAGAAAATTATGCAGAGAGTTTTTACTTCCAGGTCCTGAAGACCCCACCATCGATTCGAAATTGGTAGCACCAGTTGGTGTAAGCTGAAGGATAGACCCTCTCAAAGCTCATCTTGAGACTGGTTGGCTCCCTGATAATGCCTTAAAAGCACAGAAACTATTAGTGAGAATGTTGAGATAAGAGGTCCTTTGTCATTCAATACTTAAAATCTTGAATCTCAAATCCCGACACAAAATTTAAGCCTTGATGGCCAACAAGGCTGTCTGCCTCCAATCGAGCTTGTCGTTTGAGTTTAAGGACTTGAATCAAGAGTCGTCAGTCAAGTTGAGACCTAAGAAAGGTTATATGAGCATAAGAATAAGGTTGGAAACCTAGAATCAAGCTAAAGGATTGAAAACCAACAAAGGCATACCAGGCCTAAGGTCAATCACTAAAGAGCAAGTGAACTACCTGAATGATCAACCGAGAAGGAAGACCTCCTCCATGAGAAACAAGGATGAGGTAAGAACTAAAGAACTTCATCACAAGGATGAGAGTCAAGGGTTGATGATAACCTTAAGACCAAGGATTCAGCAAACAAGTTAAAGCCCGGAAGGTCACGAGGATTAAGAAACAAGTCGTTTGAGTTCAAGGTTCACGAAACCCTTCAAGGCATAGCAAACACCTCCATCAACATACCAAGACTGATTTTCAATCATGAGCCAAGGCACGAATGAAGCCGAAATTAAAATTTAGCACCGTTTAGTGCCGTTAGCGTCGACTAGCACCGTTTAGTGCCTTTCAACACTGTTTAGTGCCGTTAGCACCATTTAGTGCTGTTAGTGCCGCTAGCACCGTTTAGTGCCGTTTAGCGCCGATTAGCGCCATTTGAACACGGATGATTTAGGTCCGGGATCCATAACTTTCTAAGACCACGGATGATTTTAGGTCCGAGATCCAAAATTTTAAGATCACGGATGATTTTAGATCCTAGATCCATGATTCTTTCTAAGACCACGAATGATTTTGGATCTGGGTTCCATAGCTCCAACCACCAGCTGGCCGACCACCATGATTCAAGGGGCTTCGGCCGACCACCGATTGGCCGACCACGAGACTTTCTAAGACCACAGATGATTTTAGGTCCGAGATCCAAAATTTTAAGATCACGGATGATTTTAGATCCTAGATCCATGATAATAATTTGAGATCAAGATCAAGATTCTTGATCCTTAAGATAACGGATGGTTTGAGATCAAGATCAAGATTCTTGATCCTTAAGATGACAGATGGTTTGAGATCAAGATCAAGATTCTTGATCCTTAAGATGACGGATGGTTTGAGATCAAGATCAAGATTCTTGATCCTTAAGATGACGGATGACTTGAGATCAAGATCAAGATTCTTGATCCTCAAGACCACGGATGGTTTCCAGGTCCGGGTTTCCTAGCCGACCACGAGGCGGCCGACCACGATGTTTTTGGATCCTTCGGTCGATCACCGTGTAGCCGACCACGAGCTACCCGTTGATCCGGCCGATCACGGGTAGTTTGTGGTCCCAGAACCCGACTTTTTCAGCAAATCTCGGATTTTTGATGGTTTGAGATCGAGATCAAAATTCTTGATCCTTAGGATCACGGATGATTTTAGATCCTAGATCCATGATTTGAGATCAAGATCAAGATTTGAGATCCTTAAGATCACGGATGTTAAAGCACAAATTAGTGCCGATTAGCACAGATTAGTGTCGTTAAAGCACAAATTAGTGCCGATTAGCACAGATTAGTGCCGTTAAAGCACAGATTAGTGCCGATTAGCACATATTAGTGCCGTTAAAGCACAGATTAGTGCCGATTAGCACAAATTAGTGCCGATTAGCACAGATTATTGTCGTTAAAGCACAGATTAGTGCCGATTAGCACAGATTAGTGCCGTTAAAGCACAGATTAGTGCCGATTAGCACAGATTAGTGTCGTTAAAGCACAAATTAGTGCCGATTAGCACAGATTAGTGCCGTTAAAGCACAGATTAGTGCCGTTAAAGCACAGATTAGTGCCGATTAGCACAGATTAGTGCCGTTAAAGTACAGATTAGTGCCGATTAGCACAGATTAGTGTCGTTAAAGCACAAATTAGTGCCGATTAGCACAGATTAGTGCCGTTAAAGCACAGATTAGTGCCGCTTAGCACAAATTAGTGCCGATTAGCACAAATTAGTGTCGATTAGCACATATTAGTGCCGTTAAAGCATAGATTAGTGCCGATTAGCACAGATTAGTGCCGTTAAAGCACAGATTAGTGTCGTTAAAGCACAGATTAGTGCCGTTAAAGCACAGATTAGTGCCGATTAGCACAGATTAGTGTCGTTAAAGCACAAATTAGTGCCGATTAGCACATATTAGTTCCGTTAAAGCACAAATTAGTGTTGATTAGCACAAATTAGTGCCGTTAAAGCACAGATTAGTGCCGATTAGCACAGATTAGTGCTGTTAAAGCACAGATTAGTGTCGATTATCACAGATTAGTGCCATTTAAGCACAGATTGGTGCCGATTAGTACCGTTAGTGCCGTCTTATGCCGTTTGACACTGTTTAACATTGTTTAAACGATGTTTAAGGCTAATTAGCGCTGTGTAGTGCCGTTTAACACCGTTTAGTGTCGTTCAACATCGTCGTAAATGCGTCGGTCGCTCCACGCTTTACATTAAGATGATATTGTTGAAAATACTCACGTAAGAGCAATGAACCCATACCCAAGTCTCGGATAAGGCCGTTATAACTTCAAGGAAAACCTGATCAGTTTTCCTAGAAGTTGGGGGGCAAATGATATGGGCTAAAAGTAAGCCCTAAAAACACATTTAATGTGGCATTAGTTAGATCTAAAATGGTCCAAACGTGGGGCCCACCAGATGGGCCCAAACCCTATTTATAATATTAATTTCGTAATTAATATTAAGGGTAATAACCAGCTCAGTAATAAGAGTCAGATAATGATATTACTCCTACCAAGCTTAGCCTCCAAGGCATAGAATTCGATATGGGAACTGACTCCTACAAGGAAGGAGTCTAGAACCTTCCTCAAGGCGGTAACTTGCCCACCAAGTCACCTAATTCTACTACGATTCTAGGGCTTCTCAGCCTATATAAAGGGTCTGGCCCCTCATTCTCAGAACTACGTCTTGGCTTGATTCTCAATACGAGATACGTAGGCACTCTGTGAGGACCGATTAGTCCCGCACACGGAAACAACCATTGAAGCTTGAAGCTCACCAACCCTGCATTAAATACAATTCGTAACCTAGTTTTTATTCCACAACAGAAACATTGAAAGTTTTAAAAGTTTTGGTTTTCGATTTGGTTATCCTACTATTATATTAAAGTCGAAACATTGAAAGTTTTAAAAGTTTTAGTTTTCGGTTTGGTTACCCTATTTATTAAAATAAAGTTTCGGTTTTCGGTTTGGTTATCCTACTATTATATTAAAGCCGAAATATTGAAAGTTTTAAAAGTTTTGGTTTTCGATTTAGTTATCCTATTTATTAAAATAAAGTTTTGATTTTCGGTTTAGTTATCCTATCTATTTAAATAAATAATAACATAATATAGAAGAAAGTTCTATGGAGTACCATGTAAATTGGAGTATTGGAGTACTGGATCTTAACCATTCAATTTTTTATCATCCAACGGTCCATGTTTTATTGCTCTTAGTTTTTAATTAAAATTAAAAGGGTAGTTTTGTAAATTTATGCATGACAAAGATAATACAGTTTTATTTGTTTCAGATAAGTCATGAACACAGGTGGTTACTTTTTTTAAGGGTTACAGTTGTGGTGTGATCTGATATCGCAACGGATCATAGATACTGGAAAATAATGCGATTTTTATAGAAATTATACACTGCGTATTCTTGCCTGGATGCCTGAATGTTGTTTACATCTGTTGTAGTTTGAATTCTGCACTAATATGACTCTTGCCGAAGAGGTTTCAGGTAATGTCAGTAATTCTGCATTTTTGTACTGCAGATGTTCTTTGGTGTGTTTCTGCATTTTTGTACTGCAGATGTTCATCGCATATGCCCTTACGTTTAAGCCAAAACCACTAATTCTTATAGTTCCCGTAGAAAGTGAAAGGTCTGTTTCTTGCTTGGCTAAATGTTCATACTACAGAAGTAAACAATTAATGGCTTCTCGCTTATTTTTTTTCTCTTGCTGTTACTACAGACTTGACAGAAAGAAGGAATCCCCATATGATATTATTTGGGAGGATCATCTTTTACTATCGAGCAAGGTCTATAAGCAAAACGATGATTCCAGTCATCGGATAATTAGATTTAATGCAATAATTTTCAAATGTGTATTTCTCCTTTCAGGCATTTTACCTACCTAGATCAGTTGATGTGAACTGTAAGCAGTTGGAGCAACATAGCAATTTGGCACCACCACTATATCTTTGGAGCCATTCGGATTGGACCGCCAAGCACAAAGCAATAGCCGAGACATGTGGCCATGGCACAGTCACATATGACCCAATAAAGATGGGAAAAATGGATACAGGAGAAAACCATGACGGGATGTATGAGGATGTGAAAGTTGATTCGCCTATCTATTTCCCGAGTAACAGCGCAGACCAGAAAAACTCACACGACTGGAATTTAAAGGGCTTTTATCCAAGTCGCTACATGACGAGAATGCAACACTCTTCTGGTGTTTCTGATACTGCTGCAATGGGAATACAACCTCCTTATGTTGTTTCAGATGGCATGCAGGGTGTCTACCATAAAGATCTTCTCCAGCATCCCTCTGTTGTTACTATTAGTGATGTATTTTAAATTGTGCTTACATTAGAGAAAGCTTGATATCAGCCTAATTATAATTATATCTTTTTAATGTACTGCCTTGTTTTAAATTTTTATTATGATATGTGTGTACATGTACAGAGTTGCATAAAATTGTAGTTGTACAGTTAAGATAGACAAAATGCATACTCAGTTTCATAGTAGTAACATGTAGTCTGTAGTACAGAAATACATTAGCCAGAATTGAGCAAAGTTTTTTTCCCCAGCTATATGCAGTTCAGAGCCAAAGAATTACCGTAATCTGGGATTTTTTTTGTTTGCTGCTTGTCTTAGATCCTAGGAAACAATAGATCATTCAATTGTCTCTGAGCACTATATTCTGAAGAGGACTGCAAATGCAATATAGGTGAAGAAAGGGCATAAAGCGAATAAATGAATATAGTTTGCAGCAAGATGCGCATTTTAAAGTCAATCACGTCATATGTCTTAAGGCATCAACATAAAGAAATAACCTACATTTATCAGTTACGTAATATATTACTGCAGTATTTTAAGTATCACTGAATGCAACCTTGTTGCGTGCACACCATAACAACATACGAAGATGATTGATTCTCTACTGTCTAACATATACGATTCGATTGATAATCTTATACCTCCAATGTAAATAAATATGTCCAAGAGAAACACATTTTTCAGTATGAAAACCTAAGATCAGTGACAACTTCATCGAGGCTACAAAGGTAGATGCTGGAAATCCAACTGTTAAAATTGTAGAAATGATGACATCTGGGGAAATATTTTTCTCTCTTCGGATCAACTACATGTGTACTATGGGACTCTATGAACTTGATTTCGGATGTGTAGTATGTGTAATATGGGACTCTATGAACATGACCATTTAATATATGCTCTCTAAATACCAATTGTTCTGGCAATGTCATACGTTAATGGTTAAAATTTTCAACAAGGGAAAACAGAGCACCTTGAATAAACATTCGAATTAAACGTCAACGACATTAATGTCAGGGCAAAAATGAAACAAAACCTTGGAAATTCAGAAATTAATCATTCAAATACAATAGAATATCATATACAAAACCTTGGAAATTCAGAACCTTGGAAATTTAGAAATTAATCATTCAAAGACAATAGAATATCAGATACAAAAGTCTGTAGCAATGTCTGCAGATGTCCAAAACTCCCAAATCCAGGAATACAAATGCAAAATAAAACAAAAGAACTTGGTAGTAATTACCTGTACAATTGATATAGAGTTTAATTTTTCTCTATCTTCCGATGTTGTCGCTGCTTGAATCCATCAAAATTGTTAGCCTTCTTGTTGTCTTCGAAAAGTTACTACAGGAGAAGAGAAAAGAAACAATGTCAGTATCTACCGTTATCTAAACATCAAGTCAGAATTTGTAACGAAAAATATAAATCCATAGAATACCTGAATGGCTCGTCTCGTTTCCGGTGTGTTTAATAACACCAGTCTCATCCCGGTAAAGCACGTTGCTCAACATCTCTGACCACATCTTCCGACTCCATAAACACCTTACAATGGCCTGTAGTTTCAGTCTCCCCATACCCCAACTTTTGTTCATCGGATGAACTGTCTAGTGCACCATTCTGAACAACTGTTGATCCCGAACCATCGGAGGGGTTTGCTGTCCCATTCAATGAATTGCTTCCACCAGTGTCCCCAGAGTAGCTTTGAGAGAGTTGCTGCTCGGTCAAAATCGGTTGCCCAAATAAAAAGAACGAATGTGTAGGTTTAGAATTAGTATTATTATTTGAACTAGGACTAGAGTTTTCGATTGTCAGCAAGCAAGAAACATTTTCATTGTTTTCTGGGGGTTTATTGAACTCACGGACGAGAATTCAACATTTAGATACACATTTTTTTTAATTGTCCCAAGCCTGTAGTTTCATTGTATTTATGTGCAGCATGCGTGCTTCTGCCAGCTTTAAAATACTACACCAAATACAAACAACATTGCAAAAAATCAAACTACAAAAATAATCAATTGCAGAACTCAAATCAACATATCCAAAAACTAAATACTGCGCTTCCAATCAATTGAATACTATATCACATGCATTACATAGAATAAGATTTGAAAAAAAAAATACTGGGATTCCAATCAATTGAATACTATATCACATGCAATACATGGAACAAGATTTGAAAAAAAAAAATCTGCGCTTCCAATCAATTGAATACTATATCTGCCGAACTTAGTGTTCTGAATTGGATTGTCGGAACTGAGAAATCCATTACAAGCATATTACAAATCCGTAATATTATTTAAAAAATAAAAAAGTTTCTGAGCACCCAAATAACATACCTTCGCTCATAGTGCGTTCTTTTCCCAGTTGCAAGTTTCAACTTCCTTATGCTAATTGTCCTGTAATGCACTTTATTCTGTACTGCTTATCCCTTAATCTCGGTGGTTGGATTTACTTGGAATTGTAACTGCAACTACATATCATTTTGTAGTATCTATATACACCATAATAACTCAAATTATCATTAGTCAAGGTGTTTATTTGCTTAAATATCTTATTACGCAAACTAACAATACAAATGGTTGGTACCCAGGTTTCAGTAGTAATAGAACGCATGTCAGGCATAGTAATTTTGTTCTTAGCTCTAAGTTTACATGTTTTCATCCTCCTACCTTTTCTTAATGTCTTTTGACGTATCTTATTCATCAGAAGTGCAACATTCTCTTTTGATCGTGTTATAGGGAGAATATTGTATAACAATATTTTGGAGGTTGCTGGATTTACGGAGCTAAATACGAATATAAAGCTTATAAAAAAAGAATAAGGGTTAGGGTTTGTGTGTATAGATGTGGCTGATCTTGATAGGTGATTTCAAGGGTGAAGTGTTTCTTGTCCATATCAAGGTGCCTACGTACCCTATTTATAGGGATCAAGCCACACGTAGTTCTTGGGTAGCAAGTTACCTAGCTGGGCTAGGGTTTTAGAGAATAAGTCATAGCCCAAGCCCATTAGATTAGGGCTGACGTGGCAATGAGTTGTTGATCCTATCCATGATCCATGGTTTATAGAAGGAAACCAATGGTCTCGCATAGACAAGAATGTGACCTCACAAGCGAGGCTAGCAGAGATGCAACATAAGCGAGGCATGCGACCTCGAGGGGTCGAGTCATGTGAAGTGAATCCAAATGTATGAATACTCATATGACCTCGCGGGGTCTAGCTATGAGCCTTCTAACAGAGAGTGAGATAGCGATCCTGTGTTGGTTTGTAGATATGATGATAGCAAGAAGCGATCCCTTGACAGGAGTTATACGAAGCGATCCCTTGTACTTGATAAGAAGCGAGGTGGCCCTGTAGTTAGGCTGGGCTGATTCCAATAGTGGGCTTTTAGTGACCCAATCTTCATCTTCGAGGCCCATTGTAGATAATGAATCATTAATTTAGCTAATTAAATCATGATAATTATTATGCCAGATTTGGGCATAACAACTACCCCCCGAGTCCATGTTGTCATTGAAAATGCGAGGTGGACTCAAAAATCCAATGTTTCCACTCGCGAAGCGAAGCTGTAATTTTATTATAGATACAACCGTTGGAACCGTTGCGACCCCAACTTTAAGAATTTGAAAGGGTTGTACAGTTGTCATGTATTGAGATGTGTGTTGAATGGCTGAGATTTTGACACGTGTCCCATACCATCCTCTCTCCTCATGCCTATATATACTCCTGTCACAATCATTTCCTTTTTCACTTTAACAAACACATTACCGAAGTGCTGTCAGTTTGCTCAAGGATCAAAAGCAAGAAATTTTCAAGTTTAATCACAACGATCTCCAAGTTCTACAGATTTCTTCATCTTTTCTTCAAAAAAGTAAGTCTTCGTTCTTTCTTGATATTTAATATTGTTCATATCCATCATAATTGCATGATTAAATAACTTTAATCATAAACGATGCGATCCCCTTTGACTGCGATCCCATAGAACTAATTTATGCCTGTGACCCCCGCCTCGCTTAGATAGAATATCGATCCCTTGTTAGTAGAATATAGTACATTCCTTATGATAGTAACACCATGTAAACCTCGTGAGCGATGTGAGAACACGTAGAACCTTTCTGTCTTTTTATTCTTTTCTCCCCTTATTCCCTTTTTGCTTTCTGTAAGGGCACACACTTAATTCTCCACATTCTTTTCAGATGTCAAAAGACGACAGCTCAAGGACGCCATCCCCAATTCCTAGTGTGCATATTAGCGAGACGGCTGCCGCTAATATTGCCAGGGCCACAAGTACAAGTGAAAGCTCATTTAAATTATACTTCGATCCCTTGTGGTCGAATGAAGAGTACACCAGAGAAGTTCCTTTAATCTCTTGGAGAACAAAACAAGCTTCGGGCTCAAGGGATCGTTCCCTAGATGTTCTTCCAGCCCAACACGAACCCGAGATCGATATGACAAACACCGAAAGAGAGGTAGAAGCATTGAGGAAAAAAGGAGAGGAGTTCAACTCGCAAATAGCACAAGTTCTTGCTAAGGTGCCTCGTAAAAAGGTTAACTCACCCATCGTCCTGAGTGACTCTCCAGTAGACTCCTTGGGCGATGCCTACTATGACATGGAAGGAGGGGCCGACAACGAGGTCAACTCTGATGATGATGACTACGAGGAACCTTCATCAGATGACGGGGGCTTTGATGAGGTGGCAAGGGTCGTCAACTTTAAAGATTATGACTACATCCCTGAGGCATCGCCTACACCTTATGTACCGACCCCTCAACCAGAGCTAGAGGGGGTTATATATGTTGATGGGCCTCGCCCCGAAGATATCGAGCCCGGTTCAAAAGTTAAATCAGGCAAGCCTCGCGTTCTTGCATGCCGTGATATGTCCTCGACTTTGACAGAGAAGACAATTAGAGAAGGGGTCGAAAGATTTCATCCAGAGGGAAAAATCATCCTCCCTAAGAAGAAAATGCGATGCTATCGCTTCAACCATAAAGAGAATGGGGGCAGGGTTCCGAGAATGGTGCTAACAATACCTTTAATGAAGATAGGTGTCTCCTCGCCCCTCCATCCATTCATTAGGGATGTTTGCGAGACCTACTTTCTGGCCCCTATTCAAATAAGCACGAATGGATATAGGTCTTTGATTGCTCTTTATATTCTCTACCATAAACTTGGATACCCACGTCTTGATGCAAAGACAATGGGTTATTTTCTTCAATTAAAGCGATGCGGAATTAAAGATTTTGGCTATGTATATTTTTCCATATGGCCCGAGTTCAACAAGAAAGATCTTCTTCCTGGGGCAATAAGTAATGCGGGGTCGTGGAAAGAGCCATTCTTGTATATACACGAGGTCCCCAGGGTAAAGACAAGTTTCAACTACCTGCCTGGTGAGCTATTTATCCAAATAGTAAATTTATCTTTTCAAACTATTCGAAATTAACAACTCCTTCGGCATCGCAGTTGGCCCAGTTCGCACCGTTCTGAAAGGCGAAGAGAAACGCCGTGTTGATGAAGTGTTGTCCAAATCCACCCCCGCTGAAAGAAATATCTGAACCCTCATATCCTTAGAAAACCTCATCGAATGTGGGTTTCTTAAGGAAGGCGTAGGATCTACTCCTGAAGCGGGGCCTTCTACTGCGGTGCGATCCTCGCGGAAGAGGAAAGTGCAAGAAGAGGCCTCGTCTTCTCACGTTGAGATAGTAAATGAGGGTATACCCTGATAGCAATATGACTTAGGGATCGCATTACCCCTTTTATTTATTCAACTGTATCTATCTTCGTATATATTTAATTGAACTGTCTTTTAACTTGTATTTTTCTTACTGTACAGGTGTGTCGAACCAGAGCAGCCCAATTCCTCCCTTCCTTCAGCCGAAAGGCAAAAAAGGTGCAGCGGCCAAAAAAGATTTATCATTGAAAACTCCTCCTACTAAATCCACAACTCCACTGAAAACTGTTATCGACCTCCCAATCTAACCCAATATTGCTAGTGATGTTGCTCAAAAGTCTCCTGACCAGACTCCATTGAAGAGGCCCATAGTAGACGGGCAGAAGGATGGATCTTCTCGACCTCCTTCTGGAATTGTTCCCGGGACCGCATCACAACATCTCTTCGCTTCTCTTGGGACAAAATATTCTGAGGAAGCTGAAACCTCCAATTGGTGGAAAGCAGCGACCCCTGAGGAGAATGCAGCTGCAGTAACAAAGTGCCTTGCCGAAGCCTTCATTCGTCAAGCTGCCCATACCAGGGATTTCGTGAGGCTGGAGAACAAGGTCAAGGTCCTTGAATTCCAAAAGGTGGAAGACAAGCGATCTCTGGAGGAGACCTACAAGAAGCAACTCTCTTATGACACCGCTAACCTCTGTACAGACCTCAAGACTGCCCGCAGAGAGAGAAATGAATTTGAGAAATCTTTAAAAGATCTACAAAACTCTAGCGAAGCGGCCCTGAAGAAGAAGGATGAGGAGATCGAGAAGGTGAAGAACGATCTGGCTGTTGCTCAAGCTTCTCTGGACAACGCTGAAAGCATATTCCTCGCCAAAGGTCAAGTTACCTTTATGAAAGAGTTCATTCGAACGATCCCTGACTTCGATTGGGATCAGCTTGGGCCCGGGAATGCTGATTTCGCTGAGACCTTAAAAAAGCAGATCGCTGAGGAGGATGCTGAGGAGGAGCGCCTCGCTGAGGAAGCTCGGGTCGCGGAGGAAGCGAGGCTGGCGGAGGAGGCTACAAAAGCCAATCAAGATAAGAATGCTCCATAATTTGTCTGCAACCATTAATACTTTTAAGTCCTTGAACTAGGGATGTGGGTACCCTTTGAATACTGTTATGCAAAATCACGCAAGCGCACGTTGTCACAAGTAATATATGATTAAATCAAGTTCGTTCCCACAGAGATCTAGAATGGTGTTCAATTCAATTAATGTACCTATGCACCGATGTATGGTTTTTATCCACTGCTAAGACAAATAACAAATTTGGGTTTAATAAACTAAATTAACTAAGAAGTAAATTAACAAACTAAGAATTAAATTAACTAATAAGGATAGAAATCGAGTTACTTATGAGAATAAAAACATGGGACTCTAACTTCATTAAATACTTCCCTTAGATCTGACGCCTTTAATCACTATGTGCAATGGTTTTGATATCTGATCGGATAACACGAAACAAGTATACACTACCTGTCAGCATACGCATACCAAACTAATCATACATCCACAAAAGAGATAGAAGATGAATAGACACCAATTATGCTTAGACCCTATATGTCTATAGAATTTGAAAACATAACGGTTGAAGAACAAGTTATCCATAAAGATCACACAGGTCAGTATGAGTATTTTCATCTCACCCACGAATCATATTGATAAACAATTATGAACCTATGCTAGCATGGCAAGTTCTAAATCTCAAGATCCACTTTCACTTCACAAGAGATTAACAATTCAATTTAGATGTTAGCTACGCATCTAAAAGCATTAAGATTAACCATACGAGGATATCAGATATACACCACACACAGATCTTTAAAGCATCAAGATACTAAGTTCCATAAGTAACTCCGTTAGAATCCCATGACAACGATTAGCCCATAATTGAACCGTTCATCGTCATGGGATTTGATGAAAACATGGTAAATAACAAGATATGAATAAAAGAAGTAATTATATTAATAAACAAGAGTTTGAGAAAACAAATCTATAATCCAAAGTAACACAAAGGATGAAGTAGATCTAGATCCGTTGCTTGTCACGAGCGTTGAACCCTTCTCTCCTTTTCTCCCTTGCAGATCTAAGCTGGTTACAATAATAAAACTATGATAATGTGTATATCTATTACAATGGTAGGATGTGTTTAAATAGGCTCTAAAAGTCTTGCCCAGAAAGAAAATACCAAAACAGAATTATAATAGAATTTCTGCAAAATACGTTTCCTAAACTGATTCTGTTTTTTAAGGGAAATTCGTACCTGACTTTTCTTCAGTTTTTCTGGAACGTCACAAACGTAATTGGACCTCTGGACCACCTTAGAATGATAGAGAATCTCGTTATCTTCGCGTGGACTGCTTACGGGCTGAAAACAGACTTATAGAACTCAAGATATGGCCCAAACAGTGAATCTCACGCGTGCAGCCCAATAAATCCGAATTTTAATAAATTAAACCTCCAAAAACGACAAAAACATCCACCATACTCAACATCCTTATAAATCTGCACAACTAAACAAAACACATCAAAACTACAAGAAACTTGAGCCCAAGACAATCAATTTAAGCCGATTTAGAATGTTCCAAGTGGATATAAATCCACTTATCACACCCCCAAACTTAAACCGATGCTTGTCCTCAAGCATAAACAATTATAACTAACTAACTAACTAGTACCACTTCCGTAGGTGATCACGGTTGCATTTGGCATATGCAACAAGCCCTTTAAACCCCTAGGCAGCCCTAGTGGACGAGTAAGGTCTCGTGAGGGACTATAGCGAATGTACCCACAAAATCCATTTAACCTAATGCAATGCAATGCATGAATGCAACTAAATGAAAATGCAATTAATCTAATCTACCACACCTTCAAATCCTCTCATGCCACATCAACTTAAGAATCAAAGTAAATACGCAATGTCTTGGTGTCGAAAGTGCAAGTATTCACATAGTCTACTCAATGAACATGCATAAGTTCTCACAAGTCCATGTCAAGTGTAAGAATAAGTTAGTAAACATGCTAAGCCTACAAGAGTACATCTTTGAGACAACACTCGGGATCTCATACGCAAGAACAAGCAAACACTCACAATCCACTCGCAAAAGAATATTCACTCAAAAACAAGGGTAAGTGTATCACTCAATTCCAACAAAATCATAAACATGCTTGACATTTGGTATCAATCTAACTCTTAACACAACATACATCAATGACGATAATCAAAAGGTCTTTATTTGGGTTGTAACGGGGCTAGGGACAAGGTATGTCAAATAAGCCAAAACAGGTGAAGTGTCAAAAGCTAGTAAGTACCATAATAAATCACACACAACACCCTATTTTCCCCCCACATAATTTTACTAAGACAAACACTCGACTAGTCGACTAAAGTAGGATCACAATAAACACAAACGTGCTCTCATAATATTTTTTTTTTTTCTTTGTTTTTTTTTCTTTTTTTTTTTTCGAGAGCTAAATAGAACACAAAAAATAATATAAACAATAACAATGATCCCATAATTTATTACATATGTCGACTATCAAGTAAACAACCAAACCCAATTTTCAATATTTCCCCCAAAAGTATGACCAACAATACCCCTCCTTTGCACACCTTATTACTCCCTTAAGCACTCTACTAGCCTTTGACAATATGGGTTCAAATTAATGTAAGGCCAAAACAAGAAAAAGGTCTAGGCAAGTAATGTGGTATGTCACCGAAAAATAGGATTAAGCTCAACGGGTTAACTAATTGATCATGTAAATATGGTATGGTAATATGGGAAAATATGTGGTTATTCCTATTGCCTTTATCATTTTAATCGTCAAATAATGTCATGCGTTTCAAGAAAGACCTCAAACAACTGCTAGCAATGCAAACAATCCGTGGACACTCAAGCAAACGAATAAATTGCAAACAATATGCAATAAGGCTCAAAATCTCACTTGGTGGAAAAACATACTCAATCCCAAGCAAACATCTCTCTAACGCACCTACTTATATTCAAAGCATGCAAACTAAATCAACTTGCACATATCCATGTCCTTCTAATCACTTACAACATTCAATAAGTCTACTAGCTTCAACTTACTAGTGTATGTGTGTGCACAAGAACAAAGCATATCACTTCTCAATCAAAAGCGTCAACAACACAAAATTCCTATCAAGCATGGGTGCAAATGCAAACTATTATGAACTCACATAAAATACGAACATAAAAACAGAATGTCCTATATGAAACAAACATGGATAACACGAACATAAATGCATAATTTACGAATACTAATATGCAAAGCATGATATCCTACATGAACAAGTAATACAACAACATCTACTAATCCCTCAAACCACCCCCAAACTTAAAATATTCAATGTCCTCATTGAATGGAAGTAAATACAAGAGATAGTAGAAACATACCTGCAATGCCTCATCCTCGAATGAATCATGCGGGAGACGAAAATTTTAGAACACTAGCACCACCTCTCCCACGCTTAGGAGCCATAAGAATCAATACCCAACTCACAAGAAGCTCCACCAATAATTACCAAGCAATATCACACCACAAATAGCCCAAATTCCAAGAATAATACAAAATCCCAATTTACAAGAACACAAATTCGTAATAAAAATAAAATTAGAGAAAAAGATTTACCCAATACGAATCAAAGAGGTGAACTTGCAATTAATTCCTCTTTAGAATTGAATTTTTAAAGAAGTAGAAAAGGAATTGGATTTGTATGTATAGGTGGGTATATAGATTTGGGAAAAAGATAAAAATAATAATAATAATAATAATAATAATAATAATAATAATAATAATAATAATAATAATAATAATAATAAATAACTAAATAAATATGAAATATGAGATGGATTGGGAATAATTTGGAATTAATATAGGACTAGAATTAGGATTTTAGGTGGAGAAAATAATTAGAAAAGGGGTTGGAATTGATTTAGGAGATGAATAATATTTAATATATACTAATATATATAACACATAACATATACGTTATAAGATAACAAAAGTGGCCAAAAAAAAAAAAACTTACCTGGCGCCTGATGCAGTGCTGTGGCGCATGACGCGCGGAGGTTTGCTGGTCAACTGGGCGCATTTGCGCGTGTGCTGGCACCTCATGCGCTGGCGCACACTGTTCGTTCTATTTTTTTTTTTTTTCACAACACTCCTACTCTTTTTTTTTTTCCTATACTAATGCATGGGTTGCCTCCCACCAAGCGCTTCTTTAACGTCAATAGCTTGACGTTACTTCCTCAACTCATGGCGGTTTCAAAAGAATAACCGAACCATCTTCAATAGACAAACCATTCATACGAATGTTGACATCTTGGTTGCTCGCTTTCCACAAATCACTTCCATCAGATTTCCACCCGATTTTACTACCCAACGGCCAAATCCTTTTCTTTTTCTTCTTCACACCTCTAATGTGCTTCTCCAACTCAACCGGCTGAACAAAAATTTCTTCTTTATCATCTGCTTTCCACCTTCGCAACACGTGATCATGCCCCTCTTCAAAAATCAGTAGCTCATTATTCAAAAGGACATACCTCAAATGTGGTGGAAGTTTTCCAAGCTTTACACTCGAAAGATCTCGAACTGAAGAACTGTCAATGGAATCACTGATAGGATGCTTTAGCATGTGTGTGTCCGATTTCTCGCTCAACAATTGATCAAACTTCTTTCTCTGACCCGTATCAACTATTTCCACACTGCAACACTCTTCATCCTCTGTTGGAAATTTCATGGCCTTGAACACATTAAAGGTGACACTCTGATCTTGCACCCTCATTGTAAGCTCTCCTTTTTGCACATCAATCAAAGTCTTTCCTGTAGCCAAGAACGGTCTTCCCAAGATTATGGGAATCTTCTTATCTTCTTCAAAATCCAAGATAACAAAATCAGCTGGGAATATAAGCTTGTCAACCTTCACCAAAACATCCTCCACTATACCCCTCGGATACGCGATCGTCCTATCCGCCAACTGCAAAGAGATGTTAGTTGGCTTTGGCTCCGGTAGACCAAGTTGCTTGAAAACAGACAAGGGCATGAGATTAATGCTAGCTCCCAAATCACATAAACACTTGCTGAATGAAAGGTTGCCAATAGTGCATGGAATAGTGAAACTTCCTGGATCTTTAAGTTTAGGAGGCAATTTCTGCTGCAGAACAGCACTACACTCCTCCGTCAATGCCACCGTTTCAAAATCTTCCAACCTTCTCTTCCGTGACAAAATATCCTTCATGAACTTAGCATATCTTGGCATCTGCTCCAACGCTTCAACAAAAGGAATGTTAATGGACAGTTTCTTGAAGACATCCATAAATTTCTGAAACTGTTTCTCTTGACTTTTCTTCAAACGTCCAGGAAATGGAGGAGGTGGATAGATCTGATTATTCATTGAAGATTGTTCCGGAGTAGACTTTTCAACAGGTTTCTTTCTCTTCTCACCATCTAGCTGATCAGCCACTAAATCAGATTTCTCAATTTCTGGCACTGCAGATTTTTCAACCTGCTGATTCTGAACATCTTCATCTTCTTCAGTTGCTGATTTAGGATCACTTGTAACTTTTCCAGATCTCAAAGTAACTGCATTCACCTGTTCTTTATTGTCCCTCCTGCCTGGATTAACCTCCGTATCACTAGGAAGAGTTCCTTGTTGCCTACCACCTAAGGCACTTGCAATCTGTCCTATCTGAGTTTCTAAGAGCTTCTGACCAGCTTGTAGGTTCTTTAACGCTATCCACATCTCATCAGATTTATCATTAGATGATTGCCCCGCATGAGCCTAGGGTTGTTGCTGCTGAAATCCCGGAGGTTGATATGGTGCCCTATAAGGTTGTTGATAGCCCTGATTGTATGGCTTCGCTTGCTGATAAGATTGTTGAGTATTCTGATTGTTGCTCCAACTGAAGTTAGGATGATTCCGATTGTTGGGATGATACGTGGGTGGAACTGATGCAACAGGTCTCTGGAAATTACTCACGAACTATACTGATTCAGGAGAAATAGCACACTGATTCGTCTCATGTGCGCCCGCACATAACTCACAAACACTAGCCACCTGCTGAACTCCATAATTAGCAAGAGAATCCACCTTCATAGCAAGAGCTTTCAACTGAGCCGTAATCATTGCAGCTGTATCTACTTCAAAAATTCCTGCTACCTTGCCTTGAGATAGCCTTTGGGTTGGATTTTGATATTCATTGGCAGCCATCATCTCTATAAGTTCATAAGCTTCATCATAGCTCTTTGCCCACAGAGCTCCTCCTGATGCTGCATCTAGCAAAGGCCTAGACTGTGTTCCCAACCCATTTTAAAAACCATTATTAACCATCCAATCAGGCATGCCATGATGAGGACACTTGCGTAGCATCTCCTTGTAGCGTTCCCATGCCTCACACAATGTCTCGCCAGATTGCTGTTGGAATTGAGTCAACTGGTTCCTTAATGCTGCAGTTTTCGCCATAGGGAAGAATTTAGTAAGGAACTTCTGAGCAAGATCTTCCCATGTAGTAATGGAACCAGGTGGCAAAGAGTGTAGCCAGCTCTTAGCCTTATCCCTCAGAGAGAATGGGAAAAGCCTCAACCTGATAGCATCATCCGTCACACCATTACATTTGAAAGTGTCGCAGATTTCGATAAAGTCCCGAACATGCATGTTGGCATCCTCCGTAGAAGCACCCCCAAACTGGACTGAATTCTGCACCATCTGAATTGTGCCCGGCTTGATCTCAAAGTTGTTCGCTGCAATAGCTGGCCTAACAATGCTAGACTGGATGTCATTGAGTTTCGGCTGAGAATAGTCCTTCAAAGCCTTAGCTGCTGCTGCATCTGCCATTGCTACTGTAGTTTCAGATTCCTCTTCCTTATTCTCTAAATTCTCTACAAGATCGTCTTCTGCCAGTTTTTGTAAACGAGCTTGTAAGCGTGTTTGCATACGAACCTAAGTACCTGCTAACACCACGAAACAAACAAACTAAGTAAGAATCCGAGTCAGTGAACGCTAACGACCACTGATGACAAGCACATAAACTAAAATAAAAACACCGATGATCCCCGGCAGCGGCGCCAAAAACTTGTTATGCAAAATCATGCAAGCGCACGTTGTCACAAGTAATATATGATTAAATCAAGTTCGTTCCCACAGAGATCTAGAATGGTGTTCAATTCAATTAATGTACCTATGCACCGATGTATGGTTTTTATCCACTGCTAAGACAAATAACAAATTTGGGTTTAATAAACTAAATTAACTAAGAAGTAAATTAACAAACTAAGAATTAAATTAACTAATAAGGATAGAAATCGAGTTACTTATGAGAATAAAAACATGGGACTCTAACTTCATTAAATACTTCCCTTAGATCTGACGCCTTTAATCACTATGTGCAATGGTTTTGATATCTGATCGGATAACACGAAACAAGTATACGCTACCTGTCAGCATACGCATACCAAACTAATCATACATCCACAAAAGAGATAGAAGATGAATAGACACCAATTATGCTTAGACCCTATATGTCTATAGAATTTGAAAACATAACGGTTGAAGAACAAGTTATCCATAAAGATCACACAGGGCAGTATGAGTATTTTCATCTCACCCACGAATCATATTGATAAACAATTATGAACCTATGCTAGCATGGCAAGTTCTAAATCTCAAGATCCACTTTCACTTCACAAGAGATTAACAATTCAATTTAGATGTTAGCTACGCATCTAAAAGCATTAAGATTAACCATACGAGGATATCAGATATACACCACACACAGATCTTTAAAGCATCAAGATACTAAGTTCCATAAGTAACTCCGTTAGAATCTCATGACAACGATTAGCCCATAATTGAACCGTTCATCGTCATGGGATTTGATGAAAACATGGTAAATAACAAGATATGAATAAAAGAAGTAATTATATTAATAAACAAGAGTTTGAGAAAACAAATCTATAATCCAAAGTAACACAAAGGATGAAGTAGATCTAGATCCGTTGCTTGTCACGAGCGTTGAACCCTTCTCTCCTTTTCTCCCTTGCAGATCTAAGCTGGTTACAATAATAAAACTATGATAATGTGTATATCTATTACAATGGTAGGATGTGTTTAAATAGGCTCTAAAAGTCTTGCCCAGAAAGAAAATACCAAAACAGAATTATAATAGAATTTCTGCAAAATACGTTTCCTAAACTGATTCTGTTTTTTAAGGGAAATTCGTAGCTGACTTTTCTTCAGTTTTTCTGGAACGTCACAAACGTAATTGGACCTCTGGACCACCTTAGAATGATAGAGAATCTCTTTATTTTCGCGTGGACTGCTTACGGGCTGAAAACAGACTTATAGAACTCAAGATATGGCCCAAACAGTGAATCTCACGCGTGCAGCCCAATAAATCCGAATTTTAATAAATTAAACCTCCAAAAACGACAAAAACATCCACCATATTCAACATCCTTATAAATCTGCACAACTAAACAAAACACATCAAAACTACAAGAAACTTGAGCCCAAGACAATCAATTTAAGCCGATTTAGAATGTTCCAAGTGGATATAAATCCACTTATCAAATACCTCGCGAGATGTAACTATGTTTTTGTTGCTGATTAACTCCTTTGGGATCGCATGACGACCCACATAACTTTAATTTTCATCCATGTTTCCAATATAAATGCATGTGCTTCCATGTTAATTGTCTTCATAATAGTGTTGTATTTTCCATTTCCATCTTCCATGTAGTTTGTCTTCGTTAATTAGATTCCTTTGATTGTGGTAAGTGCGACCTATTCTCGTGAGATCATCAGGTGTGAACCGTTAGGGATCGCACTGGTATAAGTAATATGTTTTTCAATAGATTGTTGTCTGAAGGGGAGTAGCCTCGCATCGTTGTGCTGAACTAGTCCTTTAAGATATAAAATTCTAACAAACAAGTGAAGCTTGAATGCAAAAATTAACAAACAATAATGAATGTAAACGAACCCATTTATTGCCATAGTAGGGACGAGGCCCTAAAGTTGATAAGTAGAAATGTCTTCATGTAATACAAGATAGGGGCGAGGCCCTAAAGTTGATAAGTAGGGATGAGGCCATAGAGTCATTACATCATAAAGGGGAGGTGTCTATATGAGCACTACCCCCCGATACTTTGTATGAATTTATTCATGCTAAGTAGTAGAAATAGATAGAGGCTACCAGTAATGAAGCTTTTACTGATAGTATTTTCTCAAATGTTCCGCGTTCCAAGCTCGCGGAATGACCTTGTCCTTCATATCAGTGAGATAGTATGTTCCTTCTGATAGAGTTGCGTAGATCTTGTAGGGTCCTTCCCAATTAGCACCAAAGACACCATGACCCGCGACCCTAGTATTAGGCATGACCCTTCTGAGAACTAGGTCACCTGTACGTAGGGATCGCACTTTGACCTTTCCATTGTAGTACCTTGCGGTCCGTTGTTGATAAGCTGCGAGGCGTAGCTGAGCCTCGCTTCTAGTTTCCTCAATCATGTCCAGATAGAGTCTATGATTAACTTCGTTAGACTCAGGGTCATAATGTTCCCTTCTAAACGATCCCGAACCAACTTCCACTGGAACCAGGGCCTCGCACCCATAGGTAAGGGAAAATGGGGTCTCTCCAGTAGTACTCCTTGGGGTCGTGTTATAATACCACAGGACCCTTGGTAGCTCTTCAGGACAATTGCCCTTGCTTTCTTCCAGCTTCGCCTTTAAAGTATGTTTGATTATTTTGTTGATTGCTTCAGTTTGGCCATTTGTCTGAGGATGACTAACAGCTGAAAAACTTTTCTTGATCCCCAAATTCTCACAGAATTCCTTCATTTCCTTGCTGTCAAATTGTTTCCCGTTATCTGATATGAGTTGATAAGGGATCCCATAGCGACACACAATTGCTCTATACACGAAATCTTTTAGTTTCTTGGCAGTGATTGTTGCAAGTGGCTCAGCTTCGGCCCACTTGGTAAAATAATCCACTGCTACCACCGCGTACTTAACTCCCCCTTTAGCCTTGGGTAGTTCCCCAATTAGATCAATCCCCCACATAGCAAAGGGCCATGGGCTCGTGAGCGAAGTGAGTTGGGAGACCGGTGCGTTGCTGAAATTAGCGATCCTTTGACAGGCATCACATTTCCTAGAAAACTCAAATGCATCCCTTTTAAGTGTGGGCCAAAAATATCCTTGACGAAGAATTTTCTGAGCTAGCGAACTACCCCCTGAGTGATTCCCACAAATACCTTCATGGACCTCTCTCAGAATATAGTTACATTCATCGCCATCTACACACCTCAAGACTGGAGTGTTGAACCCTCTTCGATACAGAACCTCATCATAAATAACATAGCGAGCAGCCTGATATTTGACCTTCCTTGATTCCTTTTTATCGTGAGGTAGTACCCCATTCTTCACATACTCACATATAGGGGTCATCCAAGTTGGTTCTGAGCTCGCTACTTCCATGATAAACTCTTCAGGGACACTAGGCTTCGTTTGAATTTCCAAAGGTATGACTCCAAGTAAAGTGGCTTCGCGACGCGAACCCAATTTTGCTAGGGCATCAGCACCTTGATTTTTGCCCTCCTGATAAATTCTACCTTGACTTGTTTAAATGATTTCATCAATCTTTGCACACATCGCAGATAGAGTTCGATTTGAGGTCCTCTAGCTTGCCAACCGCATCCAATGTGGCCTGTGACCAGCATAGAATCACTGTACGCATTGAGATTTTCAATTTTCATTTCAATTGCAAGTTTGAGACCAATGATTAGGGCCTCGTATTCAGCTGCATTGTTAGATGCTCCAAATGTGAAATGAACTGCGCTTCGTATTTTGCGACCCTCGGGAGTAACAAGCTCGATCCCTGCTCCCGCTCCTTCCTTATTGGAGGCACCATCCACAAAAAGTTCCCACCACGAGGCCGAATTTTGAGTTTTGACCTCGATATTCGCCTTTTCAGGGATCGGTATGAGAGCCCAAGAACCTTGTTCAATGTAGGGAGGAAATTCAAGTATGAAATCTGCTAGAGCTTGGCCCTTTAGAGGCCCTCGTGTCTTATATTCGATGTCAAATTGACTCAGTTCCACAGTCCACTTCAAGAGCCTTCCTGATGTTTCTGGTTTATGCATCACTTGTCTTAGAGGATAAGATGTGCGAATCTCAATTTTGTGAGCCTGAAAGTATGGCCTTAACTTTCGCGAGGCCAATACCAAGGCATAAGCAAGTTTCTCCATATTAGTGTAGCGAGTCTCTGCCTCTAACATTCGTCGACTAACATAGTAGATAGGATACTGAATTTTTTCCTCCTCGCGAACCAAAACAGCACTAATCGCATGCTCTGACACTGCGAGGTACACAATGAGTGTTTCTCCCTCACGAGGCTTGGAGAGTAGAGGTGGCGATCCCAAATGCTCCTTAATTTTCTGAAATTCCTCCTCGCACTGCAGGGTCCATTCAAAATCCTTCCCCACCTTCTTGATTGCCTTGAAGAATTCTTGGCACTTGTCTGATGACTTGGAAACAAACCGATTGAGTGCTGCGATCCTTCCTGTTAAACTCTGAACCTCCTTCACACTTCTTGGGGATCGCATGTCCATTAAAGCCTTTATTTTTGCAGGGTTCGCTTCGATGCCTCTATGATTGACAATGAACCCTAGGAATTTCCCAGATTCGACCCCAAACACACACTTCTGGGGGTTAAGCTTCATCCTGTATTTTCTCAGTATGTCAAACATCTCTGTGAGGTGAGTGATGTGATCCCCAGCCTCCTTAGATTTTACCAACATGTCATCTACGTACACTTCCATTGTTTTCCCAATTTGTTTCTCGAACATCATATTAACGAGCCGTTGATAGGTGGCCCCAGCATTGAGAAGACCGAAGGGCATCCCTATGTAACAATAGAGACCCATATCAGTGATGAACGAAGTGTGCTCCTGGTCAGGGCCATACATCGGTATCTGATTGTACCCCGAATAGGCATCCATGAAACTAAGAAGTGCGTGCCCAGCTGTTGAGTCCACCAACTGATCGATCCTTGGTAGTGGGAAACTGTCCTTGGGACAATGTTTGTTGAGGTCAGTAAAATCCACACATGTTCTCCACTTCCCATTAGGCTTCTTCACAAGAACGGGGTTCGCGAGCCAGTCAGGGTAAAAAGATTCCCTAACAAGGCCGACCTCGAGGAGTCTGTCAACTTCTTCTTTGAGTGCCTCGGCTCGCTCACCGCTTATGGGTCGCCTCTTCTGCCTTATTCCTTTTTTGATTGGATCCAAGTTAAGCTTGTGGCACATAACATTAGGATCAATTCCAATCATATCTTCGTGAGACCAGGCGAATACGTCCAAATTGGTTTTCAAAAAACTGACGAGCCTCTCGCGAAGCCCTGGATTATGTTGCGACCCGACCTTCAGTACCTTGGTCAGATCTTTGGCATCAACTAAGATAGAGATGGTATCCTCTGTGGTCCCGGCTCGGTCGACATGTTCTGGGATGCGAGGGTCTAAATCAAGTTCAAATTCTCGAGCCGTGCTAGATTCTGCTTCATTCCTCCTCGCGATCCCATTTTGTGGTGAGGCCGACATCGTTTCTGTAGCAGGGATCGCTCTCACATGTCCGTATTCATTTATTATTGTGGTCTCCTGAGTTATTCCATTGGGCAGGTCTACCAACGTTGAAGTTTCCTTGCGAACCCACTTCCCCTTTCGGGCTCGCACTGCAGCTTGTTCTGGGTAGCCTCTTCAACGATCCCCTCCTGGAGAATTAACACAGGCTGCGAGGCCTCTAACATGAGGGCCCCTGGGATCGGTTCCACCTGGATACCCAAGCCTTCGAAGTAATCATCTGGGAGCTCTTCAATTGATATTATATTACATTCCATATTTCCTGGCACAGAGCCACCTCCCTTTTCTGCAGCCTTCAAAGCATTGTTATAACATTCACGAGATTCATGTTGGATTCCTTTCACACAACCAACACCATGCGGAGTGGGAAACTTCATAGAGAGGTGATAGATAGATGTCACCACCCTCATTTCTTTCAGGATGGGCCTTCCCACTATGGCATTGTAAGCAGATGGTTGATCTACTACCATGAAGTCAGCGATCTGTGTGGTGATACAAGGCTCGTCCCCTAGAGTGATGGGGAGCCGAACGAGGCCTTTAACACTAACAGATGCTCCAGTGAACCAATAAAGATGCCCCACCGTGGGTATTAGATCCTTATCAACATATCTCATCCTCTTGTAGGCTTCGTATGTAAGAATGTTCACAGCACTTCCATTATCAACAAGGACCCTATAGACATTTTAGGACCCAATGCGAACCCGAACCACAAGTGCATCAGAGTGGGGATGATGAACCCACTTCGCATCTTCCTCAATGAACATAATGTTTGTGTCTTCGCCTTTAAACAACTTTGGAGGTCGCTCTTGTAGATGATGCACATTAGTGAGAGGTCGGTCCCTGGCCTCGCGTGCATATCTTTCTCTAGCTTTATTACTCTCCCCCCCAATGTGGGGACCCCCAATGATTACATGTATACTTCCAGCTCGCTCTTCCCTGTCTTTGCGGGGCTCATCTTGCTTCTCATGTGGCACAGCATGATACCCCACTCCCTGTTTGCCGGGATTCCCTTGGTGCTTCTTTGCTTCACGAACCGCCCATTCAGTTAATTTTCCATCCCGAATTAATTGATCAATTTGCTGCTTAAGTTGCCAACAATTGTTAGTAGCATGCCCCGCTTGTTCATGGAAGGCACAATACTTGCTAGTGTCCGCAGTTCCCTTTGAACCCATTGGTGTGGGTCGTTTGAACATTCCTTTGTCCGCATTGACAGCATAAATGTGTTCAATCGGAGCGACCAGAGGGACAAACTTGTCTTCATTTCTAGCAAAGCGATCTCGAGGAGGGGATCGCCTCAAGGGATCGCGTTCTCTCCTTTTTGGGCTGGGGCTTCGACTTCGATCCCGTCTTTGCCTTGGACTTCTGGAGTCCTTTCTTTTTACTCCCCTATTTCTACTCCAACTGCTACTCCTTTCATTATTCCTTTTTAGATCTGCCAGTGATTTCTCAACGCGCTTGAAGGGCTCAACGACCCTATGCAACTCCGAAAGTGTAACAGGGGTTTGCTCTTGTAGTTTCTCCCAGAATTTAGTTCCTTCCCTTACCCCCGCAATAAGGAAATTCTTCACAGCCTCGTTATTAGCACCTCGCACACGAGGTACTTCAGCGTTGAACCTCTTGAAGTAGTCGTGCAAAGTCTCTCCTTCCTTCTGCTTTATATTCGCCAGTGTGGACACAGGGGGTGCATAGAGCATTGAAGATTGAAATTGTTTAATAAAGATGTCCACGAACTGTTCCCAAGAATCTATGACAACTAGGGATCCCAGCTTCGAGAACCATTGCTGGGCACTTCCCCTTAGCGAAGCTGCGAACAGCCTACACCTCGCCAACTGTGATACTTGATACACTTCCATCTCATTGTTGAAACGTATAACGAACTCAGCTGGATCAGTCTCCCCATTATAGGTCATGTCAGAGTGATGACCTCGAAATACTGCAGGCAATGGAGCAGTGCGGATCTCATGAGTGAAGGGCGAGGAGGAACCCATATTGCTAAAAATCCCTTTCTCGTTGTTCATCGCATCCAATGCCTTTTTTAACTCTTCTAACTTATAATACCCAATCCTGGCCTCTTTGTCTCCATCTTTCTTTCCTCCAGTACTTGCATGATGAGATTGAGTCTTTTTTGGGGCACTAGACTCTTCTTGGTCATTCCTGCGATCCTTATTTTTAGGGTCTTCCTCGCGATGTTGGGATCGTTCACGCTCTCGATTGAAAGGGGGTCTGTCCTCGCGATGATGGGACCGCTCACGCTCTCTATGAGGAGAGGGGGGGGTCTGTCAATGCGACGATATGACCGCTCACGATCTTTTCGAGGAGATAAGGGTTGATGAGAGCCCTTACTCATATTTTTAGACCCTCCATCTTTGTTAGTTTTGAGCTTTACCAACTTGAGACGGAGATCGTGCTCGCTGAGTTTCTTTCCAACTCGGTCAAAGACACTAACGGATCGTCCTTCTGATGAGGCAGGCTTCGCTTTCGATCCCTCCTTATCCATAGTAGCTGCCTCCTCTTCCCAATCGGGGTTCGTCTTATCCGTCACCACATCATCAAAGTCCCCAATTAGCTTCTTGGCGGGACCCTTGCTACTTTCTGCCTGGTGAGTTCGATCCCCTGTCCTTGTATTCCTTTTGAAGCCCCTAGAACTGTGCCGCTTCTCCATCTTGGCCACCTTTTCTCTTACCTCGATCATTTGGTCACCGAGGCCTTTCAAAAATGTCATGACTTCTCCAGGCAAGGCCACCTGTTGAACGACAGGGGGCATTTTATCCTTCTCAAATTCATCCTCGATCCCCTCATTACGCGTTTCGCCTTATAGTGTGTCCTTCTGGGGATCATCCTTATTCCTCCTATGCGATCCCGGTGTTCCCCCTTCCCCATTTCTCTTCTTGTGTGATTTAGTCATCGTTCTCCCAATCAATGACTATCCCCCTCCTTCTAGCGCCAAATGTTATAGGGAGAATATTGCATAACAATATTTTGGAGGTTGCTGGATTTATGGAGCTAATTACGGATATAAAGCTTATAAAAGAAGAATAAGGGTTAGGGTTTGTGTGTATAGATGTGGCTGATCTTGATAGGTGATTTCAAGGGTGAAGTGTTTCTTGTCCATATCAAGGTGCCTACGTACCCTATTTATAGGGATCAAGCCACACGTAGTTCTTGGGTAGCAAGTTACCTAGCTGGGCTAGGGTTTTAGAGAATAAGTCATAGCCCAAGCCCATTAGATTAGGGCTGACGTGGCAATGAGTTGTTGATCCTATCCATGATCCATGGTTTATAGAAGGAAACCGATGGTCTCGCATAGACAAGAATGTGACCTCACAAGCGAGGCTAGCAGAGATGCAACATAAGCGAGGCATGCGACCTCGAGGGGTCGAGTCATGCGAAGCGAATCCAAATGTATGAATACTCATATGACCTCGCGGGGTCTAGCTATGAGCCTTCTAACAGAGAGTGAGATAGCGATCCTGTGTTGGTTTGTAGATATGATGATAGCAAGAAGCGATCCCTTGACAGGAGTTATACGAAGCGATCCCTTGTACTTGATAAGAAGCGAGGTGGCCCTGTAGTTAGGCTGGGCTGATTCCAATAGTGGGCTTTTAGTGACCCAATCTTCATCTTCGAGGCCCATTGTAGATAATGAATCATTAATTTAGCTAATTAAATCATGATAATTATTATGCCAAATTTGGGCATAACAGATCGTGTTAGTCATGTAAACATGTTATTCGCACCACAAATGTAGAAATCACAACTAACAACATAAAAACAAAAATGAGATTTATTATCGACTAATAAAATAGTTTCCACCCATTATTTTTAATTGTTGATCGATCACCACAATCTTTGTCTTAAGTCACTGCACTAATGCAAGAGTATTACTCAAATTTTACCGTGCCAGGTTGCTATAGAGAGTAACAAATTCCCATAAATTCTAGGTTGTTATACAGATGCAGTAATCACTTCTTAGTATCTTAAGGCAATATTAGTTCCATAAATTTTGTGAAAAAATGTAAAGTACTACACCCAATACAACCAATATTGTAAAAAAACACTCAGAACTTAAATCATCTTATTCACATAATAAGCTTGAATATCTAGGTTGTTTACCCAATTTTTTGATTTTTTCTTTTTATTATCCCAAATCAAAAATTAAATACACACTAAGTTCATGATGAAATTAACATTTTTATTCAATTGAAAGTAGGTAACTTTCATACATCCTAACTAATTAAACGAAAAACACATTTATAATCTACCAAAACATCTTACATGCAATACACAGAACTAGATACGTCAGGGAACAAAATATTGCGATTCCAATAACTATCAAGAAGATACGGGTTTGATTGTAGGATTTCTGAAATCCATTACAAGAAGATTTGAATTCCGTATTCTATATATAATGCAAATTAAAAAAATGAGTTTCTCAACACCCAGTTACATACCTTCGATCATTGTAACCCAGTTGCAAGATTCCACTTCTGTATGCTAATTGACTTGTTGTAATGCTCTTTTTCCTCTTTTGTTCTGCTTAAACTTAAAAGTAGATGGTTGGATTTGCTTTAAAGTGTAACTGCCGGAGAGATACGAGAGTGCTGCGTTTTTCTTGGCATACATCTCTATCTTTATTACCATTTAAAAAAAACGTCTATTATCGTTGTAATTTGCAGAACTTTACACTTCATTTGTTAGTTATTTACTATTCTGCCATTAAGAAACTTTATATCCTGTCCACAGGATCTGTTGTAATCGGACGGTGATCTAAGAGTACTCCAAGTACTCCAAATTATTAGTACTTCATAGAGCCAAACTCACATAATATAATTAATGTTAATTAGTTGATTTCCTTTTAATGTTTACTTTTAGTTCAAAATATTACCCTTTATAAACAATTAAAAACGTAAATCATATCATATCTTTTAATCATTAATATTTCTATATAATTAAAACATTTTACCTTCTATCTAATTAAAATACGTTACCTTTTACTTTAAAACTAATCTTACAATCGATAAAACATGTTACCTTCTATCTTATTATAATACGTTACTTTTTACTTTTAAATAATAACATAATATAATTAATGATAATTAACTGATTATCTTTTTCATGTTTACTGTTAGTTCAAAATATTACCCTTTATAAACAAATTGAAAACGTAAATCATACCATATCTTTTAATAATATTTCTATATAATTAAAACATGTCACCTTCTATCTAATTAAAATACGTTACCTTTTACTTTAAATCTATCTGTCTATTTATACTATACTATTATATTAAAACCGAAAGATTGAAAATTTGTTGGTTTGGTTTTCGGTTTTGTTATCATAATTATTAAAATAAATAATAGAATAATATAATTAATGGTAACTATCGATTACCTTTTTCATGTTTACTTTTAATTGATATTAATTTTTATAAAGACCTAAAAACATCAATTATACCGTATCTTCCAATCATCAATGTTTTTTTTAATTAAATAAATTACCTTTTAAATTAAAACATAATTTTGCAATCCTTAATGTATAAACAAAAATATTACATCATATTACTCTAAGATTTTTAATAATTAATAAGAACGTTAGATGTAATTATATGGTATACTTTATGATTAAATTACTTTACTAAAGATTCAAGTTTCGAATCCTGTCAACGATATATTTAACTTTTTATAATAAAAATTTTAAATCATGCATATCAGTAGTTAAATTTATATTAAACTATATTAAATTAATATTAAATTAATTTTTAAAAATAATAATTATATAAAATATAATTATAACATAAATAAAATTTATAACCTATAAAAAAAATCCGAGCATCGTACCGGTTATAAGCTAATAACTTACTAAAAAACATTTATTTATATTATTTTTAAAAATGAATCTAAAAATTTCTTGAAGATGCTTTTATTAGGGTGATTGCACTTTCTACCCACTTTTTATTATTCCTTGACCAAAATACCTAAATCCCGTGTTGGGCGCCCAAAATACCCATTGGATACGCCTCTGGTGGAGGAGTATACTCGAATACGCCTATAGGGCTAGAGTTTTGTATCAGTTACGCTTCTGTGATCGGAGTAATCAGTGGACACGCTACTCACGTAGGCGCAGGTGGGTTTGGATACGCCATTCAAGAAGGCGCATCTGTGGATACGCTTCTTGAACATGCGTATCCATCGTCTCCTTCGTTCGCGAGCTATGGCGATTTTGCAATCACCGGTGACTTCTCCTCTTTTCTCTGTTCACCTCTCTCCCGTCGTTTTCCAATCACGACGTATATACCAATCGAACCGGCATAATCTCCTCCACAATCCTCTATAGGTTTCATAACATTTAATTGTTCAGATTTCGAGATCTCGCGACCACCCTTTCAAAATCGCGATTCCGGCAACAATTTTTCTCTCCCTCCGTTCACCCCCCTCCCCTGTTTATTCAATAACGTTATACACATCAATCGATTCGTCTCTTCACCCTCTACACATCCATACCAGTTTCATAGCATTTGATTCGCGATATTTGAAACCCCCAAACCGAGAGTTGTCGCCGGCGGGAGGTGGTACGGTTGCTACAGTAAACATTGGTTACGCCTTACACATGGGCGTGACATGTGGGTATTTTGGGCGATATTTTCAAAATTGGATATTTTGGGCAGGTAGGAAAAAAGTGGGTATTTTGGGCAATTATACCTTTTATTACATATAAAGATATAATATACGGAGTATAATTAATGTCACATCTCCTTCACAGCCGTCTCGGACCCCTCCTTGACCTATATATACAATTTACAAACCCCCTTCCCTCCAGAATCAGTTCTGGGACCGGTCTCCCTCTCTTCTTCTCACACTTTTCTGTCTCTATTTTCATCAATTTCAAGGTATGTTTTCAATACTACTATTACTTTGTTTATTATTGTTAATTATGATTAAATTGCTCTGCTTAAATTAGTGTTGATTAAATTAGCAAAAAAAATTAGTGTTGATTTGATTTTGTTTAAATGTATATTTTGACCTAATAAAGTTGTTAATTTAGGTTTGTTATGATTATACACTGCTAATTTGTCGATTTAATTGTTAAGAGATATATAGATGCATTTGATTTGAGGATGATCGAGGTTTATTATGATTGGATTAGTGGTAATTTGTTGGTTTATTAGCAGAAACTTGTTTTTTTGACCTAATTAGGTGTTTATTTATGTGTATTACAATTGAATTAGTTATTGATTGTTGAATTGATTGTGTTTATGTACAGATGCAAATCTTTGTGAAAACTTTGATTGAAAAGATCAAAAGCTCTCACAAAATCACCCTTGAGGTTGAGAGCTATGATACGATGGATAAAGTCAAGGCCAAGATCCAGGACAAGGAAGGATTTCCCCCAGACCAGCAGATATTGCTCTTTGCTGGCAATCAGCTTGAGGATGGCAGGACCCTTGCCGACTATGACATTCAGAAGGAGTCTACCCTTCATCTGGTCCTCCATCTCCCTGGTGGTATCCATCGTCCTCCTGGTGGTATGCAGATCTTTGCGAGGACTCTGACTAGAGAGATCATTGTTCTTGAGGTCGAAAGCTCAGACACCATTTACAAAGTCAAGGCTATGATCCAGGATAGGGAAGGCATTCCTCCTGACCACCAGAGGTTGTATTTGGTGGATGAAGTGGATGAAATGTGTTTGGAAGATGGCAGGAGGACCCTAGCTGATTACAATATCAAGGAGTATTCGATGCTTCTTATTGCTGATTGCAGTGATTCGTGTCTTATACCAGAAGGATTCCTTGGTTTAGGAGATCTTGATCCTAATTGGATAATATAGATCAACTGTATGCTATTCCATTGATTGCACTTATATGAGTATATAATACTAAATCGTGTATGTTACGGTAGTGTAATCAGTAACTGGCCTTGTATTCGGTAATTTCAGAGGGAAAACTGTATATGTTCTTCTCATTATCAAGTAAGCAAGGAGTTCCAATGACCACAATAGAAAAGTTGAAGGAGAATGGTGTCTGATGATTTTAAGGGGGAATTGAACAATTTTAATATATCAACATTTTCTTTTTTTTCGGCTATAAATATAAACTAGGTAATAAAGTCGGTCTACGCGCGGCACGAAAATATTTTTAAAAATTATATATATAATGTTATTGTTCGTTGAGTTTTAATATTTGAAAGTTTATATAATAAATTGAAACTTGTGTAAATGTAAATAAATAGAGAAAAGAATTAGCAGAAAAAAAACATGTTTTAGTTAAACTTTTAAGTGTTAATAATAATATTTTCAAAAATATTGATGACATATATTTTGTTGCATAAAAAATGCTTTTGAAATTCAATTGATAAATATTTGTAAAGTTTGACAATAGATAAGTAAAAGTAACACTTTTGAAATATTTTTGTTGTCGATACCATTATGAAAGACGTGATTGCTTAGTTTGTTGATAATTTGTTTGTATGACGGAAAAAATGAAGCAAAATGTAAATGTGATTAAAAGTATTATTGACTTAACTTGTCGATAAATTTGGTTGTATGACAAACAAAATAGAATTCAAATGCTAAGTCATGCTTCATATTATCAACATATTATCAACTTCAACAACTACGTAAAGGCCTCTTATTTTTTTTCCTACCAAATTACAATGTCAACATAATTTTTGTAATAAAAATTTATAAATATTAAATAAAATGTTATTCAAAGCCGACGCCCATCTCAAAACATACATGCACGATTAATTGATTAATAATAGTATAAGAATGTGTTTAGTTAGAATATTAATTTATTCCAACATAATATATTGAAACAACTGATGTATAACTTTTTTATTAATTTAATCAGTAAAGAAAAAGGTTGGATTGGTTCAATTTAATCGAGTTGATCACATCCCATGTGTAATTTTGTTCATGTGTAAAAGTAAATTATATAATATTTATTGTATTTTAAATTGTAGATTTTATTGGAAACTTTATATACTTACGTAACTTATCATGATTCTTACAGTCACTGATTACGAATTTATCGAAAAGTTAAAACCGTTTATTTATTATTACCGAATTTTTTTTAGTGATTTTGAATAAGGATTAGAAATGAACTATATAAATAATTCTATTTCATCATTTTAATTTGAAATAATTGTACTTTTATATGTATAATTAATATTCTGTATTAATATAATAATTAAAATGTTCTAATAAACAAATAATAATAATTTAAATATTTTATATAGATAATTATAATAATTATTGGCTAAACTTTTGTTTTAAGTATAAAAAAAATATATTTAATATAACTTTAATAGGTACAATTAATGACTAATTATAATCATATTAAATGCAAGGAATTATTTAATAAAAAAACAAAAATGTGAAAAAATAAGAAAGATATTTTGAAGTTTCCGAGTGAAAGCCTCTTCGATCTCCTGCTATTATAATTTATCCGCGCTTCGCGCGATTTTTAAATTTTTACTTTAAAGTATTTAAAATAGATAAATTAATTTCTATTATTTTTAAAAATTGATTGATCTCTTATGAATTTCCCTAAAAAAAATTGATTTAAACACAATTTACATGAATTATTAGTTGGAAAAATACTCTCATTATATATCTAAATTAGGGATAATCTTAAAATTTCACAAACATATAAAAATAAAAATTACAATACGAATGTAATCTTTACGATCAAAAGTTACAAATAATGAATATAACTTAATAATGTTTTTTAAAGCCGACGCCCCTCTCGTAATATAAATGTTCAATAATAGTGTAAAAATTTATTTAATTAGGATATTATTTTTATTTTGACACAATATAATGAAACAATGGGTGTATAAATTTTTTATCGATTTACGATAAAATGGTTGGGTTTGTTTAGTTTAATTAGTTTGTTCAAAAGTAAAAATTTGTCTATATTATTTGTATACAAATTTTATATATTAAGTACAGAACTGTGTACTTCCATAATTTATTACAACTTCCACAATCATTGATAATAAAGATTGCTTGAGAAGTTAAGGTTAATAATGTTTTTTTTTAAGCCGACACCCCTCTCATAATGTACATATCAATAATAGTGTAAAAATTTATTTAATTAAAATATTAATTTATTTCGACACAATATGATGAAACAATGGGTGTATAGCTTTTTTTATCAATTTTATCTTCCGATAAAATGGTTGGGTTTGTTAAATTTAATCGATTGAACATAATTTATGTGTAATTTTTTCAGTGCAAAATTAAAAATTTGTATATGTTGTTTGAATACAAATTCTAGATATTAAGTAAAGATCTTGTATTTCCATAATTTATTACGACTTTCATAATTATTGATAATAAAAATTGCTTGAAAAGTTAAAATCGATCCATGATCCACAATCATCTGAAAAGAAAGTACAGTAGTGATCTTGAATAGGGATATAAACAATTTTTAGTTATCATTTTGCCTAAAAATAAACTTAACTATATATAATTAATATTTAATATTGAAATAAAAACTATAATGTTCAAATAAAATTTCCTAATTTTTAAACAAATTAAATAGAGTAAATTTAATATATATTTAACAGGTGTAATTAATGACTAATTAAAATATCATTAACAGCTATTTAATGCAAGAAAATAATTTTAATAAAAAAATCAAAAAAATAAAAATTCAAGAAAAATACCTTGAATTTTTTCTCATGCATTTTCGATCTTCAAGCATTATAATATACTAGGTAATAAAGCCGCGCTACGCGCGGCACGAAAATATTTTTAAAAATTATACACATAACATTATTGTTTGTTAAATTTTATTATTTGAAAGTTAATATTATAAATTAAAAATTATGTGAAATGTAATTAAATTTGAATGTTTAAAAATTAAAGAGAAAAAATTAGGTGAAAAAAAAACATGTTTCAGTTAAATTCTTGAATATTAATAATAATAATAATTTTGAAAATATTGACGAACCTATTTTGTCGCATAAAAAAATGCTTTTGAAATTCAATATTGACAAACATTTGCAAAGTTTGACATTGAATAAGTAAAAATAACATTTGTGAATCTTTTCTATTGTCGATGACATCATAAAAGACGTGATTGGTTAATTTGTTATTAAATTATTTGTTAGTAAAATTGATTGTACGATGAAAAGAATTAGAATGTAAATGTGATGAGAGATGTGATTGATTTCACTTGTCGATATATTTGGTTTTATGACGAAAAAAGCAGAATTCAAATGCATATTATAAGTCATGCTTCATGTTTTTTTGGAGTGATCCGACACCCGTATCTCTACATTTAATTAATTTTTCAGAGCATTTTATAAGAACTGTTTTGTTTGTAACATTAAAATTAAATTCATGGACACATCAAAGTGATACTCACATATTCTAATATTCTTTTATTAAATTTTATAATAAATTTGTACATATAATTGTTTTTTAAGCCGATGCTCGTTTTATAACACTTACTTAATGCTCAAAAAGTGAGAATTTGTTTAAAATAACAAAAATCAACTCCTTAAACACCTTTTACTTTTTTCCATACCAAACTATAATGTCAACATAATTCCTATAATAAAAATTTGTAAATATTAAATATAACTAATTAACGATTCTAAACACCGTCTCCCATCTTATAACATACATGCATGATTAATTGATTAGTAATAGTATAAGAATGTGTTTAATTAGAATATTAATTTTTCCAACACAAAATAATCAAACAACGAATGGGTATTTTTTTATTGATTTAATTGACGAAAAAAAGGGTCCACTTAATTCAATTTAATCGAGTTGGTCACACCCCGTGTATAATTTGTTCAGGTATAAATGTAAATTCTACGATATTACTTTTATTTAAATTGTGGATGTTAATCGAAAAATATATATACTTATGTATCTTATCATGATTCTCACGATCATTGATTACGAATTTATCGAAAAGTTAAAATCGTCTATTAATTATTGCCAAAAAAATTGCAATGATTTGAATAAGGATTAGAAATGACGATAAAAATTATTTTATTTTATTGTTTTACTTTAAAATAATGGTATTTTTATATAAATCATTAATATTTTATAACAAAATAATAATAATAATGTTCTAATAAAATTGTTAAACTTTTATATTAAATATGAAATAAAGTGTATTTAATATATATTTAATAGGTATAATTAATTATTAATTAAATGCAAGAAAATTATTTTGATAAAAAATAAAAAATGTAAAAATTCAAGAAAAATATTTTGAAGCTTCTCAGTGCAACTGTGCAAGTCTCTCCAGTTTCCTGCTATTATAATAAATTTTTATATAAAAGTACTGTAATAGAGAAATTAATTTTTATTATTCTTAAAAATTGATTGGTCTCTTATGAATTTTCTTTTAAAAATTAATTTAAAAATAATTTACATGAATTATTAATTGGAAAAATATTTTCATTATATATATCTAAAATTTTGATAATCTTAAAAAATCACAAACATATAAAAATAAAATTACAATATGAACATAATATTTACAATCAAAAGTTACAAATATTGAATACAACTTAATAACGTTTTTTAAAACCGACACCCCTCTCATAATATACATGTTCAATAATAGTTTAAGAATTTATTTAATTTGAATATTAATTTATTTTGATACAATATAGTGAAACAATGGGCATATAATTTTTTTTATCAATTTAATCTTCCGACAAAATGGTTGAGTTTGTTCAATTTAATTAGTTAGTCATAACTCATGTGTGTATGCGCATGATTTGTTTACAAATTTCAGATATTAATTAAATATCTATGTACTTCCATAATTTACTACGATTCCACAATCATTGATAATAAAGATTATTTGAGAAGTTAATAATGTTTTTTTAAAACCGACAACCCTCTCATAATATACATATTCAATAATAGTATAAGAATTTTTTTAATTACAATAAAAAAATATTTCAACACAATATAACGAAACAATGGGTGTATAGCTTTTTATCAATTTTATCTTCCGATAAATGACTGGATTTATTAAATTTAATCGATTTGATCATAACTCATGTTTTATTTATTCATGTGCAAAATTGAAAATATATCTGTACTGTTTGTATACAATTCCAGATATTAAATAAATATCTTGTACTTCCATAATTTATTACGATTTTCACAATTATTGATAATAAAAATTGCTTGAGAAGTTAAGGTCGTGTACCCTATAATCATCCGAAAAGAAATTATAGTCATCTTGAATAGGGAATAAAAAATAAGCAATATAAACAATTGTTATTCGTCATTTTAACTAAAAATAAACATAACTATATATAATATATATTTAATATTGAAAAAATAACTATAATGTTCAACTAAAGTTTTCTAATTTTTAAACAAATTAAATAGAGTAAATTTAATATATGTTTAATAGGTGTAATTAATGATTAATTAAAATGTCATTAATAGCTATTTAATGCAAGAAAAGAATTTTAATAAAAAAAATCAAAAAAAAGAAAATTCAAGAAAAATACCTTAAACTGTTCTGGTGCATTTCCGATCTCCATGCATTATAATATATATAGATGCGCATGATTTTTTTTTTTTTTTTGGAGAGCAAAGGAATATATTGGGCACTTGGCCAGAAATTCAAGGACATACAAAACCCAAAAAGCCTCAAAATGCAGGCCCAACAACCAACACCATCATAAGAGTTTATACTGCAAATAAGGAAACTAACTTAAACAAATACTTAAACGAAAATAAAATGGAATTGGGCCAAGGAACAAACCCACTAAAGAACTTAAAGAAGCAGCCCAAGAATAACAAAAACTCCCCAGTGCAACAGTGACATGTCGAATAGGTTACCAGTTTTCCATGCCAACGAAAATGTTACCAATGTGCAGGTTCTGATTGTCACCTTGAATAGCTAAGTCTTCACAAGGGTCTACCACTTCTTCAACCATAGCAGCGATGTTCACTTCTTCTTCTAACACCCACTCCTGGAGATCACCAGCTTGTCCTAGGCCCATATCTTGATGCCAAAGTTCTATGACTCTCCCAAAAGGTTGCTTAACCATTACCATCCGGTTCCAGTTAGAGGCACCATGAAAAGCTAGATATGATGCTAGCTCATTGTCCACAGCATCCGCTTAACGGATTTCCAAGACGAAGTTCTTATCCCTCCTTCTAGTATTCAACATTCTTACCACTGACTCATCATCCGGGTGGCATCCTGCTTGGATCGACTCCTTCCACTCCCAATAAGCATTAACATGATCAGTTTCAAGAGTGACTTTTGTGTACCCCTTGACATACGCCAATTTCAGACCTTCTAAGAGAGCATAGTATTCATTGTTCCTTCTACGTTCCTTTCCAAGAGAACCAGCCAGCATGCTTAATATGTTACCTCTATGATCCCTAGCCACCACCCCTATACCACTGACATTGCCATTGGGGAGTCTGTTTTGCGTGAAGAAAGCATGCACGTTGATTTTCACAAATCCCCTCTTAGGAAGTTCCCATCTAGGCTGAACGTCTACCATTGTGTCTTCTGCTAAACTTTGGATTTGTTTTGAAGAGGGTAGATGTTTGAGACTAAAAGGAGGGGAAGAGGTGAAAAAACCCCCTGCAGAAGCTCACATAGATATAGGGGTTTCTTGTTGTAAAACTCAAAATGTAATTAAAGCTGTCTGCACATTAACCCAAGCCACTACACTCAATGCAATCCTTCTAAGTATTTGGCGACGATTCGTTAGTATGGACGTGAGAGAACATATATCTGGGCTATTAGTAAATGAACGTAATGTACTTTACATTATCACCCACTAAATCCAATCAAAATCAGTACAGCCCATAAAAATTTCCTGGGCCACTGAGATTAAATCTTATACCCAATTGAGCTGGGCTTTAGAACCAAGTTACTACTAGACCCTTTCTTTTACTCCCTTGCTTAGCCCAAAAATCCGCTTCTGTAAGGAATTCTCTGTCGATCTTTTTAACGTTTACATTGAGCATAAGAAAAAGTTTTTTACTCTCTTCATTCAAACAAAGTTCAGAATTTTTTAAGGCCTTAAACTGAAGTATGTTGTTTACTAGTTCTGCATTATCCGTGTATACCAGAACACTCTTTTCTTGCATTCTAGACACAGAAACGACTTGAATTAAGGTTTCAAAAGCTTTTACCTCCGTATCAAAAGCACTTTCAGCATTTAGAGGTCCTGAAAAGAGCATTACTGTTTTCCCTTCCGAATTTTTGCGAGCCCACCTACTCCTGCAAGACTTGCACCTCGAACATCCTTTTTCCATGATCCATCTATGAAACAGAATAAATCTTCCTTTCCTTTTAACAAATTTGCTACACAAGCATTCCTTGAACTTGTGACCACTCCTACTTGGTTTGAGTTCCACCATTCTGAGTACTCCCGCAATATATAATCATTCGCTAAATTCCATTCCAATGCCCTTTTTTGTACCAGGAAAAGAACGGTATTAACATCAATTCGTACACTGTTGAAGGTTCTTTCATTCCTACACAGCCATAAGGTCCAAATAACAGCAAATATTGTCATTCTCCATACTCTTTTCAAACTCTCTTCCTTGAGCCAGTTGATCATGCTTAACGCATTATTTATGCAAACTGGAATTGGTTTATAAATGAAACCCCACCAATCCAAAATTTTCCTCCAAGTTCTCATAGCAATGTCACATTCCCAAAAAATGTGATCAGAGTTTTCAATAATTGAGCAGCATTGTGTACAGAACAAGCTCGCTTGCAAACTAGGAATTCTTTGGGCTAGGAAAGACCTTGTTGGAAGGATACGCAAATAGAGATGCCATAGAAAAATCTGAACCTTGGCTGGTACTTTTAGTTTCCAAATGCTTTGACATATGTTGCTACTCGTAACAGCATTAGGAGATATGAAAGAGGTACCTTGCCTAACTGTGTATTGACCATTACCTTGTACCCAAGATATTACATCTTTCATAGGATTGAGAGAGATGAGTTGAACCTTCCTTTCTAGGTCCTCTACCTGTGTTTGCTCCCAGCTTCTCAAGGAACGTCTCCACAAAACATTACTCATGTGCTCATAGCAGTCCCATAGAGACAGAAATGTTTCTACATTAATTTCTTTGAAGTTAGAAAGGGTATATAGTCTTGGATACTTATCCTTCAAAGCTATACCTAAATTCCACTGATCTTCCCAAAATAGCACATTCTTTCCATTATTTAGTTTCCATTTAAAGTTGTCTTTTGTTAGGAGAGGACCCAGCAAAGACTTGTTGCACATTTCCTTAACACTCGACCATAAATCTGAAAGATTTCCCTTCTCTATCAAACCTTCCATGCTTTCACTAATATTGCAAGAGTATTTAAATCTTGTCCATTTGTGCCATTCCTTATCTCTTTCTGAATACCATTTCTCTACCCACTTGCCTAACAAAGCTGCATTTTTATTAGCAATAGGAGTGAGACCAAGCCCTCCTTCAGACTTAGGTTTGCATACTTTGTTCCAGGCTATCAAGTGCATTTTTTTGTTGACAATTTGTGCATCTTTCATCTTACTTCCCCAGAAAAACCTCTGTCTTAATGATTCTATTTCCTTACAAACTGAAGTTGGCAATGCTGAAGAATTGAGCCAATGTGTAGGAAGGCTGTCTAGTACTGATTTAATTAGAGCTAATCTCCCCGCTTTATTAAGGGAATCCACCTTCCAGGCTGCGAATTTACCTCTTAATTTCCTTAATAATGGTTCCCAGTAAACTCTCCTGCGACATGATAAACCTATAGGGATGCCTAGGTACTGCATTGGCCAGGATCCAACTCTGCACCCTAAAATCTTTGCACTCTGAATGACTAAAGGGTCATTGCCAATTCCTGAATACAGGCTGCTTTTTCTGAAATTTATTTTGAGACCAGATACAAGTTGAAAACATTGCAGAACCCTTTTAACTCCTCTCACTGATTCCAGATTGTTTTGAAGGAAAATGATTGTATCATCCGCAAATTGCTGGTGAGTAAGTTGTTCATCACTACCTGGGAATGTAAGTCCTTGAAAGATACCTTGAGACACAGCTTTGGATAACATACAACTTAAGACATCAGCTGCAAGATTGAACAATAGGGGAGAAAGAGGGTCACCTTGCCTAAGGCCTCGCTTAGGAGAGAATTCTTTCGTTGGGGCTCCATTTATAAGGATTGAGACTCTTATGTTGTCAAAGAAAGCGGATATCCAGTTAATCCATGTAGATCCAAACCCAAGTTTCTCCATAAGATTCCATAAAAAAGACCATTCTATCGTATCAAATGCCTTTTCAAAGTCAATCTTGAAAATGAATCCACTCAACTTTTGTTTTTTCAGAGAATGTTGAACTTCCTTGACTATCAATATGCTTTCACTTGCTTGTCTGCCTTTCATGAAGCAAGTTTGAGAGCCACTAACAATGCAATCCATGAACTGACCCAGTCTGTTTGTGAGGCATTTAGTAAATAACTTGGCGGAGCTATTTATAAGGCTGATGGGCCTGAAATCTTGAACTGATAAAGGCTTAATAGATTTTGGAATCAGTGCTATAAAGGAGGAGTTGAAACCCCTGGGAAGCACTAGAGTTTCTGAGAAGTTTGTTATGCTGTCCAAGACTTTATCTTTTATACGGGGCCACATTAGCTTGATGCATCTGAAGTTTATGCCATCCGGGCCGGGTGCCTTGTCACTGTCTGATTGGTGAAGGGCAAGATCCAATTCCTCCAAGCTAATCATTGCTTCCAGGTAGTTCTTAGCAGAAGAATTCAGCTTAGGATTGATCAAATTTCCAACTCTAAAGACCAAGTTGTCCGCTTTAGAGTTGAAAAATTCCTTGAAATGATTATAGAAAACCTGTTTTACCTCCAAAGGTTCAGAGATCAATACATCCTTCCACAAAATCTTACTGATGTTATTCTTGATACGCCTACTCTGTATAGCCCGGTGAAAGAACTTAGAGTTTTTATCACCATCCAGGTGCCAGTGTAGCCTGGCCTTTTGCCTTAGCATAGAATCTTTTTTTGAGTAACAAAGTAGAAGTTCTTCTCTGCATCTAACTGCTTTTAAATCCCAAGCGTTATTGAGATCAAATAGCTCTTGTTGTTTTTCTAGACAGACTATTCTTAGTTCCAACTCAGATTTTGCTTTGGCCCCCCAACCACGTAGGGACTCTTTAACTCCTTTAAGTAGGACCTGGATGTTCTTTGAATTTGAAGCCTCTGAACTATCCAAGTAGCTATTGATTTTTACTCTGCAATCTTCTTCCTTAAGCCACCAGTTGAACACTTTGAAAGGCTTAGGACCCCAGTTCTTACTATCAATACCTAATGTAATAGCTTTATGGTCTGAATGTTTCCTAGGAAGAGTCAGAGCTACCCAACGGTATTTGTTGGACCATTCAGGGTTAGCTAAAAATCTATCCAATCTACTTTTCTTACCCCCGCTTCCAAACCATGTAAATATAGAGTTAACTGTTTCCATGTCTGAAAGATTGTGGTTCATGATGAAATCATTTAATAATGTGGAATCTGCCGACCTATATTCACAATTTAATCTTTCCTTACTTGTTCTAACACAATTAAGGTCTCCCAGGAAACATGCTGCTTCCCCAGCAATAAAGTTACAAATTTCATCCATTTCTTCCCAAAGTGACCTTTTCCCAAGGAGTTTCTGCGGGCTATAAATATTAACCAAGCTAAAGCCTTCACCACTTTCCATACTTTTGAATTGGGCCCATATCCAATTTTGACATTGTGCAAAACCTATGCATTTGCATACCTCAAAATCCCAAGAAATCAATAGTCCCCCCTATAGACCCTTTGATTTTTGTACAATCCAACCATGAGTTTGCTCATCCCATATAGACTTTTTCATGAAGTTACTTAATTCTGTACACTTCGTTTCTTGCAAGCAAATGATGTTTGCTTTTGATTCCATTATTAAATCTTTCAAATTTCTCCTGTTACAACTCCCACTAATTCCTCTCACATTCCATGATAGTATTTTGATGTTCTTCATAAAAACTTTTGTGTAAACAACACTTCTAGTCAAGCAACTAAATTAAAGACTACCTTGCTGTAGCTGGATAGCCACTTCATTAAGAGCCTCTTCTTTACTCTTGATGCACTCCAATCCAAGTTGATCTGCGCAAGCTATAATTTCCTCTGCTTCCTTTAAAGTATTTCCATCTTGGGGGAACTGGAGATTAGATTGAGACTTAGAATTGCCAACATGGTTTTTGCTTGAAACCTTCTTGAACAACTTCTTACAATTCTTTCTTTTATGGAGACCTATGTCGAAAGGGTTTCTGTTTTTCCTAACCCTTTTCCTGGGCCTTCCAGCTTTTCTTCCCATTTGCAAATTATCTAAATTTTTGCACAAGGATATTTGCAGACTGTTTACAGCTTCATTCCCACTAGAGCCTGATAATGATTCAGAGACATATGTTGCATTTCCACTGAACCCTGAATTAGTGCCCTTACTACTCTCCTTAGTGAATTCTGAAGAAATAGTTTCTCTTAATGCTAAAGGCGTTACCTCATTCTCCTTGCCGTCCAATAAAATTGTGGGATCTTGCAAATTTGGTGAAGATGTAACTCCAAGTTTCTCACCTTTTTGAGTTGAAGACTCCTCATCAATTTTCCCTTGAGGTTCTTCCAATTCCTTGACTATTGAACCCTGAGCAGAACCTAGTCCTTCTTTGCTCTGAGTATTGTTGACACTTAGATTATCAGAAGAAGGTGTAGGGTTTTCTTTACCAACATCCGAAGGCCCCCTTATGTGATTAGATGCCTCTGAGTCATCCATTGGGAGTAGTTTTTCTTTAAGAAAGTTATCCTCGGAGACTTCCTTGAAAATTAATTTCATCTTCCTGTTTTTATAGTTCACTATAATTGATTCTGTGATCGTATCAAAAATACATGAAGAAAGACAAATCAATGGATTGAAAAATTCATTCTTGCCATCCTTTTGGTACGACCAAGAGATCCATTCACCCATACTAGCCGTGAAGGCTTTGAGATTCTCCTTTTTCCAAGCATTCATAGGGAGACCTATGCATTCCACCCATACTGTCCTAGGGAGGATGAGGTCTTTTTCAGTAAAGTCCCTAATAGAGTTGAAACAAGTACTTAGCTTGTCAAGGTTGAAGTCACTCCATTCAGCATCTTCGTCCAATCTTAAGAGAAATTTCCTTTCTGTCAAACCTACAATTATGATTTTTTCCATATCTAGGAAAATCATCTTGTCTTGTAGACTTTTTGCTGACTCTTTAACTTTTGAGAAACCAACTTTTGTAAAGAATAAACCCCTCTCAACATCATTGTCCACAACCATCTCAATATTTTCGAACATCCTTTTCGTGAAGTTGTCTTCTTGGTTTGAGCCAAATGCTTGTTTTGGATCTGGCACTTGGTTATGCTCTTTGAAATCTTTCTTTTCAGTCATCGCTTCTTGAAGAATCCTAGGACTTCTTGCTACATGCGTGTTGTCCCTTGCAGAGTTATTAATGGATAGTTTCAGCTTGACTCCCAAACCCCCAGAAGCTTTAACGTTGCAGATTATTTTCCCTGCTTCCAACTCCGATTCAGTTTTGACAAACCCAAATCTTTTGTTTCTTCTGTCTCTTTTCTTTGGTAGTATGATGTCTCGAATTCTGCCACATGGTTTGAATAATTCCTATACTTCCCTTGCCGTTAGATTTTCCGGTATATCATAAATGAAGATCGTACATATCTGCTTTTCCACGCTTTTCCTTTTCTTTTTGCTCTGTTTCCTTTCCACCACTTGCCACTCCTTTCCATTGGATTGCTCCTTAGGAATTGAAATATCTGCCCTACTTTCTTTTACTGCATCCGCAAACGATTTCCGTTCAATATAATTTCTCTGAGTCTCAGTCTCTGGATCAACGGTCCTCCTCTTTAGGCTTCGCCAATGAATCATATTCAACGCATCAGTAATTGCTTGTCTGTCTCCCCGGTAGTATCTTTCCATTACTTGGTTGTCGACGAGGTCCTTATTAGCCCATATGAAGTCTCCCAAAATTTGCTCCCCTTCTTGCTTTTTTGCATTGTGCTTCTTCGAGAAATCATTACCCTCCTTGTGCCCTCCTCCTTTGTGAATGGTGTCAGAAACCTTGCCGCTGCTACCTTGGACGCCGGATCCTCCATGGCCTCCATAGCCGTTGCTATTCAGAATTTGAAATTTCGGTGACTTTTCGGCTCCTCCCATCGGTTAATTCCTTGATTTTACTTTTTAGATGCGCATGATTTGTTTACAAATTTCAGATATTAAGTAAAGATCTATGTACTTCCATAATTTACTACGATTCCACAATCATTGATAATAAAGATTATTTGAGAAGTTGATTAATAATGTTTTTTAAAATCGACAACACTCTCATAATATACATATTCAATAATAGTATAAGAATTTTTTTAATTACAATAAAAAATTATTTCAACACAATATAACGAAACAATGGGTGTATAGCTTTTTTATCAATTTTATCTTCCGATAAATGACTGGATTTATTAAATTTAATCGATTTGATCATAAATCATGTTTTATTTATTCATGTGCAAAATTTAAAATCTATCTGTACTGTTTGTATACAATTCCAGATATTAAATAAATATCTTGTACTTCCATAATTTATTACGATTTTCACAATTATTGATAATAAAAATTGCTTGAAAAGTTAAGGTCGTGTACCCTATAATCATCCGAAAAGAAATTATAGTCATCTTGAATAGGGAATAAAAAATAAGCAATATAAATAATTGTTATTCGTCATTTTAATTAAAAATAAACATAACTATATATAATAAATATTTAATATTGAAAAAATAACTATAATGTTCAACTAAAGTTTTCTAATTTTTAAACAAATAAAATAGAGTAAATTTAATATATGTTTAATTGGTGTAATTAATGACTAATTAAAATGTCATTAATAGCTATTTAATGCAAGAAAAGAATTTTAATAAAAAAAATCAAAAAAATGAAAATTCAAGAAAAATATCTTGAACTGTTCTGGTGCATTTCTGATCTCCAATTAATAGCTATTTAATGCAAGAAAAGAATTTTAATAAAAAAAATCAAAAAAATGAAAATTCAAGAAAAATACCTTAAACTGTTCTGGTGCATTTCCGATCTCCAGGCATTATAATATACTAGGTAATAAAGCCGCGCTACGCGCGGCACGAAAATATTTTTAAAAACTATACATATAACATTATTGTTTGTTAAATTTTATTATTTGAAAGTTAATATGATAAATTAAAAATTATGTGAAATGTAATTAAATTTGAATGTTTAAAAATTAAAGAGAAAAGAGTTAGGTGAAAAAAAACATGTTTCAGTTAAATTCTTGAATATTAATAATAATAATAATTTTGAAGATATTGACGAACCTATTTTGTCGCATAAAAAATGCTTTTGAAATCCAATATTGACAAACATTTGCAAAGTTTGACATTGAATAAGTAAAAATAACATTTGTGAATCTTTTCTATTGTCGATGACATCATAAAAGACGTGATTGCTTAATTTGTTATTAAATTATTTGTTAGTAAAATTGATTGTACGATGAAAAGAATTAGAATGTAAATGTGATAAGAGGTGTGATTGATTTCACTTGTCGATATATTTGGTTTTATGACGAAAAAAGCAGAATTCAAATGCATATTGTAAGTCATGCTTCATGTTTTTTTGAAGTGATCCGACACCCGTATCCCTACATTTAATTAATTTTTCAGAGCATTTTATAAGAACTGTTTTGTTTGTAACATTAAAATTAAAATCATGGACACATCAAAGTGATACTCACATATTCTAATATTCTTTTATTAAATTTTATAATAAATTTGTACATATAATTGTTTTTAAAGCCGATGCTCGTTTTATAACACCCTTACTTAATGCTCAAAAAGTGAGAATTTGTTTAAAATAGCAAAAATCAACTCCTTAAACACCTTTTACTTTTTTCCATACCAAACTACAATGTCAACATAATTCCTATAATAAAAATTTGTAAATATTAAATATAACTAATTAACGATTTTAAACACCGTCTCCCATCTCATAACATACATGCATGATTAATTGATTAGTAATAGTATAAGAATGTGTTTAATTAGAATATTAACTTTTCCAACACAAAATAATCAAACAACGAATGGGTAATTTTTTTTATTGATTTAATTGACGAAAAAAGGGTCCACTTGATTCAATTTAATCGAGTTGGTCACACTCCGTGTATAATTTGTTCTGGTATAAATGAAAATTCTACGATATTACTTTTATTTAAATTGTGGATGTTAATCGAAAAATATATATACTTATGTATCTTATCATGATTCTCACGATCATTGATTACGAATTAATCAAAAAGTTAAAATCGTCTATTAATTATTGCCAAAAAATTTGCAATGATTTTGAATAAGGATTAGAAATGACGATAAAAATTATTTCATTTTTTTGTTTTACCTTAAAATAATGGTATTTTATATAAATCATTAATATTAAAATAATAATAATGTTCTAATAAAATTGTTAAACTTTTATATTAAATAGAAAATAAAGTGTGTTTAATATTTATTTAATAGGTATAATTAATTATTAATTAAATGCAAGAAAATTATTTTAATAAAAAATAAAAATGTGAAAATTCAAGAAAAATATTTTGAAGCTTCTGAGTGCAAGTCTCTCCAGTTTCCTGATATTATAATATTTTTTTATATAAAAGTATTGTAATAGATAAATTAATTTCTATTATTCTTAAAAATTGATTGGTCTCTTATGAATTTTCTATTAAAAATTAATTTAAAAATAATTTACATGAATTATTAATTGGAAAAATATTTTCATTTTATATATCTAAAATTTTGATAATCTTAAAAACATGACCAACATATAAAAATAAAAATTACAATATGAACGTAATATTTACAATCAAAAGTTACAAATATTGAATACAACTTAATAACGTTTTTTAAAACCGACACCCCTCTCATAATATATGTGTTCAATAGTAGTTTAAGAATTTATTTAATTTGAATATTAATTTATTTTGACACATTATAATGAAACAATGGGCATATAATTTTTTTATCAATTTAATCTTCCGATAAAATGGTTGAGTTTGTTCAATTTAATTAGTTTGGTCATAACTCATGTGTGTATGCGCATGATTTGTTTACAAATTTCAGATATTTGAGAAGTTGGTTAATAATGTTTTTTAAAACCGATAGCCCACTCATAATATACATATTCAATAATAGTATAAGAATTTGTTTAATTACAATAAAAAATTATTTCAACACAATATAACGAAACAATGGGTGTATAGCTTTTTTTATCAATTTTATCTTCCGATAAATGACTTGATTTGTTAAATTTAATCGATTTGATCATATAACTCATGTATTATTTATTCATGTGCAAAATTGAAAATCTATCTGTACTGTTTGTATACAATTTCATATATTAAATAAATATCTTGTACTTCCATAATTTATTACGATTTTCACAATTATTGATAATAAAAATTCCTTGAGAAGTTAAGGTCGTGTACCGTATAATCATCCGAAAAGAAATTATAGTGATCTTGAATAGGGAATAAAAAATAACGCAATACAAACAATTGTTATTCGTCATTTTAACTAAAAATAAACATAACTATATATAATTAATATTTAATATTGAAAAAATAACTATAATGTTCAACTAAAGTTTGCTAATTTTTAAACAAATTAAATATATTAAATTTAATATATGTTTAATATGTATAATTAATAACTAATTAAAATGTCATTAATAGCTATTTAATGCAAGAAAAGAATTTTATTAAAAAAAATCAAAAAAACGAAAATTAAAGAAAAATACCTTGAACTATTCTGGTGCATTTCTGATCTGCAGGCATTATAATATACTAGCCAACTTATCCGCGCTTCGCGCAGTTTATAAATTTTTATATAAAAGTATTGTAATAGATAATTTAATTTCTATTATTCTTAAAAATTGATTGGTCTCTTATAAAAAATTAATTTAAAATTAATTTACATGAATTATTAATTGGAAAAATACTCTCATTATATATCTAAAATTTTGATAATTCTAAAAATATCAAAAACATAATAAAAAAATAACAATATGAACGTAATATTTAAGATCAAAAGTTACAAATACAGAATACAACTTAATAACGTTTTTCCCCTCTCATAATATACATGTTCAATAATAGTGTAAGAATTTATTTAATTTGAATATTAATTTATTTTGACACATTATAATGAAACAATAGGTGTATAATTTTTTTATCAATTTAATCTTCCGATAAAATGTTTGGGGCCAATTTAAATAGTTTGGTCATAACTTATGTGTAATTTATTCATGCGGATGATTTGTTTATAAATTTCAGATATTAAGTAAAGATTTGTGTACTTCCCTAACTTAATATGACTCCACAATAATTGATAATAAAGATTATTTGAGAAGTTAAGGTTAATAATGTTTTTTAAAGCCGACACCCCTCTCATAATATACATATTCAATAATAGTGTAAAAATTTGTTTAATTACAACAAAAATTTATTTCGACACAATATAACGAAACAATGGGTGTATAGCTTTTTTTATCAATTTTACCTTTCGATAAATGACTGGATTTTTATTTTTAATAGATTTGATCATAACTCATATATTATTCCTTCAAAAAAAAAACTCATATATTATTTATTCATGTGCAAAATTGAAAATCTGTCTGTATTGTTTGTATACAAATCCATATATTAAGTAAATATCTTGTATTTCCATAATTTATTACGACTTTCACAATTATTGATAATAAAAATTGCTTGAGAAGTTAAGGTCGTGTACCCTATAATCATCCCAAAAAAAATTATAATGAATTTGAATAGGGAATAAAAAAAACGCAATATAAACAATTGTTAGTCGTCATTTTACCTAAAAATAAACATAACTATATATAATTAATATTTAATATTGAAAAAATAACTATAATTAAATTTAATTTATGTTTAATAGGTGTAATAAATGACTAATTAAAATGTCATTAATAGCTATTTAATGCTAGAAAAGAATTTTAATAAAAAAAAAATCAAAAAACGAAAATTCAAGAAAAATACCTTAAACTGTTCTGGTGCATTTCCGATCTCCAGGCATTATAATATATATAGATATAGATATAAATATATAAATTTTATTTGGTTTGTTGGATTGAGAATGTGAGATGGGGGAGTTTGGGTTATAATGTTGTGACTTGTGAGTTGACTCGTTTTTCAATGTTGTTTCGAGCTTTACAAAAAAGATTAATGTTATCATGAATCTGCAAAAGAAAATAAAAGAGAGAGATAAATTAGGAAAATGTCAATGCCTCAATGCAAGTCCCACATCCAAGAAGAATAGCTAAAAAAGACTTTAATGACATTTACCATACTTTAATGGCATTTACCTTCATTTAATAAATCATTTAATAAATTAAGGTAAAATAAAATAAAAATGATTAAAATTGAAAATGACTATTTTTAAGATTGCAAGAAAACTATTTTAAAGAAACCTGGAAACTTTCTGATCTCCTGCTATTAGTATATACTAGGTAACAAAGCCGCGCTACGCGCGGCACGAAAACATTTTTAAAAATTGTATGCATAACAACACTATCACTATTGTTAAGTTTTATTATTTAGAAATTGAAATGATAAATTGAAACTTGTGTGCAATACAATTAAATTTGAATGTTTAAGAAATATAGAGAAAAGATTAGCAGAAAGAAAACATGTTTTAATTAAACTATTAAATATTAATAATGATATTTTAGAAAATATTAATGACACCTATTTGTCGCATAAAAAATGCTTTTGAAATCCAATATTGATAAACATTTGCAAAGTTTGGCAATATTGGATAAGTAAAATTAATATTTTTGAATCTTTTTAATTGTCGATGACATTATAAGAGACGTTATTGCTTAGTTTGTTAATAAATTTGATTGTATGATGAAAAGAAGCAGAATGAAAATGTGAGGAGAGGTGTGATTGACTTGACTTATCGATAAATTTGGTTGTATGATAAACAAAACAGAATTCAAATGCATTTTTCAAGTCATGCTTCATATTTTTGGAGTGATCCGACACCCGTATGTCTTCATTTGATTAATGTTTTTGAGCATTTATAAGAACCTTTTTGTATGTAATATTAAATTTAAATTCATGGACACATGTTCAAATGGTACTTACATATTCTAATACTCTTATATTAAATCTTATAATAAACATATACATGTAATTATTTTCTATCTCCAATTTAATAATAAATAAAAATGAATTTAAAAATCATTAGAATCTGAATAAACACTAAGTCGTTTTAAAATATTTATATAAACAAAATGAAGATCCTCTAACATATTATCAACTCCATAAAGTTCTCTAACTTTTTTTCATACTAAATTACTATGTCAACATAATTTTTATAATAAAAAATATTGAATATAACTTGCTAATTAACAAACATGCATGATTAATGTTGATAAACAATCATGAACCTATGCTAGCATGGCAAGTTCTAAATCTCAAGATCCTCTTTCACTTCACAAGAGATTAACAAATTAGATGTTCATGACGCATCTACCAATTAAGCATAACCATACGAGGATATCAAATATACATCACACACAGATCTTTAAAGCATCAAGATACTAAAGCTCCATAAATAAATCTGTTAGAATCCCATGACAACGATTAGTTCATAATCGAACCACTCGTCATCAGATGAAACCATGATAAAAATAAAGTATGAAAAGATACAAATAAACCTAAGTAATTGATATGTAATGGTTCTCTAAATTACAATAGTAGAATGTGTTTATATAGGCTCTAGAAGTCTGCCCAGCAAGAAAATACCAAAACAGAATTATAATAGAATTTCTGCAAAATACGTTTCCTAAACTGATTCAGTTTTTAAGGAAATTTTGTAGCTGTCTTTTCTTCAGTATTTCTGGGCCGTTCCAGTTGTAATTGGACCTCTGGACCACTTTAGAATGAAAGAGAATTCCGTTATCTTCGCGTGGACAGTAAGATCGTCCAAAACGGACTTGTAGAACTCAAGATATGACCCAAACTGTAAATCAGGATTTTTAGGACAATTTCCGAAGTTGGATAGAATACCCTTGAGGCCGCGTCCTGGAGTTCTGAGGCCGCGGCCTGGAACCCAATCTGCCCGCATATTTTTTCTTTGCTATTTCCTTCGTTTCGCCTTCGTTTTGCCTTCGTTTCCTTCCGTTCTTTTTGCCAAGGCTTTCATACTTCAATTGCTTGACTCCAAATCTCCCAAGGATTGTATGAAAGACCTCATTCTTCATTAAAAACTCAAAATCCACACCAACATCAACTCAATTCTCCCACCATATCCAATGCCTTATAACCCTGCACAACTACACGAAACACATCAAAAATACAACAAACTTGAGGCCAAGTGAATCAATTTAAGCCGTTATGGAACGCTCCAAGTGGATATAAAATCCACTTATCAATTAATTGATTAGTAATAGTATAAGAATGTGTTTAGTTAGAATATTAGTTTATTCCAACAAAATATACTGGAAAAACGAATGTATAACTTTTTTATAGATTTAATCAGTGAAAAAATTGGTTGGGATTGTTCAATTTAATCGAGTTGGCCATACCCTTTGTGTAATTGGTTCATGTGTAAAAGTAAATTCTACAATATTACTTGCATTTAAATTGTGTATGTTAATTAAAAAATGTGTATATACTTCCGTATCTTATCATGATTCTCATGATCACTTGAAAAGTTAAAATCGTCTATTTATTGTTACCGAAATAAATTGCAATGATTTTGAATAAGGATTGAAAAATCGACGATATAAATAATTATATTTTATCATTTTATCTTGAAATAATTGTACTTTTATATAGATAATTAATAAACCAAACCAAATGTTCCAAGTATATCTTGCTTATCGTAGGGTCTGGGAGGATATGATGTACGCAATCTTACCGTCACTCAAAAGAATAAAGAGGCTGTTTTCAAAAGACCCTCGACTTTTTTTGTGTATATCTATAACATATATGAAATATACTACAAAAGAGAAACAATAAAAAATATCAACATGACGGTTGTAAGTCACTTGTATCCCACCAAACCATCGCACCTCTCCATAACTCAACCACAATTTGTAAAGCAACAGCAAGTGGGAGTGCACGTGTGCATTGTTTCACCAATAACTAATATTTTATAAAATTATAATAATTATAATGTTCTAATAAAGATTTCTAAAATTTTATATTAAATAAAAATAAAGTGTATTTAATATATATTTAATATGTACAATTAATGACTAATTAAAATGCTATTAAAAGAAAGAAAAATATTTTAATAAAAAAATCAAAAATATGAAAATTCAAGAAAAATATATTGAAATTTCTGAGAAGTTTCTGAGTGAAAAATCTCTCTAATCTTCTGTTATTAAATAGAGTCGCGCTTCGCGCAACTGCATTAAATTTTTACTTTTAACAGTTAAATATTGTCTTTTACAAATTTTGTTGTACAAAAAATACTTATATAAATAGTTGATCAGATATAATATCCTTATACTTTATTCCAAAAGTGTAATAAATATCAAGTTTAGTTATTATATAAACTAGCTTACAGCCCGTGCAAAGCACAGGTTACTTTTAATTTTTTATAATTTATTTATAATATAATATAATATTATAAATATTAATTTAAATATGTTATTAATTCGAATCTTACATCTTTATATATAATAACTTTTAGTATTAAATATAAATTAATATGTTATTGACGGGAATCGAACCTTGAACCTCTGCATATAACAACTTTTAGTATTGTTATATCTAACGGTCATGATCTATTTGAGTTGCTGATATAACGGTGATAAATGAGGGATAACCAAAAATGGGGATAACCAAAAAAGGGGTAACCAGCTACAAATTATACCCCCTTTTGCTTATTACTTTTAATTTTTTATTATTTATTTATAATATAATATAATATTATAAATATTAATTTAAATATGTTATTAATTCGAATCTTACATCTTTATATATAATAACTTTTAGTATTAAATATAAATTAATATGTTATTGGCGGGAATCGAACCTTGAACCTCTGCATATAACAACTTTTAGTATTGTTATATCTAACGGTCATGATCTATTTGAGTTGCTGATCTAACGATGATAAATGAGGGATAACCAAAAATGGGGATAACCAAAAAAGGGGTAATCAACTACAAATTATACCCTTTTGCTTATTTTAATATAGTATAGATAAGATATTTGAAAGGTTGATAATTTTCTCAGGGAGTGTTTGTTTTGCGTTGGGTAAATGATTGGGATTTAGAAAATGAAAGGATGAGAAAGGAAATGAATGATCCTGTATTGTTATCCGTTCAGTTTTCATCTAGAAATGGAATAAAAAAATTACCTAAAATTATTTTTAATTCATTAAAATTAAAAAATTTAATTGTTTTTTGAATTTTTAAAAATAATTTACATGTTACCATATGTTTTTCCGAATAATTATACTTTTATATCTTGCAAATGAATATTAGTTCTAATAAATCTCGGAGGTGAGCGAATATACTCCCTCCGTCCCATCAAATTGTTTACACTTTTTAAGAGTTGTCCGGCACGCATTTTAAGGTGCATTTTAAGGATGGTTCCATAACTTATTTTTAAAATTTTCTTTTTTTGTATAAAAATTTAATGTTTATATTTTTATACAAAAAAATATATCATTTGCCCCCCTGCATTCGAAAAAATTAATACAATTTATGGTGGTCTAAGTGATATACAGGGAAGCAAATGATATTTTTTTTTTATTTAGTGGTTTAAATGAAACCCCGATGAGAACGGTACGTTAAACGATAATTTTTGACGAAGGGAATGGCCAATTTGATATAAAACCCCTTCTTCTCACAATTATTTATTCTCCTCTCATCAGTCATCACACACACACTTTTCCGTCTCTATTTTCATCAATTTCAACGTATGTTTTCAATACTATTACTTTGTTTATTATTGTTAATTATGATAAAATTGGGATGAGATCCTATGTCCTCTTCCTCCATGTCCCCTTTGTGTCCCCTCATTCTTCTAATACAAAAAGGAGGGGACACAAAAAGGACATGAAGGAAGGGGACATAGGATCCGGACCCGATTAAATTGCTCTGCTTAAATTAGTGTTGATTAAATTAGGAAAAAAAATTGGTCTTGATTTGATTTTGTTTAAATGTATATTTTGATCTAATACGTTGTTAATTTAGGTTTGTTATGATTATACACTGCTAATTTGTCGATTCAATTGTTAAGACTATATAGATGCATTTTTTTTTGACCTAAGTAGATGTTAATCTAGGTTGTAATTGGATTAGTGCTGATTTGTTGATTTAATTGTGGTTCTATATATAACGACGTAGATCCATGTTATGTATATACTTGTTTTTTGATTTGAGGATGATTGAGGTTTATTATGATTGGATTAGTGGTAATTTGTTGGTTTATTAGTAAGAAACTTGTTTTTTTTGACCTAATTAGGTGTTTATTTATGTGTATTACAATTGAATTAGTTATTGATTGTGTTGATGTACAGATGCAAATCTTTGTGAAAACTTCCATTGGAGAGACAAAAAGCTCTCACACAATCACCCTTGAGGTTGAGAGCTATGATACGATCGATAAAGTCAAGGCCAAGATCCAGGACAAGGAAGGATTTCCCCCAGAGCAGCAGAGGTTGATCTTTTGGGGCAATCAGCTTGAGGATGGCAGGACCCTTGCCGACTATCGCATTAAGAAGGATGGCAGGACCCTTCAACTGGTCCTCCTCCGTCTTCCTGGTGGTATCCGTCGTCCTGGTGTTATGCAGATCTTTGTGGAGAAGACTTGGACTAGAGATATCATTGTTCTTGAGGTCGAAAGCTCAGACACCATTGACAAAGTCAAGGCTATGATCCAGGACAAGGAAGGCTTTCCCCCTGACGGGCAGGATTTGTATTTAGCTGGTTCGTGTCTGGTGGATGGCCGGAGGACCCTAGCTGATTGCAATATCCAGAAGGATTCGGTCCTTCAGCTGCCTTGGCCTTACCTTTACATAGAAGGATTCCTTCGTTTAAAAGATATTGGACCTAGAGATGCACAAAAGGCCCATCGGGCCGGGCTTTGACCGGGCTTTGAAAAGCCCGGGCTTTTTGGTCAAAGCCCGGCTCGGGCTTTGACTTTGACCGGGCCGGGCCGGGCCGGGCCGGGCTTTTGTGAAAAATGTGAGCCCGTTTAGGCCCTCGAAGCGGGCCGCGGTGGGCTTTTTTCCGGGCCTGAAGCGGGCCGGGCCGGGCCGGATCGGGCTTTTTCCGGGATCAAATCGGATCGAGATTTTATGTTACATAAGTTCTTTATGTAGTAATGGCAGACATGTGTTAAACAATCTATTTTGCTGATACAAATATTACATTTATCGATTTACTTTTTGATTTGATGATATATTAATTGATTACACGTGTACTTAGCTTGTTTTCGTTCATGTATCGTAATATATGCATATAAATAATCTTATTATTAATAATGAATATGTAAATATATATGTACTTAAATTATTTTTATATTTGTAGGAAGTGTAAATACATAAATATTTATGTAAGTATACTAGAATAATCGAATTTTACCCGGGCTTTTTCGGGCCGAACCGGGCTTTTAATCGGGCCGGGCCGAAGACCGGGCTTTTTAAAAGACCGGGCTAAGACCGGGCTTTTGCCGGGCCGGGCCGGGCCGGGCTTTGCCCAATAATATAGGGACCGTTTAAGGCCCTCGGGCCGGGCTTGACTGGGCCGGGCTTTGACCGGGCCGGGCTTTGACCGGGCCGGGCTTTGACCGGGCTTTGCCGGATCGGGCCGGGCCAGATTTTCGGGCTCGGGCTTTTTGTGCATCTCTAATTTGGACCTGGTTGGTACCTGTAGATCTTGATCCTGATTGGACAATGTTTTCGTGAATGTTATCGCATCAATTCAGTACTGTGCGCGCACTCGTGAATTATATTTTGTAAGATCTGGATATGCATTTTGATTGTTTCTGGATTAACAGCCTTACGGCCATGAATAAGATAAGTCACCATAAAAGCACTTGTATATTGCACAGTAATATACTATTTGCTGTTGACCCTTGCAGAGTTCTAGATGACAGGGATGAAAGAGGAAATGAAGATCAGGCTCGATAACATACGGATCGGGTATATAGGTCATGAGAACCGTGATAACAAACATTCTGCACTTTCAAAGATCTGCATAACAATACATATAGAATTTGCCTAAAATCAGTGATGAAAATTGATTATCGCCTACGAAACTGCCCGTAACGAAAATTGATTATCGCCTACGAAACTGCCCGTAACTTTGTACGTATATTTAGCTAGACGCCTCGACCATAACAATACATTCAAGGTTGCTATTTTTTTTTAAAGGTCAGTTTCATTCTATGCATCAATCATCTGATGCAATTCCTTCAAGAAAAGAGCTTCATTTAACCAAGGTTTTGATACACCAACATATATAAAACATCATTAGATTAAAATCCTCTTATACAAAAGACAACTGCAAACAGACTAAAAATACCGAAAACAGAACAACCTAGTTACATATTACTCAGAGTCACCAGACTCACCTCCATCCATACACAACATCTTTAATCCACCTAAAACTCTTTCTCAAAGACCCTTTCATCTTACCTTCAACTGCATAAACCTTATATCCAGCAACCCTTTTCTTTCGCTTCATTTCGGGATCATTAAAACTCCAACTTTTTCCGATAGACCCTTGATTGTTCTTCACTTTCTTCATCTGTATTTCTTTACCATTCCCCATCATATAACTTGGAGTAGGATTAACCGAAGATGCAAAATTTGTACTGTAACTCCTCATATTATTCATCCCAGATGGAGGTGCTGCTACAATATCTCCATCTCCATAACTATAGCTCTCCAACTGCATATCTTTGGCATCTTTGCATGACTTGGATCTAAAATTTTCCATCACAAACAGAGGAAAATAAAGACTGATAGAAAGTGTTACTAGGCTTTGTTTAAGTATGTGGTGGTTCTTGTTCAACTAAATATAATGGGATTGGGGACAAAATAAAAGGTTAAACTTTAATGTTTGTTGTTTTTTTTCACTCATGGGCTGGTTGTTGATTGATTGATTGTTCTTTCTGTAAATTTTACCGTTTTGTAATAATTATGTACTTGCATGAGTTTGCTGACTCTGAATGATAATTTGGCGCTGTACGGGAAGATACAATTTTATATATTAAAAATAGGAGAAATGCTAGATACCCAAATTTTGTCCTAAACTTTTCCCAAAAAATGATGTGTAACATTGTAATTTTCCTAGGGTGCTGATATTTGCACACCCTAAATTTATGGTTGCACACACTAAATTATTTGTTTGATCAGATTATCCTTATTTTATCTCATAATGTCCACTTTGTCCTCCCACTTAAGCATTTGCTTGATTGGAATCATTTTTTTTATTTAATTTGATTTGTGCAAATTACATTATGACTCTTTCTTAATTTTTTTTATCTTATTATAAATGTGAAATAGGAAAAAAGTTGAATTTTCAAAAGCATTTAGTGAAAAAATAAAGATGTGAGATATTAATTATCATAGAGAACATTAATTCTAGTAAAATATTATAAGATAATAATAAAAAAAAGTTAAAAAAAGCAATACAATTGGTGTGAAACAAAGAATAACACAAGCAAAGAAATTGTAATTTTTTTTAAATCATAACTGCAGGACTTTTTAAAATCTTACACAATTAAAAATTATAAATACAAACGATCAAATCAAGATAATATGCTTGATTTACTTTTTTTTTAAATTAAAAAAAATTCAACAATCAAAAGATATACGGCATCTATAAAAATGATCAAAAAATGTAATACGGGTTTGTATGCTTAATTTTTTATTTTTTTTATTATATGCTTGATTTATTTGAGTTTAACTCAAAGAATTATTTGATTAAAATATTATATAGAGCTTGCTTGAGTAATATATTTATAGAGTTTAATAGAATGAAAATTTTAATACGGGGTTTCAATCAATTTTGATTTAAAATTTTAATATAATTTATTTAGACACGATTTATTTAGCAAAAAAACAAGTAGTAGAATTTGACAACAAATTAAAGGAAAGAGAAAGATTAAGGATATTATGGTCAAATAAACTAAAAGGGTGTGCAACCATCAATTGAGGGTGTGCAAATATCACCATCCTTTTCCTAATAATAAAATAGGATCCCGTGTGCATTCATATGCGCCCCCAATTAAAATTTAACACATTTCATGTCACGTCATTTGGTAAAACTTTTGGTATACCTAGCACTACTCTAAAAATAGATTTAATACATCTTGAGAAAGTGACTGTAGTTTAATATCTTGTTAAAATTAAAAATTTGAACCAAGCTCATGTTTATTAGTTCAATTACTTTATCTTCACTAAGAGCAAATCCAACAGCTTTCCTATATTATTTCCTAAGTCAATATTTAAGAAATTTACTACAAAACGCTCCAACGATGTGGTAGTGATTCCCTAAAATACTAAGAGCATCTCCAATGGTGTTGGCTAAATTGGTTGGCTAAAATGATATAAAATATTGATTATGTAAAATTTACTGAACCTGTAAGGCGTTGTGCTCCGATGGTATTGGCTATAATGATTGGCTATTTTTTAAAAATAGTATATTATTATTATTTCAAGTTGTTATAAATAGAATGTATTATTTTATTATGGTAATAGATGATGTGGAATCTTCTTACAGGTCTCTAAAGGTTCGACAAATATAACCAATATTACGGGGTTGGCTAAATTTTTAGACAACAGTAATGTATGGTTGGAGTGGAGAATATTTTACATATTATTTATAAATTTTATTTATGGTATCAATTATCCAATTTTACCTAAGGGTTTTGGAGGGTTGGAGATGCTCTAAGGACCTCTAGCTATTTCTTAATTTTGGGGAACCACTAATCATCCTTAACTTGATTTCTATCAATAAAAAATTCATTTCCCTCCATTTTTCAATATTTATCCATATTTATTATCTAATTGATTTCAAATTTATCATTATAATAATAATAAGGAGTGAATATAGGAAATGTTGTTAGAATTGATGTACAGAATCAGATTCGTAAATCACTATGAACCATTATTTTATTATATTTTTAAGAGTCAACCAAGGAGTTATTGGACTTATTCCAGGAAAGTGCGATTGCTAGTATCAACATTATGTGAGTTGTTAAAGACATGGTTCTAACAAGCTATTGTTGCTAAAGATTATTTTGCTGCATAATTTTTTGGCAAATTATCATATTGATATAATTTCTTGAATATTAGAAGGATTATTTAAGAGAGGATAAATGACGTTGCCCCTGTTTTCATTTAAAAATTCATTATTAAATATTGAGGCAAGAAAAAAGGGACTGACAGAAAATATAATTAGATGCACTAAGCTAGAATTAAGCCTGGAAGCAAGAACAGGATATCCTATAGAGAAAGGTTCTTTGTTTCAAAAAAGAAAGATAGAAAAGGGTTCAATCCACTCTATAACTCAAATGATGCAACAAAATCTTGATCACAAACGATCTAAGAACGCGTTCTTGCGACAAAATAATCATAAACAAATTTTGGAAATGAAAGAATAACCAAACACGAAACAAAATCCTACCCAACAAAATTTGTGTTTCTTATGCCTACCAGATTGTTTGGTAGCCGACATATCAACTCTCTATAGCAAAATGCAGAAACCCGCCGAATTTAAGTGGCATTCAAGCATTGGAAATAATCTATAAAACTTACTTCTCCATTAAAGGAGCTCCGCAACATTCGATGGCAGTTCCTCAACGATCACATTGTAGAACTTCTGAATGTCAAAAAGCATTCTTTCATCGTCCTGAGTGACAAAATTGATGGCAACACCTTTTCTTCCGAACCGTCCACTTCGTCCAATACGATGCAGGTAATTTTCAGGCTGAGTTGGCAGATCAAAGTTTATAACAAGGGAAACTTGTTGTACATCAATACCACGAGCCAACAGATCAGTGGTGATAAGAACACGGGAAGAGCCAGAACGAAATTCGCGCATAATTATATCCCTCGTGTTCTGATCCATATCTCCGTGGGTAGCTGAAACAGTGTGGTCACGGCTTCTCATTTTGTCAGTAAGCCAGTCAACCTTTCGCCTGGTGTTCACAAAAATGACACTCTGGGTGATTGCAAGAGTCTCATAGAGATCGCAGAGTGTTTCCAGCTTCCATTCTTCCTTTTCAACATTCACATGAAACTGCTTGATACCTTCAAGTGTTAGCTCATCACGCTTTACCAAGATTCTCACAGGCTTATTCATGAACTTCCTAGTGATGTCAAGGGCTTCTGGTGGCATTGTGGCAGAGAACACCCCGACTTGAATTTTAGCAGGTAGCAGCTGAAAAATGTCATAGATCTAACACAAACATATCAAATATCAGTATAAATAATCAAAGTCCAACGGAACTCCGATAAATAGAACACACAACATTTTCAGGAAAAAAAGGAGACTAAAACAACTGAATAACGTCAGAACAAACTGCAGTAACAAAAATGATTTCTGAAAACATAACTAGTGAGAGCAGCAAAAAAGGATAAATGGCCATATCTGTATCCGGCAATCAGTAATGATATCCGAATCCATATCCGGATCCGGAAATATGGATAATATCCGAACGAATCCGAATATATCCGGATCCGCCACTTGCAGTCCAAAATTATTGCATGAGGTGGGAATGGAACCCTGCTCCTTTTGCTTTCCTAAATTCCTAATGCCACACTAAAACCACTTATGCTACTTGATTGCTGTGTTACAGTGCTTAATAATTAATCATAACTTAGTATAAACATGCTTATATTTGTATTTTTAATAATTAATGATGACTATATCATTATATTATCTGGATAGAATGATAGGCATGATTATATTTTGTTATTATATATTTATATATATATATATATATATATATATATATATATATAGATTATATTAATAATATATATTATATATAATTCACTTCGGATACGGATGCGCCTATATCCATATCCGCATCCTAAACTCCCGGATTCAGATACGGATAATATCCGGTTGACTCCGAATACGGATAATATCCATTTTTTTCCGGATACGAACACAGATATTTCGGACGAATATCGGATTTTCCGAATTTTTTTTCCAGCCCTAGCAATACCCCCTACAAGTAGACCTGACAATTCGTTCGTGTCATGTACTTTCGTGTCGTGTACTTTCGTGTTTCGTGTACCTAAATGTTAAACCCAAAACCACCCGTTTAGGGTTCGTGTCATTTCGTGTTCGTGTACTTTCGTTTCGTGTCGTGTTTCGTGTTATTTTAATTAATAATAAGAATAAAAATAAATATATAAATATATTAAAATATGACAATTATCGATAATATTTTTACAAATATATATTAAAAATGTATTTTTACATAGTATTTATAAATAATATTATAAATTTATGTATAGTCACAAATATAAATGTTAAATGTCTAATAAAAATATTAAAATATCTAATATCTAATACCAACAAAACAAGACAATTAATTGAGAGACGAGATAGATAAGGGAGAGAAGAGAGATTGAGATTGTGATAAGGAGGGAGAGACGAGAGATTGAGAGAGATGTTTGAGGGAGAACCTTGACAATTTGACTTACTTGTATATTATTGTTAAAAAAAATTATAAATATATATATATATAATATAATATAATATAATATATATTTATATATATATATTTATTTCGTGTACTTCGTGTCGTGTCGTGTACTTGAAGGGTAAACCCAAACCCGACACTAAATCTCGATCGTGTACTTTCGTGTTCGTGTCGTGTACTAAAAATGCAAACCCAAACACTAAATTTTCGTGTCGTTTCGTGTCGTTTTTTCGTGTCGTGTTGAAAATTGCCGGGTCTACCTACAAGTTCAATTCTTTTATGCATAAGGTCACATCATACATTTTGTTTTAAAAAAAATAAATAAATTATTTCATATTGTGTGTAAAATGTATGTAATACTTAAACTGCATTGTCTATGTGACCAAGTTCTACTCATTGCCTAATTTGGAACCATAACAGCCTAGAGAAGTTCATGTAAGGAGCTTGCTACCTACATGTCTTCTGCATACATGAACAAAGAACTACGTAACTTCATATAACTACTTGACAAATTATAGATGTTAATAACAATTGATGAGCACATGATATCCTTGTCTTGTATACATTGCAGGTATCAAGTCAAAACTAAGTATTTTAATCACCACACAATTTTGAATAATTTACACATGCATGCCTGCATATGACATCCCTGATATATTAGTGATAAAAATAGAGCACCATTATACAATAGATAGTTATGACACACCTGATCCTTAAAACCACGTGACAACATTTCATCTGCTTCATCCAATACAAACATCTTGATATAATCTGCACGAAGAGACTGCCTCCTCAACATGTCAAAGACACGACCAGGAGTGCCCACAACAACATGAACACCGCTTAATAGAATTCTCTGATCCTCACGGACACTGGTCCCACCAACACAAGCATGAACTTTCACACCAAGATAGTCACCAAGTGCCCGCATGACCTTCTCAATCTGTTGTGCAAGTTCTCGCGTGGGTGCCAAAACTAGTGCCTGGCACTGGACAATGCCATAACCAAGTTGCTGCAAAATTCCAGAGCAGAAAGTTGCTGTTTTTCCAGTTCCAGACTGTGCCTGCTGAATGACATCAAGGCCCTTGCAAAACGGGACAATTCCCCTCTGTTGGATTGCGGAGGGCTTTTCAAAACCTATAAAAATATGACACTTGCATCAGCCAACAGCAGGAAATATTAAAAATGATGTTATATGAAGGTTCCAAGAAAAAGAGATAGTTGTGAGATAAACATATCATGTCATTCTTACGTGCGGATACTCAGTGGTGGAACCGGGATGAAAAATTAGGGGTGCTCAAATATTAATTACAAATTATTTGCAACGGTAATAAATATTTGAATAATTAAAATATACAAAACTAACCTTTACTTAACAACAATTGTCCTATTTTTATTTAAAAAAGTTACGGATGATAAATAAATATATATTAATATACACTATCTTGCTATTATTCAATTCCTCGTCCCCGTCATTAATAATTATTTAATGTATTTATTTCAGAAAATACCGTTCATTAGTAAAAATATTTTAAATTTTTTGAACTCTCGTGATAACAAGGTCTAAAATACTTCGAATTTAGCTATACATTTATCATTTCTGAAATCATTAATAATTTTTTTTAATTAATTCAATATATTTTTAATTAATTTTCAATACAATCTATAATTTATCGAATATTTTTTAAAAAATTCATTATTTTTTCGGAGGTTGGGAGCCTCACGCACCCCCTAGCCCCCCTCTGGTTCCGCCACTACGGATACTTGTAAACACAATACGAGGCATATGTTTACATGGCAACGTACAAAGAATGAAAAAGTGAATCCATAGGCATATTTACTATGAAGAAATGCCATCAGACTACTTACCATAGGCATATATGCCTCTTAGAAGATTCTCCTGCAAGTCCATTGCATCAAAACTGTCATAAACTTCATCATAAGATGTGAAGAAATCTTGCCCATCAACTGATAATCTACACAAATCAATTAAAAGATAGCGGATAACTGTTACACATCAAAATTTAAGAACATATTCAAGATGTTACATCAAATAATGAGATTATTTGTTTACAAAAAAAACTCACAGATCACTCATCTTTGCATCATACTGACGCGCATCAAACTGTGCTCCTTCTGGTGCCAAACCTGCCATGACTACAATCAAGAGAAAATGAATCAAATTGGCCACTTAGTTGCTAATCAATTTTTAAAAAAAAAACCATTCAGAGGCAACAAAATGACTATATTAGTCACATCTACATATATTTGTAGGCTACTTATCAAGTGCAACATATCATAAACATAACTAAAAATGATAAAACTTGTTTTTCAACAACTAACAGAATAATTATACAGGTAGTAAAAATAAGATTACATTTTTTTCCCATCAGACTAATAAAATGGACACCTTTAACATGGATCAACACCGACACATTTCAGGTTTTAAAGAGATCCTGACAAAAGGTATGTGGTTGAAACATATACAGATGGGCCTGAAGTGGCCCTCTTCAGAGGCATGAAACCCAATTCACAAGGGCATGGCCTGTCAGAAGATGGGCCAATGATTACATATGAATCCACAATATTCACTGTACATGGTCCCTACTCCCAAATCAGGAAATTTTCTAACTAACAAGTTTTGATTTACTGATGTACAATACAACTATCCCTGTGAAGCTGTGACCAAAATGTACAAACATTTATACAGATTCCTGTATCCAAGAACAAGCACACTTCCAAATAAAGAAATCATATCATATCATGCATGATGCATCAAGATTTAATCAGCCCTTTTCTTCTCTTTTTTTTCATATCACATCTAATCAATCTTTTTCACATGCAAATCAATCATTTTTTAGAAAACAGATAAAATTTAATCAAGAAATGAAATGCCAGTGACAATGAATAAAAAACAACAAGAAACAGATAAATGAACAGACTTGATCACAGATCAATGTAAACATATGATAAAATTGCATGACATACAAGAATCGAAATGAGGATAAATAAAAAAGACTAACTTGCTTATGATTTGATAATGTGATGAGAAGAGATGGTTGTATTTGTGTTTGTTAGGGTTTGTATTAACCCGGATCTGCGCTACGTTGCACAAATCTTATTGTACCTACACAAGAAATTTATTAATTTGTATAATATTCCATTTTCGTAAACTTTTTAACTCATCTTCTTATCTTTTTAAACTCATTTTCGTGGTCTTACAAAAAAAAAAAAAAAAAACTCATTTTCGTGGTTATTCATTAATCTTTTTTTCTATTTTTCTGAATCAATTTAGTGACTAGTGGTACTTTTCTTCTCAATAATTCTCGAATTAAGTGAAAATCAAATCTCAAAATTTAGGATGACAATGGAAAAATTCTTATCGATTGGATTATCCTATCACCTTCTTCATCTTAACCATAACAACAAAATTATGTGTTACTCATAAACTTTGAATTCACCTTGTGATGATAAAGAAGGAAAGAAAAAAAATCATTATTTTTGACATTTCCGTAACAAAAAATTCCATTCAAAAAATGTGATCACATTTAACAAATTAAATATTTTTGGCGAAAGAATATCACGTTTTGTGTATTTTGAGTATCCTATAAAAATGAGATATAATATTATTTCCGAAATGAATCTTCCATTGTTAGAAATGTTCAATATTTAAAATATAAAGATTCTCTTCAATTTGTATAAAAAAGTTATTCTTACAATTTTTTCATAAAAGCAAAATTATTGGATTTTTATTAATGGAATGTTAGATATATCAAAAACACCAAAAGTATTATATATTTAATTCAAATCCATAAAAAACAATAGGAACTTTCTTTTCCGTTTTTTTATTTTCATTTTTTGGTGATAGATATAGAAATGGGCACAGGACCCAAATAAGGGTTCTATTTGGTGACTAATTGACCCAAAACATAGCCCATCATTTTCCCAAAAAAGCCTAAACAAGCCGTTGAGAATGTGAATTCAGACTAGGGATGGGAACGGGTCGGGTTCGGCTCGGGTTTTACAAAATCCAAATCCAAATCCAAATATTTTCGGGTTTCGGGTTTCGGATCGTATCGGGTTTCGGATCCAAAACTCAATATCCAAATCCAAATCCGTCGGGTTTCGGATCGGATCGGGTTTTTTTCGGGTATTCAAAATTAAAAATAGTGTAAATAAGTTGCTTAACAAAAAAATAAAAAAAATTGTGTAAGTAAGTTAAAAAATACCGCTACATCCATGACAATTTATTTTCTCGATCTTTCCATATGTATAATATGTATTTATAATATACATTTATATAAAATATATATATATATATATATATATATAAAATAGTGTATGTATAATATGTATTTGTAATATACATTTATATATAATATATAAAATATAAAATATAATAAATAAAAGTCGGGTATTTTTCGAGTTTCGGGTTCGGCTCGGGTTTTGATCGGGTTTCGGGTTTCAGATCGGGTTTCGGATCGGGTTTCATGAAATCCATATCCATATCCAAAATCTTTCGGGTTTAAAATTTAAATCCATATCCATATCCAAATCCAAAATATCGGGTTCGGATCGGATAAAAAATCGGATTTCGAATCGGGTATCCGTCGGATCGGATTTTTTTCCCATCCCTAATTCAGACATACATTTGTGTCTCTATACAAGGAAAAGGCAAGAACCCAACAGCCACGTGGCTAGTCACTGCAGCCTACACCTGTTATGAATAGAAAATAATTACAATAATAATCTCGCAGGAGCTGTGTAGCATAAATACAGTAAGATATACAAAACCAAAGAAAAGATTAAAATAAAAATCCCTAGAGGGGGGTGGTGAGTGTGCAATTGTGAAATGGGGATTCAGAAGCAAAAGTGGACAAGAGAGGAGGAAGCAGCACTGAAAGCAGGGGTAGACAAACATGGCCCTGGCAAGTGGAAGACTATTCTCACTGACCCTGACTTTAAAGATGCTCTTTCCAACAGGTCCAACATTGATCTCAAGGTGCCCCCCCCCCCCCCCCTCTCTCTCTCTCTCTCTCTCTCCCCCTCTCCCTTCTCTCTCCCTCTCTCTCTCTCTCCCCCTCTCCTCTCTCTCTCATTTCTTTCTTTACTTTAGAATTCACTGTCTTTAATTTCTGTTTTTTGTTGTGCCCTTTTTAAATTGAGGGTTCTGTACTTTTGTTTATGTGTGTTTATTGTTAGATTATTTATTTCGCGATGTGGGGAGGGTAAGATATACGCTGACATATCTCAGGAGATAGATACATAAACAGATTTACCTTACTTTCACTAGGTTGTTTCCAAATAGACTTGGTTTTGACAATGCACTACATACATAAAGCTATATTCTTGCAAACCCGTGGAGGGCATTATATGATTCAGCTTGTCAGAATTTTTATACATTTGTAACTGATGCTTATGTTGAAATCGGGTTGAGTTGTTACAAATTTTTAGCCCCAATCAGATTATAATTACATTCTGTTCGTGCTTGAACTAATGTTTTCACGCCAACTTTAAATTTGACTTGAGTTGGCATGTGATTATAATTGTACTTGATTCAGCTTTGCTCGGTTAAGTCATTAGGTATTCGTTTGAGTCTTTATTTGATGTTATAGTTGAGTACAAAACCTGCTAATTGATTACTTAAAGAGCAAACTGAAACTAGGTATTCTTTTCACATTGTACTAGTTTAAATGTAATATTCTTTTTGGTTAATATTTTAGTAGAAAATATTTAACTGACGAGTTACGGTTTCAGTTACAACCTGTTGATTGAACAAGTATACATGTAATTTTAATCTATTAAATCATCTCTAGACAAATTCAAACAAGTTACAAAGTCATTTCTTTTAAATAAACGTATTTCATGTAATTTTATATTATTTGATGCATCATTTTTTGTGACCAATATTCAATGTTATTTAATCCTTTCAAGTCATAGTCCTGCACTGTTACTCAATCAAGCGGCTTATGGTCTATGGTCTCATGTAGATCATTCTTACTCACGTAACGATTCATGATGCAACTGTAAATTAGCTCTCTGTTGTACTTATAAATACAGCAGTTCCAGTGTGTAACAAGGCATCAAGTTACCTTCAAATTCTCTATCTTATCAAACTCTTAGATTAACATGGTATTATTAACTTGAAATTGTCTCTAGGACATTAACTCTAACATTCGCTTCATTGGCAATATAGGCTTTCTATACACTTCTGGAATATTTTACTTGCCTTCATTTGTTTGTTGTATGTCTTTTAGTAATGTTATAACTACTGTCACTTTTTTTCCCAATGATCATCAGGATAAATGGCGCAACTTGGGTATTGCTAACATTCCGCTAGCTTCGAAAAAAAATGATCCTGTCTTAGCCATTACCTGTGGTACACATGCTACTGCTCAGAGCACCAATAATGCTCTTTCTCTTGTGGCTGCCAATGGTGCCACTAATACTCCCAGAACTCCACAGGAAAGTGGAATCATGGTAACTAGGAGGTTTGTGTAGTTTCTTTTTCTATACTAATTGCTCGACTTTCTGGGTGAGGTTTCTTTACATTGGGCTGGGAATGTTACTTTTTGCTTTTTTTGAACTTATAACGGGAAAAATAAGGCTTACAAAATGGCAGGATCTTTAATATTTTTCTGGGGTTGACTTTAAAGAAGTGTGTACATATTAATGTTTAGGATTGTCAGGTATCTGTTGTAATGCCTTGTATTTGCAGCATTGTTTTCAAAGCAATATCCTCGATTAATGATTCAAAAGGGTCTGATTTCAATGCTATTGCCAGCTTTATCGAGGTTTGACACAATTTTTATTTTTTATTTTTTGATGAGAGCTATACATATTTTTTATGCGGTAGACCATAAAACAGTGCTAATGTACTACTAATCTAGTAAAATGATAAGCTTACTCGAGCACATGTTTTACTTATCAATCTTTTTGTTTTGAAATTTTCCGAGCACAAACATTCCCGTTTTGGCCTATAAGCCAATTGCTTTTGAAATATGATTACCTTCTAGGATGCTAATATTTCTTGAAAGACCGGACAGTATGGTAGAAAAAGAAGAGACAATAAAGCTGTAATTACTGCACAGTAGTCTTTTTAATGCCTCCACTGTCCACTGAGGCTTGAACCCTTGACCTTAATACCAAGGGGAGAGTGGTAGTATGTTGTCTTGTTCACTTCTATACGTTGTATTCAACAATTCATACGTTTGTAACATATACATGCTTACTGCAGCAAAGGCATGAGGTTCCCTATAATTTTAGAAGATATCTGAGTTCAATGATAAGAAGACTTATTCTGCAAGGGAGGCTTGTAAAGGTGATTAAGTTTCTGAATGTTGATTTTTTAATCTAGGGCTGCTATTTATACAATCTCTTGACGCTTAGTCACTACCGCTTATGGACTACCATAGGATTTTAGCTGTAGCAATTCTCAGAGAAACTGGAGATATAATTATGGAAAGATACCCACATTTCTTCTGAATGCTTAGAGAAGTTAATTTGTGTACTTATTAGATTCACCTGCTCTCCTGTAACAGCAGCTACTCGTAACTTTTGTTTACCTAAACCCTGATTTAACGGTCTAGCTTGTATTCCGTCGAAGTGCAGGTCGAGCAACGTTACAGGATCAAAAATTCAGGTTCAAGTACAAAATTACCTGCGCCGAGAGCAAGGGAAGTGAATCCAGTGACTTGTGAAAATCTTGATGTATCAAACCCTGATACACCGGATGGAGCTGCAAGAAGTGCTGCCTTCTGGCTTGTTCAAGCGGACAACAAGTCATTTTTGGCAGCTGAAGCAGTAGAAGAGGCGGAAAGAGTCAATGCTATGGCCGAAGAATCTGAGACAATGTTAGAGGCATTGAAGGGGTTCTGCAAGCAATATAATCTTTGAAAACCCAATTTCATTGGGGAACAAATATCATCAGTTCTTGATCTCATGAATGGACTTCCATTTTAAAGATAATATTGGCTGTTTTTTCTTTTTGTTTTTAAGGAACGGGTTGGAATATTGTTGTCTATCCTAGGATGTTTTTAAAAAATCTATGATACATGTCAGCCTATGTAACCTTGTTGATATATATAGAAATTACATTGGACGAAGGTATGGTCTACTAATTTATGTAGACAAAACGATGGGTATTAAGTTCATAATAAAGAACTGATCTTGTGTATCTGCTAAACCGGCGGATTCACTCTGAATTGGTACCGCTGATGGCTGCCTGGTGTAGAAATGTTTAGAGTGATAGTTGACAACCTGAGGTGACTATAGTCGAACAAGATTTGAACAAGATTTGCGTCTATGATTCCCAATATTTAAGGGTCCGTTTGGATTGATGGTTAAAAAGGGTTAGGTTGAGTCGAGTTCAAATTTAAAATTCGTTTTTGAGAAAATTTTAAAAGTAAAGTGTTGGATTTTGGATTTAATATGTAATAATATTTTACTTCTTTCGTAAACTACCAAAACCCAATATTTTACTTTAAAAATTTTCTCAAAAATGAATTTTTAAATTTGAACCCGACCTAACCCAACCCTTCTCAATTCTCAATCCAAACCGACCCTAAAGGTTCCAAAAATTTCAAATCCTTCTGTATAAAATATTTTCAGATATGCAACATATGTATACCTTAGGGTCCAAAATTTGATTTCACTTGGTCTTGTAATGACAACAACTAAAATCCTCAAACTCTTACAATATATCTTCGTAAATGGACCTGAACTCTCAACCCTTGGGTAAGCATCTTGTCACAAAGAAAAAAGTGAGAACCTACCAAGATGCTTGGTATGTTATATGGCACACCACAAGATAGAAAATTGGTATCTAATATGGCACACCACAAGATTAGGATTGTGTTCCTGGTTTTTAAGCAACCTAGGGCCAGTTTAACGTCTATATCTGGAACCTGTTGTGAACGGAAGCCTTGTGCTAGAAAGTGATGTTGTGAAAGAAAACCTTGTGTTGGAAAATTATCTTGTTGCAAGGAAAACCTTGTGTTAGTAAGGGTTAGGAGAGAAAATGTTGGGAAAGTGTGTTTTTTAGGAGCACGTATCTTTTAGAAAAATTGTTAAAAATACCCATTTTTCCAAACAAAAACACAAAAATAACAATTCTCGGCTGACACTGTTCAAAATACCGGATTGATGACCCAAATGAGATTTGCGTATTGGAGATACGCATGTCTGTTATGCGTATCAGGTGTCACGCATTACTGGAATGCGTGATGACGTCATGCTACGTCATTCTCACAGAACGTTCCGGTCGTCTCTCCCGGTGAGAAATCGCCGCCACGATCTCCACTGCTCGATGTCAGCCATCTTTTAAGCATATTTTCATCTGAGCACATTAAAAGCATGCCCAGACCTCACTCTACATTTCTCCCATGTCCGTTTTAGCGATGTCTGGCCCCGCAGGGGCGTGTTTTGGTCACCAGAGTTCGAATCGGAAAATTATGGTCGATTTGGGCGTTCTCAATCGTGCGAAACAAACGTAAAAAGAGTGGTATGGATGTGTAGAGCTTGGAACAACGATTCTAATGGTATATGTTGTTGAGTATTGAATACGATAAGAGAATACAGAGGGGGGTGAATGGATTCTCGAACTTTTCTTTTCCGAGTCTATGTAGCAAGAGTGTTTGTGTGTGCAGGATTGAAGGTGCGGATAAAGAATAACACAAAACACAATATCACTTTAATCTAATGTATTATTAGATAAAGGTTGCTACAATCTGTGAATACAAATGATAGTATTCTCAGCTTCGTTTTTCTCAGAGAGATACAGCTTAGTGTATGAAAAACTTGACTCACAAAGTTACTAAGTTATGAAGTGAGGCTGTGTCCTTATAGAACATGGATACAGCCTACTTACTGCAAATAAGGTAGCTAAACAAATTACTTTCTAGTATGTCTATCCTTTTTTGAGTAAGTGTCCAAACGGTTACAGATTTGACTTTGCAAAGCCTGTTTAGATCCACTTCTTTAGCTCCTTGTCTCTTCTATATCTCTCCAAGCTTCCTTGTAGGCTTTCCAGAGCACGTTACAGATTGTGGTCCATAAAGTGCATTGGCTTGTGATAAGTGGATTTTATATCCACTTGGAACATTCTAAATCGGCTTAAATTGATTGTCTTGGACTCAAGTTTCTTGTAGTTTTGATGTGTTTTGCTTAGTTGTGCAGGGTTACGAGAATGTTGATTAAGGTGGATGCTTATATATTTTTTTGGGAATTAATTGATTAAAATTCGGATTTTCTGGGAAGACTGCGCAGCTTACACTGTTTTGGCCATATCTGGAGTTCTGTAAGTCCGTTTTCAGCGATCTTACTGCCCACGCGAAGCTTGAGAGATTTTCTACAACCTGGGATAGGAAGCACGTGCAAGTAATGTGCTGAATAAAATCGCGCGCGTATTCTTTGTGAAGCATGGCTGGGAAATTCCTGTTTTGCCCTTTTCAAGTTCTAATTATATTCCGGGCAGGTTTTAGCACCTTAATTAAATTCTAATTATAATAGAAGATAAAATTCTTGCTGGGCAAGAAATCTAGAGCCTATAAAAACACATCTAAGCATTGTAATAGATATACACATTATCATAGTTTTATTATTGTAACCAGCTTAGATCTGCAAGGGAGAAAAGGAGAGAAGGGTTCAACGCTCGTGACAAGCAACGGATCTAGATCTACTTCATCCTTTGTTCTAGATTTGTTTTCTCAAACTCTTGTTTATTAATATAATTATTTCTTTTATTCATATCTTGTTATTTACCATGGTTTCATCAAATCCCATGACGATGAACGGTTCAATTATGGGCTAATCGTTGTCATGGGATTCTAACGGAGTTACTTATGGAACTTAGTATCTTGATGCTTTAAAGATCTGTGTGTGGTGTATATCTGATATCCTCGTATGGTTAATCTTAATGCTTTTAGATGCGTAGCTAACATCTAAATTGAATTGTTAATCTCTTGTGAAGTGAAAGTGGATCTTGAGATTTAGAACTTGCCATGCTAGCATAGGTTCATAATTGTTTATCAATATGATTCGTGGGTGAGATGAAAATACTCATACTGCCCTGTGTGATCTTTATGGATAACTTGTTCTTCAACCATTATGTTTTCAAATTCTATAGACATATAGGGTCTAAGCATAATTGGTGTCTATTCATTTTCTATCTCTTTTGTGGATGTATGTTTAGTTTGGTATGCGTATGCTGACAGGTAGCGTATACTTGTTTCGTGTTATCCGATCAGATATCAAAACCATTGCACATAGTGATTAAAGGCGTCAGATCTAAGGGAAGTATTTAATGAAGTTAGAGTCCCATGTTTTTATTCTCATAAGTAACTCGATTTCTATTCTTATTAGTTAATTTAATTCTTAGTTTTATAATTTGCATCTTAGTTTAATTTAGTAGTTAATAAAAATCCAATTTGTTATTTGTCTTAGCAGTGGATAAAAACCATACATCGGTGCATAGGTACATTAATTGAATTGAACACCATTCTAGATCTCTGTGGGAACTTGATTTAATCATATATTACTTGTGACAACGTGCGCTTGCGTAATTTTGCATAACAAGTTTTTGGCGCCGCTGCCGGGGATCATCGGTGTTTTTATTTTAGTTTATGTGCTTGTCATCAGTGGTCGTTAGCGTTCACTGACCTGGATTCTTACTTAGTTTGTTTGATTCGTGGTGTTTCAGGTACTTAAGTTTGTATGCGAACACGCTTACAAGCTCGTTTAGAAGAACTGGCGGAAGACGATCGTGTAGAGAATATAGAGAATAAGGAAGAGGAATTTGAAACTACAGTAGCAATGGCAGATGCAGCAGCAGTCAAGGCTTTGAAGGAGTATTCTCAGCCGAAACTTAATGATATCCAGTCTAGCATTATTAGACCAGCTATTGCAGTGAACAATTTTGAGATCAAGTCGGGCACAATTCAGATGGTGCAGAATTCAGTTCAGTTTGGGGGTGCTCCTACGGAGGATGCCAACATGCATGTTCGGGACTTTATCGAAATCTGCGACACTTTCAAATGTAATGGTGTGACGGATGATGCTATTAGGTTGAGGCTTTTCCCATTCTCTCTGAGGGATAAGGCTAAGAGCTGGCTACACTCTTTGCCACCTGGTTCCATTACTACATGGGAAGATCTTGCTCAGAAGTTCCTTACTAAATTCTTCCCTATGGCGAAAACTGCAGCATTAAGGAATCAGTTGACTCAATTCCAACAGCAATCTGGCGAGACCTTGTGTGAGGCTTGGGAACGCTACAAGGAGATGCTACGCAAGTGTCCTCATCATGGCATGCCTGATTGGATGGTTATTAATGGGTTCTACAATGGGCTGGGAGCACAATCCAGGCCAATGGTAGACGCAGCATCAGGAGGAGCCTTATGGGCTAAGAGCTACGAGGAAGCTTATGATCTTATAGAGATGATGGCTGCTAATGAATATCAAAATCCAACCCAAAGGCTATCTCAAGGTAAGGCAGCAGGAATTTTTGAAGTAGATATAGCTGCAATGATTACAGCTCAGTTGAAGGCTCTTGCTATGAAGGTGGATTCTCTTGCAAATTATGGAGTTCAGTAGGTGGCCAGTGTTTGTGAGCTATGTGCGGGCGCACATGAGACGAATCAGTGTGCTATCTCTTCTGAATCAGCACAGTTCGTGAGTGATTTCCAGAGACCTGCTGCACCAGTTGCAGCCACTTATCATCCTAACAACAGGAATCATCCCAATTTCATCTGGAGCAACAATCAAGGTGCTCAACAACCTTTTCAACAGCCTTATCAACAAGCAAAGCCATTCAATCAAGGCTATCAACAGCCTTATGCTCCAAGGACACCATATCAACCCTCCGGGATTTCAGCAGCAACAGCCTCAGGCTCATGCGGGGCAATCTTTTAATGAAAAATCAGAGATGGATGATTTGAGGATGACGGTAAAGAACCTACAAGCTGGCCAGAAAGTTTTGGAAACCCAGTTGGGGCAGATTACAAGTGCCTTGGTAAATATGCAACAAGGAACTCTTCCAAGTGATACAATGTGTAATCCAGGCAAGAGGGAGGTTCATGAGCAGGTGAAGGCTGTGACTTTGAGATCCGGAAAAGTCACGAGTGATCCTAAATCAGCAACTGAAGAAGAGAAAGATGTTCAGAATCAGCAGGATGAAAAATCTGCAGTGCCAGAAATTGAGAAATCTGATTTAGTGGCTGATCATCTTGATGGTGAGAAGAGCAAGAAATCTGTTGAAAAGTCTACTCCGGAGCAATCTTCAATGAATAATCAGGTCTATCCACCTCCTCCATTTCCTGGACGCTTGCAGAAAAGTAAAGAGAAACAGTTTCAGAAATTTATGGATGTTTTCAAGAAACTGTCCATTAACATTCCTTTTGTTGAAGCGTTGGAGCAGATGCCAAGATATGCTAAGTTCATGAAGGATATTTTGTCAAGGAAGAGAAGGTTGGAAGATTTTGAAACAATGGCATTGACAGAGGAGTGCAGTGCGGTGTTGCAACAGAAATTGCCTCCTAAACTTAAGGATCCGGGAAGTTTCACTATTTCATGCACTATTGGCAACCTTTCTTTCAACAAGTGTTTATGTGATTTGGGAGCTAGTATTAATCTTATGCCCTTGTCTGTTTTCAAGCAACTTGGTCTACCGGAGCCAAAGCCAACTAACATCTCTTTGCAGTTGACTGATCGATCTATCACGTATCCTAGAGGCATAGTGGAGGATGTTCTGGTGAAAGTTGATAAACTCATATTCCCAGCTGATTTTGTTATCTTGGATTTTGAAGAAGATAAGAAGATTCCCATAATCTTGGGAAGACCGTTCTTGGCTACAGGAAAGACTTTAATTGATGTGCAAAAAGGAGAGCTTACAATGAGGGTGCAAGATCAGAGTGTCACCTTTAATGTGTTCAAGGCAATGAAATTTCCGACAGAGGATGAAGAATGTTGCAGTGTGGATATAGTTGATACGGGTCAGAGAAAGAAATTTGATCAGTTATTGAGCGAGAAGTCAGATATGCATGTGCTAAAGCATCCCATCACTGAATCCATTGATAGTTCTTCAGTTCAAGATCTTTCGAATGTAAAGCTTGGGAAACTTCCACCACATTTGAGGTATGTCCTTTTGAATAATGAGCTAGTGATTTTTGAAGAGGGGCATGATAACGTGTTGCGAAGGTGGAAAGCTGATGATAAGGAAGAAGAAATTTTTGTTCAACCGGTTGAGTCGGAGAAGCACTTTAGAGGTGTGAAGAAAAAAAAGAGGAAGATTTGGCCGTTGGGTAGGAAAATCAAGTGGAAGTTTGATGGAAGAGATTTGTGGAAAGCAAGCAACCAAGATGTTAACGTTCGTATGAATGGTTTGTCTGTTGAGAACGGTTCAGTTATTCTTTTGAAACCGCCATGAGTTGAGGAAGTAACGTCAAGCTATTGACGTTAAAGAAGCGCTTCGTGGGAGGCAACCCATGCATTAGTGTAGTAAAAAAAAAAAAAAAAAATCGAATTTTGGGTGTTTAACGCAGGTTGCACCTGCGTTTCTGCAATTGCGGCTGTGTAACGCAGGCTGCTCCTGCGTTACTGGAATGGGGGCAGTCTGCGGGGGTTGTGGCGCAGGTTGCGCCTGCGCAACTGACAGTGGGGCAAGTTGCCTCTCACGCATGCAACTTGCGCGTGCTCCAGCCTTTGATCAAATTTTTTTTTCCAGCCTGCTCCCCTGTTCTTGTCCGTGTTTGCGTGTTCTCATTCTTTTTATACCACATTCTAAACCTATTCTTTTCCTATTTTAATTCCAAAACCTCCCATCTTTTTCTCCAAAATTCTAAACCTATTTCTATTCTAATTCTTATTTTTTTTTTTTTTTATTATTATTATTATTTTATTATTATTATTATTATAGTTATTATTTTCTTTATAATTATCTTTATTATTATTATTATTATTTATTATTATTATTATTATTATTATTATTTTACAAATCCAATTCCTCTTCTATTTATTTTAATCTCTAAAATTCAATTCTAAAGAGGAATTTATTGCAAGTTCACCTCTTTGATTCATATTGGGTAAATCTTTTTCTCTAATCTTATTTTTATTACGAATTTGTGTTCTTGTCAATTGTGGATTTTGTAGTATTCGGGCAAGGTGGCCAGTCTATGGAGCTCGTGCGCAATATCCTCCACCAGATTCATCCGAGGAGGAGGACGATTAGGTATGTTTTCTGCTATCCCTTGTATTTACTTCCATTCAATGAGGACATTGAATATTTTAAGTTTGGGGGTGGTTTGAGGGATATGTAGTTGTTGTTGTATTATTTGTTCATGTAGGATTTCATGCTTTGCATATTAGTAGTAATAAATTATGCATGTATGTTCGTGATATCTACGTTTGTTTCATATAGGGCATTCTGTTTTTATGTTTGTATTTCATGTGAGTCCATAATAGTTTGCATTTGCACCCATGCTTGATAGGAATTTTGTGTTGTTGACGCTTTTGATTGAGAAGTGATATGCTTTGTTCTTGTGCACACACATACACTAGTAAGTTGAAGCTAGTAGACTTATTGAATGTTGTAAGTGATTAGAAGGACATGAATATGTGCAAGATGATTTAGTTTGCATGCTTTGAATACAAGTTGGTGCGTTAGAGAGATGTTGCTTGGGATTAAGTATGTTTTTCCACCAAGTGAGATTTTGAGCCTTATTGCATATATTGCAATTTATTCGTTTGCTTGAGTGTCCACGGATTGTTTGCATTGCTAGCAGTTGTTTGAGGTCTTTCTTGAAACGCATGACATTATTTGACGATTAAAATGATAAAGGCATTTAGGAATAACTGCATATTTTCCCATATTACCACACCATGTTCAAATGATCAATTAGTTAACCCGTTGAGCTTAATCCTATTTTTTCGGTGACATACCACATTACTTGCCTAGACCTTTTTCTTGTATTGGCCTTACATTAATTTGAACCCACATTGTCAAAGGCTAGTAAAGTGCTTAAGGGAGTAATAAGGTGTGCAAGGAGGGGTTTATTGTTGGTCATACTTTTGGGGAAAATATTGAGATTGGGTTTGGTTGTTTACTTGATAGTCGACATATGTAATAAATTATGGGATCATTATATTATTGTTTGTGTTCTATTTAGCTCTCGAAAAAAAAAAGAAAAAAAACCAAAAGAAGAAAAAAAAAAGAGAGAAAAAAAGAAAAAAAAAGAAAAAAAATATATATATTATGAGAGCATGTTTGTGTTGTTGTGATCCTATTTCAGTCGACTAGTCGAGTGTTTGTCTTAGTAAAATTATGTGGGGGGGAAATATGGTGTTGTGAATGATTTATTATGGTACTTACTAGCTTTTGACACTTCACCTTTTTGGCTTATTTGACATACCTTGTCACTAGCCCCGTTACAACCCAATTAAAGACCTTTTGATTATCGTCTTTGATGTATGTTGTGTTAAGAGTTAGATTGATACCAAATGTCAAGCGTGTTTATGATTTTGTTGGAATTGAGTGATACACTTACCCTTGTTCTTGAGTGAATATTCTTTTGTGAGTGGATTGTGAGTGTTTGCTTGTTCTTGCGTATGAGATCCCGAGTGTTGTCTCAAAGATGTGCTCTTGTAGGCTTAGCATGTTTACTAACTTATTCTTACACTTGACATGGGCTTGTGAGAACTTATGCATGTTCATTGAGTAGACTATGTGAATACTTGCACTTTCGACACCAAGACATTGCGTATTTACTTTGATTCTTAAGTTGATATGGCATGAGAGGATTTGAAGGTATGGTAGATTAGATTAATTGCATTTGTATATTAGTTGCATTCATGCATTGCATTGCATTAGGTTAAATGGATTTTGTGGGTACATTCGCTATAGGCCCTCACGAGACCTTACTCGTCCACTAGGGCTGCCTAGGGGTTTAAAGGGCTTGTTGCATATGCCAAATGCAACCGTGATCACCTACGGAAGTGGTACTAGTTAGTTAGTTAGTTGTAATTGTTAATGCTTGAGGACAAGCATCGGTTTAAGTTTGGGGGTGTGATAAGTGGATTTTATATCCACTTGGAACATTCTAAATCGGCTTAAATTGATTGTCTTGGACTCAAGTTTCTTGTAGTTTTGATGTGTTTTGCTTAGTTGTGCAGGGTTACGAGAATGTTGATTAAGGTGGATGCTTCTATAATTTTTTGGGAATTAATTGATTAAAATTCGGATTTTCTGGGAAGGCTGCGCAGCTTACACTGTTTTGGCCATATCTGGAGTTCTGTAAGTCCGTTTTCAGCGATCTTACTGCCCACGCGAAGCTTGAGAGATTTTCTACAACCTGGGATAGGAAGCACGTGCAAGTAATGTGCTGAATAAAATCGCGCGCGTATTCTTTGTGAAGCATGGCTGGGAAATTCCTGTTTTGCCCTTTTCAAGTTGTAATTATATTCCGGGCAGGTTTTAGCACCTTAATTAAATTCTAATTATAATAGAAGATAAAATTCTTGCTGGGCAAGAAATCTAGAGCCTATAAAAACACATCTAAGCATTGTAATAGATATACACATTATCATAGTTTTATTATTGTAACCAGCTTAGATCTGCATGGGAGAAAAGGAGAGAAGGGTTCAACGCTCGTGACAAGCAACGGATCTAGATCTACTTCATCCTTTGTTCTAGATTTGTTTTCTCAAACTCTTGTTTATTAATATAATTATTTCTTTTATTCATATCTTGTTATTTACCATGGTTTCATCAAATCCCATGACGATGAACGGTTCAATTATGGGCTAATCGTTGTCATGGGATTCTAACGGAGTTACTTATGGAACTTAGTATCTTGATGCTTTAAAGATCTGTGTGTGGTGTATATCTGATATCCTCGTATGGTTAATCTTAATGCTTTTAGATACGTAGCTAACATCTAAATTGAATTGTTAATCTCTTGTGAAGTGAAAGTGGATCTTGAGATTTAGAACTTGCCATGCTAGCATAGGTTCATAATTGTTTATCAATATGATTCGTGGGTGAGATGAAAATACTCATACTGCCCTGTGTGATCTTTATGGATAACTTGTTCTTCAACCATTATGTTTTCAAATTCTATAGACATATAGGGTCTAAGCATAATTGGTGTCTATTCATCTTCTATCTCTTTTGTGGATGTATGTTTAGTTTGGTATGCGTATGCTGACAGGTAGCGTATACTTGTTTCGTGTTATCCGATCAGATATCAAAACCATTGCACATAGTGATTAAAGGCGTCAGATCTAAGGGAAGTATTTAATGAAATTAGAGTCCCATGTTTTTATTCTCATAAGTAACTCGATTTCTATTCTTATTAGTTAATTTAATTCTTAGTTTTATAATTTGCATCTTAGTTTAATTTAGTAGTTAATAAAAATCCAATTTGTTATTTGTCTTAGCAGTGGATAAAAACCATACATCGGTGCATAGGTACATTAATTGAATTGAACACCATTCTAGATCTCTGTGGGAACGAACTTGATTTAATCATATATTACTTGTGACAACGTGCGCTTGCGTAATTTTGCATAACAGCTTGTTGCAGGTTTCTGACTTGTACAATTTCTTCAGTATTTTGTCTCCAAGAATGTATTCGAGAAGTGACTAAGTAAGTGATTCGAGAACTGGAATTGACTTGATCGATAACTCTGAGTTCTCGAACACTGTTATATTGACATATCGAACCACTTCTCGAATAGCCCTTTTCCATCAGGATTCCTTGAGTTATCGAATAGAACATTTGACTTATCGAATCCTCGAGATATCGAATAGCTTTCTGAGTCCTTGAGATATCGAATGGAACTTTGACTTGTTGACTCCTTGAGAACTCGAATACCACTTTGACTTGTTGACTTCCTGAGTTCTCGAATAGAGTACATAGACATATCGAATCTCTGAGATATCGAATGAGATATCGAACAGTATATACAGAGATATCGAATAGTGTCTTGAGATATCGAATCCCTGACTTCTCGAATGCTGGTCTTCTCGAATAGACAAATATACTTCTCGAATTGGTACTTAGGCAAATTCTTCTTTTCTTCAAATCCCAACTGTGATTATTTGACAGTCTTTAACTCCTTGCTTGAGGCATGAACCTTGGAACTTCTTTCAAACATTATTCTAGACTCTATAAGTACAGTTACACAACTAGGATTTGATGCCTACTACAAGTACAATACAAGTAGAAACTCTACAACTAGAGGTTCCCTCAGTTAAGAGGTCATGTAAGTAATGCAAAGCATTACAAACAATTAGGCTTGTTATTAGATGTATACAGGCATGCCTCTGTGACTAACATATGCCATGTTATGGGAAAGTCCCTGATGTGCACGAACGGATCGATTGAAAATTGTCACCGGAATCGCCATGAATCGCCGGCTCTAAGCTCCCGTTCGTGCAAATATGACAATGACGTCATATGACGTCATTGCGCCGTCTGAGGATGCGTTACACATGATACGGCATTCTGAAATGCGTATCTCATGCTTACCCAACAGAAACTTGCGTAACCAAGCATTTACAATACATGTGTTACCCCATTTACAATTGCGTGACTTGTATTACCCAAATTAAAAATGCGTAACAGCCTTTACCCCAACTGAAAATGCGTAATCAAATCATTATTTTTTACACCCTCTCCCGAGAATTGGTATTTTCGTGTTTTTGTTTGAAAAAACCGGTATTTTTTACATTTGTCCTATCTTTTAGAGAGTGAAATTGATCCCACAATCTCTAAGGCAAGACCAATAATAACGGGTAGGGGAGAGCACGGTTCAATTCGGGGCGGTTTTGGCCCCGAAACCGCATGTCTTCGGTTTAAAAATTGAAAACCGCAACCAAACCGTTGGTTTCGGTTTTAAAAAGCTCGGTTCGGTTTTTAACGGTTCGGTTTCGGTTATAAAATCGAACGAAAAAATCATAAAAATATTACAAGACTTTAAATTTATAAATAATAATGTTATCGACTTTTAAACAAAGTGACTGAGCTGTTGAATGAGTACATTGTGTGTATATGTTAGTGCTAATGTTAGATGCACAGATTAATGACATTGCATTGTAGCATTTATATACAGGTGGTCCGACAATTATCAAAATTTTCTTGTAGGGGTATATAAGATAGCCTGTTTTAATGAACGTTATTCAAGCTTTGAAGAAATTGCATAGCAAATCTACTCTATTTTCTTAAAACCACACATTATTATTATAATTTTTTGTTTACGAAGCAAAGGAGAAGTCTACAGCCTCTGTTTTTTATGATGAAATCAACACTCCCTTTGGATTTGGGTACTACTAAAATCTTATACATTTGTAATCTACTCGGATATTTATTTAATGTGAGCTAAAAACTTTTATTGTATTTACGCTCTTATGAAGTTCTTCTGCTGATGCTTTTTTTTCGAAAAAAAACAACTAATGTTTAGGTTGCTAAAACTTGGACACTCAACCTCTCCCGCTATGAAAAATATATATTTCAATACATAATTAAGAATTTAAGATAAAGAATTTTATTACATATATCCAGCTCCGACATCTTCCATTTCCTCATCCGACATCGTTTTAAACTTAATTATAATTCAAAATATAATATATTTACATATAAATTTATATAAATTATATATTTTATATAATATATTCCCTCACCATCTAAATGTGGGTCCTGGGTGGTGAACAGGGTGTCATGCACCAAGTCACTTGAGTCCATTGGCTCATCAAGAGAAAAGAATTCTTGATGATCAATGCCTTGCTCCTCAATTGCTTGAGTTGCAGGCTACAAAGAAATTTGAGATGAAGATTCTGGAAGAGAAGTGTGTTGTAGAGTAGATTTTGGCAACTCCCCCTGAGAGATAGAGGGAGTTTCAAGTGTGATGTGCTCTCCACTCAGTGTAGTGCCATCCTTATCACTCTCATGTGCTGACTCAATACAAGAAGGTGCATTGGGGAGGATGCTTGATTCTATAGATGCACCCTGTTGAGAGGATACATCTAATGAGCTGTGTGCCCCTGATTTTACAACTTCGGCCATTTGTGTGACTGAAGAGGTGGTCTTAGTTTTCTTCTTCTTCTTTGGCCTTAGTAAGGGTGACTCTGGTTCCTCACTTTCTAGACCTAGTTCAACAGCTAATGCTGCTTCAGATAAGATATTCAAGGGTGCAGATATTACTTCCTTTCTCTTCTTTTTACTAACATCATCCTTTTGAGAGGATGATGCAGTTGGTTCAGTAATTGGTAGAGTGTTTGGTTGAGAGGGTTGGTTAGCTAGCCCTGGGTTAGCATTTTGTTCTACTTGCTTGGGCTTGGCTAACTGAGATTTTGCATCAAATGTTGGCATGTTGTGGGGGTAAGTTCTAAACAAACTCTCCATATGGGGAGTTATGTTAAGTCTTACATCCACATCATTCCTAGTCTCCAAATTCCCAAAAATGAGTTTGGTCATGGATTTAGGATAGCCTATTTTATTTTTATCTATCCCAGGCAATTCAATCAATTGAGCATTTTTAAAGTTAAGTACGGATTGAATAAAGTGAGGGAAGAAAAAATCAGTACCTCTCTTGGTTGTGTTCTTACCAAGTCTCCCATATAGTTCTTGTAGGATGATTTGGCCAACATCTATCTTCTTTCCATAGGCCAATGCATAGTCAATTTGCTGCACAGGTGCACTGATTTGATCAAAGCTTGATTTCCTGGCAGTGAAGACTTGAAGAAGAGTTGCAAACACATAGCTCCACTCCTTTCTCAGATTCTTTCTGTTCAGCTTGCCAAGATTGATCCCATCTGAGTAGTTGATGAACTCAAAAAATTCCTCTAACTCTGCATTCGTGGCCAGTCTGTCAAATGACTCTTGTTGTAGGCCCAGTGCTTGATTCATGTCTGCAGTAGTGATAGTGATTTCCTGATTCTGAATCTTGCAGTAGATGATATCTGAAGTGATTGCGTTTTCCAGGGCTACAACCTCCAAAATAGCAGTGCCCCAAAACTGTTCCAGGATATCCAGATATAGAGTTGGGTTGGCAGAGAGTGCATCCTTGATGTATGACTCAGCCATCCATTTCACAAAGCACTTGAAATTGGCGTTGGGTGCTTCCACATCACTAGTTAGAGCAATGAAATTGGTGTTGAACTTTACTGTTGCCATTTGTATGGAGAAGAAGAAAGGAATTGAAGGTTGAAGAAGAAATTTGGCTTTTGGTAGTTAGGGTTCCAGAGGTTTAGAGAGTGTAGATGCTTGAGAAATCGAATGAAATGAATCGAATAGGTGTAGAATTGTATAAGTATGAAGTACTTGAATTGTCGATTAGAAGTTTGTTTTGTATCGACAAGTCAGGCATTCGAGAAGTAGAAAACAACTATTCGAGAAGTCAAGAAAGGCTTAATCGATAACTCAGGAAGATAGTAACTCACAGCTGGCAGTTATCTAACTCAGAAAAATTTCTAAATTAAATAAAATGTGTTTTTATGAGTGAATTAAACTTTTAGACAAAAGTCCAAAATCGGTTAAAATTCAGCGAGAATTCAGCCTTTTCAAATGATTCGAGAACTCAAATATAGTATTCGAGAACTCAGTCAATCGAGAACTGAAACACTATATTCGAGAAGTCAAGGAAATCTCTATTCGAGAACTCTAAAAGACTCTATTCGAGAACTCAAGAGTACTCTAATGAGACTTGTTAGAGATGTCGAGTAGTGAATCATTCGAGAAGTTTGACTTATCGAACTATACCCATTACTTATAAAAAATTGATTTTCACTATCTTTTAAAATTGACCAGCCATATTCATTGAAGAATATTCTTAGCAAATTAAATAGTGATTTTCTCAAAATTTCATAGAAATTTCAAGTTAGCAAAAATATGATTTTCCAACATATGCAACAGATTTGAAATATTTATAAATCATATTTCAGCCAACACTTACTCCAAAAATATTGAAAATTTAGATAAAGTAAGTGTTTACTGCTGCAACAATCTAGATGATATATTCACTTAGCCAGAATCTGAAGAATTCAGCATTCCAATCTCACTAACCAACCTTGTGAAGGTGGCTTCATCTAGTGGCTTAGTGAATATGTCAGCTAGTTGTTTATCTGTAGAGACATAATGCAACTCAATGGTTCCATTAGTTGCATGTTCTCTAATGAAATGATATCTGATGTCAATGTGCTTTGTTCTAGAATGATTGACAGGATTGGCAACTATAGAGATTGCACTTGTGTTGTCACACATGATTGGAATTCTTTCCAACACAAGTCCATAATCTCTAAGTTGATTTCTAATCCAAAGCACTTGAGCACAGCAACTTCCAGCAGCTATGTATTCAGCCTCAGCTGTAGAAGTTGACACAGATTGTTGTTTCTTGCTATACCAAGAGACTAACCTTTGTCCAAGAAACTGGCAGCTACCTGAGGTGCTTTTCCTATCCACTCTGCATCCAGCATAATCAGCATCAGAATAACCAACCAGATTGAACCCTGTGTCCTTAGGATACCATAGTCCCAAGTTTGGAGTGCCCTTCAGATATCTAAAGATCCTTTTTATAGCAATCAAATGTGATTCTTTTGGATTTGATTGAAACCTTGCACACAAGCATGTAGCAAACATGATGTCTGGCCTACTTGCAGTGAGATAGAGCAGAGAACCAACCATGCCTCTGTAGACTGAGATGTCTACCTTCTTGCCTTTAGCATCTTCATCCAATTTAGTGGCAGTGGCCATGGGTGTCTTTGCAGGTGAGCAATCTTCCAAGTCAAACTTCTTCAATAAATCCTTGATATACTTGGTCTGACTGATAAAGATACCATCCTTCCTTTGACTGACTTGCAACCCAAGAAAGAATGTCAACTCTCCCATCATACTCATCTCATATCTGCTCTACATGAGTTTAGAAAATTTCTCACACAGCTTCTCATTTGTAGAACCAAAAATGATATCATCCACATAGATCTGAACTAAGATAAGATCATCACCATGCTTCTTGTAAAACAATGTCTTGTCCAGTGTGCCTCTAGTGAATTGATTCTCAAGAAGAAATTGTGATAAAGTATCATACCATGCTCTTGGAGCCTGCTTAAGTCCATACAATGCCTTAAGCAATCTGTAGACAAATTTTGGGAAGTGTGGATCCTCAAAACCAGGTGGTTGTTGCACATAAACTTCTTCTTCCAACTCTCCATTCAGAAACGCACTCTTGACATCCATTTGATATACTTTAAAGTTTGAATGAGCAGCAAATGCCAAGAATATTCTGATGGCTTCCAATCTAGCAACAGGAGCAAATGTCTCATCATAATCAATGCCTTCCTGTTGAGAGTATCCCTTTGCAACCAACCTTGCTTTGTTCCTTATAATTACACCATCTTCATCCATCTTATTCTTTAGAACCCATTTTGTTCCAACAATGGTTCTGTTCTTTGGTGCATGCACAAGTTCCCATACTTTGTTCCTTTCAAATTGATTCAGCTCCTCTTGCATGGCAATAATCCAATCTAGATCCAACAGTGCATCATCAAGTTTCTTAGGCTCAACTTGTGATAGAAAACAGCCATAGAGGCACTCATTTTGAGTTGCTCTCCTAGTCCTTACTCCTGCATTAGGATCTCCAATGATTTGCTCTGCAGTGTGTGATCTATCCCATTTCCTTGAGTGCTCAGCCTGATTTCTCATTCTTGATGTTGCTTCATCATCCACATCATGGTCATTCTCATTTCCTCCCCCTGTGAAGTTGCCACTACTCACAGGTGTGTCTTGGATGCTTGTTCCTTCACTATTGATTGGCACAAATTCTTCTCTTGTACCATCATTCACTTGAGTTTGTTGAACTCGAGTTTCAACTTCAGTTTCAGTCTCTTCATCAGAGTCATCTAGATTATCAAACTTCAATGGATCTTTATCTTCATCATTGGCTTCTTCTAGTCCAGGTAGTTTGCTGTCATCAAATGTCACATTTGTGCTTTCCATAACTTTCTTTTAACTGATGACATAAACCTTGTATGCAATTCTTTCCATAGAGTAGCCAAGAAAAATTCCTTCAAATGCTTTTGCATCAAATTTTCCAACATATTAAGAATTATCCTTCAATACAAAGCATTTGCTTCCAAAAGTATGAACATACTTTAGAGTAGGCTTCTTTCCAGTCATCAAGTTATAAGGTGTTTTTCCAGTGTTTTTGTTGATGAGGGTTCTGTTCTGGATATAGCATGCAGTGCTCACAGCCTCAGCCCAAAAACATGTAGGCATTTTTGCATCAAGTAACCTTGTTCTAGCAGCCTCAATTAGAGTTCTATTCTTCCTCTCAACAACTCCATTTTGTTGTGGAGTTCTTGGAGCTGAGAATTGCTGAGAAATGCCATTCTCTTTACAGAATGCTTCAAGTTTGACATTTCTGAACTCTGTTCCATTATCACTTCTCAGTGCAATCACACTTGCATTGTTGGCCTTTGCTTCCTTGTCAACTTTCTTTATATGCTCAATGATTACTTGTGGAGCCTCATCTTTTGATGCCAGAAATTCCACCCATGTATACCTTGAAAAATCATCAACCATCACCAAGGCATACTTCTTTCTTCCTAGAGACATAATATTGACAGGCCCAAACAAATTCATATGAATGAGTTGTAGGGGCTTGGTTATAGATGTCACTGTCTTTGTCTTGTGGATTGATCTTTTCATCTTTCCTTTTTGACAAGCCTCACACACTCCTTCTTGATAGAATTCAAGTGTGGGCATGCCTTTCACTAACTCTCTTTTGACTAGAGAGTTAATGGCTTTGAAGTTCAGGTGTGATAATTTCTTGTGCCACAGCCAACAATCTTCATTTGATGCTTTTGAGTAAAAGCAACAAATTTTGTCCTTGTTTGCAGAATCCATATTGGCTACAAACATGCTTCCCTTCCTTACTCCAGATAGAGCAAAATCACCAGTCTTCTTGTGGGTGATCAAACATTCATCTTTGTCAAAATCCACCTTGAATCCCTTATCAGTAAACTGACCAACACTTAGCAGATTATGCTTGAGCCCCTTGACTAGTGCTACATCTTCAATGATGATATTACCAACTTTCAACTTGCCATATCCCAATGTGTTACCCCTGCTGTCATCTCCAAAAGCAACCATTGGGCCAGCCTTTTCCTCATACTGTGATAGCAGGGCCATATCACTAGTCATATGATTTGAGCATCCACTGTCCAAAATCCACATGACCTTCTTTTCACTTTCTTTGCCCTGCAAACACAAAGGTATTACTTTTCCTTTAGTACCCAAACAAGTTTGGGTCCATGTGACTTAGAAACAGTTTTATCATAAACAACATGCTTGTCAACTTTCTTGGCATTAGTCTTCTTGTCACTGTTAGAAGTCTTGGAACCTGAGGTTTCAGACTTAGGTGACAGAGGTACCTTCCTAGCTTTAGGAGGACTTGAAGACTTTGACCTGGTATAGTGTGTGTGAGAATTGTGACTGATACAACCATCAATGAATTGCCTTCTCAGATTGAAACAACTAGTCATAACATTCATATTGCATGGCATACAGTAAAATTTATCACAAAATGGTGCATCTCTATGTCTTAGAGGCACAGAACAATCATAAAAAGGTTTGGACACACTATCAACAGGTTTCTTGCATGCATGAGTTAAATGATTGGTACTGAAACAGTTCTGACAAGTTTTCCTAGGGGCATTAGGCATATAAGCATAGTTGTTATCCTTGTTAATCCCTAACTTGTCATTTCTGTTCTGTTTCTTCTTAGTCACTTTCTTTTCTGATTCACTCTTCCCGGCTGAAACAAACTTAACAAACTTCTTAGGTCTTGGCCTATCAACTACTGGCTCCTTGTCTTTTGACCTGACACTCTCACTCTTGGATGATGCTTGTTGTTCATTTGATTGTGCCTCATCCTTATCATTCAACATTTGTTTGATGAGTAAGGCATCCTCATCAATTTCAAATGTTGGTTCCTTAAAAATTGGATTTTCAGTCTTTTTCAAAATGTGAGGCACTCCCTCATGAACAACTGTGTCATCTTCAATGACATCATAACATTTTCTTTGTTTAAGAGTGTCATAATCAAGTCCAATAGCAGCCTTGGGTTTTGCTTCAATTTTCTCACAGTAGGATTTCACTAGACCAGATGATTTCTTGAAAGTTTTTAGTTTGAATTCATTTTCAGCTAATCCATCCCTAAGAGCCTTTTCAACCTGACTAGCACACAAAACCTTATTCTGCAGATATTCAACTTCTTTCTTAAGGTTTTCTATTTGCATAACAGTTAGCTCAAGTTCCTCATTCTTTTTGGTTAACATTTCATTTCTAGTAGACAGTTTAGCAATCTCTTCATTAGCAGCAGTCATACTAGTATGAATGTTAAACATTTCAACAGATAGTTGTTCAATCATGCATTTATACTCTGAAACAGACATATCTATAGTAGTGAGAGATGGTACCTGAGAATCAGATGGAGATGGGTCATCCTTGGAATTGGCCATCAAGGCATAATTGCAGAATTCTTGCTCCTCTCCATCACTGTCAGAATCATCCCAGCACTTCCCTTCAGCTATGTAGGCCTTACCTTGTGTCTGCTTTTTCAGAAGGGCCTCATACTTAGCTTCAAGCTCAAGATAGTCTCTATCCTTCTTTTTAGGCTTTTTGCATTCACTGGCAAAATGCCCTAGGTCATTGCATCTATAGCACCTTATAGATGACCTATCCACATGGCTGGTTTTAAACTTATTCTTGTTTGGTTTCACAATTGCCTTGCTTTTGTTGAATAAATGGTTTTGGGTTTTGGGTTTGAAGGGTTGATTCCTTTTGAATCTGATGTTTGGAAATTTTCTGGCCATGAAAGCATATGAAGTGTTTTCCATCCCATCTAGTTATTCAAGAGTGTAAAACTCTTCTTCCTCCTTCTCCTCAACAGGTTCACTTACCTCAGGTTCAGTTTCTTCCTCTTCTACTACCTCCTCTATCCTTAACTGACTTGTAGATGCTTCTAGGTCTTGAATAGATTTGTTGAAAATCAAGGCACATGATGTGTTTACCATTCTGCCTTGATTGGCTTGGATAGCCCTTTTCTGAAGCAACTCAAGCTCATGAGTTTTTAAAACTCCATAGAGCACATCATATGTAACTTTGTTCAAATCTCTTTCCCTTAGAGAAATGACCCTTTGCTCTAGATGGTTTGGTGAGGATAGCAGAAACTTCATGTTTAACTCCTTGGTACTGTAAACCTTGCCATTCATCTGCAACTCTGTAACTAGCTTGTGAAATCTCTCAAACATCTCAGTAATTCTTTCCTTGGGCTGTGCCATGAAAGCTTCATAATGTGTGACCAGTATCTATTTCTTGTTTTCCTTAACCTCATCAGTTCCTTCACACAACACCTCAATGTGATCCCACATTTCTTTGGCAGATGTACATGATGCAATGTTTGCAAACATTGACATGTCCATGGAATCAATGATAAGCAACATAAGGTGGCTGTCAAGAGCAACCTTCTCCCTTTCTGATTCTGTCCATTTTGATGGATCCTTGGCCTCATAAGATCTTGGGATAGTTGTGGTTCCAACAGTCTTCTCTGGTATCTCTTGTTGTGGAACAAAAGGACCATTCTTGAGAATCTCATGATACAAAGGATGAGAGGCTTTGATGAACAACATCATCTTTATCTTCCAGAGGTTGAAATTCTCTTTGTCAAACTTAGGGACCTTCACCGTTCCTATAGTCTTTGGTGTATTCGAACTCATGATCGTTTTTCTATTTTTGAATAAACAGCCCGCTCTGATACCACTTGTTGAGTATTGAATACGATAAGAGAATACAGGGGGGGGTGAATGGATTCTCGAACTTTTCTTTTCCGAGTCTATGTAGCAAGAGTGTTTATGTGTGCAGGATTGAAGGTACGGATAAAGAATAACACAAAACACAATATCACTTTAATCTAATGTATTATTAGATAAAGGTTGCTACAATATGTGAATACAAATGATAGTATTCTCAGCTTCGTTTTTCTCAGAGAGATACAGCTTAGTGTATGAAAAACTTGACTCACAAAGTTACTAAGTTATGAAGTAAGGCTGTGTCCTTATAGAACATGGATACAGCCTACTTACTGCAAATAAGGTAGCTAAACAAATTACTTTCTAGTCTGTCTATCCTTTTTTGAGTAAGTGTCCAAACGGTTACAGATTTGACTTTGCAAAGCCTGTTTAGATCCACTTCTTTAGCTCCTTGTCTCTTCTATATCTCTCCAAGCTTCCTTGTAGGCTTTCCAGAGCACGTTACAGATTGTGGTCCATAAAGTGCATTGGCTTGTTGCAGGTTTCTGACTTGTACAATTTCTTCAGTATTTTGTCTCCAAGAATGTATTCGAGAAGTGACTAAGTAAGTGATTCGAGAACTGGAATTGACTTGATCGATAACTCTGAGTTCTCGAACACTGTTATATTGACATATCGAACCACTTCTCGAATAGCCCTTTTCCATCAGGATTCCTTGAGTTATCGAATAGAACATTTGACTTACCGAATCCTCGAGATATCGAATAGCTTTCTGAGTCCTTGAGATATCGAATGGAACTTTGACTTGTTGACTCCTTGAGAACTCGAATACCACTTTGACTTGTTGACTTCCTGAGTTCTCGAATAGAGTACATAGACATATCGAATCTCTGAGATATCGAATGAGATATCGAACAGTATATACAGAGATATCGAATAGTGTCTTGAGATATCGAATCCCTGACTTCTCGAATGCTGGTCTTCTCGAATAGACAAATATACTTCTCGAATTGGTACTTAGGCAAATTCTTCTTTTCTTCAAATCCCAACTGTGATTATTTGACAGTCTTTAACTCCTTGCTTGAGGCATGAACCTTGGAACTTCTTTCAAACATTATTCTAGACTCTATAAGTACAGTTACACAACTAGGATTTGATGCCTACTACAAGTACAATACAAGTAGAAACTCTACAACTAGAGGTTCCCTCAGTTAAGAGGTCATGTAAGTAATGCAAAGCATTACAAACAATTAGGCTTGTTATTAGATGTATACAGGCATGCCTCTGTGACTAACATATGCCATGTTATGGGAAAGTCCCTGATGTGCACGAACGGATCGATTGAAAATTGTCACCGGAATCGCCATGAATCGCCGGCTCTAAGCTCCCGTTCGTGCAAATATGACAATGACGTCATATGACGTCATTGCGCCGTCTGAGGATGCGTTACACATGATACGGCATTCTGAAATGCGTATCTCATGCTTACCCAACAGAAACTTACGTAACCAAGCATTTACAATACATGTGTTACCCCATTTACAATTGCGTGACTTGTATTACCCAAATTAAAAATGCGTAACAGCCTTTACCCCAACTGAAAATGCGTAATCAAATCATTATTTTTTACACCCTCTCCCGAGAATTGGTATTTTCGTGTTTTTGTTTGAAAAAACCGGTATTTTTTACATTTGTCTTAACTTTTAGAGAGTGAAATTGATCCCACAATCTCTAAGGCAAGACCAATAATAACGGGTAGGGGAGAGCACGGTTCAATTCGGGGCGGTTTTGGCCCCGAAACCGCATGTCTTCGGTTTTAAAAAGCTCGGTTCGGTTTTTAACGGTTCGGTTTCGGTTATAAAATCGAACGAAAAAATCATAAAAATATTACAAGACTTTAAATTTATAAATAATAATGTTATCGACTTTTAAACAAAGTGACTGAGCTGTTGAATGAGTACATTGTGTGTATATGTTAGTGCTAATGTTAGATGCGCAGATTAATGACATTGCATTGTAGCATTTATATACAGGTGGTCCGACAATTATCAAAATTTTCTTGTAGGGGTATATAAGATAGCCTGTTTTAATGAACGTTATTCAAGCTTTGAAGAAATTGCATAGCAAATCTACTCTATTTTCTTAAAACCACACATTATTATTATAATTTTTTGTTTACGAAGCAAAGGAGAAGTCTACAGCCTCTGTTTTTTATGATGAAATCAACACTCCCTTTGGATTTGGGTACTACTAAAATCTTATACATTTGTAATCTACTCGGATATTTATTTAATGTGAGCTAAAAACTTTTATTGTATTTACGCTCTTATGAAGTTCTTCTGCTGATACTTTTTTTTCGAAAAAAACAACTAATGTTTAGGTTGCTAAAACTTGGACACTCAACCTCTCCCGCTATGAAAAATATATATTTCAACACATAATTAAGAATTTAAGATAAAGAATTTTATTACATATATCCAGCTCCGACATCTTCCATTTCCTCATCCGACATCGTTTTAAACTTAATTATAATTCAAAATATAATATATTTACATATAAATTTATATAAATTATATATTTTTTTTATTTATTTTAATAATCGGTTTTAGACGGTTCGGGTTTAACCTATAACTATGGCTGCACATGGGTCGGGTTGTGTCGGGTTTTCGTCAAACTCCGACCCAACCCAATTAGTTCGGTTTTATAAGAAATCAACCCATTAACTGAAAAAAAATTCTGTAACCCAACTCCGACCCAACCCAATTAGTTCGGTTTGGTTCGGGTTAAATTTGTTAATCGAAAAAACTTTGTAGAAAATCTCGTACATTGTAGAAAAATTCGTTACTTTGCAGAAAATGTTGCAGAATGTTGCATAAAGTATTGCAGAAGCCAGAAAGTGTTGCAGAATGTTGCAGAAAGTGTTGCAAAAAAAATTTATACTGCAGAAAATTTATAGAGTGCAGAAATTTTGTAAAGAATACGCAGAAAATATACAAAATATGCAAAAAAAAAATATGTTAAAAAATCTACATTTTATGTAAACGGGTTGGGTTGGGTAAGGGTTAAAATTTGTTAAACCCTTACCCAACCCAATTAATTCGGGTTTTTTAAAAATTAATCCGTTTAACCCACGGTTTTGGATGGTTCGGTTTGATCGGTTAAAAATAGGGTCGGTTTGGGTCGGTTTTCGGAACCCATGTGCAGCCTTACCTATAACCGGAACCGAAAGTCTCGGTTTTTAAAAATCAAAAATCGCACCGCTGGTATGGTTTCAATTCAGTTTTTTGCTTACCCCTAATAACTGGTGTTTATTAATAGTATATTGTTAAATAGTTTTTCCAACTAATGAATGATAAAAATAATAAAACAGGAGTGTAGCTTACTCTTTGTCTCTTTCTTTTAGAAAGAAAAATAAAAAACCAGTTCTTAACGCGTAAACTAATTAGCACACTCTCTCTTTGCTCTCTCTTTACTCTCGATGAGAGTCGGTCGGAATTAACTCCGATCTTCCTCCTTCCTCCTTCTCCCTCCTCCTTCTTCATCCAAGCCTTTTCCCACCTTCACAATCCCCCTTCATTCCTTCCATAAATCGAAATTTTTTCATAAAAGTTTCGAAAAACCCATTCGAGTTCTTTTCAAATCTGTTTTGATTTAGAACTCGAAATATCAAATAAACACATTTCTTAGACTCAAAATCTCTTGCTTAACATCATATCAAAATTTGGTGGTAATCCGAGATCTTTGACTTTTCGAAGTGTATCGCCTTGGGCGAAGTGACTCTCCTTGTTGAGAGTTTTTTCTACCGTGTGATTTTCTCTACCCATTTTTGGGTTGTTGTCCCCAATTGTTTGGGGTTTTATGTTTATCCCCAATTTTTTGGGATCTATGTTTTGGTTGTGTTTTCTAGTTTTTGTCATGATAGGTGTGTTGGCTGCAGCTCGGAATTTGCTCCAGGTTTGGAAGGAAGCTCAGGTTGGAGCAGCATGCTGTCAGATAGAAGGTAATTGGCGACCACGAGAAGTTGAAGCCATTAGATTTCGAGAAGCCATTTCTTGGACAAAATCACTAAAGCACGTTGATAAAGTGCTAGTAGTTCGATTATCCGTCTGCGAATTGTGTGGTTCTTTTACTTGTAAATGCTGCACAAATTCTATGTCAGGCTATGGAGAGTGGTTTGTCACTCCTCCTACAATCATGTACTCGAAAGTGATCATTTCTAAGTAATGCAAGTACGATTTGTTTCAAAAAAAAAACATTTTTAAAAATATTAGATGAATGACTCTTTAGTTGAGACGTAATCAAATCGTAATCCAAATTGCATCCATCACAGGAGCTTCGTTATTGTATACTAATTACCGGTTGTTAGAGGAATTTGGTAATAACAAAATTATGATATATTGTCGGAATTAAGATCTAAAATGATGATTTTTTACTAAAAAATTGATGGTATGTGATGGTTGTAGGTATTTGGTGGTTGAGATTGATTAGGGTTAGCAATGATCACTTTAGAGTTCTCAACTTTCAATCTCTTAATCGATCTACGTACTCCGACAAGACATACATTGTTCTTGGAGAGCAAAAAATCTAGACGAACTTGGTTTCTTAGTAATCAGTCCAATTTAAGGAATGTTTCACTATGAGACCTAGCCATCAAGGTCCAAAGCTCGTCTACACTCTCAGGACTTCATAGATAAGAAAACTTTCCGTCGAGTATAGTCCATTACACTACCAGCTATTTCCTGATTTCATAGTCGCATGTTGTTGAAGCCAATTTTCGTCACGAACTAAGCTTCAAGATTAGATTTACAATTGGGTATTCGTGTAGAGCTATAAAATTAGGGATTTGATATACATGGATTTACAATTGGGTATTCGTATAGAGATATAAAATTAGGAATTTGATATACATGGCAATTTAGGGGAAGAATTAGGGTCTATGTAATTTTGAGGCTGAGTTTGAGAGAATTAATTCTAAGAGAGAATAGAATTTCGGGGGTCCCTTTTCAAGGTACCTATGTATCCTTTTATTTTCAAGGTACCTATGTATCCTTTTATAAGAATCAAGCCCACGTAGTTCTTTTAGGCCCATACTTCTATTCTTTAGGAGCAAGTCACCTATATAAGTTAATTTCTTCGTATTTCCAATTATGTTGGATGATGTATGGATTAATGATCCATTGGGCCTCATTTAGTCCTTTAATAAAGATATATACCCATTAGATGGTTGGGTTTACATTTCGTATCAAATAGCCATGACGAATGCATCTTTACATCTTTGTACCCCGAATAGAGTTCACGGACAACTCATTCACGACTAATTTAAAAAATATCTTCAAATCACTCATTTATTATGATGGAGGGTGCGAAGGCGAGTCCTTTCATGTCCAATATCTTCAAAATTTTAATTAAATTTAATTGATTTCTAATTTCAAATATAATTGACTCGGATCCATATCAAATCTCTTTCTATATATAATAGAGCAACAAGAGGATAATTTTGAGCCAATAAACCCCCTGTAAAATTACAATTATACCCTTACAATTTATAAAATTACATGAAATGCCACTCTTTTATTTAAATGGGAAAAAAATGAGTTTTTGTGGTAATCGAACCTAGAACCTCCTCTTCACAAGTTATCCTACCAACCACTGTGCTACATGGACTTTTTTGTTTTGATTTAAAAAATCTTTTACATAAACCCGACCTCTCCATTATCTTATTTTTACTATTACTTTAAAAATATTATATTTTAGGTTTCACAATATGGTACACATCCATCCATTCTTTCTATATATAATAAGAGAACAAGGGGATTTTTAGGGGATTTTTGAGCCAATAAATCCTCTATGAAATTACAGTTATACCCTTACAGGTTATAAAATTACATGAAATGTCACTCTCTTATTTAAATGAAAAAAATGAGTAAATTTTATTTTTATGGTGAATCGTACCTAGAACATCCTCCATACAATTTATCCTACTAACCTTTGTGCTGCATGGACTTTATTATTTTCAGTTAATAAACCTTTTACACAAACCCGACCTCTCCATTATCTTATTTTTACTGTTATTTTAATTTTTTTAGTAAAAATAATAATGACTCATATTATTTTAAAAATATTATATTTTAGGTTTCACAATATGGTACACAATCTATCTATTATTATATATTAAACCACAACACAAGTGCAAAATGTGTCATTTTAATGGTTGTGAACTTACGATAATATCTCTATATGTTTAAAAATTACAAAAGCACCATCCTTTAATATTTATGCAAACAATATATGAAATTATGTTAGTGTTGGGAATCAACCCTCTCGTAATTTCGGATTATAATTCTATGCGACTTATATATCTTGATGAGATATTTAAAAAAATAAATATTAAGGAGCGTACTAAATTTATTTGGAAAGTATTGTATGATGAGTATTATTCACATCGATGATATGTCTTTTTGTCATTGTTCTAAAAGAAATTGTGTTATAACCTATACAATATATTTATATGCTACAAAACATCCTTTTCTTAGTGCTCATATGATCTATACATAAATAAAATAATACATAAATTAAAATACTGATATTATAATATGTATGAATATAAAATGTGCAATTATATTAAAAAATATCCTTAAATCGTAAAACTATATAAAATTTATAGCAATTTCTAGAGGATGACCCGTGCCTCGCACGGGTCTAACTAAAACCTCTATTTTTCAAATTATATCACGGGCGATTCTATTTAATAAAAATAAAATCATAATATTATAAAACTATTAATTAACTGATTACCTTTTCAGCTAAAAACGTATCATCTTTTTTATTTTTTCTAATTAAATTCCTTTTTTTAGGGTAACATTAATTTTTCATTTTATAAAAATATTACCAGCAATTTTATTTAGTAAAATAATAATTAAATTATAATTACTATAAACTAATCAATTACCTTTTTCACATAAAGTATGTCACCTTTTAATTTTCACGTTATCCTTTTCTATTTTTTCAAACTAAAACATCTATTCTTCCAATTATATCACGGACGGTTATATTTAGTAAAATTAAATAATAATATAATAATAATAATATTAACTGATTATATTTTTTAGCTAAAACGTATCATCTTTTTCCTATATTATCTAACCAAAATTTCTCTTTAAAAATATCACGGGCAACATTAATTTCTCCTTTTCTAAAAACATTACGAGCAATTTTATTTTGTAAAATAACATAATTAAATTATAATTACTATAAACTAATCAATTACCCTTTCACCTAAAATATATTACCTTTTTAATTTTTTCTAACTAAATCCTCTCTTTTTCCAATTATATCACGGGCATTCTATTTAATAAAACAAAATAATAATTTTATAATTACTAATAAATACGTAGTAACTAATTACATTTTCAACAAAAACCTATCAAATTTTCTATATTTTTTTAACTAAAATAATTCCTTTTCTAGAAATATAACGGATAACATTTATATAATTATGATCATCGTCTCATTTAAATATTTAAACCTCCAAAATTCGTATTTAAGAAAAATTAATAAAAAATTTAATATAATATAAAAAGAATTCCGTGCATCGCACGGATTTTAAGCTAGTACTTAATAAATTTTAAATTTTAAAATATTACTCCCTCTGTCCCAGCAGATTCTATACATTACTTTTTACATTCTGCTGGCACGCATTTTAAGGTTCTTATAAAGTATAGTTCCATAACTTATTTTTAAAATTTTCTTTTTTTGTATAAAAATTTAACATACCTATTTTTATACAAAAAAAGAAAATTTGAAAAATAAGTTATGGAACTATCCTTAAAATGCACCTTAAAATGCGTGCCAAATCCCCCGTCCCCCAATGTATAGTTTCTGCTGGGACGGAGGGAGTATATATTTTTTCATCTCGACTCTGATCCGGGAGTATAAATTTAATAATTTATCAAGAATTTGTGTGAATAACCGGTATAAAGTTGGTTATTTTGTAGGGTATCTTCTTTCTATGTATAATAGGAGAACACGTTCGGTTATCCTGAGCAAATTTATTCATTCCAAGCCTACTTCCAAACCTAACCTGAAATCTTTGATAAAAAATAATATGTACAAGGATTTGAACCCAAAATCTCGCATAGGTCAAATCATCCCTCCAACCACTTGAGCTACATGAGCATTTGTGATAAAAATAAAATTCATTAACTACATACATAAATGTTTTTTTTGTTTATGTTTTATTTCACTATTTATTGAAGATGGATCAAGTGTTTCACTAAAATTGAGCTATGTGATCATTTGAGTTAATACTAAAATTCATCAACTACATACATAAATATTTATTTACTTATATTTTATTCAATATTTTATTTTATAATTTATAACTTAGGCCTAATAAGTTTAAGTATCAAACCTTTTATATTCTCTCAAGTATTGTATAGATTTATTTTGGGTTTAAGAATATGTTAATTAAGCCCGATCCAAGTATTTATTAATTTTTGTACTTAAGAATATGTTAATCATGCCCGACCAGAGTACCGATCGGCTACGAAACTTTTAATGTTTCGGGTTTAATAATATAGTATAGATGTAGGCCTATAATTATTCTTTTGTGATAAATTATTTACTTTTCTTAACAATATCATAAATGGAGCGCATAATTGTTTGTAACTAATATTTTGGTATGACATTTTTATATGAATTAAACTATATTAACTATTGTTAGTGAAACTATAAACAACTAATATATATGAATAGTACATATTAATAAAAGTATGAATAGTAAGAAAATTATCCAAAATATATAATATACAAATAAGATTGGATAACATAACCATTATTTATAAATAATTACATAGAATATGTTGTTTATTTATAAGATGGAATTATGAGTTATCAATTATTGACTAAATACTTGCATGAAATATATAGTTGAATTATAAATATATTTTTCAATAATATATTGGAATAAATTGTATATAATATTTGTCAAAGTATAATGATGAATTCAATGTCAAAGTATAGGAAAATGAGACATGAACAATTTTAGCTCATGATGATGGAAGCACGAAAAACATCTATCGAGACGTAATTCATCAATTCTCAAGCGCATAGGTCAAGAGAATGATAAGTTTGTTACGCAAGGTAGATCTGTTAAGTCAATTATTCATAATATGATATCTTGAAAGATAAATAGATGTCGAAAAAGAAACAAAGACAATGAATTCTTGAATATCAAGAGATTAGAAGAAAAGAGAGAGAAAAGTTAGAAAAAGAGTTTTAAGAACTTAAAGAACAAGGCCTGGACAGAGTTTCAAAGGATTGTTATTAAAATCAGGAACAAAACTTACACTTTCGGAATGGAATAGCTTGAAGGATATTTAGATTTGACCTTAAAAATGGTTATAAATTAGCTAAAGGAATGCGGGTGATGGCCCAAAATATTCATATGGGAGCCATGCTGGCCCTTTTTACTGACCAGATACGTTAGACCGTGTACCATGATATGAGGGTTGTTGCGGAACACGATCTTCCGTATCCTGCATAATACGGTACACCGTGTTCCGTATCATGCACGAACACGGTACACCGTGTTCCGTATCACGTTAACACGGAAGACCGTGTTCCGTATCATGCATAATACGGTACACGGTGTACCGTATTCAGCTAATACGGAGCCCGAAACTCCGTATCCCGTCGGTATTTCGGGCTATTTTTTTCAAGATCAGTATTTTGGGCAAAAATTTGTGAAAAATAGGCATTTTGGTAATTCTCTCAAGGAATGCACCATTTTCGAAGAACCAATGGTTAGAATTGTAAGTGTTCTGAAAAGTTATCTTAATTAGAAAGCACCCACCGAATACTTCAATCATATTCTATGATACACAATAAATTTAAAAAAAAATATTATGATTGCTATTAGTACTACTCGTATCAAATTTCAAATTATAAACTTGCACATACTTAACTAACGACATTAACATAATTTAATTTATAAATATATTTAAGGTACCGGCCCGTGCCTTGCACGATCTTTTATGCTAGTTTTTATATAGTGAGGACAGGTGTGCAGGGGAATCTGGTGTAAAGCGCGAGCCCTAATTCCAATTAACAAAAATTCGATATACATACACAGGTCCATCTATACATACATTCTCATTTTCATTTTTTTTTAAATCAATAGAGACGAAGATCAGTTGGCGACGAGTTACGACACTTGATCATTCAGATGTCTTACGCTTCTAACATCTTTCGTCACTCTAAAAAGGTTCCCATCTTTCCTAATTGTTTTTGGATTTGATCTGCAATCATATGTCATGTTATTGTATTCATTATATTTTCATTTTGAATGCTAGTACATGTTTTATTTAATTACGGAAGCTTAATCAATATTGTATCATGTTATTATTTGTTTCGGAGATTTAATCATCTATGTCAATTCAGGATATATGTATGTGATTGTGAGTGGTGTTTGTTTGATGAAGAAATATCCTAGGGTAGGGTTTTGCCGCACTGCAGGCTTTGTGTTTCTTTTATTGTCAAATGTTTCGAGGATATATCTTATTAAAACATTTTAGCTAAATTCGAGCTAAGAGAGAGAAGAAATACAATCTTGTGAGCTAAATTGTTTATCAACGGACTGTACAAAGTAAAAGATGTTACACATTTTGGTGCCACTTTTTTTTTTTTGTATATAAAAAAAAACAGTTGTTATCCCATGACTAATTCTTCTGTAACATTGAAACAATTACTGGTACTTGTTTATGCTACAATTATCAGATGAAGTCATGTCTAGCAGCTGTATATTTTGTTTGGCTTTTCTTAAAAGAAGTTACTTTTGAATCATAAATACTCACATTACTTACAAGTAAAAGTAGTTTTTTACTTATTCGTTACTATCATTTTGGATAAAGAGCAAGTCCAATAGCTTCCCTATATGAGTTATTAACTTAAAATTTAGGGCAATCTGACACACAATAGTGCTCCACAGTATCTTAGTGCTTCCCTAAAACATAGGAACCCCTAGCTATTCCCTATTTTTGGGGAACCAGTAGCCATCCCTAACTTCATTTGCATCAATAAAAATATCATTTACCTCCATTTCTCCATTACTTATCCCTTTCTCATTTCCTAGTTAGCTTCAAATTTATTATTATATCAGGATTGTTGTTGGAGTTGGTATACACAACATGCCCCTAAACAACTAAGAATCCTTATTTTATACTCCCTAAAATTGACCAAAATTTGACTGAAATTTCCATGTATTCTGTATTATATAATTGAGAAAATTAAAAAAATATATGTATTATTGAAAAGTACATCTAATCTATTTAAAAATAATAATTAAATAATTTTAAATAGGGATAAATATCAAAGACATCATTCACTAGATTCAAATATATCAAAATGATTAGTCATTAAAAAAATGATTCATTTTAATCATTAATTTGAAAATTTGTATCAACATAATTATTAAAAAGTTGAAAATTTGTATCAATTTAGTCTTTGCTAAATGATCTCTTTGATACGAATTTTCAAATTAATGATTAAAATGAGTCATTTTTTTAATGAGTGATCATTTTGATACATTTGAATATAGTGAATGATATCTTTGATATTTATTCCATTTTTTAATATTTAGTCAAAAAATGGTCAATTTGACCGGTAAAAAGTCAAAATGGACATGTGAAATGGGACGGCGTGAGTAATATTTAGGGGAACCAACTAAGGCACTGTAACTGTTGGACTTGCTCTTAGTATATATATATATATATATATTATATGTATATAACTTATAATGTATAAACATTGACAAAATTGCAATTAAGTATTAGAAGTTATCTTTTAAAGAAGAAAACAATTATTTTTAAGTAGTCAAATTGCAAAAATAAAAATAAGTAATCAAAATAAGAATCGGAATAAGTACATAGTTTGTACTTTTCAGAACTCAACTTATAAGTTAATAAGGGCTTCTACTTATTACACAAATGTACTGTTGAACTTGAAAATTACTTATCAGATAAAACAAACAGATTTATTTTACCTTTTGTCGATTATTATGGAATACTATTGTAGCAAATTCAGTCTTGGTTTAGTTTTTCTGATCTTATTCTTCAACAATAGTCCACTTGAATGAATCTGCATTTTACTGACTGAACAACATAAGGACAAACTAAAATGAAAAATCTTATAATAGTTAGATGTACTGACACTACTGTTAATCCTTAACGTGTTAAATGTATTCCTTTTGTCTATTAATCTTATAATATTTAGATTTATTGACAGTACTGGATATTTTTAAGATGTACATTCAGCCTGCTCTTTGTTGTATAGTATCAAGTTATCTTGTAAACAGAATATAATCAGCGGAAATCATCTCGGTACCAATATACAGAAATTAAAATTTGCCTTCGTTTGACTTTTGAAGGCGCCTGTTGCACTTATTGGTTCAAATTTTCTTTTAATGATTTTGATATTTTGGCATACAATCTACAGTTAAAAAGTGTTCCTGGTTTACGCCATGATAATGCCATCTTGGTGCGATTGCTTTCCAGCGATGCAATTCCCTTCACGAATAGCAGAGAATGTAAGTAGATAATCAATTATCTGGATATCTCTTCGTAGTTTGCTTAATGTGGGGTAGTTTTCTTTATATTTCTTGCTCTATTAACTTGTCTATCGTTTTCTTTTATGTTTCAAATTGTCGTTCACAGAAACATTTGGTTTTTCTGAATTTAAATCTTATTTTTGAAGTATCTTTGACAAGGAATATGCTGCTGCAAAGTAAGAAGAAATCTGTACTATATTAGTATAAGCGAACATAGGTATAGTTGGTTTTTTTTAAGGGTAAAATAATTCATTAATCATAAGCCATATGGCATCTACAAAAATAATGAAAACTTAACGAATACATTAAAAAGATCAAATCAAGATTTTCTTCAATAAAACTATCATCGTCGAGTAAATCTTCCATTGTGGCACATCTTTTTCTCATATTGCTGAGGTAAACAGCTTTTCTGAAGAGAATAGATAGTCAAACGATTTGGTGTAGTTATGAAGATTACGTGTACCTGATTTGTATGAACATATCCGAAAAATCGACCATAACTGCGATACCATCCGAACCCTTATAAATGAATCATTGTTATGAACATCCTGAATCGATATTATTCCATTCCAACTCCTTCTAGATCTCGGAAATAAAACTCAATCAAACTCTCACAAGGAGAAACAAACAAACACAGAAGACAATCAAACTCTCTTAAGGAGAGACAAACAAACCCACAATATGGGTAGAGAAGACCCAATTACTGGGTAGAAAACTCTCAACAAAGAGAGAGATTTATTAAAACAGAATGAAAATTGAGAAAGAAAACAATTGAAGGGGGCTTATCATCAACCAAAAAGGCTGATGATAGTCCCAAATCGAAGGAAGAGTTTAGGATTTTTCTCGAGACAAGAGAGAGGCGTTGACCATAGAATAACGATTGTTATATTTTTTATTTAATAATAAAAATATTCTATATTTTAATATTTAAACTACTGCAAAAGGTGTAAGGTTTGAATCTAGTCCACAAGATATTTAAATTAAACATTTATAATATTAGCTGAAAGTCCACAAGATATTTAAATTAAACATTTATAATATTAGCTGAAAATATATAGAAGGCCTCTGAATATTAATCACTTATTATTATATATTATTTTACTTGTCGTGAATGTTATTAAAATTACAATACCTATATTAATAATTATTAATATTTTCTAGAATTCTATTATGTTAATGCAGGGAATCTCAAACCTCTTCTTCTTTTAATAATAAGAAATCTCTCCCAAAAAATTCCAATAGGTACTCAATATGTTTTCTCAAACATAAATTTTGCTCAATTACAATTTTCGAGTTTTATATAGTTAACATACTTTCCTAATAAATTTTAAAGTCTAAAAGATGGATACTATAACTAAATAAGTTCAATAACACATACTAAATAAATTCTCAACTAATTGGTCTTCCAATGCCTCTTGTATTGTGCTCATATTGTTTCTTTGGGCTTATAATTGACTGTCCTGCATCAATGCAGCTCATCGTCTGTTGTGTATCAATTTTGTATATTCGGGATCATGTTATTAACACATGTATATACAGTATATTTTTGGCTATATTTTCATTTTTTGATTTTAAACTCAACGTGTATGATTCACATGCATTTCAAGTGGCCTTAGCTTTGAACCTGGGTGTTGCGAGCTAGCATCTATATTTCTTAAAATATTTACTGGTTGTTCTTATTAAATACTTATGGTTGTGTCATCTTTAGATATTTTGAAGCTTGGTCAAAGTGGTTATGTCCCTTCAGAAAGAGACAGAGCTTGCAGTAGCTATACAAAATGCTATCATCACAGCAAGAGTGCTATAAATCCGTCCATGGTAATTAACATAATGCATTATCTCTTTCCTACTATCTCTTTGTTGTTTAATCATGCGGGGTGTCATACTATGTCTGCAAGTCCCATAGCCACTTAAGGACAATACCTGCTTGTAGTTATATCTTGAAGGATGTTAGTTTTGCCTTTCGGTTATACCCTCCAGCAAGTGCCTCTTACATGCAAGGAAAAAAAAGCTTCATAATAACAATTTACCACAGTAGCGATTCTTAGTTGCACAAATAAAGCAAGTTATAGTGCAAAAACACCATGAGGCTGTTTTCACAAGTAAATCAAAGTTTTTTTTTTAATTTTTTATAATGCATATAAGCTTATTAGATAGGAAATATGATTTGTGTGCGTAGCAAAGAAAGAGTATATATATTAGTAACTGTTGTAAGCTTTTACTAATCAAGTTAATTTTGCAGGTAACATTTGTAGGTAAGCACGTAAAGTCTACAGGTACAAATTTAAAATTGAGAAGTCAGTTGGTTGGACCAGTGCTTTCCAGAGGTTTATCAAGGTAAAATCGTGCTCTAAATTTTCTGTACTTCATTCTTTGCACATGTTTCTGATTCTATTTTCCTTTATTCCAGTTCACTGGGACAATATAGGAGAAGGTTTTCTAGTGGCTCAGGTATGGATCATGCCCTGTTTCTATATTAGTAATATATTTCACCTGTATGATCGCAGTTGTGCACCTTAACTAGGTATATTGGGACTAGGATTTTAATATGACATGGGTTCCACTGTGGAAGATGTTGCCTGGACTCAGAAGAGTGTTGGACACGATAAATTTTTGAAATTTTACAACAAGGGTAGGGATGGGCATCACCCCTGCCCAACTTAACCCCTATACGATCCCCTTGCCGTTCATGACATGATAAATTTGTTATATCTCAATGATAAATGCACCTTTTTACATACACTGTGGAGGCGGCATCTACTTCGCATCATTTTTTCTTCTTCCACTCCTTTTATTTTTATATTAAGTTTATCTCTTTTGTTGTTTTTAGTTGCTTAAATTTTCTAAATTACAGAAAGGATGACTGAAACCAAAGAGTTCGAGTAACACAGCTATTTGTCTAGAAGTTTCTACTTGATTGTGCATGCTTTCTTTTACTTGCTACTACGAAAAACTATAATTATGGCAATAATAAATAGCACACTCTTGATTAAAAATGAATATCTTAGATAACAATAACTTTACATGTCTCTTTTCCCTTTAAGGTACTTATTTGCCCAATGTTCACGCAAGTTTTTTCAGCTTTTTTGATCATGATGATTCATTTGGTAGTAGTTTATTCTATTATCAAATTTATCAGGGTTAAAAATATTCCGTTTCAGGCCTTCCACCACACCAAGAGATAGGAATGCCCTCTCTTTCTCCTACAATGACAGAGGCGAGTATATTTTTGTAACTTAGAAGAGGTAGCTATCATAAATTCAAAATTGTTCTATAAGATATTCTATCTCCTTGATATGTAGGGTAATATTGCAAGGTGGTTAAAGAAAGAGGGTGATCAAGTTTCAACGGGTGAAGTTCTCTGTGAAGTTGAAACGGTGTGGTTTACTTGGTTTATTTTTTTAAAAGTTTTAGATGATATTATGTTTCTCTTGCTTTTAATACAAGTTTGAGAACTTTATCACTCCTTTAATATTTGTGTACTCTTTTGAATTATTAGGATAAAGCAACTGTTGAGATGGAATGCATGGAGGAAGGATATTTGGCAAAAATAGTACATGGGGATGGGGCAAAAGAAATAAAAGTCGGGGAGGTATGTATTATTGACATTTCTATTTAACGAGATTTTGTCTTCTGATTGCATTATTATTGTTGTCGACTTTTGCAGTTCAAGTATCTCAAGCTCGAGCTAACAAGAAACTATATATTATATGTTTATCCTATTGCCTTAAGCCAAAGTTCTGTTTTTGAATTGTCTGGTGAATATGACATTAGATGAGGCATGTGATTGTTATCAACTGTTCTCATGTTTCTATATTACATGTTCTCGTCTGTAATATCAAAAACTCACATTTCCATTGTGTCCATCCTCTTCTCTTCCTCTTACTTCTATAGCACTCACTTCATGCACAACCTTTTGACAGGTTTTAGTTATGCTCAAGTTTCCTTGTTTTTTTTTTTTTTTTTTGCTTTTCCAGTTGGAATTTCTATTTCCATGTGTTTATGACTTCCTGCATTACGGGTCTAGATATCTAGTTGGATCAATGGAAAAAGCCAGAGGCGTTAAAATGTATAAAAATTAACTAGCTCACACTTGCCTCGTAATATTTTGACTTCATATTGCTTGTTACTGTATCCACAACGGTCCACTGGTTGTCTGAAGGACACCGCATTTCCTCAGATGATGCTTTTTTGTCGAATAATGGAAGACAGAGAGGAAGCACCAACCCCAGTTATATGCTTTCGTTCTGTCATTTTTCTTAAATGAAGTAGCAAATGTTACTCACACACGCACGTCACTAGGATCTGCTATCTGAATGGAGAGGAATGCTAGAGCGGGTCGAGCTAGGTGTATCTATATACGAACTATACTCACATTGCTGCTTGATCAGCACTGTTAATCACTTGTACCGGCTTTATGGCCAACTTTTTTAATATTGAAACTTCGGATATGTTATCATGTAGGTCATTGCCATAACCGTTGAAGATGAGGAAGACATTGCAAAATTTAAGGATTACAAACCTTCAGATGCTGCGGCTGCCCCTGCTGAAGCCCCTCCCCCTAAAGATTCTTCTGTATCCGCTCCACCGGAACCAAAGAGTTCAAGTAACATAGTTTTTTGTCTAGAAGTTTCTACTTGATTATGAATAGTTTTTTGTCTAGAAGTTTCTACTTGATTATGAATACTTTTTAAGTTTTTATTACTTGCTACCATGAAAAACTTCAATTAATTTAGTAAGTATACAATTGTTTAATAGCATTCTCGAGTGTTATGGGAATAAATAGCACACTCGTCATTGAAAGTAAATTACATCTTAAATAACAGTAACATAACTTGTTACCTGTCTCTTTTCCCTTGAAGGCACTTATTTTCCCAATGTTTATGTTTTTCCAAGATTCCTAACTTGGTTGATTGTAATAATTCATCTATTAGTAGTGCATATCATTATCAAAGCTATCAGGGTAACACGTGTTCCCTTTCAGGCCTTCCACCACACCAAGACATAGGAATGCCTTCTCTTTCTCCTACAATGACAGAGGCAAGTTGTATTTTTAAAGCTCAGAAGAGGTGGATTATTATAGATTCAAAACTTTACTTTAAGATATATTATCTCCATGATATGTAGGGTAATATTGCAAGGTGGCTGAAGAAAGAGGGTGATCAAGTTTCTACTGGTGAAGTTCTGTGTGAAGTTGAAACGGTGTGGTGTTGGATTTATTTATTTATTTATTTTTTTAAGTTTAAGATGATATTATGTTTTCTCTTGCATCTAATGTAAGTTGGCGAAATTTTTTCAGTAGTTAAATATTTTTGTATACGTTTTGAATCTGTAGGATAAAGCAACCGTTGAGATGGAATGCATGGAGGAAGGGTATTTGGCAAAAATAATTCATGGGGATGGGGCAAAAGAAATAAAAGTTGGGGAGGTATATTAACGACATTGCTATTGCAATGAGGTTCTGTCTTCTGTTTGCATTTCTATTGTTGTCAATGATTGCAATTTAAAATCTCGAGGTAACGAAATCCTCTTTATTTATGTTCGTCATATTGCCCTAAGAAAAAATTCCGTTTTTAAAATGTTTGGTATTCCGTGTCCTATTTTAAATTATCTCGAGGTAGCAAAATCCTCTATATTTCTATTTCCATGTCCAAAGATTTCTTGGCATGCATCCTATTATTACCTTCAGAAAATACTCCCCTCTCTATATGATAAGTTATAGAGGCTCACATAATTGTCCATTGTTTTTGAGATGATGGCATTCTACATAGTGGTCTTAAAATCTAGTTGAATCGGTGGAAAAAACCAGAGGCGTTAAATTTATAAACTCAAAAAGACTGGCTTACATGTGCTTCGTAATATTTCGACCTCATAATCCTTGTTACTTTATTCCATAACGGTCCTCTGGTTGTCTGAAGGACACAACACATTTGTTCAGATGATGCTTTTTTGGTGTTGAATAATTAAATACGAGGGGAAGCACCAACTCTATTTATATGCTTTCATATTACTTACCCACCTGGACTTGTTTAACCTGATGTGCGTGTGTGGGTTTGGGGGGGGGGGACTTGGACTGCTGTTTGATCAGTATCGCTAATCACTTGTACGGGGGTGTATGTTCTTTATGGCCTAATTTATTTTAAAATGAGAAATTTCTGATATGTTATTTTGCAGGTCATTGCCATAACTGTTGAAGATGAGGAAGACATTGCAAAATTTAAGGATTACAAACCTTCAGATGCCGCAGCTCCCCCTAAAGATTCTTCTGCATCTGCTCCACCAAAAGATGTAGTTGAAAAACCTACCAGTTCACCAAGGTCAAAAGCTTCAAAGCCCAGTGAAGCAAAGGAAAGCGGGAGTCGAATTTTCGCTAGTCCTTTGGCTAAAAAGTTGGCCGAAGAGAATAATGTAATATATGCAAGGGATCAATAAATTGAAAAATTAGCAATATTTGATTATTTAATTATTGAATACAATGTGTTGTTACTTTTGAATTCTTACATCAGGTTTCATTAAATTAAGTTCCAACTTTATCTTGAATCAGGTTTCTCTCTCAAGTATTAAAGGAACAGGGCCTGATGGAAACATTGTAAAAGCTGATATTGAAGATTATCTGTGTAACTTCTCTTGTTCCCTGTCTATGCTGAGGGTCTATGAAACTTTCACTTTGTTTCGTATTCTATTTCTTCTTAAGGTCTGCACTGTGCAGGGAATAATAATAATAATAATTCTTTTTAAATATTTTTCCCGATTTCACTTCCATTGTTGCAGCTTCTGGTGCAAAGGAAGTTTCTTCAGCATCGTCTAAAGGTGATAAGACAGATAAGACAGCAGTTTCAGCTCCAGATTATTCAGATATCCCTCTTTCTCAGATAAGAAAGGTTAGTTTAGGTTTCTTCTAACATTGTCCTTCAGATAAGATGACAATCTGGGTTTTGAGGCACATCCTCATTAAATGCATCAGACCCAGTATATTATATATATATAGGCAAGTGCTCAAATACAAACCAATCTTAAAATACAAACCTACAAACCAACACTAAATTAATTATATTTCATGTATTCTAAGGTTTCCGTCAAGGGTACCTTCACAAAAAATGCTTAAAATAATTGGCTCTATCCAACAAAAAAAAATAAAAAATTCCAAAAAAAAATAAAAAAATCTTGCCGTGAAAATGCGAAGCATTTAAGACAGTAAACGGATGAGTTAGGTAGTCATGAGGGCCGAAGGCTCTCGACACACCCGTCAATCGTCTATTGCCTTTACCATTGATTGCCATTCCTTACAACTTTAGAATGATAAAGGCGCGAAGCGCCGTACAAGAAGGTGCGAAGCACCGTTAACCAGTGAAATCCACTGCCACGTCATCACGTGAACAGTGATTTTTTATTTATTTTTTTTATTTTTTTATTTTTTTTTGTTGGATAGAGCCAATTATTTTAAGCATTTTTTGTATTGGGGTACCCCTAGTTTGGTCATTAGATTAGCTTGAAATATTAGATTATGCTTGGTTTGTAGGTTTGTATTTTAAGGAGGTTTGTATTGGAGCAGCCCCCTATATATATATATATAGGATCTTGTTCTAATAGAAACTAACTTAGAATAGAAACTAGAAACTAAACCTAAATTAAATATTTCAAGCTAATCTAATGACCAAATTAGGGGTACCCCAATACAAAAAACGTTTAAAATTATTGGCTTTATGCCTTTATTCAACAAAAAAATAAAAAAAATTATTTTTTTAAAAATACTGTTCACGTGATGACGTGGCACATGAACAGTAATTTTTATTTTTTTTTATATTTTTGTTGAATAGAGCCAAGAATTTTATAAGTTTTTTGTGAAGGTGCCCCTAGCGGGGCCATTAAAATAAATGAAATATAATTTATTTAGAGTAGGTTTCTAGTTTCTATTCTAAGTTTGGTTTCTATTTGAACGCTAGCCTATATATATATATACAATCTCTCTAGATCTATAATTATTACTCTATATTTGCTTATTCACTAGCTTAACTTGTGCCAGGTCACAGCGTCACGCTTATTGCTCTCAAAGCAGACCATTCCACATTATTATTTGACAGTGGATGCATGTGTAGACAAACTTATGGAGTTAGTGTTCACCACTTTTCTGCAAAGCTAAGATGCAAGTACATTTCCCTTGGGCTATAAAATCTTATATAAATGTGTCTGCAGATTAAGAGCGGAGCTCAATTCATTGCAAGAAGCTTCAGGAGGGAAGAGAATATCTGTTAATGATCTTGTAATTAAGGTAATATTTATTAATTATACGGTGCAAACTTTCCAGGCCTTAAGAGGAAGCAAATAGGAGAATGGTTCAAAATGTCTTGGTTTATGTTGAATTTTTTGAATAAAGTAGCACTAGCTTGTTTACGTACTTCTATTTTAACAAAAAATTGAGGGGGATACAGCATAATAATCAGCTGAGCCCCTGCAGTTTTGCTAGTTCTGTAATACTGTACGTCAGTTTTCTTGCATCTCTGAAACCAGTAAGCCTCAAGTAGCACCATGTCTAGCACCTAAACCCTAAGTCCTAACAAAATCAATAATAGAAATTTACATGGAAAAACGTGAGAACTCAGTGAGTATTTTAGGGAAATTGTATGCTAAAATGGTCTTCAAATTCACTCATTCAGTTAATACAAGTGCACTTAATTTCAGGCTGCTGCGTTGGCACTTCGGAAAGTTCCTCAGTGCAACAGTTCATGGACCAATGATTATATTCGCCAGTAAGCATGCGACAGTGAATAAAGCATTTTGGTGGGAATATAGCAGGCTGATCATTTTTTTCTGTTGCAAATGTACAGGTACCATAATGTGAACATTAATGTTGCTGTGCAAACAGATAATGGATTGCTTGTCCCCGTCATTAGAGTAAGCCGATTTTCAGATCGATGTCCTTGAAATATAACCAGTTTTGAGAATTATATTGAAAATTGTATCTTCAACCATGGGGTGGGATATGTAGGATGCTGACAAGAAAGGCTTATCCACAATTAGCAATGAAGTCAAGCTTTTGGCTCAGAAAGCCAAGGATAACAACTTGAAACCAGAAGACTACGAGGTTGGTAATGTACTTGTTGGGCACCGGTATATAAAACTTGGTACATTGTAATTGATGATGAGTATACTCTTTGCAGGGAGGCACGTTTACGGTATCAAACTTGGGAGGGCCGTTTGGTGTTGAGCAATTCTGTGCCATTATTAATCCTCCTCAAGCAGGCATTCTTGCAGTCGGTTCAGGTTTGTTTGGTTTATAGTGCATTTAATGCCCCTAAACATAAGTTTCCAGTATTTCAATTAGTTAAATTTATTGTTGAGCAGCTAAGAAAAGGGTAGTACCTGGTGCTGGTATTGATCAATACGGTTTTGCTTCCTTCATGGCCGTGACACTGAGCTGTGATCATCGTGTTATTGATGGTATGTTCTTTTGAAGAATAATCATATTATAAAACTAACCTGCAGGTCTCTGGAATTAATATCTGCATATATTAATTAACTTTTCACCAACTATTCATTGCATACTGTAGAAAAAATGTAATTCATATGTAGTAGGAATCAGCGCTTGATTTTTAATCAATACATGTGATTTTACCTGAAATATACTGGGACATTAATTTCAATTTGGTATTCTGCAGGCGCTATTGGTGCAGAATGGCTGAAAGCTTTTAAAGGCTACATCGAAAATCCGGACACGATGTTGCTTTAGAGAGTTATCAAGTTCTGTGAAAAACTTTCTTTCCAATTTTCCCCCCCTTTAAATACCTGCTAATCTCTGAGGCAAACTGCTCGTCAGATAGATTGTATTGTGGTTTACTCTTCAAATGCATACACGGGGTAGAAAGTACTTCAGAATAATGGGACTCATAATGACCCAATTTTTGCCCTTATAGAGTGTAGAGCCCCAATTTCAGGATTATAGAACTAACGAGCGTACAATTTAAGAACCTGTCATTTTGCTTCACCATTGGAGGCACCTTGACATGGATTTCTTGTAAATTCTCTCTTTTCCAAACTGAGAAATAAAAATCTATCGTTATAGGATGGTACTGTGTGTTTTATCGTTTTACGTGGGTTACCAAGCATCCCACCAACTAAATAATTTTTTGGCAAGTTTGTGTAGAAAGTGAAAATAACTTTTTTATATAAGTGAAAATAACTTAAAATTACTTTATAAGCTGAATTTGTAGTAGAAAATTAGTACTTTTTTCTTGAACATACCGCGTTGATTGGAGAAATTAATATTATTTTCAAAATGTAACTTTTTTTTTGAATTTGTAGATAATATAAATTGCATATATCATCACTATAATTATTTAAGCTAATAATTAATACTTATAAAAAGAAATATTACTTATGAGTTACGAAAATAGTGGTGCTTAAACTAGGCCTACCGGATGCATGAAGAGTTTTAAAGATCAAGTTTTTATGAAAGTTCGAAATTATTTGTCATCCATACTTTTTATTAGTAATCCACCCTTTTTATAATGAATTAATAATTTTAGTATTGAGTACATAATGACTTCAAATAAATATATAAAATGGGAGTGACACACAGAGAAATATATTAATTTGTATGTTTTATTGGTCAAATAATGTTAGATTTGTATTTGTTTTGAGGGAGTATATTTATTTATTTTTGAAAAAAGATTTATGATTATTGTATTAAAATCATTTGAAAGAGTTGCTGGTAGAATTTCAAAGCTGAGTTCAATCCAGGTCCGATTCAGTTCCATACATTTCACGGTGAAAGACATGTTATGGCTTTTTAAATAATAGAAAAGTCTCACATATAAATATTTGAGACCAACTTGAGAACATCAAAATGATTCCCAACTATCAAGTGTCGTCTTTTAATCGTTAAGTCTTTTAATTGTTAGACGCATATTCTTCTTTATTTTTAAGATACACATCGAATCAAATAGATAGCAAGCCAACTTAAAGAGGAAAGAAAAAATATTATTTCAATCAGGATATTCTAATACAACATTACAGGTTTGAGTATTACACAAGTTGGGGTGAGAAAACGGATCTACTTCTATAGTATTGCACTCAGAGATTCTAGTGTGCTAGAATCAGTACAGCCATAGTGTATCAGAATTGCTTCATCCTGGTTAAACATGACAAACATAACAAATATTAAGATTTTCAGGTATTCACAGTCTTTCAGAATAAGCAAACCATAAAATAAAGACAACATGATGGAGAAGCTGAACAATGCATTCCTTGTGACAATCATCAAGTTTCATGGTTTTTCTTGTCCTATGTCCGATATCCTAATTCGTCACTCATGCCATCTTCAGTTGTATTAAGCTAACAAAATTTATCATTAACGAAGCTTCCAAGCATTTTAATTTCTTGTTCCTCGAAAAGATATGATGTTCCCAGACAAATACTCACATAGTTTCAGCAAGTTGAAAATTTTACAATTGAGTATAAATCAAGCGAGAGAGAAAATACAAATTACAGGCATATATGCAAGTGAAGTGTGGTTCAGATCTTTTTAAAGTGGGAGTCTGACCTGACTAACTTAAAAGCTTGCGGTAGACTGTTGACTTGCAGTATCGGTAATTCTATCCGAGTATACATCTTGATCATCACAGCCAAGTTGTGCTAGTCGTTCCAGTTCAGGCAATATGACCGTAGCAAGGTCTGGTCTGTCCTTCCTCCTCAGCTCACAGCATTTTAAACACAACTTTGCATATGTTGTGGCCTCTTCAACAGGCCAATCAGGCACTGATGGATCAAGTACTTCGAGTATATTTCCTTTCTCAATTGCCCTTGAGACCTGTCCGGTTATACCCATGGGAGGCTTTGCTGTTAAAAGCTGCAACAACATCACCCCTAATGAGTAAATATCTGATTTGGTGCCTAACATCCCAGTTTGTTGGTACTCTGGATCGATGTAGCAAAATGTTCCAGCCGCTGCTGTCATGTGATACTGGGTAACACTATCGGCCACGGTTGGTGGAACCATCCTTGCTAAGCCAACATCACTAATCTTGCTTACATAATTTCTGTCTAGGAGAATGTTGGCAGGTTTAAGATCACGATGCACAAGGGGCTCTGGTTTTGATTGATGAAGGAAAAGAAGGGCGGTGGCAATTTCTGAAGCAATCTTGAAACGGGTTCCCCAAGGGATTGGAGGAGTGTTGTGTTTCCTGAATAGACGATCTTCTAAGCTGCCATTATCCATGTATTCATATACAAGGCATCCATACTCGGGGCAGGCTCCCAATAAAAGAACCATGTTTGGATGTCTCATGCAGCTTAACACCTCAATCTGCATTAGAGAAGACAGGATTAAATATGTATGCCTAAAGATAAAACTAAACTAATTATTTCAGTTCCAGAAATCTTGTAAATCTAGTTATTTTTGGGCAGTAGATAGAAAATACAAAATACCTCCTTTTGAAACTGTTCTTTCCCTTGATTAATATCCGGTCTCAAAACCTTTATGGCAACAGGAGTGTGATCGAGATAGCCTTTGAAAACAGGTCCATATCCTCCTTCGCCAATTTTAACAGAATTAGAGAACTTTTTAGTTGCTATTTCAATTTCTTCAATGGTATAAGTTCTGTAACGGACACCACTACGTGTCAGTGCATCCATTGCTCTTTTCATTTCTTCTGCCTCGTGCCTAGCCAAACGTTCTGCAGCTCTTCGTTTCTGAGACTCCAATTCTGCTAGACGTTGTGCCTTTTGTGCTGCTTCCATTGCTGCCCTGCACTTTTGCTTCTCCATCTCAACAAGAGCTAATGCATCTTCTTCAGATCGCCTTTGTTGTGCTATCATACGTGCTTCGGTTAACTTCCAATCATCGATCTCTCTCACCTGGAAACAAAATTAACATGAGAATTTCTCATTTGCATTGTGCATAGAGCGAAAGTCTGATGTATCTTTTAGCTTTATTCTGACCTTATGTTTAGCATTCAAACTTTCATTGTAAGCAGAGTCATACATTTCCATAGTGTGCTTTAGTTCCTGTTTTAATCTCCTCATCTCATCTTCTAGGTCTCCGGCCTGTAACATTTAAGTCATTGAGTTGAGAACTCGATTTCTCTGTTCATATTTGGCCTCTTTATTGAAAATCTAACTGATGGCATTTATTTATTTCACCAATTATGCAAGATCATCAATGACTTAAGATTTAAAGTGTTGATTGGTTTAGCCATAGTTCAACAGTTGGATTTGCAGTTAGCATTTCTTAAGACTTAAAAATGCAAGATATATCATCAATGACTTAAGATTTAAAGTGTAGATTGGTTTAGCCATAGTTCAACAGTTGGATTTGCAGTTGGCATTTCTTAAGACTTAAAAATCATTGTACTGAAGTGAACTTACTTCTCTTTGGGAGGAGGCATAGCTATTTGTCTTTGAACTTCCTGATGTTTGGGATCGGTCTAAATTCTCGAAGGAATAGTTAGTTGATTGGAAACTTGACAGCCCAGAATACTCACTGCCTTCAGATGAGAAATTGGGATGGAGAGGACTACCAATTGCCTTCGTGCGAACCATATAGTTGAGATTGCTAACTGAAGGTGGGAATGGAGATTTGCTGCCTAAGGGCCTCTCGAACGGATTCATTACACTATAATCAGTGAAATTTGACTGAGAACTAGTCTCGCTGCTTATATCGAAGGATGTTCTATCTGATCCACTTCTCCAGCTCGACTGGCTGAATGAGCTAAAACGGTAGAAATACAGTTAAACTTAGTACGAGTTTGTCTAGGTAAATGAGTTTGCTTGTGCTAAAAATACAGTCATTTGGATACAATATTTATGTAGTGTTATAGCAGATCAATCTTTTTTTTTTGCTAAATATAGCAGATCAATCTTAATTCTGACTATCTTCACTTATCACTGATCTGGATACAAAAAATGGAGTGTACCAAAGTGCAAAGACTGTAAACAGCTTTAAAATAATTTCGTTATTTCTCATCTTAGGCACTCGAAAATGGGATTTCTAATTTAAGACAGTAACGCTGTTAGATGCTTCAGAATTGCTTACCTGTCTGATGAATATCCTGATTGAATTGGTGGCTTAGAGCTAACAGTACTGGAAGTAGGTGTAGCAGACCTACTAGCTGTTTTAACATTTTGAACTTTTCCTTTCGATATTGCATGCACTGTGCAGAAATCTGGTGCAGTTTTGCTCAAGTTAGTTGGCACGTCTGGATTTCTAAATGCCCTGGAGAAAGCAAACAAAATTCGCTAATTATAGACTACGAAGAAGATACAAAGCAAAATCAATTAAATATGTTGATATAGGAGGGCAAGCGATATAGATCAATAGAGAATACCTTGTTAGAGCACTTCGGTTGGAAAGGCCAACAACAAGATTGCTGATGGTGTTTCTTACAGTAAAGTCTACCAGCGCAGTTGCAGTATCAACATCACTGAGGACAATCTCTGTTGCTCGAATCTGTAACACATCATAAAGCATCAGATGAGGCATAATTGAACATTATATATGACAATAGTACGATTTTGTGAAATAAACAATCTAAATGATCATCCTTTATTTTGATTCATGAACTTTATATGGATAATAATTGGTTCTATATTGATTAAAACATTAACAATACAAATATAAACTCAATGCTGGAGATTTAGCAACTAAATCATGTTCCCCACTCCTTATTTTATCATTTTGAGATTCTTTATGAGAAACTCGAACCAGTTGAGTAAGAAAACTTTTCTTATCTTAAGCATGTAGTGGTTGCTTTGCTTACCCCTTTACGAGCACAGAATCCACGAAATGGGAGGAAAAATTGCTGCAATTCAAATTCTGTCGGTGCCCGACCTTCTTTAGGGACAGCATCTTCTGCATAACCGGATAAATAATACAGATTTTTGAGTACCGCATCATTGAAAATATGTGTATATGTACATATACATAACAAATGATCATAGCTCCTAAAATGAGCCTGAAGTGCACAGAGAAAATGTATAGCTGATCCATAATCATTTTGATTATAAAAAAATGTGGCGTATCTGTCTTGCACATTTTCACAAAAAGAAATTTATAATGAACATCGGTGACCATTACAAAATAATATAATTTTTCCGTAGGGCAACAAGGCCTTGTCAATACTACATGACTCCGCCCCTGTCCTACAATGTTAGGGATCAGATAACAAGAAATGCATAACATGGAACACAGAAACATGCATGGTCATCTGTAAATTAAAACAAAAGTTCAAAGTAAAGAACGTACGAGGTTGTGATAGATGGGTTCGAACATGAACAAGAAAGACACTGCCATTCTTTTTCAAGAGATTCTCGACAGCCCAACGAACAGCGTGAGGGCTGTTCTTGTCTTTATCAATCGCAATTGCAGTGCTGATAAAAGTAGTCCCATCTCCAGAATTCTGACCCATGGTAGTAGTTTCGCTAATAGGTTGTGCACCGCCCGAAAATTTTACAATTTTCTGCGGCAGCACAACCTGTGGCTTCACAGGACCACCACCTGATTTACCTAGAATCAAGATTCAAATAACCTTAAAATTTACTCTTCAGCTAAATTCAGATTATATGTATGTAGTTTCAAATGTTCCCTTGTTTATTGCCTGTAAATTAGCTGGTCTTGTAAAAGATTAACTATTTTTGGCGCCAATGTGTGACCGTTATTGACTGTCAGTTTGACCTCTTTGTATTTTAGACTGTGCATTACAAATTTCTAAAAAAAAATGTACACATTATGTTTTCGTAATGGATTTTTTTCGAAACTAATAAAAAAAATATATCACATCAATAATTATCTTAGTTTTTATGATATTAACACATTAAAAAATGAAGAGACAAAAATATCCAATTTTTTTAAAGTAATTTAAGAAAAAGGTTTTTCTAGTGTGTGGTCAAGGGCAGACATTAGTCACTTAGTTTCATGACATTTTTTTGAGATGGTTTTTTTTTTATTATTGGGGTTTTTGTGCATAAGGGAGGGGGGGGGGGGGGTTGTTTCCTATTATCATTATTAAGTAGGAGCTAATCAAAATTTGACAACTAATCTTTTATTGTATGTCTTTGGCCATACACTAAAAAAAAACACTTTCAAAAATACTATCTAAAGTTGCAGAGATTGCAAATGTTACAATTGGGGTTGCAAACAAGTTTGCAAATGTTGCAATTGAAAAAAGTTTTTGCAATGGGGTTAATTTTGAAAAATGCCCTATATTAAATTATGTGATTTTAATTTTCTTATTTAAATACATTCACACATTCATTTTATTTTTAATGATATTAGTTAAAAATAGTGATACAACACTATTGCATTAGGAGGTGTTGTTGGATATTAAGTGGGCGTTCGAGATATCTTAAAATATGTAACTTATAACTTAAATGAATAAGCGTTATATAAGTTGGGATGGGCATTCACCCCGGCCCCGCTCGATCCCGGTCCGATCCCCGCACCAAATGGGACGGGGAATCGGGATTTTTTCGAGTATGGGCCGGGAGCGGGGACAATTTTCAAAAAAAATCGGGGAGCGGGCCGGGGCCGGGATTCTATGTCTCCCCGACCTCCGTCCCGATTTTCTCCACCCAAACCGATTCTGAATCCCCGACTCGATTTCACCACATTATAATGGGGGTGTTTGGGGGAGCTTATTTCCAGAATAAGTCAACTTATTTTAAGCCAATGTTAGAGATTCCTAACATTCCAACTTATTTTCCAACTTATTTTTGCAACTTATGAAATCTCAAACATACATTAAATACAACCATAAAAACAAATTATCAAAATATGAAATTTTTACCCGAAAATAAGTTATAAGTCCGGGCTTATAAGCCCGGCCAAACACCACCAATATATATAATTATATATATTATCATATATTTATATATACATGTTAGGTCGAATACACAATATGTAATCAAGTACTGTATGAGTAACTTAACAAGAACACACTTTTTAACACTTAAAAACTGTTTGAAATTAACAATTCCTCTCTCAGTGATGTAAAATATCACAGAGAGCTGCTTAGGTTACAATCAATGAATTTCTCTCTTTTCGATTCCCTTCTAGAGTTAACCTAACTGTATTTATAAAACATACAGCTTCGTACAATCAGTAATTGATTCTCCTATAATCAAGCTATACAATTGATATCAATCACGATTGCTACACGTCTTCTAAGTCAACTCAATCTCTTTGACAGCTATCCAATCTTCAAAGATATTGCTTCAATATTTATCTTGTATCAATCTTCAGACACTGTTGACTCTCAGACACTTCCGCTACAGAGTTTAACAACCTCTGTTGCGCTTCTAGCCAGTGTTTAACTAAACTCTGACTGCTTCCAACTAAACTCTGTTTTGTTACTTTAGCTTCCAAACACTGTTCTCATCAATCATTTCTAACAATCTCCCCCAACTTGTTCATTAGCAAGAATGTACAAGTTCACAGTAAATGATGATGTCAAAACTAATACAAAGTCTACAGTGTTTAACATACAAACAGAGTTTAAGCTATTACTTAACAAATTCTACAGAAAATAAGAAAATTCTTACAGACTTTAATTTCTAATCTCTTGAAGATCTGGCATTATTCTGAGATAGTCTATAAGCAATCTTCTTTCAGCATTTTCAAGCTCTATCTGCATGACTTCCTTGATTTCTCTCAACTGAGGATCATTCTCATCAGTCTGATAGATAGCAGCTCTAAGATCGTAAATTTTGTTTCTTCTCATTTCGTTTCCCAACCTGATATATTTCACTTCCTCAGACTTCACATTAAAATCCAGAACAGTAATTCCAAGATCTGTCTTCAGCTTTGTAGTCCCCTTCTCCATCTCTATCAGATTGCCATTCCAATCTCTGTACTTAGGAACATAATTGCTGTTGAATTTCATTTTTCTTCTTGCAAGATTTTGAATCATCTTTTGTCTGAGCACATTTGCAACTGACTGGGCTCTTTGATTTCTTACCCTGAAAAGATACAGAACATACTCTAGTTCTTCCCAGTATTTTAAATCAATATCCCTCTCATCAACCTTAAACACTGTTCCATCAGCCATGAAATATAACAGAAAATCCTTCTCTAAACTCTTCTGATATACAAGCTGTACTGACTCCAGTCTGTCTAAACTCTCTTGAGTGACACCACGACCTGGAACAGCCAATGAAGAAGGATCTCTGGGACCAACATATTGTCTTTTGTCTCTGTATGAGCCTATTCCTTCTTTGTTGTATCCAATTTTACCAGATAAGGCTCTTTCATCAGTGAAATCCATTGGAGCTGTAGCTGCTAGACTTGAATCATGAAGAACTCCTTTTCCAAACTTTGATTTCAACTGAGAAGACAATAGTGGTGTGGTCACAACTTGTGCAGCAACAGAGGTTGTGTCTTCATTCTTCTGTACAACATGTGTATCAACAGAGGTTGTAACAATCATTTTTCCTTTGTTCTCCTCATTCATTACTCCTTTTAACTTCAATTTAGCATCAAGAGAAGACTTTCTTATCAACTTTTCTTTATCCTCTTCTTCTTCTTCCTCTTGAATGCCAGATAACTTCTCTTTGATTTCAATGCCTTTAAGAACAGGCTTTGCAGCTTTAACAACTTTCTACCTCTTCTTCACCTTGACAGACTTTAAAGCTTTTAGATGCTTTTCTTGCAAACTCTTTTCTTCAGCTTTAGCATCTTCTAGAGTAACTCCTTCTGCATTTTCTTCCATGAAAAGCTTAACAGCTAACTCCTCATCAGTCTTTGGATTAGATATGAATTCCAAATTCTTAGTTTTTGAAGTACCTTGAGTTTCAGTGTTTATTCCAACAGACTGTGACTTAAGAGATTTGCCAGATCTCAGAGTTAGTGACTCAGAGTTTAAAACCTTATCACTTGCTCCTCCATCTCCAGCATCATCCTTTTTTAGCAGAGTTTGAGAAATTTTGCATTTTGACTTAGCAACTCTCTCCCCCTTTTTTGACATCATCAGGAATAAGTATAGATATAATGAGCTCCAAGGAGTTAGCAATGGAATCAACCTTAGCAAACAAGGCAGTTTGATTCTCTTCAACCTTTCCTAACCTGGCAAAGAGAGTGTCTTGGACTTTAGAAAGCTGTGCAGCTTTGATTTTTGACTCTCTTTCCATTTTAATTTCTCTAGTCTGTATCTCAGTCTTCAAAGAAGCAATTTGTTGTTTTGTGTCAGCAAAACTTCCATCCAGAGTTTTGACTTGTACCACAGTTGCCTTTAAGCATGATAAAATCTCTGGATTAGAAATTTGACTAGCAGTCTGCTTAATTAAATTAGCTGCTCTCCCTTTTGGAAAAATACAATCTTCTTTATACCAGTTAGCAGCAGATTTAGCAAGATGCTCTTCTTCAATTGCATGAGATGGACAAGGCTGATCAAAAGATGTATGTTTGTTATCAGTCTGTGCTGGTGCACTGAGAAAAGAATCAGAGTTTGCACTGTTTTCAGCTTCATCTTCAACACTTGCATCATTAGCTTGAGCATCTTGGAAAGAACCACTGTGCTGAGCTTTGTCAGCCACAGTTTCTGCAACAAATTCTTCAATCTTTTCAATATTCTCCTCATGTTGCACAGGCTCTGCAACAGAGTTTGGATTTGTAGCTTCAACTGGCAAAGATTGAGAGTTATCCTTAGTTGTTTGTTCAACCTCATCACTTTTGTCAGGAATGTGATAAGCATCAGATATCAGCTCTGTGTGTGATGCTGCAGCTTCAGCAAGAATAACTGCAGGCTGATCAGCTACACCAGGAGCTTCAGTGTGAACAACAGGTGAGATAGGATCAAGGATTGGTTGAAATGAGTCAAGAATATCATTCATTGGTGAAAAACCATCTCTGTGATCCTCTTCTGCAGGCATGTTAACCTCTGCAGGCATAGCATTCACATGCACAGCATCCTCTGCAGGTATTTCAACCTCTGCAGGGTATAGCATTCACATGCACAGCATCCTCTGCAGGTATTTCAACCTCTGCAGGTATTTCAACCTCTGCAGGTATAACAGTCTCTGCAGGTATATCATTCACTGCAACCTCAACAGTAGGTGTTTGCTGTGAAACCACCTCTGGAGCTTCAAGAACTTGCTCATCATCAGATTCTGAAAGAATTAATCTCATTCTCTTGGCTTGAGGCACTGCAGTCACCTCTTCTTCTTCACTAGAGCTCTCCTTAGTTGGTGAAAGTGAAGGTCTGTTTGCCTTTTGTTTCTTTCTTCTGGTATAAACAGCTCCAGGTAATGTCTGTTTAGCCTTTGAGTGTTTAGTGTTCTGTGCAGTGTGTATTTTCCTTTTTGGTTTGGATTTGGGTTGATCAGTAGGTACTGGCTCAGAGTTTTTGAATTCAGAGTTTATTTGTTCAGAGTTTATTGGTGGAGAGTTTATGTGTTCAGGTTGTGGTTGATGAGTGGGTGTTGGCTCAGGTGTTGGTATAGGATGAGAATGTATGGTGTCTAATGGTTCAGGCATTTGTTGTGGTTCAGATTGTTGTGATGATTGTGTAGATTGAGAATCTTGAGGTTGGTTGACATAGTTTTGTAAGGCTAGTGGCATAAACATAGCAGGTATTTGCTGTTTAGTGACATCTTTATTTGTCAAATCAGAAAACATCCTTTTAGCAACTTGAAAAGGTTGAATGACATCAGCTTCAGCAATTGTAAGATTAGGCACACAAGCAGTGAATAGCATTTGACAAAATCGAGAAAAATAAACAGATGTAGGCTCAGACAAACGCTCTCCCAAATTCATTAGAACTAGTCTACCAAAATCAAAATTACCTCCATACAGTAGAGCATGACCAATTTGGAGAGTGTCAAGAGGAAGTGCATCCCAATTTGTTGTCTTCTTTCCAAAAGCCCTTGTAATGCAATCGAAAAAGAAACTCCATTCCTTTCTCAAAAGTGGCCTTCTCAGAGATCCCAGCTTATTCAAATTTCCTGCACAACCAATTTGCTGCAACATTGTCCGCAAGCGGTCGTGACCAACAACACTGTAAGAAGTGTGAGTCTCAAAATCCAGAGCATCCCTAACCGTAGTTGGAGTAATGATATACTCTGATTCATCATGAGTGAAAGTAATTGTTGGAGTGCCAGACACTTCTCCATCATCATACACAGAGTTTGTCCAAAAAGTAGCAATCTGTGAAGCAGAGAGTGTTGGTGGTGCAGTTAAAGCCTTCCCAATTTCGGAATCTTTCAAGAAATTTTGAAACAAATGAAACGCCTCTGGAGCGTTTGCATTCTCCAGTGGAGCTGCATAATTGCTAGGAAGAAAAACTAACCCTGCTGCATCAAAAGCTTTGGTTGCCATTAGTGAGATATGATACGAAAATATTCAGAGAAAAGATGTGTATGGTAAGTGTTTATCAAAATGTGAAGGAGAGTGAACAAGAGTTTTGAAAGTGATTGAGTATGCAAGTAACTGTGAGTGGGTGAATATTAATCGATGTGAAGTGAAAGAGCAAAAGCGATTAGAGTAAAAAAAACTCAATCGTTTATGTATTGAAAGCACGCAACTGTTTGTAGAGTAATGTGTAAGTGTGACACAATAATGGGACACGTGTCAAACAACCAATGGATCACTCAATAATTACCGCTGTCATTCCTTTAATCACGACACTATGACATATTTACACTAATTAACAGTTGTCAACTACCCCAATTACTCCAAAATAGTCAAATTATCTCAATGAAACTTTACCTTAGAGTACTTAACACAACTCGACAGTGTTTGTCAATTTTCCAACTTTATCACTAAAACCCTTTCAAAAATTGCACAGTTGTGAATACGAATGTGTGTGAAGCAGAGTTTACCAAAATCAATTTTAGAGCATCTAATATTTCATAAAATCCATAACAAAAAATCAATAAACACTGAATGCACAAACTCTCATAGTAAACACTGATTGTTTTGATGAATGCTAAACTCTGTAGTTACTGTAATATAGAGATCTGAATACTTCTATTCCCTTTGATGTTCATGAATATCCAAGTAAGCACACAGTCTTTGAAGACAAAAAGATCAAGAGATAGAAATCAGAGCATCATTCAGTGAGTAACAGTCATGAACTTGATAAACTCACAAACTCTCAAAGCACACAAGTGTTTAGGTGAAGTGTTTACACTCACATTCAATCAGTAAAAGCAGATACTACCATATGCTTGAATGTCCACCAAATCTACACTACTTTGAGTACATATATGCACAAATCAAAAGGACTTTATTCAGGGTTGTAATGTAGTAAGATCAAACAGATGAGAAGAGATGTTTTAATCATGATTGAATTTCAAGCTGAACATTTTAATAGACCAAAGTGTTCAGTCACACTGTTAGTACATATTTGTACAAGATGATCAGTACATATGCCTCTTTTTTTCATTTTTTTTATATTTTTTTTTTTAACATATATACTGAGTAAACTTTTCTTTTCTTGAAAAACACTCACCTGCTTGCATTTGATTTTTCAAAAGAATATAACTGCTCTTAATACTACAGAGTTTAAGAAAAATGAGCAGTTAATTAGGCTCAAAGGGGTTTACTAAGGGTGGAAGTTATGAACAGTGTTTGAACAGTGTTCAAAAGAATTTTGAACAATGTTTGAAGAAATGGTAAATCCTATTGCCTTTATCATTTTCATGCACACACATATCATGTAGTATCAAAATGGTTTAATACAAGTTCTAGAGAAACATACTTCCTGATGAACATCACACAACAATAAATACTGATTGATAGAAAATGTATCAATCACTGATTTGGCTCAAAATCTCACAGGGTGCAGACATGAATCTGAACTCACCAAACTAATCAATGACACATCTCAAGTTTTATAGTTTTTACAAGTACAAACAAGGAATCATCAAGAACCATGAATTACCTTTGGGAACAGAATGTCACTTATCAGAGTTTAGAGTTCATCAATATCAGAAATTATTTATGAGAGGCAATGCACACAATATTCATAAACTCAGAGTTTAGGACTGAATAAACTAAGAGATGCTATAAATATGAAACAGTATCATGCTGTGTTGATTTACTGCACAAAATCTGATTAGATTACAGTGACTCAGAAAGAATCATGATTTAATTACTGAGAATCATGCTTCATACATTTTTCTTCATTGGTGTTTTCATTCAGACAATAATCAATTCTGAATTCACAGAGTGTATCCAACATGTTAACAGTGTTTAGCAGACAGACATGCTGACAGAGTTTAACCCAGTTTAAACATAAGCATGCATAACAGAGTTTAATACTAAGGTTCACATAGCACTCAACAATTTGTAGAAACATGAGCAATATATTTTAAAAGTAAGATCTAGAGTCTAACCAACATCTCTAGTCAAAACTAGAGACCATTCCTAGTTCATTGACCAGTCTTGTAAATGTAGCTTCACTCAATGGCTTGGTGAAGACATCTGCAAGTTGTTGTTCTGTAGACACAAAGTGAAGCTCAATGTTGCCTTCCTCTACATGCTCTCTGATAAAGTGATACCTTATGCTGATGTGCTTTGTCATTGAGTGTTGTACTGGATTACCTGTCATTGCAATAGCACTTTGATTATCACAGTAAATAGGTATCTTGGTATACCTCAATCCATAATCCAGCAGTTGATTCTTCATCCATAGAATCTGTGCACAGCAGCTACCAGCAGCAATATACTCTGCTTCAGCTGTAGATGTAGATATTGACTTCTGTTTCTTGCTGTACCAGGAAACAAGTCTGTCACCCAGAAATTGACAACTTCCACTAGTGCTTTTTCTGTCAATCTTACATCCTGCAAAGTCTGCATCAGAGTAGCCAAGAAGCTTAAAGTCTGATTCTCTGGGATACCACAGCCCTAGAGTTATAGTGCCCTTGAGATACTTAAAAATCCTCTTTACTGCTGTTAAATGTGGTTCTCTTGGATCTGCCTGAAACCTTGCACACAAACAAGTAGCATACATGATATCAGGTCTACTAGCTGTTAAATAGAGTAGAGAACCAATCATTCCTCTGTAACTTGTCATATCTACTGATGACCCTGCATCTTTGTCCAATTTTGTTGCAGTTGCCATGGGAGTTGTTGCAGATGAACAGTCAAGCATGCCAAATTTCTTGAGAAGATTTCTGGTATATTTTGCTTGATTGATAAAAATTCCATCATCTGTTTGCTTCACCTGTAAGCCTAGAAAATAACTAAGCTCTCCCATCATACTCATTTGATATCTTGACTGCATGAGCTTGGCAAACTTCTTACAGAGTTTATCATTAGTAGATCCAAAAATGATGTTATCAACATATATCTGAACTAAGAGCAAGTCACTACCAGATTGAAAGTAAAACAGAGTTTTGTCAATAGTACCTCTGTGAAACCCACTTTCTAGTAGAAATTTAGCAAGAGTTTCATACCATGCCCTTGGTGCCTGCTTAAGTCCATAGAGTGCCTTGTCTAACCTGTAGACATGGTCTGGATATTTTGGATCTACAAAACCTGGTGGTTGTTCCACAAACACTTCTTCTTCAAGTTTTCCATTTAAAAATGCGCTTTTCACATCCATCCGAAACACTTTGAATTTCTTATGAGAGGCATATGCTAGAAAAATTCTGATTGCCTCCAATCTTGCAACTGGAGCAAATGTTTCATCATAGTCTATTCCTTCCTGCTGTGAATATCCTTTTGCAACCAGTCTTGCTTTGTTCCTTGTGATAACACCCTCACTGTCAGTTTTATTTCTGAAAACCCATTTAGTACCAACAATGGATCTGTTCTTGGGCCTTGGTACAAGGGTCCACACTTCATTTCTTTCAAATTCATTTAGCTCTTCTTGCATTGCTGTTATCCAGTCAGCATCTTTAAGAGCTTCTTCTACTTTCTTTGGCTCAGATTGTGACAAGAATGCATGAAACAGACATTCATTTGTTGTTGCACTTCTTGTCCTTACTTTTGCATCTGGATCACCAATAATCAAATCAGGTGTGTGTGACTTAGTCCATTTTCTTGCAGAAGGCAAATTGCTTCTGTCATTATGTGATCCTCCCCCTTGATCCATGCTTTCCTGATTTTCTTGGTGCCTTCCTTCATTTTCTGATGCTCCCCCTGAATGTGACTGCTCAGAATTATCAACAGAGTTTGAATCAACAGAGTTTGATTCAGAATTATCAACTGAGTCACTATCAGTATTTGAATTATCACTTTGATGTGATTCTTCATGCTCCCCCTGAACTGGTTCTTCCCTTGTTTCTGATTGAAGAGTTTCTTCCGTATTTACCAGTAGAGGTTCAGAGTTTAGCTCAACAGAGTTTGTCAGATCAGTCTGATCAGAGTTTACTTTTTCAGAGAATAAATCTTCATTTTCAAAGTGCAGTTGATCATGTTCATTAACATCTTCAAGTCCAGTTATTTTCTTGTCATCAAATGACACATGAATTGATTCCATGATCACTCTGGTTCTCAGATTATAAACTCTGAATGCCTTAGTTGACAGTGGATAGCCAACAAAAATTCCTTCATCTGCCTTTAGATCAAATTTGGTCAACTGCTCAGGATGTGTCTTCAATACAAAGCACTTGCATCAAAAATATGAAAATATTTTAGATTTGGCTTCTTCTTTTTCACCATTTCATATGGTGTTTTACCATGCTTGTTGATCAGTGTTGCATTTTGAGTAAAACAAGCTGTTTGAACTGCTTCTGCCCAGAAATATGTTGGCAGCTTTGCTTCATCTAGCATGGTTCTTGCAGCTTCTATCAAGGTTCTGTTCTTCCTCTCCACTACACCATTTTGTTATGGAGTGCCAGGTGCAGAAAATTCTTGTTTGATTCCTTTACTCTTGCAAAATTCTTCCATTGATGAATTCCTGAATTCAGTTCCATTGTCACTTCTGATAATCTTCACTTGATTCTCTGACCCTTTGTCCAGTTGTAATATATGTTCTGTCAGTGTTAATGCAGTTTCATCCTTCTTTGCAAGAAAATATACCCATGTGAATCTGGTATATTCATCAACAATGACTAGAGCATATTTCTTCTTTCCAAGAGACATAACATTCACTGGTCCAAAAAGATCAACATGTAAGAGATGATAAGGATCAACAATTGAAGACTCAGATTTGCTTTTGAAAGAGGCTTTTCTCTGTTTGGCCTTTTGACAAGAATCACACAGGCCTTCTACATTCAACAATGACTTTGGTAGACCTCTTACAAGATCATTCTTTATTAGCTCATTGATGTTGTTCAGATTCAAATGAGAGAGTTTCTTGTGCCACTTCCAACTCTCTTCACTGGACATTCTTGTTGACAGACACACTGCTTTGCCATCAGTGTTTGTTGACAATTTTACTTCATAGATGTTATTGTGTCTGTTTCCAACTAGAGCAACTTTCCCTGTAGATTTACTGATGACTTGACAATATTCAGGCTGAAAATCTACATGATATCCTCTGTCACAGATTTGACTCACAGATAGCAGATCATGCTTGAGTCCTGGAACCAGAGCTACATTTGTGATGATGACACTCCCAAGATTAATATTGCCATATCCCAGAGTATGTCCTAAGTTGCCATCTCCATAGGAAACTTTTGGGCCAGCCTTCTCCTCATACTCTGATAGCAGGGCTTTATTTCCAGTCATGTGTCCAGAACATCCACTGTCCACAAACAATCCTGGTGCCCTGCAATCACAAACAATCACTGATTGTTAGTTTTAAGGATCCAGACTTGCTTGGATCCTTTGGCTTTCTTGATTCTGTTAGCTTTTGCAGCGGAATTCACATTATCAGAGTTTAAGCTAACTTTTTCAGAGTTTACATTTGCAGAGTTTACTTTAACCCATTTCAAATTTGGCTTGGGTTCATAGTAATTATAGTAAATAGCATGATAATCTCTGCAAGTGTAAATAGAATGCCACGTACTTCCACAGTGTTTACATAAAGTCTGTGGTCTAGTTCTCACATAATCATTCTTTACTGCAGTTTTAGAGGGCAAAGAATTAATGTTCTTATTCTTACTGCAGAAACTAGCAAGATGATTAGTGCTACCACAATTAAAGCATGTTTTTCTAGGAGCTAATGTAGCAAGCACTGGCTTAATTCCTGATGTTATGCCTACCTTTCCATTTTTGTTTTTCCTAGGCATTCTCTGTTTGTTGACAGATTTTATCTCTTTAAGCTTATGCTTGAGTTGTTTATCTATCATTAAACCAATGTTAACCTCTTTAACAAAAGTCTTAGCATATGATTCTTTAACAGCCTTTTTCTCAGCTTCAGTCTTAGGTCCACCTGTTCCCATAACATTACCTTCAGATGAACGATGTGGTCTAACTTTTACCAAATTTTCAAATCTAAGTTCATCTCCTTCAGAGTAACCTAGACCTACTGTATCTGACTGAAACACTTCTTGAGTGTCTTTACCAGAGTGTGTCCAAGTTTTAATAATGTGTTTAGTATCCTCCAGTTCAGATTCTAGTTGCTTATATTTACCTAGCAACTCCTGTTCAATAAACACAGCATCATCTCTTTCTTTCTGAACTTTATTCATGTTTTCTAGCTGTTCCTCAACAAGTTTATTTCTATCTTTGAGTTGAGAGCACTCATTCTTTATCCTTCATTTTCTAAAGTCTGATCCCTATAACTGATATGCAATGCTTTAAGATAAATTCTCAATTCAGTTATATTATCAGTATTATAAGCATAGGTAGTTGGGGGTATCTTTAGATCATCATCTTCATTCTGAGTAGTAGCCATGAGAGCATAGTTGACTTCCTCATCTGAATCTGAAGTGTTTGCCCAATCTCTGCCTTTGGTGTAGAGTGCCTTTTCAGTTTTACCCTTCTTGCACTCAGGAGCATTGTAACCCATCTCCTTACACTTGTAGCATTGAATCTCAGACTTATCTTTCTTACCAGATTTGAAGTCCTTTCCCTCAGATTTCTTGAAATTTTTCTTGTCAGACTTTGAGTAATCCTTGGAGAATCTCTTTCCCTTCTTGAAGTTTTTGAATCCCATCTTCTTGAAGGTCTTTACCATCAATGCAGCCATTTGCATCATCTCCTCATCATCTTCAGAATCAGATGTTCCATCTGTGTTTGAGTCAACATCAGTGTTTGATAACTCACTTTCAGACTTTATTACTAAAGCTTTTCCCTTAGCTCTCTTCCTTTATGCTTCCTTCTTTAATGGTTTCTCCTCAACCTTAAGAGCAACAGATTTTGATTTTCTACTTGATCTTTTGTTTCTCTACTCCAATTCCAATTCATGGGTTTTGAGCAGTCCATAAATTTCATCAATCTCTGTTTCACCAAGTTCATAGTTATCTCTTATGGTGGTTGTTTTCACATCCCACTTTTCAGGTAGAGAAAGAAGAAACTTGAGATTTGAGTCTTCTAAATCATACTCTTTGTTAACCAATGACAAATCATTGAGCAGTTTACAGAATCTGTCAAATGTTTCTGTCATGGTTTCTTCAGACTTTGCCTCAAAATGCTCATACTCCTGAGTGAGTATGTTTCTTCTATTTTTCTTGATTGCAAGAGTTCCTTGACACCTAACCTCAAGTGCATCCCATATTTCCTTTGCAGTTGTGCAATTAATCACTTTATTAGACATTACATTGTCTAAAGCACTGTGAAGTAAATGCCTTACTTTTGCATCCTTTGCAATAGATGAAAGATCCTCAGCAGTTATATCTTTCTTTTCTTTTGGAATCACCTTTGATTCCTCACCAGCAGCAGCAGCAGATAGCTTTGTAGGTTTGTGAGGACCTTCATAAATTCTATCAAGATATTCTGGATCTGTAGCCTCCAGAAACATGGTCATCTTCACCTTCCAAATTGCATACTCTGATGGCCTAAGTATTGGAACCCTAATCGTTTCATACCTACTAACAGTAGTAGGGACTTTCTCAGAACTAGATGGAGGAGGTATCTCTGCCATTGATTACTATTGTGTTTGGATCTTAAACTGTAATAAAGTAACAGATTGTCTCTGATACCACATGTTAGGTCGAATACACAATATGTAATCAAGTACTGTATGAGTAACTTAACAAGAACACACTTTTTAACACTTAAAAACTGTTTGGAATTAACAATTCCTCTCTCAGTGATGTAAAATATCACAGAGAGCTGCTTAGGTTACAATCAATGAATTTCTCTCTTTTCGATTCCCTTCTAGAGTTAACCTAACTGTATTTATAAAACATACAGCTTCGTACAATCAGTAATTGATTCTCCTATAATCAAGCTATACAATTGATATCAATCACGATTGCTACACGTCTTCTAAGTCAACTCAATCTCTTTGACAGCTATCCAATCTTCAAAGATATTGCTTCCATATTTATCTTGTATCAATCTTCAGACACTGTTGACTCTCAGACACTTCCGCTACAGAGTTTAACAACCTCTGTTGCGCTTCTAGTCAGTGTTTAACTAAACTCTGACTGCTTCCAACTAAACTCTGTTTTGTTACTTTAGCTTCCAAACACTGTTCTCATCAATCATTTCTAACAATACAAATTTCCAATAAATTATATTGAAAATAAAATGATATTTTAATCTTATATATTTATCTTTTAATAGTTAAATAACTTTATTTCCATGTTATTTATAATTATTTATTTAAGTAATATTTTTTTTCTTAATTTAGTGCATATGAGCTACTGCTTTGTAATGTTTAGATTTCAAAAAGAAATTTTAAGAGGTAACATATATGCATGTGAATCTGAAGATATACTTATTATGAGATTAATGGTGATGAAAATACGTTGTAACTTAACATCTAATCTAGCTATAGTTGCTAATTTCACAATATATCACATAAAAAAATTATTTCAAACTCACTAGTTAATGTTTAAAATTATTTAAAATATTTTTTTGTTTAAAATGAAATTCTCCAATTCCCAGCGGGGATTCCCGTTACCTATTTGGGCCGGGAACGGGGAATAAAAAATAATCCCCGACGGGGATCGGGGCGGGGACGGGGATCGGGTTTGAATTCGGGGATGGGGGCAGGGATAACACTCCCCCGGCTCCGAAGTGCCCCGATGCCCATCCTTACATATAAGTGATAAGTAGAAGAATTCTTATAAATTATATAAGTGTTTGGATAAATTCACTTATAAGTTGATGAAATATTTATTAAATTAAAAATTATTAATTATTTAATATAATAATCTCAATACATGCATATGATATTTATAAATACAAATGCAAAAATATAAAATATTAAACAAATAAAAAAATCAAGTAATAAAAAATAATTTAGGAAAAAGTATGTCATTACAACTTTCACTTATCAACATATAAGCCAGAGTTAATAAAGTTGGGTAAACAGACACCCTTCATAAGTTGAAATAAACTTATAAACCATAAATTAGCTTATAATTTGGCAATAAGTTGGCTTATAATTTGTTTGCTAAACAAGCCCTAAATGATATGAAATGCTACTTTTTCATATTCAAGTTATTTTTTGTTCATCTTATTATTGAGAGAAAATGTCCAAAATGTCTAGATTTGGAACCCCATGGTCTGATATGCCTATGTGCGGGAACAGTGATCCAATATACCCGCGTGTTACGCATTCACAGGATGCGTATATTGAGACACACATGATGAAGATGCGCAACAGGGTCACGCATTCTGAGAATGCGTGATGACGTCATCTGGCGTCTTTGTTGCAATTTCAGATCCGATCATCTCTCTCCCTAAAAATCGCACTACGATCGCCTTATTTCGTTCTCTCAACTCTAACAATGTCCAGTGCTTCTGAGGTTACCAAAATGAAGCCCACACCTCCCTCGTCCCTTCCCCCCGTTTTGTATGTTGATTCTGGCCTCGCAGGGGCGTTATATGGGCTTACCGGAAAACAAAAATCGGAAAAAGCTTCGATTTGGACCTTTCAAATCCGGCAAAACATACAAAAATTGATTGGTACAGACATGTAGAGGGTGAAGAGACGATCATTTTGGTATGTAGAACATCAGTGCTCGATGCCTGTAGAAAGTGTACGAAATGATCGAAATTTTGGTCAAAAAATCACCGGCGGCAAAGATGGGAGACGATGAACAGTTACCTTGGATACGCATGTTGAACATGCGTATCTTCAGTCACGCATGTTCAATATGCATGTCCAAGGTAACTGTTCATGATTGTAGAGTTCAGTTTGTGAAGGACACGCATGTGTCATAGGAGTGTTCGGACACTCCTTTCTCACATGCGTGTCCCGTGGATATTTAGGGCCATCCATTCCGAAAATGGGTATTTTGGACCTAATATTTTGGGAGGTGGGCATTTAGGGTCATCACCCTATTATTGACGACTATCCCGTAAAAAATAAAAAATTTTCGCAAATTATTTTGACTATTTTTAACGGTTATTATCTATTACTATATATTATACATCAACACAAGGGCAAAATGTTCCATTTTAATGGCCGTGAAATTACTGTTTTGTCCCTATTTATTGAAAATTAACAAAAAATGCCATCCTTTTAATATTTGTGTAAAAATTAGTTGAAATTATGTTACTGTTGAGAATCGAACCCCTAACATTCCACTCTTAAACTCATGCCATAACCATTATGCTACCCTTAGTTTTAAGTCTATTTTAAAAATCTTAATACATAAACCTCATTATCTCCTTTTGTCCCATTTTTTTTTTATTTCAACTATATATTAAATCTCAATACAAGTGCAAAAAGTGCCAATAAATTGGTTATAAAATTACTATTTCACCCTCATTTTTAGGAAATAACAATTGTGCCACCCCTTTAAAATCCATGTAAAAAATGGAAGAATTTGGGTTAGGTTTCGGGAGCCACCTATATCGTTTTAAGAGGTTCATGATATAACCACTATATTACATTATTTTTCGAGTTTCCTTAAAAATTTTATAAGATATCACGCCATTTTCACTTTAACTTATTCTCATTTTTGTTTTCACTTTTGAGTAAATAAAATGTTAGTTTACATTATTTATATAATTTCATTTTTTCAGTTTTCGTAGTTTTATTAATCTATATACTAAATCTTCTTATAAATTTTAATACACCTGTAATTTTTGATTAAATATATTTTAAATATGTTATTTATAATTCATATATTTGTTTTATATTATATATTTGATCATACTTTATTTGAATTAGTTGATAATGGATACCTAAAAAATAATATTGAAATTTGATCTAATATAAGAAATATAGTATATGCAATATATTTCATTATTCATTACTTCTATCATTCTAAATTAAGAAAATTTGCTTTAAAATTATTTTTAAATTATACAATAATCATGTTTATATATTCATAACATCCATTTTTTAATAATTTTCTTTTCAGAATGTACACATCAGTTGTTTATATTTTCTAAACTAATCTACACTCTATTTGTCATTATGAATAATTAACATGTAAAACAAAATGTTAAGATTCTTGGTTATACATGAATGTTACTAAGTCTGGATTTTAAAAAATTCAAAAAGATTTACCTCTATGTATATATTAAAATATTGAAATAAAATATAATTTATTTGAAAAAAGTTTTTTTTGGTTAACCATATGTCTTCAAGTTTACATTTATCTTGAAAGAATGTGATTGTTTAGCGAAATATTACGTAATACCTAATCTCCTTTTGGATATAATATTAAAAATATTACTAACATAATATGTTTCTTCCAAGTTGATCTGATGTAGAATGATATGAACTATAATTTTATTATTTGTTTACATGCCATTTTTTTCAAAGTCTTCTTTTCAACCTCAATATATTTCTTATAGGAATTTTGTTTTTGTAGGTTCATGACCGGTGTGAGAACATGCATTATAGACTTGTAATAGAGATGACATTAATATATTTTAAGGCAAGCAAAATCTTATAAGATAAATCATACCATTTTCACTTAACATATATTTTAATGAGTATGTTACCCTTGCGACTAATTGTGGATGGTTGTAATCGTGTTGATAAGGAAAACAATTTCTATCATTATGGAAAAACAAAGATTATCATCTTACTTTCTCAAATTAAAATTACACGATCCCGTTCATAACTCAAAATTGTACATCATACTCAACAATATTATTATTGGCATGTATATACAATCCTATTGGCATTCCTTATTAACACATATTACTAATCATATTACATAATTTCAAGTTTTCGGTCCGAAAATTATCAAACCAACCGCTTCCTTCTTCTTTAGAACAAAATTAGAAGTATTCACATAGAGACCTGTGTCTTGCACGGACTGTTACGCTAATATATATTTTATCCTCGAATTTATCGTAAATATAAATGTTGTATTCACCTCCATGTAACAGTGCAACATAATTGATATCGATCTTTTTTTAGGTAAGCAGAAGATCAGACGGTGAGGTTAGCAATGGTATTACATGTAAGATCCTCAGACAAAGAGACACCTGTATGTATGTCTCTGATGGTACTTTGTCTCACATGGGATAAAGTCCCCATGTGGACTTGAGTAACGTGTAGACTTTAAATATACCATGAACTGATGAACATAATAAATAAATAAAAAAATATATTTATTTAATTGCTAATGCATTGATTGGAGAGAGTTGGATACACTTGAATCCTATACGTGTCAACAAACATTTCCACTTCAAAGAAACTTTCTTTCTTTTTTCTCTTTGAAATCCCAGAAATCAAATTTAGATTTCTTGGGCTAAAGTGATCATCATTTGGAGGCTCACCCTTTGACTTGTTTTTCAGTTGGTAAGCGCTTTTCCAATTGTTTTTTTAATTTTTTTTTTGTTAGTTGATTTCAGTTGCAGAGATTTGAATGATAGCATGCTTTAGATTCTACCTTGATTTTGTGCCTTTTAATTTTTTAAGTTGCATATTTTTCTGTGTTATTGAGGAAGATTTATATTGAATGTATAACAACTTTTCTTGTTTCTTATTTTGCATAATAAATATGATTATGGTTGGCTTAGATTCATGAGACATAGATTGTATGTGCAAGAAAGACTCCACCTTTATAGGTTTTCTTGTGATTCATTAGAGGTTTAGTTTTCATATGAGATCCTTTCACTTTGTTTGACTTATGGATAAAGATTATTACTTTCACATTCTATGTCATTTCTTGACAAAGTAGTTGAGAACTGGTTTTGAGAGTAGGATCTTGATATTCTGGGGTAGGTTCTTTTTCGACAACTGGAAGAATTTGTTAATCTGTGTAATTTTGGAGAAAATTGATTCTATTTTGGCCTTAAAAATGTTGTTTATGGATGTTTAGATCAATATTCTCTCAAGATGGTTTGTTGGCCAACACCAGATCTGATAACACAGTTTCTTTTTGCTTATGACTAGATTTTTTAGCCCTAAAATTCTAGTGTACGTATATATAGATTTTCTCAGCTTTGGCACATACAAGTTTAAGATCTGTTTATGTTGGTTTACTTTGTCTTTTGTTTAGCACTACTCCAAATTGAAGAGGTCATAAACTGTCAGCCTTCTGTGCCAAGCCGATTGCTTGAAGCAGCTCAGTGGGTTTTGTACGTGTGAGGGATCTAGTGATGGAAAATATATATCCAGCTATTGATGTAACACTCAGCTTAAGTAGTTCGATTTGTGATGACTCTGCGATCTCAAGCAATGTGGACATCACACAAGTGCAGATCTTGACTGAATCAGTAAGCTTGTTACAGGATCCTGTATCAGTGCTGCCTGCTGAATCTTTTCCTGGTAGGGAGAGAAGTTTTAATAGTCCAAAGAAAACCTTCTCAGGACTAGTAGAAAGTGAAAGGAAAATGAGTGTAGCAGAGACTGTACTAAATGGACATAGCGGCCGGATTCCTACTGACACAATGATTCAGCAGAACAAGGACAATTTCGTGGATGATGGCAGTGGAATTGAAAGTACACAATCACTAGCTCTGAATGCCAATACAGAAATGAGTCTGCCTATTGCTATGAAAATTGAGGAGATAGATGATGGTCAGATTGTTGCTAAAGTTTTTAGCTTGGAGAAGCAAAGTATGGAGGGGAAGATGTCCGGTAGTGCAGATGATGCTAGTTCTAAAGTTTTCACTCTAAAAACATCCGTAATTTCTCTTCAGTTGCCTAAAGAAAAGATTACCGTGAGTGATGTTGTACAAAGGGATTATGTTCCCCTATGGGGTTCTTTCTCTATCTGTGGTAAGAGGCCAGAGATGGAAGATACTGTAACAACTGTGCCTCAGCTTCTAAAAATTCCTACCAAAATGTTACTTGGTGATCCTGTAATGACTGGGATGAGTCAAAATTTCTGTCCGTTGACAACAATTCATTTTTTTGGGGTGTATGATGGTCATGGAGGTTCTCAGGTATGTCTGAAATTTCGGTTAAGATTTTGATGTCTTTATGTAAAAAGTTTATTTTTTTTCTGACAGAGAATTCATTTTGAAGAAATCATAAAGTATCTACAATGTTGTAGTAGTAGTAAAAGTATCTTCACCTTTTCCAAGTTCATAAATTTTTTTGTGTTTATCACAAGTATTTTATCGAATGGTCTCTCACTGTGCAGGTCGCGAACTATTGCCGTGATCGTGTCCATATCGCTCTGAAGGAGAAGTTAAAAGTTGTTGAGGATAATGAAACTGAACTAAAAATGACAGACACTCAACAAGTTCAGTGGGAGGAAATTTTCACCAGCTGCTTTCAAAAGATTGATGATGAAGTTGGAGGAAAAGTATGTCATACTGAACTTGGAGAAAATTTTGATACTTCTAGTGGTCATATAGAACCTGTTACCCCGGAAACTGTTGGATCAACTGCTGTGGTTGCATTATTATGTTCATCCCATATTATAGTTGCAAACTGTGGAGATTCAAGGGCAGTCCTTTATCGTGGCAAAGAAGCCAGGGCTTTGTCGATTGACCATAAAGTAAGGCGTATATTCGTTCCGTGAATTTTTGCACTAAGGATTGAAGCTGTTTGTGGAAACCAAGTTTTTAACTTTTACCATGTTATCATTATTCAGCCAAACCGAGAAGATGAATATGCGAGGATTGAGGCATCTGGGGGCAAGGTCATACAGTGGAATGGACACCGTGTTTTTGGGGTACTTGCAATGTCAAGATCTATTGGTAAGTTTTTCTATGTATGGTTGCTTGTAGCCATTGTGGTGTTTTCAATAAAAATTGTAGATTTGCCAACATCGTCTAAATTTGATCAGATTTCACATACCTTTTTTATGTTTGATTAAATAACTTATCTATAGAAAGTTTATCTGTTCCCTTCTTTTCATTGAATTACTCTCAAATATGACTCCCTGCATTCCACAGGAAGTGTCACATTCTGATTCCCTTCCAAGTATTTGACGACATTTACTTTTAAAAAACACAAACTGACGACATTTAAATGCAAAAATGGGTGTTACCCTTGATTATTGTTAATACAAGTATTATAATTGTATTGTTTTAAACAACATTGTCACGGATATTGTTGTCAGAAATTCATATGTTGTATCAAACTTAGAGATTAATTTACTGAGTTGTGGATAAACTTCCGCGAGGAAAGCCGACAAGTGTTTGGAAATTAAATTTTTTAAGTTTGAATTCGAAGGTCAAAAATGCTAGCTTTAGGTTTTTCTGAAATCAAGTTGAAGGTGGTTGTGATTCCCATTTTAAAAAATTTTAATATCAATATTTCCCATGAGCCGTGAAAGCAGCTTTTAGCAAAACTTTCAAATTGTAGCTTTTCCTGGCTTTTCTATCCTATGAGAAAAGCAATGGTAGTGTTAACTAACGCTGCTTCTGATCAGATTACTGCTTTTGAGATTTGGAAAAGCAAAGCTACACAAGAACTTAGTAGTCAAAATGAGATTCTTTTGAAACAAAATGATTAGGACATTAGGTTGACTGATGGGAAAGTAGTTTTAATAAAGAATATGCTTAGTCTCAGTAAGTTGAAGAACTCTAATAGAAATATGTATTCCCCGACTGGGATAGTTGGAGTAGAAGGTTCAATGTGTATGATATTTCTAAACCATCTATTGTTATAATGTCCAAAGTTCCCTTTGCTAACAACATTGGGAGGTAACGAGAGGTGCAGGTTAGCATGTGACACATTGAAGTAATTACTATGAACTTTTAAGAATACTTTGCATAATTGGCTGAAGCCGATGAATCTATGATGAATAGGCAAGTTAGCAATTTGATATATTTACGACATTCTTTATTCTAGCTCATCATACACTCGGTAAATTGTCTTCATTTACTCTACTCTGGTAAACACAACATAACTACTGTGCATCTTTCTCCTACTTGAGAATACGAGAGCCATACCTGTATCTTTAAAATTGCTCGATACATAGACTAAAAAGGATGTTCTCAGGTGATAGATATTTGAAACCGTGGATTATACCTCAACCAGAAGTTATGATTGTACCACGAGCTAGAGAGGACGAGTGCCTTGTATTAGCCAGCGACGGTCTGTGGGATGTCATGACAAATGAAGAAGCATGTGAAGTGGCTAGAAGACGTATCTTGCTTTGGCATAAAAAGAATGGGCCAGTTACAGATTTAAACAGAGGTCAAGGAGCTGATCCTGCTGCTAGTGCAGCAGCAGAATACCTCTCAATGCTTGCTCTTCAGAAGGGAAGCAAGGACAACATTTCGGTGATAGTGGTGGACTTGAAAGCTCAAAGGAAATTTAAGAACAAACCATGATTAATGCCAGTAATGTGTTTTCTACACAACATAATGTAGCTCCCATAATTATATAAGGTTTGGTCCATTCATTTTTTTTATATGGGCTTACTGTGTGTATCAGAGCAGTCATTACTAGGTAGCTTGATTAGTCAATATGCCAAGATGGTAATTTTTATTAATGAATTTTATTTTTCACCACACTGATTTAAAAGACAGGAGTGTTTGTAGTCTCTGTAAAATGTTGTATACTACTTTATTTCAATATGTATGGAATAGTAATACCCACATTGTGTAGCTAAATATAGCAGGAAGTTGATACAACTTGTACTGAATTAGAATGGAAGCTTATTTCTTATGGTGAGATCATCATCCCTCGCAGGCTAGCTCTTTTACAAGCTCTTCAAGAGATTCTTCTTGCTTTATCTTCTTAACCAATCTCGCTTTGATTCGAATTTGCTCAATGCTTTGTTTCAAGTTAATTGCAAATAAAGGATTTGTGCGGTCTGTGAAGAATGCTTCCACTTCATCTGCCTTTTCATGGCTGCATAACTATAAGAAGTTGATGAATGAGATAATCTACGATTTCAAAACTTTCAGAGGATCAAAATTACCGCAGTGCAAATGGATATATGATGATTAGTAGCAGCAATGTTTGACTAACTAAATTACCGGTCTAATGATGTCTCTGATGAAATGGTAGAATATCATCCCAGTACCCCATTTCTTTGCGATTGAATCCCAGTTCTGCATCATTATAAAGATTCAGCAAATCTATCTTATAGAAATATAAATTCTAGAAACGGTAAACCTTAAACCATGTCCATGCTGTTTCACGGCCTTCCAAGCTTATGCCTGCAGTAACGTATGTTGCATCTTGTTCACGAACCTGAAACACGGTATGTATATACTCATGAGAGCTGAACAAAAACAGGTAAAAACAATAGGTGACATGGATTAAATATAAATTTTGATACCTCATTAGACAACATGAAATCCAGAACCTCTACAATTATTGCTGGATCCGAACATGATGCTATTGAACCTACAAAGGGGTGTATACATATGCTTGTATTAACAAACTAAAATTTATGTTATGGTAAATATATAAATTGGTTTTATAATTATTCATTTATCTTGCTATTAGCAACCACCGAAGTTATTGATAAAACAACTTCAACGCTTACCCAGTATCCTGGTTTTTTCTTGCACAGCATCAGTTTCCCTGTATAGTCTTAGTAGGGATTCAAATCCATATCTGTTGATAGTACTTGTATTACGCATTACAGATATGTATGCAGCCTGTCACAAATTATAATTTATAATTACACTCTCAAAAGGTCCAGAAGAATTGAAAATGATGATCAGGCTATAATGGTTTTTACCTTTTTTATTATAACAGACAGGAGTGAAGTGTCTCTATCATCTAAGTATGATTGGAGGCGCTTCATTGATTCTTGCTGAGTTCCACTATGATCAAAAGTAGCCAACACAATTAGAACTTCTTCTCGCAATAATGCATTTAAATGGCTTTCTCCGGCTACAGGTTCCCAGCCCAACTTTCTGTACAAAAGTAAAAACGCCTATTAACTTCCCAGCATGGAAAGGAAAAATTATAACTCCTCTGGCTGTTTTACATAGTTAAACATAACATACCAGCTGAAATATGAATAACTAAATAGATATATAAATATTTATATGTAGGTATATTCTATTTGGTTCAAACTCAATGATGTATCCATAAGCCCAAAACACTAATGACAACTATAAAACTCAATAGCAGACAATCTTACTCTGCCCGGAAGAAGATCAATTTAATAAAGAATTTTTTCAAGTCGGCCATTGAATCAGGGATGACTTCACTTGAGATTGTTGCTATAGCATAACATATCTGACACATTATCTCACCATAATTTGATCATGCATATTTGGAAGGGTGCAGAGAAGGAAGCCATACATTAATTAATCTTGATAAGACAATATATTCTAGCTCCTTCCTGTAGACGTTCATTAGGGTGAGCAAATTTGACAATGGCAATTCGCAAGCCTCACAAAGAGCATACGTATCATCCAAAATGCCTGGAAAACAATTTTTAACAGAGAAGGATACTGAAATCAACAAAGAAATTCAATAACGTAAAAAGGTGATTATATGCAGTTGATGAAGTGACTTTGAAAGATAGAACTGCTGTGACCCAAGAAATTCAGTTAGTTCAGAAAGTGAAATTAAATTATGAGTAAACTTCAAAGTGGTGGCCAGATTTTACACTCATTTTCAAAAAAGTGACCAGACTTTCAATTTTGCAAAATGGTGGCCGGACTTACCTTTATCCTTTCAAAAAGGTGGCTGCAAGCGATTTTCAGCTTTTTGGCATGGGTAAAATGGGAAAAAAATGCTAGAGATCCCAAAAATTGTCCACAAAAATTCCCAAATTAATATGTATCACCATATGATTGGTTATATTCGTAATAATAATAATGCCCCACATGTATGCACATCAATTCACCAAAAATCCACAAATATGAGTTGTCAAGATTTAATTAGTCAATTTATGTGCATGCATGGGGGGCATTATTATTATTATTACGAATATAACCAATCATATGGTGACATATTAATTTGGAGATTTTTTGGATAATTTTTGGGGTTTTTAACATTTTTTTTAGTAAAATAACATATTTTCCCATTTTACCCCTGCCAAATAAGCTGAAAATCGTCTCCAGCCACTTTTTTGAAAGGGAAAAGGCAAGTTTGGCCACCTTTTTGCAAAATTGAAAATTTAGCCACTTTTTTGAAAATCAGTGTAAAATCTAGCCACTTTCTTGCCATTAACTCTTAAATTATTGCATTTTTCTGAACTAGTACGGACCAAATTTATCTGCTTCTGACAAGCAGTTCTCTTTTATCTTTTTCCTCAACTGAGCTGCAAGTTTATCATCATACTTTACCCTATAAAAACCAGTCTGCCGAACATTTACTTTAATCACCAAGTTTTTTAACAATCTCTTCTTCATCCATCTCAGTAAAGCTTGAATTTCCATCCGTAAATGCTTGCAACTGGGATAGGTTCAAGCTTCCAAGTTTTGTGTCCAAAAGGAAACTTCTTCTAGGGTATAAACCAAGTGAGAAAGTTATCGGAATGACCCACAACCCATCACCATGCTTACCAGAGGATAAAAATTGTGTCTGCAAAATCCAAAAGATAAAAAAGAAAAAATAATCATTAAAATGATATGGGTCATTTCCGTATATTTGTTTTTTCAGATAAGACAGGACCTGCTCAAACTCTAAACTAGAAGCATTGATTTTAATAGAGACGCATGGATAACCCTTCTGCTTTGTCCATGTATCCATGAATTTGTTCACATCAATTCCAGATTCTTCTGAAAGAACACTCCATAGATCTTCTGTCTTGGTATTTTTGCTTGCATATATCTGTATATATGCACCTAACGATTTCTGATTTACAGCAATGAAACTGCACAGTTAGAGACATGGTAGCAATTCTATTAGCCATTTAATTATTTCAACAACCATAGCAATATAACTTAGCGAAGCTAGGCTAAGAGATATTCACAGGGCAGTTGTATACTTCCTTTAGATGGGTTTACTATTTCTAGTCATCTAATTATAACTTCAAGTAGACGAATTCGGCGAGAAGCCAACTTCTTACCATGTTACTGTGGTCTCATATAATTGATAAACATAAGGAGAGAGAGTAGAGAGAGAGGAGAGAGGGGAGAGAGAGGGGGTGGAGGGAGAGGGAGAGGGAGGGGGGGAGAGAGAGAGAGAGTGGAATTATAGCAATAAGACGTCTTGAAACATGTTTGCCGAAGCAAAGCTTTCCAAGTAAGAAAGTCACTACTAAGTTTAGGCAAAACATGTTCTCACTTGGACGTTTTACATTGTTTTAGGAATAGAGAACGTCACTTCTTGACTAGTTGAGTATTACCACCTGGAAAATATCAGCACCAAGATAATCTTCTAACATACGAATGACAGAGGAGCCTTTTTTTATAACTTATAGCAAAAAAAGTCTCATCAACTGCACGAGCAGTGTGTATCTCCACCTACAAGAATGTGCTCATCATCAATTCAGGAGCACAATTAATCGTTTAAGTACTTGGAAGTTGGAACACTTATACGTTTGCCCTTTTGAGCTTTTATGGTATTCAAGTTGAAATGTACAACTATCTGGTTAGTAAGATATTCCTATTACCTCAATTGGATGCGAGGTTTCTAGTGCATCCATATGCAGTCCGCCAGTAGTAACATCAAGAAATTGAGTCCAAATCCTCTACTCAGGATATATGATGTCAGTTGCTAAATAACTTATCTGGATATATCAAAACCTAACAAAAATTAGACGGAGCGGGAAAATGTAACTTAACGGAATGTTTATTAACCATGTGGCAAAACCTTCATTAAGCCATAGATGAGCCCACCATTCCATTGTTACCAAGTTACCAAACCATTGATGGGCAACTTCATGGGTTGCAACAATTGCAAGCTGTAATTCAACAATATAATTGACAAGGCTGTATAGCTATCAAGTTCTAAAATATATAATTTTATTTTTCTTATGTATTTGACCACATAAGGATCAACAAGAACGAGAAGAGTACAGTGGTAAAAAAACATTTTGGAGCTAATCTGTTTAAATTTAGCTGTTGCAAAATGAAACAAGAGAAATTAGATTACAACCTACCCTTTGTGTGTTAGCTGCTGCAGAATGCAAATCATCATGTAAAAGCTCAGTCTCGCAATAGACAATCAACCCATAATTCTCCATTGCCCCACCAAAGAAATCAGGAACGGCAACCATATCCAGCTTAGGAAGTGAGTAAGGCACCGAGAAGTAGCTGCAGAAATCAATGACAGCAAAGAGTCAGTCTAACATCTAGACAGAGTACTGAAACTACAGTTTCACTACAAAGAACGGACATCTACTTCTTTAATCTTTCTTTCAGTTCTACGAAATGTCCAAAAAGATGGACTTATTTAGGATAAATAAGAGTTCGGCAATTTAATGACAGGTCTACTATTAGTGTGCAACTGTTGTTTGCAGAGCTTCATGCCTTCACTAGAGCAGTCTGTACACAACTACACACTGAAAGACAAAATTTGTAGATCATTTTAGGTTTTTTCAAATTTTCTTTTCCAGTCCAGCGGTTGAATTAAAGTTTTAGGTAAAAGTCATCCTCTTGTAGGTAGTGAGATTGACAGAATTCTAATCTGTTATTCGGTCGTTGCTGTTTAACATTATATAATTGTTTTATTGCTTCCAACATCTTAAGGTCAGATTTATCATATAAGTTAAGAGGTAAAAGATATTAACTTACTCTTTGTATATTTTGAGTGCTTTGACAGCAATATAAAGAGCCAGCTTTCCCTTCTCACTTTTTCCAACAGGACAGTAGGCACGAACAATAATCCCTGAATGAACAAACATTTTTTTAAAAAAAATAAATAGGCTTATATGCCTTACAAATGAGTATCTGTTCTCAAGAAATCTCGGGGTGAGCGAGAACGAACCCAGGACCCTGGGACTACAAGAGATAAGCTCTTACCACTTGAGCTATCTCATCGCGCTCGCCCAAACAATCATTAATATCCAGACTAATATAACTTGAAGAAGTATTCAGAGTTATAAGCATACCGTCAGATGCTTTATCTTCGATGTAATCAAACAAACCCAAATATGTTGACATGATCGGTGATTCCTGAAACTGTACGCTCTTCAAGAGCCCATCTTGATTTTCTTGACAGACTGGCATGTTAGACAATACTGTCAATTCGGACCACCTACTGTAATCTTAAAGGTAGCCTGCTAGGGTAAGTTAAATATCAGATCTATATTACAATTATAAGTATTGTATGAACATGATAAACACTCCAAACAAGTAAAACAGTAAGGGATTGTACGATTTAAATCACGTACCTTTAAAGCAGGTTCATCCCAACAGGGGAAACATTTGCGCATCCACGGCTTCGAATTGCGTCACTGTCATATTCTTCTTCACTCGTCCCTCCACATAGATCCTGTATGATAATAGTCAATAATAGATCAAGCTATAAATGGCTGTCCACAAAATCATTTTAATTTAGAATGAGCTTTGTTTTCACAGTTGTTATGTACTCGTAATATAATGGAAAGGCACACCACTAATTCACATAGTAACATAATGACAGAAGATCTTAGCACAGTATATTATCATGACAGATAAGAGTTTAGATGGTTTCTGTATTTTACGTATTTCTCAGCAAATCAGACATTGTTTTATATTTAAGGCAAGGAAAACCTCATTTGATTGATAATAAACTTAACAGTAGTGTGCCTCAGTAAATACAATCTTCCTAACAAAATAAGCAAATGGAAAAAGAAAAAAGAAAGAAACAGGTAACAAGATACCCTCTGTAGAAAGCCTTCATATTTTCATCTAATATTCCAGAAAAGCTAATGCTCAGAATCCCTTCCCCCAAAGAAAGAGCCTCCTCAAAGACCAACACAAGTATCTCATCCTCATCATCCACCACAATATCACAAGGCACATGCTTCTGTTACAAATTCACATAAACACATGACAATCAAATGATATAAGTACGTGATTAACTCCATCATGCATATATACATACATATTTAGCACATACTTGTTGATTCGTGGTGAATGAAACTTCATGGATGATCAAGCCAAGGGAGTTGAGTACGAGGTAGCGAGTAGGATCAAGAACAGAGAGGTGGATTAGTACAGTGCTGGTAAAATTAGAAGCTAAAAGATCCGGGTTTAAGGTGAGATTTTTGGGACTACCCAAGTAGGTAGTCTATGTTGCTCTTTCTTTTTCTTTTTTGCTAAGATGTCTATGTTGCTCTTTCAACTGCTTCATCTGTACTTCATAATCATTCACAATATTAGCCATTCTTTCAACTCAAACGATTATCTCAGTGTACATACTAGCTTTTTTTTCTGGAAAGCTCAGTGTATGTACTAGCCAGCTCACTCCATATGATATTTATTCAATGGGCCTTGACAATGAAATAGAATACTTTTTTGCCACAAATTAGTATATTGTATTATGTGTCAGCTTCTTCTTTGACAGCCGCCTTTGTTTAATGATACTAATTTCTAAGCAATGTGACTGCCGTGGGACATGGACCTTGCAACTAATAATGATATAATTAGAGTCTTTCCTTTCTGTTCTTGCAACTTCTATGTTAAAATTTTCATTTATATTGTAATTAGATTATGACACTGATACGTAAAACAAAGTAGCAACATATGATGTATCATAGAAATATTTTCCATTTTAGTAACATATAGCAGTGCAAGTGTGCAACATAAAAAGAAAAACAAGGTGTAGAACACATCCTGAAATAAACACATCACTGAAAGTTTGCAAGGGGGGCTAATTAGAATCTGAATTTTGTTGTCAAATTCATATGATTTCTCTTACAAAGACAACACGCTTTGTATAGATTATTCCTGGGCTATAAAACAACTCCTGATCGGCGAAAACAAAGTAACAAAACAAAACCAATTACAACTCTTAACATTTGGAGTCTTGCTTACCCATAACTATAACTAAACAAACACAAAGATCACATAAGAGTACAAGAACTCACAATTCCATAAAGACCTATAATCAAACTTTGGAGTCTTTGCTTAACAAATACTTCTTCAATACATCCATAACTGATCCAAAATCAGCTTTGACGCTCACAGGTGGATTAGCATATCGACAAGCCATATCAGGTATTTCTTTAGAGTGATAATCAATCTTAGATTGTGTAAACTTTAGTCCATGAGCAGTGCTAACCACCACAGTCCTCTCTGTGGGCTTAATAACTCCACTGTTTCTGAGTTTGATCAATGCAGTCAACGCAACTCCAGTATGGGGGCATATAAACATCCCAGTAGAATCTGCTTGAGCCATAGCATCCATCAACTCCTCCTCCGTAGCTTCCTCAACAATCCCATTCGACTTTTGAAGAGCATAAACAGCTCTATCAATAGAAACCGGATCACCAATCTGAATGGCAGATGCAAAAGTAGTTTTCGCTTTCACAGCATTAAAATCTTTCCAATCAGACTTAAAATGTAGATACAACGGATTAGCATTAGCAGCTTGAGCACAAACAAGCCTCGGAATCCGATCAACTAACCCCAACTCCTTACACATATGAAACCCTTTATAAAAGGCATAAATATTCCCCAAATTGCCTCCGGGAACAATCACCCAATCTGGCACTTGCCAATCAAACTGCTGCAAAATCTCAATCGCAGCAGTCTTCTGCCCTTCTAACCTCAAACTATTCAACGAATTCGCCAAATAAATGGGTAACTCAGCCGTAACCTCCCTAATCAACTGCATACATCCATCAAAATCCGTATCAAGACTCAACACAAACGCCCCATTGGCAATAGGCTGAACCAACTGCGCAATACTAATCCTATTTGCAGGTAAAAACACAATCGACGGAATCCCAGCAGCTGCACAATAAGCAGACAATGCAGCTGAAGTATCACCCGTGGAAGCACACCCAACTCCCACAACAGGCCTATTCATTTTCCGTAATCGATTAACTTGACTAACCAACACAGTCATCCCCAAATCCTTAAAACTCCCAGTATGACTAATCCCACAATGCTTCACCCACAAATCATTCATCCCTAAAAACTGCTTCCCATACCTCTCCGCCCAAAAAAGATTACTATTCCCCTCGAAAGCACTTACGATATCATCACTATCGATTTCGGGTAACACCCACTCCTTTTTGGACCAAACCCCACTTCCGTAAGGCCAATTAGTCTTGCCTACACGCGAATCAAACAAATTCTTCCAATACTGGCCATCGAATTTACGCAGTGCTTCCATATCATGTTCCACATCGAGCAGCCCACCGGAGCGACTCCGATACACAATCTCGTCGAGAGAGTAGGATTCTTTTGAAGATGGGTCGGCGTTAAAGGGGACGTACTTGGCGGAGAAGCCTTGGTTGGCGGTGGGGCGGCGGTGGGCTTCTTGACGGATATTCTCGTCGGCGGGGCGGCGGTGTTTGGGGGGAGTTGTGTCGGTGGAGGAGCATTTGATGGGGTTGAAGTGGAGGGTGGTTCTGGAGTTGTGTGTGGCGGTGGGGTGGTGGTGGTGGTGGTGGAGGGGTAGATTTGGGTAACGGAGGAGTGAAGAAGCCGCCATTGGGGATCAGTAGAGTAGAGAGAGTGAAATGTGGGGGGTTGGTTGGTTCGGGGAGAAGAGAGAGAGGCGTTTGGTGGATCGGGTTCGGATCTGGGTTTTTATATCAATTGCCCCTTCAAGCCCCTAACCCTAATTTTGTACAGTAGCAATTTTTTTTTTTGCACTACTAGCAGTCTAGTCTACTACGGAGTAGTAGTCTAAAAACAACAAATTTTTTAAACAGAAAAATGTGCTTGGGGAAACTCAGGTAGGGCGGCGGCCTTCACAGTCTCATTCGAATTTGTATAATACTCCGTATATTCCAAATTACAGTAAAACCTCTATAAATTAATAATGTTGGAACCGAGATATTTTATTAATTTAGCGAGATATTATTATATCGATAAATTAATAATTTAGTAATTTAAAGAGGTTTTACGTATGATCTTTAAATTTCGAAGTACAATGTACTATTTACAATGTATATTAGTTAGAAATGAAAAATAAAAAATAAATTACAAAAACAAATTCCAAGGCACATTTTATTAATGTACATTCACAAATTAATTGAATTTGAGGATGATTCACTAGTTTTGGAACCGGTCACTCGGAAAGAAGCATTGCAAGCGGCAACAACTCTTCATAACTTTTTGTTGAAATACGAGAAGAAAACCCCAACTCTTAAGTGCAATGAGAAAATTTAAAGATGAACTCAATATAGATTTTTAGTTCAACAAAAAATAATTGACTACATATTCATTTTTTTTACTAGACAATCCTAGAATTTGGAATCTTTTAATAATTATTAATTTATAATTTCGTTGGGACCAATATATATATACTGGGATTTCAAAAAAGTTATTATCTTATTATTTTATCGATTGGGGTCCAATTTTGTACTGGTCCCAAGTTGGGACTGGACAAATTATTAATTTTATCGAGATTATTAATTTATCGAGTATTAATTTATAGAGGTTTTACTGTAGTAATGTGTTTATTGTGTTTTATAAAAATATATTTTTTATTCAATAGTTACAAATATATATTATGGTTAATTTTTAATTTTTATATAACTCATATACACATAATTAAATTATAAATATAAATATTTATCTAGTATTATTATAATGTATTATATAGATAAGGTTAGTTTAATAGATCATGTTAAATCACCCACCAAATATTTAAGTTATACGGAGTGAGAAAAGTTATATGGAGTACTGTTTAATTGGAGTACGTTGGAGTACATATACGTTCTGCATTTAAAATAATTTACTATTTATTATTTTGCAAACCTTGTTATATGAATATCATAATTTCATTGATAATTTTGAAAATCATGTATATTTTGCAATATGTTCATCTTGAAAATCCTTTATGTTTTGCAATCAGAACATATATGTTTTGCAACCCAGTGTTTTGCAGAACAATTCATTTTGCAATATTTTGTTAGCAAAACATACAAAATTTTTAAGATTTTCGATGAAATAATGATGTTCATGTAATAAGATTTGCAAATTAATAAAGTTTGCAAAATTTTGAATGCAAAATGTATATGTACTCCAAGTACTCCAATTAAATGAGTACTCCATAGAGCTGGACTTTATACGGAGTATATGTTAACTCCCGTCCATTTCCTTTTATTCAGGATATTTCAATTTTGAAATTTTGTGTATCGTATATAAAATCGAAAAAAAATACCGTTAATAACAAGAATGGAAAAATAACAAATATATTAAATAATAAACTATTTACTAAAAATTACTCTTCTAGCATTTTTTGAATCCAATTAATTATTCGAAATAATGCCCAAAATATCCACTTTTTCAATGAAAACTGTCCAAAATCCCTATATCCAAAAGTTTCCATCTTTTTTACCCACGAATTACGCATACATGTGATACGCATTCCCTACATGCGTATCTTTCACTGTTCATCACCCCTCTCGTTTCTCCTCTCTCTCGCTCTCGAAGCTCTCATCGACGACTCTCATTGCCTCTCCCTTCCGTTGTCATCTCTTATCCTCCACCCTCCTTGAATACATCAAAACAAACACCACATCTTCCTCTCCATTTCCCTCATTCTTTTTGTTAAGATTTGGCCCTGCAGGAACGTGTAAAAATCGATTGAAAAATGTATCGGATACGAAAACAAGATTTGACCTCGCAGGGACGTGTAAAAATCGGTTAAAAAATTGATCGAATATGATAATCGGTTTTTAGGGTTGGTTTGGGGATTTCAAAATCCGGGATTAGAAATTAAAAATCGATGGATATAGAATTATAGAGGATTCAATTATGAGTTGATTGGTATATGGTATGTGATTGGACGTCATCGGGAAGATAGTGAACGAAGGTCGTCGGAATTTTCGACGAAAATCGCCAAGAAATCGCCTCCAATGCGTTTTCTGGGAAGACGATGAACAGTTCTCGAATAAGCATCTTAAAGATGCGTATCCACCAATACCCATGCTAATGTTGCATATTCCAAATACGTGTTGATGTTCACCGTCAAAATACTAAGTACATGCATATTCCAAATGCGTATACCCTATACGCATCTTCAAGATGCGCAACCCGTGGATATTTTGGGCGTAACATCCCGTCTGTGGACATTTCGGGCGTTTGGTTTTAAATGGTGGGTATTTTGGTTAGTATTTAAGTAAGGATAATTAAGTAAGAAAAAAAAGTTTGAAAATAAGATATTTTAGTTAAAAAATATAATAGAAAAGATATTACTTTAACTAAAAAAGGTAATCAGTTAGTTATTAGTAATTATAATTTTATTAGTTGATTTCATTAAATAGAATGGTCCGTGTATTTTTGAAAATGAGAGGTTCTAATCTGAAAAGTTAGAAAAGATAATATGTTTTAGTTGAAAAAGATAATTGGTTAGTTATTGGGAACTATAAGATTGTTATTTTATTTTATAAAATAGAACTACATATTTTTACCAATAATAAATATTTAAGTAAGGATAATTAAGTAAAAATATCGAGTTTGAGAAAGAGATATTTCAGTTAGAAAATATAGAAAAGATTAGGAGAAGTATTGAAAAATTGTGTGTAATATTTTGAAAAAAGATTGTGTTTTGTTTTTTTTATAATTAAGTAAAATAATTAAGGGTAATAAAGTAAAAAAATTAAATAAGGTAAGTATCGTACGAAATAATGACATTTTTACCACATCTTTTTTTAATAACGATTTGCGAAACAGGTGACCAAAAATACCCACCTGTTACGCATTTGTCAAATGCTTAACAAAAAAAAATCAAAAAAATCTTATTACATATATGTAAGAAGCATAACAAAAAAAAGACAAAAACCCCTATTACGCATGAGTCAAGTGAGTAACAGAAAAAAAAAATTATTACCCTATGGACAAATGCGTAACAAAAGTTATTACCCTATGAACAAATGCGTAATAAAAATTATTATCAAGTGGACAAATGCGTAACAAACTATTTTAATATATATATCCAACGAGGATGCATGAAGCGGGTACTTGTATTTGTATATACATTTTCTTCAAAATATCGTTTATCTATCTCTTCATGAGATCAGACGATTTCAATTTACTGTTTGTTCGACTCGATCATTGGTGTAAATGCCGTATGGTTTTTTATTATTGAATTAATGTTAGTCACAGAGACATGCCTGTTTAACTCTAATAACAAGCCTAATTGTTTGTAATGCTTTGCATTACTTACATGACCTCTTAACTGAGGGAACCTCTAGTTGTAGAGTTTCTACTTGTTCTGTACTTGAAGTAGGCATCAAGTCCTAGTTGTGTAACTGTACTTATATAGTCAAGAATAATGCTTGAAAGAAGTTCCAAGGTTCATGCCTCAAGCAAGAAGATGAAGACCGTCAAATAAATCACAGTTGGGATTTGAAGAAATGAAGAATTTGCCTAAGTACCAATTCAAGAAGTACTTTTGTCTATTCGAGAAGTCCAGCATTCGAGAAGTCAGGGATTCGATATCTCAAGACACTATTCGATATCTCTGAATACACTGTTCGATATCTCAGAGATTCGATATGTCTACTGCTCTATTCGAGAACTCAAGAAGTCAACAAGTCAAAGTGGTATTCGAGTTCTCAAAGAGTCAACAAGTCAAAGTTCCATTCGATATCTCAAGGACTCAGAAAGCTATTCGATATCTCAGGGATTCGACATGTCAAAATGCTCTATTCGACAACTCAAGGATTTCCAGAGAAAAGAGCTATTCGAGAAGTGATTCGATATGTCATATAACAGTATTCGAGAACTCAAAGTTATCGATCAAGTCAATCCTAGTTCTCGAACCACTTACTTAGTCACTTCTCGAATACATTCTTGGAGACAAAATACTGAAGAAATTGTACAAGTCAGAAGCCTGCAACAAGCCAATGCACTTTATGGAGCACAATCTGTAATGTGCTATGGAAAGCCTACAAGGAAGCTTGAAGAGATATAGAAGAGACAAAGGGCTAAAGAAGTGTGTTAGTTACAGAGGCATACCTGTATACATCTAATAACAAGCCTAATTGTTTGTAATGTTTTGCATTACTTACATGACCTCTTAACTAAGGAAACCTCTAGTTGTAGAGTTTCTGTTTGTATTGTACTTGTAGTAGGCATCAAATCCTAGTTGTGTAACTGTACTTATAGAGTCTAGAATAATGCTTGAAAGAAGTTCCAAGGTTCATGCCTCAAGCAAGAAGATAAAGACTGTCAAATAATCACAGTTGGGATTTGAAGAAATGAAGAATTTGCCTAAGTACCAATTCGAGAAGTATATTTGTCTATTCGATAAGTCCAGCATTCGAGAAGTCAGGGATTCGATATCTCAAGACACTATTCGATATCTCTGAATACACTGTTCGATATCTCATTCGATATCTCAGATATTCGATATGTCTATGTACTCTATTCGAGAACTCAGGGAGTCAACAAGTCAAAGTTCCATTCGATATCTCAAGGACTCAGAAAGCTATTCGATATCTCAAGGATTCGATAAGTCGGGTGTTCTATTCGACAACTCAAGGAATCCTGAAGAAAAGAGCTATTCGAGAAGTAATTCGATATGTCAATATAACAGTATTCGAGAACTCAGAGTTATCGATCAAGCCAATTCTAGTTCTCGAATCAACTACTTAGTCACTTCTCGAATACATTCTTAGAGACAAAATACTGAAGAAATTGTACAAGTCAGAAACCTACAACAAGCCAATGCACTTTATGGACCACAATCTGTAACGTGCTCTGGAAAGCCTACAAGGAAGCTTGGAGAGATATAGAAGAGACAAGGGGCTAAAGAAGTGGATCTGAACAGGCTTTGCAAAGTCAAATCTGTAACCGTTTGGACACTTACTCAAAAAGGATAGACAGACTAGAAAGTAATTTGTTCAGCTACCTTATTTGTAGTAAGTAGGGTGTATCCATGTTCTATAAGGATACAGCCTCACTTCCTTAGTAAAATTAACTTTGTAACTTTGTGAGTCAAGTTTTTCATACACTACACGCTGTATCTCTCTGAGAAAACGAAGCTGAGAATACTATCATTTGTATTCACAGATTGTAGCAACCTTTATCTAATAATACATTAGATTAAAGTGATAACGGTGTTTTGTGTTGTTCTTTATCTGCATCTTCACTTCTGCACACACAAACACTTATTTGCTACATAGACTCTTAAACAAAGAAAAGTTCAAGAATCCATTCACCCCCCCTCTGTATTCTTCTATCGTATTCAATACTCCACAAGTGGTATCAGAGCGGGCTGTTTATTCAAAAACAGAAAAATGATCATGAGTTCGAATACACCAAAGACTACAGGAACGGTGAAGGTCCCAAAGTTTGACAAAGATAACTTCGACCTCTGGAAGATAAAGATGATGTTGTTCATCAAAGCCTCTCATCCTTTGTATCCTGAGATTCTTAAGAATGGTCCTTTTGTTCCACAACAAGAGATACCAGAGAAGACTGTTGGAACTACAACTATCCCAAGATCTTATGAGGCCAAGGATCCATCAAAATGGACAGAATCAGAAAGGGAGAAGGTTGCTCTTGACAGCCACCTCATGTTGCTTATCATTGTTTCCATGGACATGTCAATGTTTGCAAACATTGCATCATGTACTTCTGCCAAAGAAATATGGGATCACATTGAGGTGTTGTGTGAAGGAACTGATGAGGTTAAGGAGAACAAGAAACAGATACTGGTCACACGGTATGAGGCTTTCATGGCACAGCCCAAGGAAAGCATTACTGAGATGTTTGAGAGATTTCGCAAGCTAGTTACAAAATTGCAGATGAATGGCAAGGTTTACAGTACCAAGGAGTTAAACATGAAGTTTCTGCTATCCTCACCAAACCATCTAGAGCAAAGGGTCATTTCTCCAAGGGAAAGAGATTTGAACAAAGTTACATATGATGTGCTCTATGGAGTTTTAAAAACTCATGAGCTTGAGCTGCTTCAGAAAAGGGCTATCCAAGCCAATCAAGGTAGAATGGTAAACACATCATGTGCCTTGATTGTCAACAAATCTATTCAAGACCTAGAAGCATCTACAAGTCAGTTAAGGATAGAGGAGGTAGTAGAAGAGGAAGAAACTGAACCTGAGGTAAGTGAACCTGTTGAGGAGAAGGAGGAAGAAGAGTTTTACACTCTTGAAGAACTAGATGGGATGGAAAACACTTCATATGCTTTCATGGCCAGAAAATTTCCAAACATCAGATTCAAAAGGAATCAACCCTTCAAACCCAAAACCCAAAACCATTCATTCAACAAAAGCAAGGCACCTGTGAAACCAAACAAGAATAAGTTTAAAACCAGCCATGTGGATAGGTCATCTGTAAGGTGCTATAGATGCAATGACCTAGGGCATTTTTCCAGTGAATGCAAGAAGCCTAAAAAGAAGGATAGAGATTATCTTGAGATTGAAGCTAAGTATGAGGCCCTTCTGAAAAAGCAGACACAAGGTAAGGCCTACATAGCTGAAGGGAAGTGCTGGGATGATTCTGACAGTGATGGAGAGGAGCAAGAATTTTGTAATTATGCCTTGATGGCCAATTCCAAGGATAACACATCTCCATCAGACCCTCAGGTACCATCTCTCACTACTATAGACATGTCCGTTTCAGAGTATAAATGCATGATTGAACAACTATCTGTTGAAATGTTTAACATTCATACTAGTATGACTGCTGCTAATGAAGAGATTGCTAAACTATCTACTAGAAATGAAATGTTAACCAAAAAGAATGAGGAACTTGAGCTAATTGCTATGCAAGTAGAAAACCTTAAGAAAGAAGTTGAATATCTACAGAAAAAGGTTTTGTGTGCTAGTCAGGTTGAAAAGGCTCTTAGGGATGAATTAGCTGAAAATGAATTCAAACTAAAAACTTTCAAGAAATCATCTGGTCTAATGAAATCCTATTGTGAGAAAATTGAAGCAAAACCCAAGGCTGCTATTGGACTTGATTATGACACTCTTAAACAGAGAAAAGGCTATGCTATCATTGAAGATGACACAGTTGTTCATGAGGAAGTGCCTCACATTTTGAAAAAGACTGAAAATCCAATCTTTAAGGAACCAACATTTGAAATTGATGAGGATGCCTTACTCATCAAACAAATGTTGAATGATTAGGATGAGGCACAATCAAATGAACAACAAGCATCTTCCAAGAGTGAGAGTGTCAAGTCAAAAGCCAAGGAGCCAGTAGTTGATAGGCCAAGACCTAAGAAGTTTGTTAAGTTTGTTTCAGCTGGGAAGAGTGAATCAGAAAAGAAAGTGACTAAGAAGAAACAGAACAGAAATGGCAAGTTAGGGATTAACAAGGATAACAACTATGCTTATATGCCTAATGCCCCTAGGAAAACTTGTCAGAACTGTTTCAGTACCAATCATTTAACTCATGCATGCAAGAAACCTGTTGGTAGTGTGTCCAAACCTTTCTATGATTGTTCTGTGCCTCTAAGACATAGAGATGCACCATTTTGTGATAAATTTGACTGTATGCCATGCAATATGAATATTATGACTAGTTGTTTAATCTGAGAAGGCAATTCATTGATGGTTGTATCAGTCACAATTCTCACACACACTACACCAGGTCAAAGTCTTCGAGTCCTCCTAAAGCTAGGAAGGTACCTCTGTCACCTAAGTCTGAAACCTCAGGTTCTAAGACTTCTAACAGTGACAAGAAAACTAATGCCAAGAAAGTTGACAAGCATGTTGTTTATGATAAAATTGTCTCTAAGTCACATGGACCCAAACTTGTTTGGGTACCAAAGGAAAAGTAATACCTTTGTGGTTGCAGGGCAAAGAAAGTGAGAAGAAGGTCATGTGGATTTTGGACAGTGGATGCTCAAATCATATGACTGGTGATATGGCCCTGCTATCACAATATGAGGAAAAGGCTGGCCCAATGGTTGCTTTTGGAGATGACAGCATGGGTAACACATTGGGATATGGCAAGTTGAAAGTTGGTAATGCCATCATTGAAGATGTAGCACTCGTCAAGGGGCTCAAGCATAATCTGCTAAGTGTTGGTCAGTTTACTGATAGGGGATTCAAGGTGGATTTTGACAAAGATGAATGTTTGATCACCCACAAGAAGACTGGTGATTTTGCTCTATCTGGAGTAAGAAAGGGAAGCCTGTTTGTAGCCAATATGGACTCTGCGAACAAGGACAAAATTTGTTGCTTTTACTCAAAAGCATCAAATGAAGATTGTTGGCTGTGGCACAAGAAACTATCACACCTGAACTTCAAAGCCATTAATTCTCTAGTCAAAAGAGAGTTAGTGAGAGGCATGCCCACACTTGAATTCTGTCAAGAAGGAGTGTGTGAGGCTTGTCAAAAAGGAAAAATGAAAAGATCAAGCCACAAGACAAAGACAGTGACATCAATAACCAAGCCCCTACAACTCATTCATATGGATTTGTTTGGGCCTGTCAACATTATGTCACTAGGAAGAAAGAAGTATGCCTTGGTGATGGTTGATGATTTTACAAGGTATACATGGGTGGAATTTCTGGCATCAAAAGATGAGGCTCGACAAGTAATCATTGAGCATATAAAGAAAGTTGACAAGGAAGCAAAGGCCAACAATGCAAGTGTGATTGCACTGAGAAGTGATAATGGAACAGAGTTCAGAAATGCCATACTTGAAGCATTCTGTAAAGAGAATGGTATTTTACAGCAATTCTCAGCTCCAAGGACTCCACAACAAAATGGGGTTGTTGAGAGAAAGAATAGAACTCTAATTGAGGCTGCTAGAACAATGTTACTTGATGCAAAAATGCCTACATGTTTTTGGGCTGAGGCTGTGAGCACTGCATGCTATATCCAGAACAGAACCCTCATCAACAAAAATACTGGAAAGACACCTTACAATTTGATGACTGGAAAGAAGCCTACTCTAAAGTATGTTCATACTTTTGGAAGCAAATGCTTTGTATTAAAGGACAATTCAGAATATGTTGGCAAGTTTGATGCAAAGGCATTTGAAGGAATTTTTCTTGGCTACTCTATGGAAAGAATTGCATACAAAGTTTATGTCATCAGCCAAAAGAAAGTTATGGAGAGCACAGATGTGACATTTGATGACAACAAACTACCTGGACTAGAAGAAGCCAATGATGAAGATAAAGATCCATTGAAGTTTGATAATCTAGATGATTCTGATGAAGAGACTGAAACTGAAGTTGAAACTCGAGTTCAACAAACTCAAGTGAATGATGATACAAGAGAAGAATTTGTGCCAATCAATAGTGGAGAAACAAGCATCAAAGACAAACCTGTGAGTAGTGGCAACTTCACAGGGGGAGGAAATGAGAATGACCATGATGTGGATGATGAAGCAACATCAAGAGTGAGAAGTCAGGCTGAACACTCAAGGAAATGGGATAGATCACACACTGCAGAGCAAATCATTGGAGATCCTAATGCAGGAGTAAGGACTAGGAGAGCAACTCAGAATGAGTGCCTCTATGGCTGTTTTCTATCACAAGTTGAGCCTAAGAAACTTGATGATGCACTGTTGGATCCAGATTGGATTATTGCCATGCAAGATGAGCTGAATCAATTTGAAAGGAACAAAGTATGGGAACTTGTGCCTGCACCAAAGAACAGAACCATTGTTGGAACAAAATGGGTTCTAAAGAATAAGATGAATGAAGATGGTGTAATTATATGGAACAAAGCAAGGTTGGTTGCAAAAGGATACTCCCAACAGGAAGGCATTGATTATGATGAGACATTTGCTCCTGTTGCTAGATTGGAAACCATCAGAATATTCTTGGCATTTGTTGCTCATTCAAACTTTAAAGTATATCAAATGGATGTCAAGAGTGCATTTCTGAATGGAGAGTTGGAATAAGAAGTTTATGTGCAACAACCACCTGGTTTTGAGGATCCACACTTCCCAGAATTTGTCTACAGATTGCTTAAGGCATTGTATGGACTTAAGCAGGCTCCAAGAGCATGGTATGATACTTTATCACAATTCTTTCTTGAGAATCAATTCACTAGAGGCACACTGGACAAGACATTGTTTTACAAGAAGCATGGTGATGATCTTATCTTAGTTCATATCTATGTGGATGATATCATTTTTGGTTCTATAAATGAGAAGCTGTGTGAGAAATTTTCTAAACTCATGCAGAGCAGATATGAGATGAGTATGATGGGAGAGTTGACATTCTTTCTTGGGTTGCAAGTCAGTCAAAGGAAGGATGGTATCTTTATCAGTCAGACCAAGTATATCAAGGATTTATTGAAGAAGTTTGACTTGGAAGACTGCTCACCTGCAAAGACACCCATGGCCACTGCCACTAAATTGGATGAAGATGCTAAAGGCAAGAAGGTAGATATCTCAGTCTACAGAGGCATGGTTGGTTCTCTACTCTATCTCACTGCAAGTAGGCCAGACATCATGCTTGCTACATGCTTGTATGCAAGGTTTCAATCAAATCCAAAAGAATCACATTTGGTTGCTATAAAAAGGATCTTTAGATATCTGAAGGGCACTCCAAACTTGGGACTATGGTATCCTAAGGACACAGGGTTCAATCTGGTTGGTTATTCTGATGCTGATTATGCTGGATGCAGAGTGGATAGAAAAAGCACCTCAGGTAGCTGCCAGTTTCTTGGACAAAGGTTAGTCTCTTGGTATAGCAAGAAACAACAATCTGTGTCAACTTCTACAGCTGAGGCTGAATACATAGCTACTGGAAGTTGCTGTGCTCAAGTGCTTTGGATTAGAAATCAACTTAGAGATTATGGACTTGTGTTGGAAAGAATTCCAATCATGTGTGACAACACAAGTGCAATCTCTATAGTTGCCAATCCTGTCAATCACTCTAGGACAAAGCACATTGACATCAGATATCATTTCATAAGGGAACATGCAGCTAATGGAACCATTGAGTTGCATTATGTTTCTACAGACAAACAACTAGCTGATATATTCACTAAGCCATTAGATGAAGCCACCTTCACAAGGTTGGTTAGTGAGATTGGAATGCTGAATTCTTCAGATTCTGGCTAAGTGAATACAGCATCTAGATTGTTGCAGCAGTAAACACTTACTTTATCTAAATTCTCAATATTTTTGGAGTAAGTGTTGGCTGAAATATGATTTATAAATATTTCAAATCTGTTGCATATGTTGGAAAATCATATTTTTGTTAACTTGAAATTTCTGTGAAATTTTGAGAAAATCACTATTTAATTTGCTAGAATATTCTTCAATGAATATGGCTGGTCAATTTTAAAAGATAGTGAAAATTAATTTTTATGAGTGATGGGTATAGTTCGATAAGTCAAACTTCTCGAATGATTCACTATTCGACATCTCTAACAAGTCTCATTAGAGTACTCTTAAGTTCTCGAATAGAGCCTTACTGAGATATCGAATAGAGATATTCTTGACTTCTCGAATATAGTGTTTTAGTTCTCGATTGACTGAGTTCTCGAATACTATATTTGAGTTCTCGAATCATTTGAAAAGGCTGATTTCTCGCTGAATTTTAACCGATTTTGGATTTTTATTCAGAATTCAGAATTACTCATAAAAACATATTTTACCTAATTTAGATTTATTTCTAAGTTAGATAACTGCCAGCTGTGAGCTACAACCTGCTTGAGTTATCGAATAAGCCTTTCTTGACTTCTCGAATAGTTGTTTTCTGCTTCTCGAATGCCTGACTTGTCGATACAGAACATACATCTAATCGACAATTCAAGTACTTCATACTTTTACAACTTCACATCTATTCGATTCATTTCATTCGATTTCTCAAGCATCCAAACTCCCAAAACCTCTGAAACCCTAACTACAAAAGCTAAATTTCTTCTTCAACCTTCGATTTCTTCTCTCTCTCTCTCTCTCACACAAATGACAATAGTAAAGTTCAACACCAATTTCATTGCTCTAACTAGTGATGTTGAAGCACCCAACGCCAATTTCAAGTGCTTTGTGAAGTGGATGTCTGAATCGTACATCAAGAATGCTCTATCTGTTAACCCAACTCTGTATATCGACATTCTAGAACAGTTTTGGCAGTCTGCTACAGTGGAGGTGGTGGCTCTTGACTCTGCAATATCCTCGTACATCATCTACTGCAAGATTCAAGAAAAAATCTCACTATCACCATAGAGGATATGAATGAGGCACTTGAGATGGGTACCAAAGGAGAGGTGTATGACCCACTTGCTACAAATGCTGAATTAGAAGACTTCTTTGATTTCATCAAATATGCAGACAGAATCAGTCTTGGGCACTTAAACAGGAAGCATTTGAGGAAGGAATGGAGTTATGTGTTTGCTACACTTCTTCAAGTCTTCACTGCAAGAAAATCTAGCTATGACCAAATCAGTACTCCTGCACAGCAAATAGGCTATGCCTTAGCTTATGGAAAGAAGATAGACGTTGGTCTCATCATTCTGCAGGAGCTGTATGGGAGACTTGGTAAGAATTCATCCAAGAGAGGTAATGAAATTTTCTTCCCTCGTTTTATTCAATCTGTCCTTAATTTCTTAGATGATAAATTGATTGAATTAGATGGGATGAATAAAAATAGAATAGGCTATCCTAAATCCATGACCAAACTCATTTTTGGTAATTTGGAGACTAGGAATGATGTGGATGTAAGACTTAACATAACTCCCCATATGGAGAGTTTGTTTAGGACTTATCCCCACAACATGCCAACATTTGCCTCTAAGTCTGAGTTAGCTAAGCCCAAGCAAGTAGAACAAAATGCTAACCCAGGGCTAGCTAACCAACCCTCTCAACCAAACACTTTACCAATTACTGAACCAACTGCATCATCCTCTCAAAAGGGTGATGTTAGTAAAAAGAAGAGAAAGGAAGTAATGTCTGCACCTTTAAATATTCTATCTAAAGCAGCATTAGCTGTTGAACTAGGTCTAGAAAGTGAGGAACCAGAGTCACCCTTACTAAGGCCAAAGAAGAAGAAGAAAACTAAGACCACCTCTTCAGTCACACAAATGGCTGAAGTTGTAAAATCAGGGGCAAACAGCTCACTAGATGTGTCCTCTCAACAGGGTGCATCTATAGAATCAAGCATCCTCCCCAATGCACCTTCTTGTATTGAGTCAGCACATGGGAGTGATAAGGCTGGCACTACACTGAGTGGAGAGCACATCTGATAAGTGGATTTTATATCCACTTGGAGCGTTCCATATCGGCTTAAATTGATTGTTTTGGACTCAAGTTTGTTGTAGTTTTGATGTTTTTTGTGTAGTTGTGCAGGGTTGCAAGAATGTTGATTAAGGTTGATGCTTCTATCGTTTTTGGAAAATAAATTGATTAAAATTCGGATTTCTGAGACGGTTGCGCAGTCTACACTGTTTTGGACATATCTGGAGTTCTAGAAGTCCGTTTTCAGCGATCTTACTGCCCACGCGAAGCTTGGGAGATTTTCTATAATATGGGACAGGTGTTGCATGAGCAGGTTGCGCGTGGTGGGCGCAGGTTGCGCGACAAACAGACTGATGGGCGCAGGTTGTACGCGCGCGGTGCTGAAAAATTACAGTTTTTACTATTTTGGCCATATCTTGAGTTCTACAACTCCGTTTGAGGCTCATAAGCAGTCCACGCGAAGCTAACGAGATTCTCTATCATTCTAAAGTGGTCCAGAGGTCCAATTACGATTGGAACGTTCTAGAATATCTGAAGAAAAGTCAGCCACGAATTTTCCTTAAAAACAGAATCAGTTTAGGAAACGTATTTTGCAGAAATTCTATTATAATTCTGTTTTGGTATTTTCTTGCTGGGCAAGACTTCAAGAGGCTATATAAACACATCTTGGGACACATTATTAGAGGGATGTAATATTATATCATATAATATAGTTTAGAGTAGATTAGTATTATTAGTTGGAGATGTAGAGAAACACCATGACTCTTTTTTTGGGTGACAACATTGAAGTTTGAAGGTTTTGTTCTCTTAATCTTTTCTTTGTTCTTATTAGTTTAATTATGTTTTCTTGTTTTACTAGTTGTTTTACTTGTTTAATTATTAGCGAGTAGTTATTTCTAGGGCTTAAAGGGAAGCCATGTTTGCACTAATATTGGCATGATTTTCATAGTGGTTTGATTGGTTATGGTTAATTCTGATTGATATGTTTTAATCATTAATTTGTGTAATTGGCCAATATCATGGATTAATTATATGCAAATAGGGGTATGGATCGAGAGATTTACTTACTAGAGGCACACATACGATTAACAGAATTGAATTTGAGTGCGGAAGCATCATTGGATTTCTGAGAGCGTTAATTCTTGGAAGAGATTAACTTGACTCTAATTACCTGATTGATTGAATTACTAAAAGTGGTTAATTGTGTTGAATGTTTCGAGAGTGTTAATGCTTGAAAGAGATTAACATACTCTAATTATATGATCACATTGATTGCTTTAGCTTAAGAGCCAATTGTGTAAGCATGGTGGACCTGATTGCCCTAGGTTTTAATTAATTAGTTATTCATTTATTTAGTTAGTGTTAAATTAGTTTAATTAGTTAATTAATAATTTCACATATTCGTCTGACCCTTGAAACAATTAGCGATAACTGAAAAGGAATTAGTAGAACCTGTCTCCTTGTGGATTCGACCCGCTTGCCATTTGTACTAGCAATAGACACCGTGCGCTTGCGGTTAGGTATAATTTGACACATCAACATTATACTTGAAACTCCCTCTATCTCTCAGGGGGAGTTGCCAAAATCTACTCTACAACACACTACTCTTCCAAAATCTTCATCTCATATTTCTTTGCAGCCTGCAACTCAAGCAATTGAGGAGCAAGGCATTGATCATCAAGAATTCTTTTCTCTTGATGAGCCAATGAACTCAAGTGACTTGGTGCATGACACCCTGTTCACCACCCAGGACCCACATTTAGATGGTGAGGGAATGCATGCTGGGGCATCTCCTAATGACACCATCACAAATACAGAGGTTCCACTAGTTTTCACTAGAGACTCTGTGCTTGTGTCAACTGCTGGTGTAACTCATCCCACTTCTGTAGAGACACCAGTAGTAGAGTCAATCCATCCGGTTACAGAAGTTGCATCTGCAACTGAGGAGTCTAGCTTGCCTAGCTCTAGCTCTGACTTTATGTCACAATGGCTGAAGCCTGTGCACCATGACAGTGCTTCAGGATCAGGGTCTGTTCCACAACAATTGACGGTTGAAGCACTTCAAAGCTTAATTGTGGATCAGATTCCTGAGTTCACAAAGATTGCACAGCACCTCCTCACTGCCAACCTGCCAAATCCTGACTATGAAGCTATTCTCCTGTGCCATAAAGAGGATGTGGAGCAACAACAGGCCAAAATTGTGGATGAGTCTGAGAGAGAAGGCAATATAGATGCCTGGCTTCAAGGAAAGTATGACATTCCTCTCTCAGAAGGCCTACAGTACCTCAGAGAAGAGTACATCACTTCACTAGGGTCCAATGCCAATTCTCTCACCCCTAGTGCTGTGTATGAAGCAGTCAATGACAGTTACAAGGGAATTCTCAAGGCTGCACACTACCTTGGCAAGGGTCTAAAGACAGAAGTCACAGAAGTGTGTACAGCCACAACCAAGAAGGTGCATGAGCTAAAAAGGGTTTTTGATTCCAAATTCCCTCAACTGGAAACTGTGGTCAAGGAAATTCTAGCCTGCAAGTCTAGCTGTATCAAAATGGACAATGGCTTGGCCCTTCTCAAGGATACTGTCACAGGGCTGGGGCATAAGTTTCAATCTCTGTCTGATCAAACCACAAACTCAAATGCCATGCTGAGAACACTGTTCAAGAATCAATATGGGGATAAGCTGGTAACTGAGGTCCCTGTTCATGACATGACCAAGTATGAAGTCCAGAGACTCAAGGATCAATCACTCTCTGGTTTCAGGGCACATGAGCTATTCACTAAAGTGGATACTCTTGAAAAGGAGGTGGCTACTCTCACTAAGTCCAATGCTCATCTTACAGACAAGGTTGCACTTCTCAATGATCAGTTGGACACTCAAGCAACCACCACAGCTGATGTTCTCCTGCATCAACAATCTATGTTGGCTACTATGATGAAGCATATGGGTCTTCCTCTCCCTGAAGAATCTTCCACCCCAAAGGTCACTTCTAAAGCCTCTGTGCCTGACAACAAGCCTAAGGGGGAGAAGAGGACAAAGAATTCAAATACTAAGGGGGAGAAACCCAAGGAAAAAGGGATAAAGTTAAGAGAGGGTGATCACCAAAGGGCAAATAAATCTCCAACTCATGTGCCAGGCAAAGGAAAAACAAAGGTTGATGAGCCTCCTACCTCACTGCCAGTTGTCACTCTACCAACTGTGCATGTCATTACTCCTGGTGGCCAGAAGCAATCTATCACAACCACAGTGGTTGCAGGGAGTATGCCATCTGACAAACCTTCATCCTCCATATCTGAAAGTGCCAAGCCTATAGAAGTCAAAGTAATTACTGAGGCCAAGCTACAAGAAGTTGCTAACTCAAATGTTTATCATGATAAAGCCTTCTTGGAGTTTCTGAAAGCCACAAGGGAACAGGTTGATGACACTCAGTTCTATCTGAGGGAGTTGAAGAAGTAGATTGACTACATCACTGTCATCTCCAAGAAAGTCAATAATCTATGGTTCAAGGAGATAGTGATGATATCTAAATCAAAGATATGGCATCTAACATACAAGACTCTACAAGCCCTAAAACACTCAGAGATAGATGCCATACTTGAGCTTATTGAGAAGAGAAATGAGAACAACAAAAGTCTATTTGATGATTTGAGGAATGGCCAACCTTCAAGGCTGCCAGAAGTGATCAAGAAGCCATGGACAATCATCTATCAGTCTGGCACCAAAATTGAAGACATCAAGCAATTGGTCATTCCCCATGATCTCACTTCTCGAAATCACAGACTGGTCATTGCTATCATTGATCAACTACAGAAGAAGGTTGGAACCAGAAATGCTGAAGACATTGAAGCACTACACATTCTCAGATCTTTTATAGCAACTGGTGAAACTCCAGAGAGGGCTCAACCTAGGAGAAATAAGGATGATGACTCTGAAGACAAAAGTGATGGGAGGTGGAAACATCACAGGAGAGATAAGGGAGATGAAGATGAGAAGAAGAAGAAGGATGACAAGAATAAGAAAGATGGTGATGACCAAGGAAAAGTCTATGAGAGGAAAATTGGAAAACAGCAAGCCTTAGGCATTGCTAGCAGTAACCTCACCACAACACAAGGCTCTGAGTCTAGGGTGAATACTGTTAGTAATGACCTACCAAAATCTGATTCGATGGCTTCTGCAACTGTTTTGCCACCTCAAGAAGAGGAGAAGATTCAAGTCATGAAACCATGTGTATGTTTCAGAAAGCAAACTGCTAATGGAATACTACTATGGTCTACCAACAAGGGTCATAAGTTTCTGCCTAGCAATCATTCAAGGAGGAGTAAATTTAAGCATGCTGCAAGAAGGGTGAAGATATCGAAGTCAAAGGCACTGACAATAATTCCAGGATTGAACCTACCACCTCTGGATGAAATCTATGATGAAGACCAACTGCAGTTCATATGGGCTCAAAGAATCTATCATGTTGCCATTGTTGATGACTTTCTTGAAATAAAATATACTGATGGAAGATAGAAGAAATTCAGACAAGGGACATGTCAGCACTGGGGCAAGCTATATGACATAGAAAGAATAATTGCAATGTTGCAATGTAAATGCCGTATGGTTTTTTATTATTGAATTAATGTTAGTCATAGAGACATGCCTGTTTAACTCTAATAACAAGCCTAATTATTTGTAATACTTTGCATTACTTACATGACCTCTTAACTGAGGGAACCTCTAGTTGTAGAGTTTCTACTTGTTCTATACTTGAAGTAGGCATCAAGTCCTAGTTGTGTAACTGTACTTATATAGTCAAGAATAATGCTTGAAAGAAGTTCCAAGGTTCATGCCTCAAGCAAGAAGATGAAGACCGTCAAATAAATCACAGTTGGGATTTGAAGAAATGAAGAATTTGCCTAAGTACCAATTCGAGAAGTACTTTTGTCTATTCGAGAAGTCCAGGATTCGAGAAGTCAGGGATTCGATATCTCAAGACACTATTCGATATCTCTGAATACACTGTTCGATATCTCAGAGATTCGATATGTCTACTGCTCTATTCGAGAACTCAAGAAGTCAACAAGTCAAAGTGGTATTCGAGTTCTCAAAGAGTCAACAAGTCAAAGTTCCATTCGATATCTCAAGGACTCAGAAAACTATTCAATATCTCAGGGATTCGACATGTCAAAATGCTCTATTCGACAACTCAAGGATTTCCAGAGAAAAGAGCTATTCGAGAAGTGATTCGATATGTCATATAACAGTATTCGAGAACTCAAAGTTATCGATCAAGTCAATCCTAGTTCTCGAACCACTTACTTAGTCACTTCTCGAATACATTCTTGGAGACAAAATATTGAAGAAATTGTACAAGTCAGAAGCCTGCAACAAGCCAATGCACTTTATGGAGCACAATCTGTAATGTGCTATGGAAAGCCTACAAGGAAGCTTGAAGAGATATAGAAGAGACAAAGGGCTAAAGAAGTGTGTTAGTTACAGAGGCATGCCTGTATACATCTAATAACAAGCCTAATTGTTTGTAATGCTTTGCATTACTTACATGACCTCTTAACTGAGGAAACCTCTAGTTGTAGAGTTTCTGTTTGTATTGTACTTGTAGTAGGCATCAAATCCTAGTTGTGTAACTGTACTTATAGAGTCTAGAATAATGCTTGAAAGAAGTTCCAAGGTTCATGCCTCAAGCAAGAAAATAAAGACTGTCAAATAATCACAGTTGGGATTTGAAGAAATGAAGAATTTGCCTAAGTACCAATTCGAGAAGTATATTTGTCTATTCGATAAGTCCAGCATTCGAGAAGTCAGGGATTCGATATCTCAAGACACTATTCGATATCTCTGAATACACTGTTCGATATCTCATTCGATATCTCAGAGATTCGATATGTCTATGTACTCTATTCGAGAACTCAGGGAGTCAACAAGTCAAAGTTCCATTCGATATCTCAAGGACTCAGAAAGCTATTCGATATCTCAAGGATTCGATAAGTCGGGTGTTCTATTCGACAACTCAAGGAATCCTGAAGAAAAGAGCTATTCGAGAAGTAATTCGATATGTCAATATAACAGTATTCGAGAACTCAGAGTTATCGATCAAGCCAATTCTAGTTCTCGAATCAACTACTTAGTCACTTCTCGAATACATTCTTGGAGACAAAATACTGAAGAAATTGTACAAGTCAGAAACCTGCAACAAGCCAATGCACTTTATGGACCACAATCTGTAACGTGCTCTGGAAAGCCTACAAGGAAGCTTGGAGAGATATAGAAGAGACAAGGGGCTAAAGAAGTGGATCTGAACAGGCTTTGAAAAGTCAAATCTGTAACCGTTTGGACACTTACTCAAAAAGGATAGACATACTAGAAAGTAATTTGTTCAGCTACCTTATTTGTAGTAAGTAGGGTGTATCTATGTTCTATAAGGATACAGCCTCACTTCCTTAGTAAAATTAACTTTGTAACTTTGTGAGTCAAGTTTTTCATACACTACACGCTGTATCTCTCTGAGAAAACGAAGCTGAGAATACTATCATTTGTATTCACAGATTGTAGCAACCTTTATCTAATAATACATTAGATTAAAGTGATAACGGTGTTTTGTGTTGTTCTTTATCTGCATCTTCACTTCTGCACACACAAACACTTATTTGCTACATAGACTCTTAAACAAAGAAAAGTTCAAGAATCCATTCACCCCCCCTCTGTATTCTTCTATCGTATTCAATACTCAACAAAGTGGATCTAAACAGGCTTTGCAAAGTCAAATCTGTAACCGTTTGGACACTTACTCAAAAAGGATAGACATACTAGAAAGTAATTTGTTCAGCTACCTTATTTGCAGTAAGTAGGTTGTATCCATGTTATATAAGGATACAGACTCACTTCCTTAATTGTTAACTTTTTGAGGAGTCAAGTTTTTCATACATCGTAAGTCATATCTCTCTGAGAAAAATGAAGCTGAGAATACTATCATTTGTATTCACAGATTGTAGCAACCTTTATCTAATAAAATATTAGATTAAAGTGATATTGTGTTTTGTGTCATTTCTTATCCGCACCTTCACATTTGCACATACAGATACTTATTTGCTACATAGATTCAAGAACAAGAAAAGTTCAAGAATCCATTCACCCCCCCTCTGTATTCTTTTGCTGTATTCAGTACTCAACAAGTGGTATCAGAGCGGGCTATTTAAATCTAAACAGGGAACGATCATGAGTTCAAATACACCAAAGACTACAGGAACGGTGAAGGTCCCTAAGTTTGACAAAGAGAACTACAACCTCTGGAAGATCAAGATACAGTTGTTCATCAAAGCCTCTCGTCATTTGTATCCTGAGATTCTCAAGAATGGTCCCTTTGTTCCCCAACAGGAGATTCCTGAAAAGACTGTTGGAACGACAACTATTCCAAGATCTTATGTGGCCAAGGAACCATCCAAATGGACAAAATCAGAAAAGGAGAAGGTTACCCTTGACAGTCATCTCATGTTGCTGATTATAGATTCCATGGACATGTCAAAGTTTGCAAACATTGCTTCATGTACCACTGCCAAAGAAATGTGGGATCACATTGAGGTGTTATGTGAAGGAACTGATGAGGTCAGAGAAAACAAGAAACAGATACTGGTCACACAGTATGAAGCTTTTATGGCACAGCCCAAGGAAAGCATCACTGAGATGTTTGAGAGATTTCACAAGCTAGTTACTGAGTTGCTAATGAATGGCAAGGTTTACAGCACCAAAGAATTGAACATGAAGTTTCTGCTATCTTCACCAAATCATCTAGAGCAAAGGGTCATTTCTCTAAGGGAAAGAGATTTGAACAAAGTTACATATGATGTGCTCTATGGGGTTTTAAAAACTCATGAGCTTGAGTTGCTTCAGAAAAGGGCTATCCAAGCCAACCAAGGCAGAATGATAAACACATCATGTGCCTTGATTGTCAACAAATCTATTCAAGACCTAGAAGCATCTACAAGCCAACTAAGAATAGAGGAGGTAGTAGAAGATGAAGAAACTGAAGCTGAGGTAAGTGAACCTGTTGAGGAGAAGGAGGAAGAAGAGTTCTATACTCTTGAAGAACTAGATAGAATGGAAAATACTTCATATGCTTTCATGGCCAGAAAATTTCCCAACATCAGATTTAAGAGGAACCAACCCTTCAAACCTAAAACCCAAAGCCATTCATTCAACAAGAGCAAGGCACCTGTGAAAGCAAACAAGAACAAATTTAAAACCAGCTATGTGGATAGGTCATCAGTAAGGTGTTATAGATGCAATGACCTAGGGCATTTTGCCAGTGAATGCAAGAAGCCTAAAAAGAAGGATAAAGAGTTTCTAGAACTTGAAGCTAAGTATGAGGCCCTTCTGAAAAAGCAAACACAAGGTAAGGCCTAAAATTTTAGTATCTTAGGATTTTAAACGGTCTTGAAATACTATCTTAGGATTCTGATTGTCTTGTCCCATCTTTCCAAACTGTCAAATAATAGGTTAGAATAAAACTTATCCAATTGTTGCGAAATATGTAGGTCAGCTACAGATGACAAACAAAGATGCATTGGTATAAGAAAGACAGATATTGAACCATATATAAAGCCAACTTGTAAACTTCAGGGAAAGAACAAAAACAACATAAAGGTAAGCATGGCACCTCAATCACAGAGAAACCACTATCCCTACTCAATTGCGGAAAGAAGTAGAAAAATAACAAAGATCAACCCATAAAAGGAAAGGAGAGATAAGTTCACATCATTATATATGAGGAAGACCCTAAAACTAATAGAGAAATCAGTAGTCAACATTGGCTTCTTAATGCCTATCAACTAGCTATAACAATCTCTTTTTTAATTCTACTACCAGAATATACCTAATAAGTAATGGGTCTCGGTCCCTGACAATCGTTTGTCAGGGGCCGGTTATTTAACAATCGGTTCCACAGCCGTTGGATCCTTGATCCAACGGCTGAGATTAAAAAAAAAAATACGTTCCACGGAAATTTTCCGCGGATCGATCCGCGGAAATTTTCCGCGGATAAGAAATTTTTTTATAATCCAGGGGGACCGTTGGATCATTGATCCAACGGTTTAAAAACTGATTGTTAGTTAACCGGTCCCTGACGATAGCTGCCATAAGTAATAATCTATATATCCAATATAATTGAATTTCTTAAATAATAAATATAAAATTAAAACGAAAATATCCTTGCTCCGTGGCCACTACTCAGGAAGGGATAAGGGGGAGAGGGAAGGGATCAAGGAGGAGAGGGGCATTCAGAGGAATCGTAAAGATTGTAACTCTATCACAAACACAGTTATAATCCTTCTTGTATAAATCCATGTTTATTAGGAGAGCAATTACTAGTACTAGATGGTCAAGTGGAAATGGTTGTGCACTCACTTCAATCCAAAAGGCTTCAATTGATATTTTGAAACATTTTCGTAGAGAAATTTAAACTTCTCAAAAAGATTTACTCAAACGACTTCGTATTACTATCTAACATACAACGAACATGATTCTACAATATTATTCAGTCGTGTCACTAACTTCGAATTGTGTAAATACAACAGCCAATTTAATAAAAATGCTACTTTGTAAACAACAATACATCTACATCTGCGTAAACTAAAATGTACCTAGTATATACAATTATCAAGAATTATTTTAAACAATGCAAACTTAACAATTTTCGATCGTAAAACTACCAAAAATTTGTTTTCCACATCCGTGACTAGGAATGGCAAAAAAACCCGATCCGACGGATACCCGATCCGATCCGATCCGTTTGGGTCTACCCGAACCCGATTTTTTGGATTTGGATTTGGATTTGGATCTTATTTTTGGACCCGAAAGAGTTTGGATCTGGATCTGGATCTTAGGTAACCCGATCCGATACCCGACCCGAAACCCGAAACCCGATCCAAACCCGATCCGAACCCGAAACCCGATATATATATATATATATATATATATATATATATATATATATATATATATATATATATATATATACACACACACACATTTACATACATTTAATATTTATTATTATTTAGTATATCATTTTATATATTTGAGATACATATCAAACAAATATACAAAATGATCACATATATATATATATCCAAAATTTTGATTTATTTATTCGAATCACAATCTTATTTTTTTTATTGAAATTCTAATATATTTATATAAATACATATATATAATCTTTATTTTATTATCATTTTTAAATTTTATTTATAATATTCTATATTTTTTATGCAACTATAATATTTTTATATTTAAAATTTTAAATATATTTTTTCTTTTATGTTTTGCTTAATGTGATTATTTTAATTTTTGAATTTTGAATTAAAAACCCGATTTAGACCCGAATCCGATCCGAAACCCGATAAAACCCGAAGATTTGGATTTGGATCTTGATTTTCAAACCCGGATCCAGAACCGATCCGATCCGAAAACTTTGGATTTGGATTTGGATTTGACCAAACCCGATCCAACCCGACCCGTTGCCATCCCTATCCGTGACACGGCATCAAGATCTAACGTCCGTTAGAATCTTTTTGATGGAGGGACTTAAATCAGAAAAAGAAAGAGTTCAAGGACCCAAAATATGGAATCTTTTGTTCAGGAAACTAGACAATAAAACACGAATAGTTCAAGGACCTATTATTTAATTTTCCCTAAACCAACATTATTACAGGATATATTATCAATTATGCAGAAAATTAACAAAAATATATGCCGGCAAAAATCAATATTACAATGTCGATTCCATTGCATGGAAAATGAAAAGAAAAAGAATTACTTAATCAGAATTTCAAAAATCCACCAACCAAATTTGAAATTAATTTGGTGCTTCAAGTTGTTGAGACTCAATAAGATGTTCTACTGAGTATTCTTGTTCAAACCCAAGATAGCAATCTGATACTAGTATGAGTTTCATTCCCTTGAGAGTATAGGTAGTTGATGGCAGCTTCATGTGAGAGACCAAGCAGTCAGAAAAAGAAACGTGTTTCATAGCATATAATTCAGAGGTTGAGGTATTACCAAGAATCAGCCACCATGCTTCTTCTTGGACCTTTGGAAATCGAGGGGTAAATGCTCGGGATGATTTCTTGTAGAGGTTTGTTTTTTCCAGTCTAACGTTCAGACTAGGTAAGCTTACACTGTTAAGCTCTCTTCTCGGACTCTTTAGCTTCACTTGAACATTCGGGAAATTCTGTAGATCCTGATATAGCCTTGATGCAGTTGAACTTCCAACAAGAGACTGCAGGTTATTCTTGGAAAGAACCAGTAGTTGCTGCACAGTTGAGATGCTATTTCTGAGTAGCAAATTGAGAAGATCGTCAGTCATATGCGGCAACATCCACAATTGAGAATCTCTGTTAAACCATAAACCCTGCAAGACCATTTGCATAAGACGCATACAGGTAATTGTACTTGAAAGCCATCCACTATTGGCACAAATATCTATCATGGCTCGAATGATACGTATACTTTGATCCAACACTGACTTTAAGTCGGTAATGTAGTCACTAATCGGCAATTCCAACTGAGAAAAGTGTGCCTGGAAAAGTAAATTGGCTTTAACATGTGGGTCATCAAGAGAATTCTGATCCACCTTGCAAGGAACTTTTTCTGACAATGCTTCATTAAAATTTTCCTCATTATGTCTCACAGGAAGCTCATCATATTCTGAGGCACCAGATAGTATGAGAAGAAAAACTTCTAGTGATGTATCGGGACCAATGTTTGAACCAAACATTGACACTGTCTTATATGTAAGGTAGTATTGAGATGCCATAGAACCTAGCATAGTAGGAGCCACACCATCTTCAGTGATTTTGATGCAACCGGCATCTTCCAAATCCTCAAATGTGTTTTGCACTAAGCTTGACAAGTACGAACTCAAAGTTCCATGTTCAGTCTCCTCTAAGCCATAATAAGCCGGATTGACTGTCAGTCTACGGAATAGATAAGTCCAGGTGAGATAGTGCACAGCATCTTCTTTATGGGATATTGTCCCAGAAACTATTTCTGCATTCATGTGATCATGCAGCTGCTCTCTCAGACTACTCTCAACTGGAAATGGCTCATAGAGAAACTTCTTGTAAAAGCTCTTTTTGGGTTCATGAACAAGAATGACAGCTTTCCCATGCTGATCATACTGTGGGCGACCTGCTCGACCCATCATCTGTAATATATCTGTGATAGGAAAGTCAACATATCGCTTGGTTTTTGCATCATAGAACTCTGTTCCCTTTATTATAACCAAATGTGCAGGAAGATTGACTCCCCAAGCCAATGTGCTGGTGCAAACCAGTACCTGAATCTTATTATTGGTAAAAAGTTCTTCAACCAGAGATCTGTCTTTGTCATTTAGCCCTGCATGATGCAACCCAATGCCAAATTGTAATGTATGCCTTAAGTTCTGATCAGTGATCTGAGAAAGAATCATTTGTAACGCTTCTTCTGTCATGCTCAGGAACTGCCTTGGGTGCTCATCTGAAGCTGCAAACTGAATGAGATCGAGAGCAGTAAGCCTTGTTTGACGGCGAGATGACACAAATATTAGTACCGGTTTTGTTGGTGAATGAGTACTAATAGCTGCATATGTAGGTTTATTCATGCTATTCATCCTTGGACAGTAAAACTTTCCAGGATATCCCTGGATATGGACTTCAAGAGGCACAGGCCTCACGCTGGGCTTAAAATTAAATAAGCCATTTTCCCCCACACCAAGCCAGCCGGACAAGTCATGTGCATTTGCTAGTGCTGTTGAAAGGCCTATAAAACGAACTGATCGTTCTGTTTGTGAAGATATGTATCTCATCCTAGAAACAATAACCTCAAGTATAGGTCCACGATCAGCTCCCAGCAAGTGAATTTCATCCAAAATCACAAGTCCTACCTTCGTTACATATCCTCTACTACGCCAGTTACGACTAATACCATCCCACTTCTCAGGAGTTGATATTATAACATCTGCTGATATAAGAGCCATCATATCTGGTGTGTAATCCCCGGTCATTTCAACCATCTTTTTCCCTAGTTGAAAAACAAGACGCTTCTTCCAATCGTTCATCCTTTCTCGAACAATAGCCTTTAGTGGTGCTATGTATATAACCTTCATATCAGGCTGGGTGTTGAAAAGATGAAGCATAGCAAGCTCAGCAGATATTGTCTTTCCACTTCCAGTTGGGGCTCCTAAAAGAACATTGTTTTCCGTGTGATATAGCACATGAAAAGCCTGGGTTTGAATTGGATTGAAGTGTGAGAAAGAATACAATGCCTCGTAAGCATTGTTTCCAAGTGCAGTCACTGGAAGAGGTTTCAGATCCAGAAGTTCGGTGTGTGAGGTATGACCCTCTGGAAGCGCTAGGTTGTGGAAAGATATAGTGTACAAAGCTTCTGCTTGCAACCAGGAATCAGAAACAGCACGAATGTAATATTGAGGAGGATGTGGTTCAAAAATTGGGACGGTAAATGTCAGCTTCTGTGCTTCGCTTTTAGCCATCCGCTTTGTCAGTGTGAATACTTCTGAATGGTAGATGTGATCTTTTTCCGAATCCTCCACTAGTATCCACCACCGTTCCGAAGAACCATGGAAACGATCTTTCCACACAAAATCTGGTGTAATGAGCAAGTCCACCTTCAGAACAGTTCTGGTAATCGGACTTACAGTAGCAGACAACTGAACTGAAGGAAAATTGCTCAAGTATTGTTTCACCAACCTTCCTCCAGGTGTATAACGTATCAACACACCAATGTCTTTGTCCTGCATTTCTTGGAGGTGATCCAAGTTGGCTCCTCGTTCTTCAAGCTTCCGCAGTATATCCAACGAAATATCCTTGTCAAATTGCCTAAGTGGGTGTTGATGGGGCCAAATTTGACGATCCACGGCCTTACAATATTCCAACATGAAAGAAGTCATTTCGCACCACCCTCTGCGCAAACATATCTCAAATAAAGCCCTCATGATACGGCCCAGGCTTGCACTTATATAGGCAGCATCAGAAATTAAGGAGAAGGAATCAATTGAACCCCGAGATATATACAACTGTATTAAAATGGAAACTTTTCCATGTTTACTTTTAGGACCTCCTTTAACTTCCAAGGGGCATGATGTTTGAGCCAATTTCTCTAATTCCTTTTCCTCCTCATCTCGAACAACAATATTCTCAAATTCAGAAGAATGGGCCACCATGTCAATCACCTCACTGTCATTCATGTGGCGCCTCAACATTTCATTATAAGTTTCAACACTAGAATACTGAATATAAAAGTGACTAGCAATGCGACCCAGCTCTGTGCAGTAAAAATTGCCACTCTTCTCATCAAACCGCATCATTTTAGCCCTATCAAGTGAACGCGCAGCATCAGTGACAAGGGATCTTTGCCTTAAACTCAAAGAAGGATCTGCAATGACCTCGTCCCAGCCAATGCCATATGCTAGAGGATTCATTTTCATCCGTATAAAGAGGTAGGTATACCCAAGCCAAGCACAAGCTTCCTTGACATTTGTTACTGTACCCAATGCCACCTCTGCATTTAAATTGTCCTTTAAAGAGCTGATAAACTGACTCTCTATTGGAAGTTGACTTGTTAACAATCGTAGATAGTAGGCTAGTTTGTCATGAGATGTGATAATGATGCCTTCCCCACTTTTGTCAAATTGGGGTCTTCCAGCACGTCCAAAAATCTGCATGACATCAAGCATGCCAAGATCTCGCCACCCACCAGCCTTGGGATCATACAATTGAGTACCCTTTATTACGACAGTGTGAGCAGGTAAATTCACACCCCATGCTAAAGTTGCTGTGCAAACAAGAACCTTTAGGAGTCCCTCAGAAAAAAGCTTTTCAGTCAGACCTCTATCAGAACGTAACATGCCAGCATGATGTATACCAACTCCTTTGTCAAAGAGCTGTACAAGTTGCCTATTTCTCGACTTTAAAACATCCCTCTTAATTAATTGATATTGTGGGTGGTCTTCATTCCTGAACAGCTCCAGGCACTCATCAATCTGGGCAAGTTCAACCAGTTTTTCAGCTGTTTTTCCCGTGTCTTTCCGAGAATGGACAAAAACCATTGCCTGGTACCCGTTCTTCAATGAATCCACTACCTTATTGTAGCAAATTTCATTCTGCAGCTCAATACGTGCAAGAAAATTTGGTTCGCTGATTCCAATGTACTGTTGCGCAAGAGGCACTGGACGATAGCTAGAGTCAAAGAAGAAGAGTCCAGCATCAGGATTCACCCTCAAAAATTGTGCAACCTCCAGATAGTTGGGTAGAGTAGCCGATAGTCCTACAATCCTTATCATTCTCTGGGTAGATTCCACCTGACGAAGAGTTCGAGCAACCAATGCTTCTATTACAGGGCCTCTATCATCATTAAGAAGATGTACTTCATCAATGATTAGCAGTTTGACCAACATTGCGAGAGACATGTCACTACTTTTGCGTGTAATGACATCCCATTTCTCAGGTGTTGTTACTATCATCTGGGTTTCTTCAAGTTCGTTCTTTGCAAGTTGCATGTCCCCTGTGAATTCTTTCACCATCACATTTAAAGGAGCTAATCGATGACTAAATGTTCTAGTAACTTCTGCAGCTAGTGCCTTCATTGGAGCAACATAAACGATCTTAAATTCATCTTTATGCAAGTACCCATCCTTGAAGTGCTGTCCAATCTCGTGCAGAACAGTAATCATAGCTATATTTGTTTTTCCAGCTCCTGTTGGAGCGCAAACAAGAATATTTTCGTTAGTATTATATGTTGTTTGGAAGATTCTGCTCTGAATGCGGTTCAGGGACTTGTAACCCTGGAAAGCAGCTTGAGCAAAGTCATCTAGCTCCTTTATCTCAATCAGTTTTTCTCCAGGCTTCATTGGTGCTGTTTGTGTTGGAGGAATTGTAACTTCTTCATATCCCTTATGATGCTTCTTCACCGTGCCTTGAGGTAGGGCAATAATAGCATTGGACCCTCCACCAGTCCCAATCAGATCATCAAAAATGCTTTTTTTCTCACTCGCTTGAATTAAGGAACTAAAACTCATGGAAGATAATTCCTTGTCATTCCCAAGTTTATCAATTTGTAGCTCAGATTCTGTCCGCACTGTAACCTGAGTACCATAACTAGGCATGCGTGATTGTGAACCTGGGACCTTTTGGTCAGACTTCAACACAAACATCCCATGATGAACAGCGTCAACAAGTTCCTTCCTATGAGTCACAAGGTGTTGCACTGTTTCGAATGCACCATCACCAACAAGATCCAATAAGTCACCAGCTATCTCATCCCCAGGTTTTTCTGAATCAAGAACCTTGCAAATAGCCATAGCCAATTCATCTCGAGGTAGCTGTGAACTACTTCCCTCGACTATCACATCACAAGCATCTCTTAACCAATTCAAGTCAAAGTTTCCTCCAACACTTTGAGGATGGCAATTTGTATTGTTGTCCTTGTCATACCATCCCTGCGGAACTGAAGAATGTGCAGTGCTTTCCTCTATCAGATCCTCATCGTCAACTAGGAACCGAGCTGGGGGTCGAAAAATCAGATCAGCACCAAATTCCATATCGTCTCCAGTTCCATCTATTTGACTCTCTGGATGGGAAGCTGCTTCTTGGTGATTGAATAATTTCTGGAGATACAATTTGCGTTGAAGATAAGCTTCATCAGCATCAACTGGATCTCTAAGTGATTTCGTTAATCGAGCAAGTTGAATCAACATCCTTCTTCTAATTATTCTCAACCTAAGACAAGTTCTTATGATCGGCCATTCTTTGTTTATATTTATAGGTGCAACTCTTATTGTTTCCTTATCCCATTCCCATTCTATAATTTTTTTTTTTTTTGTCAAAGAATTCCCATTCTATATTGGATTGTGCAATTCTTATCGTTTCCTTTTCCTACTCTATATTGATTTTCTTTTCCTTCTTATCCGACTACATGCCATATAATTGTATACAATTCTACAACTTAATTGTGTATAATTTTCTTCCTTTTTGTTTTCGGTTGTCATTGCTAAGCAAGATATCAACTTTCTAATAGAAAAACAAAACAAAACAAGGCTACAAGAGAAGATGAATTTCCAAGCCACAAGATGAATAAAAGGAAGATCGTCAAGATGCTTGTTGCACTAATGTTTTACTAGAAAATGTGCAGGAACTTGACACAAATGTTTGAAAGATACAGTAGAACAATCACCTAACCCAGATTTAAAAGACTAGGGTTCATCAAGAATCCGAGTTTTTTAAATTTTATAGGCAGTATTTCAAAGGCAAATAACATAAAGTACCATAAGGATATCTCGAAAGGTTTCACCTTTTCTTGTCTGTTTAATCAGCAAGAACACTAATTATTTGATGAAATGAACTTAGCCAAGGATGACTTCCCTTTAGACCAGCAATCTTATGAACCACTGAAATCAAGACTACTGATCATTGTATACACTCTACCGGAAGACAGTGAGAAAGTGGTGGTTTCCACCACATAGATCCACCCCACCTCCTTTGTCAGACTTGCCGATATGAGAAGGGTAAGCAGAGAACCTTAGTTCTTGCTGCAGGAAGTTGCTGCTATCTTCTGAAATGGTCACATTGTCAGAGCTCCAGCTTGCAGATGAAGTTTTTTTCTGGTAATTTTGAGGTGAAAGATGAAGCCCAGATTCCAATGTTGTTGTGCACATTTGGTGTTGAGTTGATTCTGAAAAAACTTCCTCAGCGTAATTTGTGTTGGGTTTGGAATCTTCGAGCTTCTTTTTGTTGAGAAAACGGCCCCCGGATCCTCTAGCCCTCTTCAGTGCATGAAGATGCCTGGACTCATGGAGATATGGCTGGACAATTCAAGAACAAGGTTATCAAAGGAAAACTTTATTAGTCGCAAAGATTGACTATCAGCATTGAGACAGAAGTAAGGTGAGATGCACCTACAAACTCACCTTTCGGTTTTTGACGAGTTTCTTCTGAGCCTCAAGCTTAGCACGGTACTCTCTCCGCCTCAGAATTGCACTGTACTGTTTTGCATTTACATATATAGGTTCATCTTGAGAAAAATCAAGAGGTAGCGGCACTCTGGTAGAAGCTGCAGTCATCATTTGGGGATCATATATCTGGGAAGATGTTAATTCTGATTTCTTAGTACCAAACAAAATTTAGAATGCTAAAATTCATATTTGATATACTAGAAACTCCACTGCTGAGGTTAGTAGCTCAAGTCTATTTGACTACAAAGGGATAACTAAGAACCACTGGCAGAACAGAAAATAGGACAAGTGAAAGCAAGGACGTCTCCAAAGAAATTAGGATTTTTATAAAGGTATGCTACAGCAAACCGCTTCATTCCCAATGCATTTTTACCCGCCAAAAGAAACATAAAACACAACAGATTATAAATAAAACGTCGGAAAATGTAGGGGGCCTAGGGGCGGAGCAATCGCCTTGTATGGTATATTACACAATATACAAGTAAATGCTAAACAGGCAAAAACAGGCACTAGTTAGGAAGGTAATAACAGTTTATTTGTAGAATCTGCAAACTCACCATTGATTGTGGGTCAGTAGCAAGTATTCCAGGACAGTATGGATCAGGATAGGAAAGTGGAACACCAGACTGATATAAAATAGCAGTAAACAGCATCATCAATGTAGATATTAGCCCCATAAAGACAAAATGTAATACAAGCTGAAAATTAGATGGTACACGAGGCTTACAAATTGCTGTCTAAAATCAACCAGAGGATAAACATAGTCACGAGCTTGCATTGACAAAGTTGCTTTACTGTGAACCTCTTCAAGCTTTTCATGGGTTTCCTTGTAACCTAAATACCAAGAAAAATAATATCAATGCAACCTGACGGAATACTCTTATGAAGTATCTAGTTAAGATAGATGATTTCCATTGAATTGGAACTAATCTGCAGCAAGCAATCTCTAATTATATCATCATATTGTAAGGCAGCCTGCTTCAATGTCTATTGTCCATATTTACAATTTTTTTTAGGTAGTTTCCCATCAAACAGCTTTTGCTCTCCACATTCTTTTCATTTAATATATCACATGAACATGTCTAAGTTGATTTTAGGCTTATTTTATTATAGATATTTCGGAAAACACCCAAATAAGAATATTATTTTGCAAAGTCGTGGATATATGAATGGGCCAGCTACCCTCCAAGCTCCAAGTTGTGGATATCGAAAGGTTTATGACTAAATTCTAGTATTAAATAGCAACCCTAAACAAGCACTTTAGCTTCTAAACAGAGCACTCAACATTTAATTTAAAATATATACTAACCATGCACAGCTGATTTCCAGCAGAACTGTATCATTCAGCTACTAATAACAAGTTATAAAAAGGATTATAGAGAACTTAGTTCTTAACTGGACTTTGTGGAGAGCATCTTTTGCACATGAGGGTTGCTTTCTACAGCACTAGCCACTTCAGGGTTTGACTGACCAGACGACTGAGTTGGGGACAGGTCCCGCTCTTGGAAATGGAAGCCCAATTGCTTAGAACTCTGAGGGTATGGAGATGGAGCTGCTATCTTTAAACTTAAATTTTTCGATAGACATGATTGTTCAGCATATGAATTATGAATATGTGATTCAGTGAATGTCCATGGACGTGAGGAGCCAATTAAACATGGGGTCACTGTACTTAATACAGACTCTTTATTCAGCAAATCATACATTTTTGTGAAATCGGTCTGATCCCACAAAGGTGCTAAACTGCAAAACTGTCTAGAAACTGGAATTTGTGTAGTAGTACGCTCCCGAGTTCAACTTAAGCGAACACCTCAATGACAAAGGGTTGCTGCCCTAGCATGATAAACAAAAAATTATATGCAAATTAAAGGATAATAGACAGTGTTTGCAATGAGCTGTCTTCGACTCCAAATAATATAATGTTCTATCATACTGTTTTTTCCCTCTAAAATTACAGAAATAGAAAAGTATTAAGAACAAATTACCCGTCATTGTACCTATTAAACAAAATACTAAAAGATAGTGCAGTGAATGCAACACATGCATTAGACAGATGGTGCAGTGAATGCAACACATGCATTAGACAGAAAATAATGCTTAACTTACAAGTTTTAAGAATATATGTTTTCCTCAGAAATCAGAATGTTTTAAAGTCAATCCAATGTGAAAGTATCAAATATCAACCACACTCAACACATTCATGGACATTGCATGTTTGTAAACTTCTGATTAGATATATGTCATGTCCAAAACTCCTTACCTGAGTCTGAGCAACATATCTAGCAAGTAGAATACATATAATCAACTGTTACTTGAGCCAAACAATACTTCACCCTTGGGCCTTGAGGAACAAACATACAATAAAAATTACGGTTGACTATTTCAGAATAAAGGTTATCCTTTCTCCTTTTCATAAGCCATAACAAAACCAATCTGATATTTTTGGTGATGAGGTACAAATTTTGTTGCTGGTTGTCATAAAGATTGAATCCTTTCTTAATTTAGTACCCAACACATACATAGTAAACTTGTACAGATCAAACAGTAGTGTTAACTGATCAAACAATTACAGCCTGATTATTTCTCCATATATAGAAATGCAAAGTCTAAAAAAAAAAAAAAAATCCTTCCCAGTAGCAAGAGTTCATCTATTTCTACTGTAATAGGAAGAAGCAATTTGCAACACTCCATTAAGTATGTAAACTGTACAGGGGAGAATAAACACAAGTCTCCATAGTAACACAAATCAAAATATAGAAGTACTCTGGTAGATCTCCTTTGACCAGAGCACCTGATCAGAAAAGGCCACATACAGGAAACATAGACCATGTAATGATATGAATATGCAAAACCCATAAATTATAAATTTCATATGTTAAGAGACCAAAGAGAGAACCTTAACAGAGATATGCTGGGGTGGACTTGGACATGTCTCCTTTCCTCAAACCCCTTAGAATTCTCTCTGCTCTGTAGATTTATATATGTGCACACTACAAGTAATACTATATAAGTAATTTGAAAATCTACAAGTAAACTTAGAAAATCATCTTGGTTTTGCTGCGAAGTCCTTCAATACCTTAAACAACTGCAACTTGCCATTTAATCCCCCTACTTCTCCATTAATAACACTGCTGACTACCTAAAAATCTACAATAATCTCACCACCACCACTACCACCTTCTTCAATATTAAAACAATTTATTTGTCTTTGTGGTTTGTTGTCATAGCATTTTCATTATTTTAATAATGCTTTTGTCTTGTAGCGTGTTTTCTTTATTTTATCCAAAGTTAGTAACTGTAAGTGTCATTGGTTCCACTCCAAGTAATGATATTTTAAGAAAATACTATCAAGCTGTAACATTTTTTTTGAAGGAATCATTATGATTTGTATTCGTAAGTCCCAAGATTTGGGAAGAAAAGGTTTAACACTTGTAGTATAAAGAAAAAATAAACTGAAATTTAACATTCACTTAGTTCCATACGAGGAAGTCATGAAAATCATGACTTCTACGTAGGAAATTCAACATAAAAGTTGGTAGCCTTGATTATTATCGCAAATGTTAATTTACTGTATTTATATAACAACTTTTAACTCGACTTCTTGTATGTTAAAAGCCGAAAAACCGAAATAAATTACGTAAATAAACATTTCTCATTTATTTAGAATATAACTAGTCGATAAAGCCGCGCTTCGCGGCGGCGTTACAATATTTTTTAAAAAAAATCAATATATTTACGTTATATTATAATACTAACATTAAATTTTAATAATTAAATAGTCTTCTCTAATGAATCGATTTCTTGTTAAACACAATTCTTTCGATTGAGCCGCTCTTTCGTTAAAACCGAAATCCCAACTTTAACATATATTATAAAGACTTATATAAAAAAATTTATCCATAAAATCGAACCGTAAAAATAAAAAAAATTATGACATCAGTATCAAATTCTAATAGCTAATACAATCTTTTCTAGAGAGTCGTCTTCCCGTTAAATACATTTTGAGCCGCTCTTATTTGGAACCAAAATTCTAACTTCATTATATAAAGAGAGTAAATTCCAATTTTTATATTCTTTAAACTTTCTAATATTTTGGAGTTTTAAAAGATGAAAACATTTTATATTTTCTGTATATAATAAATATTCCTGTATTTATTTACAACTTTCGCATGAGAATGTCTTTCTATTATGTTAACATATCAAAAAAAATACGAAGACTTTTCGTGACGGGAATAATATTAAATTTATGGATATATTTTTCTAATGCAAGTATAATTAACTTCTATAAAAAAGTTAAAATAAAGGTTTCTAGGAAGAAAAGATACATAGTTTTAAAAAAAATTGTATAAAACGTCTACACCGTCCTCGTATTCTACTTCCAATAAAACATTTTATTTTATGTATTCCTAATATATTCAAACATCTTTTATACGGTCTTCTCTAATGAACCGTTTTCTCATTAAACACGGTTATTACTATTGGTCCGCTCTCTCGTAAAGACCAAAAACCTAACTTTTACATATATCACTTGTATGACAATGTTTATCCATAAAAGTCAAATCCTAAAAATAAAACAAAATTTATAACATCAATATGACATTTTAATAGCTAATACAATCTTTTATAGTGAGTCGTCTTCCCATTAAAAACGTTTCGATCCGCTCTCGTTTGAGATCGAAATTTCAACTTCATTACATATTATTGATGATACTTATCTTACACAAAAAAATTTTTCCTTAAAATCAAAACCTAAAAAATAGAGTGAATCCAATTTATACTTTCTCTAGACTTTCTAAAATGACTTAATTGCAGGAGGATGACCTCAACTATTTGTTTTTTGCACAAAAATGGCCCAAGTATAAAAGTAGACAGTGTGATGGCCTAACTATATTTTTTAAATAGCTGAGTGTATTCAATTTGTGACTTAACTACAACATGATGGCTGAACAATGTTTTTTTAACACAAAAATGGCCCAAAAATAAAAATAAACAGCAATTTTTACATTAATTTAGATGGAATGCAATCATCTGCTTAAAATAATACTTGGGCCATTTTTATGTAAAAAAAAAAAATAGTTGAGGCCATCCTCATGCAATTAAGTCTTAACAAAATTTATGGAGTTTTAGAAAATGAAAACAGATCTTATTTTCTCTTTATATTAAAGATACTTCTGTATTTATTTGGGATTCCTGCATGAGAATGTTCTTTTATTATGTTAACAAATCAATTTTTTTTCTTTTTAAATACGATGACTTTTTTATGACAATAGTATTTGGATTTATGAATATATTTCCTGTCGGTTTGTTAACATTTCAAAATAGGGTGTTTGACACGCATTTTAAGGTTGAATTTAAGGATAGTTTCATAATTTATTTTTGAAATTTTCTCTTTTTTGTATAAAAGTAGAACAATCTTATTTTTATACAAAAAAGAAAATTTTAAAAATAAGTTATGAACTGTCCTTGAAATTCACCTTAAAATGCGTGCCAGAAAATGACAAAAAAAGTGTTAATAATTGGGTAGGACGGAGGGAGTAATATAAAAAATTATAATTTAAGAAGATCATACTTTCTATAAAATATTTAATTATATTTCTGCTCTATATATTCAAACACCTATTTTACTTCTAATACAACGTTTTTTATATGTTTATTTCTATAAAATTGAACTCCTATTCTACTTCCAATGGAACTTTTAATCATATGCCTTATAAATACTAATTCTACTTCCAATAGAACTTCTAATCATATAATTTAAGAAGATCGTACTTTTTATAAAATATTTAATTATATGTCTGCTCTATATATTCAAACACCTATTCTACTTCTAATAGAACTTTTATTTATATGTTTTTTCTATAAATTCGAACTATTATTCTCTATAAATTCGAACTCCAATTCTACTTCCAATAGAACTTTTATGCATATGCCTTATAAAAACTTATTCTACTTCCAATAGAACTTCTAATCATATGTCTTACCTATAAATTCGAACTCTTCTTCTCTATAAATTCGAACACATATTCTACTTATAATATGTTAAATGATATTTTATATTTATTAATGTTTAAAATTCAAAAATTCTAGAAAATTAGAAAAGTAGATTGAGACGATTTTAGAGCGCCACCTAAACTCCCGCGTACCCTCCTTTATATATATATATTGATGATTGTACACTTAAAAAGCATGGGAAAAATAAATTTGCTCTCTATAAACAGACTGTAAAAAGAATGATTAATCAAACATTAAGTCATAGCAACAGCCAACAGGTTGTAGGAGGATTATGCATAAAAGAAAAACTAAGCTTTATATTAAAACAAGTTTGGTATTAGTCAACCAAGATTAATTTAGTAAAGAATAATAAAATAACACAGGTTCAATATGTTTTGCATTTAGATATTGTGTGTTGCTGTCATCTAAAATTTTAAATAAGGTTCTAAAACCTCGTATACCAGAAGCTATTTCGAAAAAGACACATGGGACCTTGAACGAAGCTTAGTATACACAAGCAGATATAACCTAAGTTCTGTTGTTATTGTCCAAAAGATTCGAAGCTCATACCTCTGCTTATAACTTGCATTTCACAATTATCTTCTGGTTTTCCCAATACGAAGAATACTTACTTTAGAAGTTTTAAACAATCGTTCATTTTACACCTCCAGAAATCCTACATTGAAATCAATAAAAATATAATCCCCGATAATCTCACTTTACTTCTCTTATTTTTTATTGGCCACCATGTCTGTGTAAAATCGCAACTAACTTGCCGAAAAGGAAAAGGTAAACTAATCTATGCAACCAGAGGTGATCCAAAATACTTTGTAATAATAATACATTGAGACAAGTCCCAGATAATAATGTTTATAACATTAGAATTTAACAAAAAGAAACCCTTGCTCAGTCGATGCTTAGAGAAGCACACCAGGCCTGTAGGCTGTCAACGGGGGGAGTATCCATTGTAAATTTGTTCAAATAAGTCCACTTTTAAAAAGCACCAAAACTCATCTTCCGGGAGGAAATGGCTAAAACTCTCATCTTTTATACTGCATCTCCTATATGAAAGAAAGTAGGAACAATGAGTAATGCTTTCTATAAGTTTTAGTTGTAAATATGTAAATGACATAAATTGTTCTGTGCCATGACACAAGTCACAACTCACGACTAATTTATAAATATATATATAGGGGGCTACTCCAATACAAACCTCCTTAAAATACAAACCTACAAACCAAGCATAATCTAATATTTCAAGCTAATCTAATGACCAAACTAGGGGTACCCCAATACAAAAAATGCTTAAAATAATTGGCTCTATCCAACAAAAAAAAATAAAAAAAAATTCACTGTTCACAACGTGGCAGTGGATTTCACTGGTTAACGATGCTTCGCACCTTCTTGTACGGCGCTTCGCGCCTTTATCATTCTAAAGTTGTAAGGAATGGCAATCAATGGTAAAGGCAATAGACGATTGACGGGTGTGTCGAGAGCCTTCGGCCCTCATGACTACCTAACTCATCCGTTTACTGTCTTAAATGCTTCGCATTTCCACGGCAAGATTTTTTTTTTTTTTTTGAAATTTTTTTATTTTTTTTGTTGGATAGAGCCAATTATTTTAAGCATTTTTTGTGAAGGTACCCTTGGCGGAAACCTTAGAATAGATGAAATATAATTAATTTAGTGTTGGTTTGTAGGTTTGTATTTTAAGAATGGTTTGTATTTGAGCACTTGCCTATATATATATATATATTCTCCCTATTACATAAAGACCAGGAAGTAGATAACCTAATACAGCAAGCACCATAATTATCAGCCTTCAACGTCTTGACACAAGGTATTGATATTAACACATTCTATGGCCAGGTCAATAAACATAGTAACAATTTAGAACCTTGTTCACTTGTCCTTGCCCTTACTAGGTGATGTTATTAAATATAAAAACTGATGATGACTAATCTAGAAGACAATTCAGAAGGGCATTGACCCGGACATTTCCATCTCTTTTGAAGTGTCAGTATAACAAACTTGACAGATGCATAAAACTCTCTCTCACAGATGTTCACGGAAACCTAAATTAATGTGACGGCATAAGGCTAAAGGCACATAGAAACTTTATACCTGAGGATAGGTCGGCATGTACATGACCTGGCGAGGCTGACCAAGAATCATATGCTGCCCATACTGCAACAAATGGCAAATAGTTGTTGCCTAAACCATTCAAATATGTTGACATCTATAAAACAAAGGACAAATTTTCACATACCTGAGGTCCATTTGGATGAAAATACGGCTGTGGTGGTTGCATTGATGCAGCCTGTGGATTAAACATGACCGGCTGATGGCCGCCAAATGATTGTCCAACCTAAAGCAAGCAAACAAGTACGATATATGTGAAATGAGATTATTACCCTGGAACAAAATTCCACGTTACATAATATGATGCCTTAGTGCTCAATGAGTTGCATAAAACCACCTAATGCAAAACTAGAGACCAGAAAGTATTGCACTGTAATCGCAACAAAGATGATAAAAATTGCCCTATTCCAAAGTCATGGCTCAAGAAATTATAATCGAGAGAAATATTTACTGAAAAAGTTGTACCATAGATGCAAGTTTTCAAAGATTGCCAGATTTTTAGCATACAAAAGGTAATCTCACAGATGTATTAGCAAATTTTAGGTGCAAACGGTGTCTAAATTCTCATCTAAAATATATAAGTATTAACATGCACCCATGTAATTAGGGAAAAAAAATTCATTACACAAGCTAAATCCATTTCGGCTGAATATAAGTGACCCTTGCATTAGATCGACACAACATCTTCACTTACTGGTCAATCAGCAAAGCTACTTCACAATTTATGATCAGCAAATGTCTACTTTCTAAAATCTCATTCAAATATTCGGTCATTGAAAGAATGCTTAGAACAGTGTGCAGCATAATAGAAATTAAAGTACGACAAAGTGTAAATCACTTGCCCCAGTTGCTCGACACAACATGTTCACTCACTGGTCAATCAGTAAAGCCACTTTTTATTTATAAAGAAAAGATATCTACTTTCCGAAATCTCGTTTACATATTCGGTCATTGTTAGAATGCTTAAAACAGTGTGCAAGGTAAAAGAAAGTGAAAGTACTGCATTGTATAAACCACTTGCCCCAATTGCTACAGGTATGCCATGCATATTAGGAACAGCAGGGACATTAGCCTGATAGTAGTAGGAACCATCAGATAATGGAGATGCAGGCCTCACTGTTGTCTGGTTTGGGGTGAAACTCTTCGCATTTGGATTTAATTTGAATTCCTGATAAAGATACACCAAGTAAAGCAGACTTGTTGGTCTTAAATTAGTTGTTTTAATATCAGTTACTTGTGTCGAAACAAAAACATAGCTTAGTATCAAATTTACCTTAGCATGGGGATTGAGCGTAGATAGTGAACCTGATGATGAACTTGGTGATACGCGAGGAACACTTGCTGAAACAGCAATTTTACGATCTGAAGTATTTGGGATGCTCTTCTCCTGAACTTCAGATATAGGTAGAGCATATGAAGTAGCACTCTTAGCGGGAGTTCTTTTAGAATCTTTCTTTAGCGCAAATGATGAGTGTGACTCTGCATACACAATAATAGCTATGACAACTGGAAAAAAAAAATTCAACTCATTCAGTACCTCCATACTTGCACAGACGCACAGTGTTTCTACCATAGTTTATATCAATTTCTAGACAAGCTTGACTATATACATATATCAACCAGGGTTAAAAAAACAAAATGATGATTTTTTATTGCTTTTAATGTATAATAATTATTATTTCAGATATTTAGTCGATTAATTTCTTGGTTATTTTCTCCTTTCTCTGTTTTTTTTCAATTGTTTTTTGGCTATCCTGTGTTTATAGTGTTGATTATATGATATGTTACTGATAACTGTCTAAATTAGATAACTTTATGTTTAGTTTTAGACTTCTTTAAAGATTTCCACCCAAATCAGACCTACCAAGAGTCAAGATGTAGTCTTTGGAATGCTCAGTTCTGCTTTTTTTCCCTTGTACAGGTTACTTCCATCTTCTTCAAAATGCTGATTTCTTTTTCAGTATATGAGAAGCATCGAAATGCTAGCTTTCATATTTAATATAACATTTACGTAAAATGTATTTAGAATAAATTTATCATTTTCATATTTTATATAACATTTACGTTAAATTAGAATTTTTGTTAAATAATTACTTTATTTTCTTATGATAAGAATTATTTTTCTGTAGCTTTTAAGAAGGAGTCTCATATTCACATACACAAAGTCTAAATATTATTTACATCAGTATATGTCTAATCATATGTATACTTGTATGCACTATGATAACATTAACAACTAGATCCCAAGTAGGAGTGAGCATTTCCCGGTTCGGAACCGGGAACCGAACCGAACCGGGGAAAAAATCTGGTTCTGGTTCTATGATTTTGTAATTTGGTTCCGGTTCGGTTCTAATTTTTATTGAATTTTGGTTCCCGGTTCGGTTCCGGTTCTCTTCCAAGAAAAAACGTAAGAACCGAACCGAACCGTATATATATACACACAAATAAAAAATATATATTTTATACTATATATAACAGAGAATCAAGTATTCCTTTTATATGTTTATACGTTTTTCTATAGTAGACATTTGTTGTTTGGACTTTGGATGAAATAGTATGTTTATTTTCTTTTCAAATTTCAAATTTTAAATTTTAGTATGGAAATTGTTGTTTGGACGGTTCGGTTCTGACCCGAACCGAACCGTAATTTATGATCCGGTTCCCGGTTCGGTTCTACTACATAAATGGTTCCGGTTCGGTTCTCAAAATTTCTGAAATTCGGTTCCCGGTTCCACCGGTTCCGGTTCGGTTCGGTTCGGAACCGTTGCTCACCCCTAATCCCAAGTACTTAAGTATAAAAATATCCAAAAAAAAAAGCTACTCCCTCAGTCCCCTTGAATTGTATACAATGGGGGACGGGACCGTGACACGCATTTTAACACTCATAAAAAGTATGGTTCCATAATTTTTTTTTCTTCTGAATATTGATATTACACCCATTACTTTATATGAGTCTTAAAATGCATGTCAAACCCTCTGTCCCAAATGAAAGAACCTAGTGGGACAGAGTGAGTAACATTTTCCAAAACAAATGTAAATAATATGCACCAACTAATAGAGCAATAGAATTAGAACTTACATTTTAAATTTAATAGCATACTAAGTATAGTTAGTTATACAAAGTCCATGGTTGTAAATATCAAAATCAAACCTAACTGAGTGAGGTGTCAATTAAGGATTAATTGGATCGGGAATTAATCAGAGCAATAATCAGAATATCAAATGTAGATAAACACAGAATCAGTGAATCGCATGATATGTTAATTGCTCTATATATAAAAAGGCATTGCATCTATATAACTAAGTTCGTAATAACTAACACTAAAAATAATCTTTTTATACATTTAAAAATATATATATATTTATATGAATTTTTTACAAGATACTCTCTCCGTCCCACTCATTTCTTTAAATATTTTCAACACTACTTGGCACGCATTTTAAAATGTATATAAAGTATAGTTCCATAATTTATTTTTAATGTTTCTTCTTTTGAATAAAAATTTAATGCATTAAAATGCGTGTCGGGCGCTCTGTCCCAAGCGTAAAGAACTCGTTGGGCCAGAGGGAGTAGCATTTTTAAATATATTATAATCTAATATTAGAACTAATTTAATTTAATAATTTTAACAAAATTAATTAATAATCCAAATTAAATGTGAGAAAAATAGCAAGTTCAATAATTATTTTCTTGACTGATGACACATAAACACAAAGATATTTGTAAAAAAAATCCAATAAAGTAATCAAGTTTGACTTTGAGCCAAGGCGAGTTCGAGTTCAAGCTAAAAAACCTCCGCTCAATTTGAGTTTGTTATCGAGCCCAAAAAAGTGCTGAGCTTGATAAGAAGTTCGGGTCAAGTTGAAGCCCATTTATCGAGTTGGGCTCGAGTTCGAGCTGCTCAACTTGAACTATAGCCCTAGTTAAGGTTGTTTCCGTATCTTCCCCACATCATTATACTTAATCACGTCTTTCTAATATGATTATAGGCTCTTTAATTGGGCCTCAGTTAAAAGTTGAAAGGTGTGGCTTTCCATGCACAAAGTGAGGCATGTGCCTCTTTAAAAATCGTTGTGCCTCAAGAATTTTTTAGGGATTCAAAGACTAAACTTCATCACGAAAGAAGTTTATTCGATAACTATTATTCATTTAAAATCCAAACAAAGGTACCTAAGATAAATAATATTCACTTTAAATCTAATCAAAGGTCAGACAAAGTAGCCAAAATACAATTAGCAAAAAGAATCTAAAAAACAGGTAATATTTATGAGGTATAAATCAGACGATGTTCAATTTGATACCTTAACAAAGAATTTCTTAATCGGAGGTTCAGATCTTAACATGGTAAGCCAATCATAATTTTTAATAAGGCCATCATAATCTTTAATAAGTTCCAATCTAGCACTCATTTATATTTACAAGCAGGATTGAATGACTACTATAAACGGTAGTACAAGCACTCATTTATATGTATATATATATATATATATATATATATATATATATATTAACATCCATTAACATAGAGCACTTGGAGAAGATTAAAGAAATTAAATATTCAAGATGTCATTAAAAAGAGAATTCACCCATGGTGATTTGAAAGGAAGGAACTAGATCGCGATATTACTCTAGATTAGACGACTGAATATGTCAAGTGATCGGGTTATGAAGGGTTTTAATTTATTCTAGGCCCGGGTTTATGAGGTGTTCTAATTTAATCTAGGCCCAAAGGACCATTCAGATTCCAATAAATTTCATGAACTAGCTACTCCAACTGGCACAATAAGTTGATGCATGGACCTTAACTAGATTTTCCCAGAAGGGAAATGATGTCAATAATCCATCAACAAAAACAATCCCTTAACATCTAGGAAGGTAACCTTACGAATCCCCGTATCAGACACTGAATTCTTGGGGATACCCGAATACTCACAAATTGCAACAATTTTTTTTCTTTTTCACAATTTGTACAACAAAAATAAATGATTTGGCTTAAATTCTTGTGGTTTAGATGCTTATATCATGTGTTAGATTCAATTTGCATAAAGTTAATAGTTTTGTTAATGAATTTTATCATTTATAACATATAATATTAGGGGGCGTTTGGTTCGTGTCGGGAAAACGGAATGGAATTCAGAAAGGAAAATAAAGAGAAAGTAAAGGAATGATCCTGAATTGTTTTACCTGTTTGGTTTCGATCCGGAAATGTAATGAAAATTTTTATCAAAATTATATTTAATTTATAAAAATTAAATTGTAAATTATTTTTAATTTTTAAAAGTGATTTACATGTTAATATATATTATTATGATTTAATATATAAATTATAATTGAAAATAAAAAAAGAAATGAGGAAAGGGAAAGGAAATGCCTAGTGGAAGGTGGGGAGTGGGTATTGATGAATATTGGGGAAATCTAAAACCAAAACGGTTTTTGTAAACCAAACACTAACAAAGGAAATGAGCACATTTGTTCCCCTTTCTCTTTGTTTATTACCCCCAACCAAACATCCCCTTAGTGTACATGTTGTATTCCCCCATATAATTGTATTTGACTATTCGTCGAATCCATGTATCCCCGCACTACGCACCCTCATTCCCCGCGCCAGTATCGTTGCTTCTTAGTACCACATACTCTACAACACTGTCAAGCATCAATTACCTAAGTATATTTGCAACAAGCACGTTGCTAGCTTATTAGGCATTTTAGTTAGTAAAATTATTGGGCCAGTCGTGGCAGAAAGTGAAGTATGTTGGTTTCCGAGTCATTATCCTTCCACAACTAATATTTTCTAACTTCATAAACCTATGGCTATGTTTGTTTGCAAGGTTGTTATCTTGTACATACTAGAATTTGCACTTGTCATTCTTAATTCTGTTAAATATATTTTAACCTTTCTAGTTCATAGTGCAAGGTTATTCAATCTCACCATTTTTGTAAGTACTATTAACCATTTAGGAAAACTCAAGTGTTTGGAATTTAGTACATGAGACAGCACAAGGAAGGAATCAATTGTTTAGTACATGGGATCACTTCAGAACCAAATGTAGTGTAAATCTACAGAAGACAGGCAAATAGTCCAGAGATCTCATGACAGATAACCTGGTAGTATAATAAGTTGTCACGTTCCTCCCTATCTTTCTCCAGAAATACTGCATCTAGTACTGTCTCTCTACAGTCGCCGTATGGCCATGAGTAATCTCCTTTATACATCATATATAATTTATACTTTTTTAAATCTTTTCTCTGTATGTTCATAATGTAATTTTTTGAACTTCAATCTATACATTGTTTACTCGTTTTAGGGAGATTTCAGTCTCAGATACCACTATTTAACCCCAGAAAGAGGATTGAAACACTAGGCCAATGGCCATTGGTCAGATTATTGGTTCCTAACCTAACACAATACCTCATCCTTCCAGGTTTGGGGCTGAAATATTTTTCGTCCTTGACCAATTAATCATTAATCAATTAGTATCTAAAATAGTTCAACAGCAAACATAAAACTTATGGTAATAACTTTAATTTAACCAGAAACATTCATCAGGATGGATCAAACTCACCCCGTGGTTTTGAAGGTTGACTCTTCTCATGTAACTGTTCAAATATATAGAAAGCGTTAAATATAACATCTTTAAGAATAACCCCCTCACTTGAAGTAAAATCAACAAAAAAGATGCATCTATAAAATAGCAGTACCATTTCACTTACTGTTTTCTTTTCTAATTTTTTGAACCTACTTCCTCCTAGGTTTTCGTTAACCTCTCCTTCTTGAACCCTGAATAAAATCATGGTCAATTAAGATGCAAAGTACAAACACACTTAATTTCTGTCAGTTCACAAGAGACCAAGTAAAACAACAATTCAAAAACCATCAAAGAAAATGTCCATCATACATCAGGACTCATAACAAACTACTAATAAAGAATGACCATGAATGATGAAAAGAACCTGCTTGCACCATCTAGAGATAAAAGACTTGTATATTGAGGATCTGAAGAAAATTGCATCATATGATCCTGCGAAGCAGACCAGTGCCTCATTGACTGAGAAGATTGAATATCATCCTGTATAACACAGGCATAGGAAACAATAATATATCTAGACACTACAAAGAGGAATTATTGCATAAGAACATGATATATCAGATAAAAAAAGTAATTGAAAAACAAGATCAACCTTGGACATAAACTAGACATATATACAACAAATCCACCACAGTTTCGAACCAATGGGAATGACTTTTCCTTTATTCTGCGAGGTACAGGAAAAGGTGTCTGAGTGAAAAGGTTTCTACGCTTACATTTTGGCTTTTGTCATGGCAATTCTAGAAGGCATGATACCATTGGTACTTTCACTAATAAATTACTTTTTATTAGTGATACCATGTTAAGATTATATTATCGCTGGTAAGAAACTTTAGCTTCAACCTAGCAAAGCACTGATTTAAAGAGACAAATTCAGATACTTCAAAAGAGTGATATAACATTTTTAACAATTACCATAGATGAGGAGCTTGATGGCATATCAGCTCCATCACTATTTTTCCCACTTTCAAATGCAGTAAATGACTTGCCAATGAAAGAATCAGATACACCTCCAAAAGTTTCAATATTCCGTGAATCTAAAAGGTTTTCTTTTTCATCATAGCCACTGTCATCAACCCCTCTAAAGACCGATGAGAATCTGGTTTCCTCATCCAATTCAATATCCCGAGGAAGTTGAATACCTCGTTCCTGTTAAACATAATACATAAACATATATATGTAAAGAAAAACTATACACGAATAATATATATGTAAACAAAAATGATAACTTTATAAATAATCGAAATTGAGCTAGAGCCTAACCTCTGCTAAATGAAGATCTTGTGTATCCTCAACCTCGATTTCTCTTGCTATTCTTAACGCCTCCCTTTCCAACTCTCTTGTTTGAGGCCCTCTGTCAAGTTTAGTGGTGTAGAGATCCTCGTTAAAGGTGCTCTTTACTCCAAACAACATTTCATTTGCTTCAAATTGATCCCAGTCCCTACAAAACACAAAGTAGAAGGATAGATGATAATTGAGAATAACCAAGAAATAGCATTCACAAATATGCTCTAATAGAACTGGTAAAACTTATAGTATGGCCTACCACTTTAACTCAAAGATGCTCCTGGATAACAAATTGTGCTTAAGTTGCATTTAATGGACCATATTATGATAGCACAAAGATATTAAAGAGTTTGTAAACTGAAACATACCTCACTTATTTCCTTAATAATATACACAAAACAGATTTAAACTCCTGAATATATAAGCTACACAATATAATATGTGGGGTTCACATTTCCCATGTGCCGCATACACTTTGGTTTATTATACATATATACATAATTTAAATAAATTCCAAAACTATATATAATATCCAAATGACTAAATTGCAATTTGCAACCCTTTGGTTCGGACCAAAGTCAGTTTGGTACTCATAATTTGCATAATTGCAGTTTGCATCCCTAAGAATGGTTGGGCGCTGCAAATTGCACCCCTTTCGCATATTTTTACCAAAAATCCAGGGATAATTTGGTAAATTTAGAATACTTAATTACATTTTGATCCCTAAAATATGAAATGTTGCATACATGAACCCTTGAACAAAAAGTTTCGAATTTTCATAAAATTTTTCGATTTTTTCCTATTTTTTTTCAAATTTTTCCTTATTTTTTTCGAATTTTTCCAAACAATTCACAGAAAAATTCGAAAAAAATTATGAAAAAATCGAAAAAATTTAGGAAAAATTCGAAAAAATTTATGAAAATTTGAAAGTTTTTGTTCAAGGGTTCATGTATGCAACATTTCATATTTTAGGGATCAAAATGTAATTAAGTATTCAGAATTTACCAAATTATCAGGGGCAATTTGGTAAAAATACACGAAAGGGGTGCAATTTGCAGCGCCCAAACATTCTTAGGGATGCAAACTGCAATTATGCAAACTATGAGTACCAAACTGATTTTGGTCCGAACCAAAGGGTTGCAAATTGCAATTTAGTCTATCCAAATATATAATAACTCTTGTTGAAACTACTAAACCCAGCACATAAAATTAATACAGCAATTTCCTATGCCCCTGAAATAATAAAATATTCAATAATAAAGTAAACTTCTTTACCTCCATTCTCTACCCCATCACTCTTACTGAAAAGACAATGAGTTTTGCAAAAAGCAACCTCCAAAATACTGTAAGCGAACGCATAACACACACAGGCACACATAACACACACACAGTCAGAAACACACACACACACACACATATACATATGCAAAAGTGTCTTTCTGAGTTTTAATTAAAATCTTGAATCATAAAAATTTAGGCTGACTACACATAGTTGAAAAACAGAAACATCTTATACAACAAAGATGCTCAATTGATAGTCATCACAATTACAATTATGGAAGCAAAAAAGATAAAATGATGAAAAGATGGTACGAGGGCCAACAATACATGTGCAGTCGACCTCAGTAGAAGCCCTAGAGAAGCCAGGTGAGATCGAAATACAACTAGGAAATACAGCTACATTCTTTTTTTTTATTATTTTTAGGATACAATTATGTGACTTGTCAACAAGTAACTTTGACCTTGTTATTATATATTGTATCAACTGTAAAAAACATGTAGAACCACCAGGAAGTATTATCTCTACTTGCAAAATCACATTTCACATGCATACACAGATACGACAATTAACATTTCAATGTACATGCATACACAGATACGACAATTAACATTTCAATGTGTGTCTTTAAAACAATTGGTTTTGAAATAATGACAAGGTCTCAACCAGCTACATGTTATACAAGAAACGGTCAAGTACAAACACGGTTCAGACAACGTAATGCACCCTATAGAGAACTTAGTCACATTCCAATAACATATCTGGCTCTGCTTATTCATAAGGAACAGCACAAGCAAGGTGGTCATTAGCATGACAGAGTTATCAACACTTGTGGCATTGCAATCATTATAAGGACATACAGCCTTGACGCCTAATCAAGTTAATGTCACCAGAATAGAATTTCTTAAAAATTAAAACGTGAACAGGTACATTATTAACAACCTATTCCAAGGACCATTAAATATGTTGTCTAATTCAGGACATTCTGGAACATCTTCATCAGGAACCCAGCGACCCAGTTCTCTCCCCACCTCAACATGGCGAGATTGTGATATGGTGGAGTCTGTCATTATATCCTGCTCCTTTCCCTGCTGGAGCTCACTCGCTAACCCATCCCTGGTTACAGGCACACCCTGTCCAAGTGAATGACACATAAAGATCATTACTGAAAAGGTAAATGGAACTATTCCATCTATGTTGTTAATAATTTATCTACTACAATCCACAATATGGGTAGGTGTGTACATACGATAGAAGAGATATCAAAGAGATCAGAAGGCTTAGAGTTAGGAAACCTAGGAAAGAGGTGGAAAGGAAATAAATAGAGGATCAAGAGGAGAGATGGGAACTCCTTAAAGAGAAAGTAAAGAGGAGAATTATTCACCACGATGATCAGGCTAGTAAAAACCCACATCTGTCAGCATAAATATGCAAAAAACCTGGCTGTACCTAACTACCTTCCATTACTAGTTAATACTTCTAATGTTACACCCTGTAAATTAAATTTAAGAAGCCAGTCCTTCCATGTCGACTCTTCCGTGCACCTACAACTAGTTGAGACATCGGCGGACCTCCATGATACTTCTGAACATATTTACTCAGATCCAACTTCATGAGTGGCCCCATGTTGAAAGTTGAACTTGCAATTACCTTTTAACTACAGCAGTTAACTATAAACAGAAAATTGTGGAAGTTGCCTCTTAGGACTAAATTATCTCCATTTCTTGAGCTGCTACAAATGAGACATACAGTACATTAGAACATCTCCTGTCTAGCCTTAATGTTATCAGCAAAAGTCTTCACAGAGTCCACTGCATCCTCCATCGATTCCATAGAAACTAGCTCCAAGTTCTGTATGTCAAAACCAAATGTTTCGGCTTTGTACCATTAACATTGAGAGAGCATTTCATTTAAGTTCAATAATATTAAGCCACGACTCATTAAGAGGTAACCACGCAATCCAATACCTTGCACTTTGGCTGCACGTCAATCTGAATATTAAATAAGGTACTCTTCAATACAATTATTGAACCTCTTAGTACTTTATATTAGTCTCTGGATGGTGGGCATTGTCCATATTACACCTCGTCCCAATGAGCTTGAATGGAAGAGAGCCATGAATTCAAATTAAACAGTGAATTTTTGTAACTGAAGATGGTAGTTGGACCCCATTTAGTCTATAAATCTGGTCAAAAGACAAGAGCCAATTCTGATCTAAAAAGAAGGAATAAATATCGAAGTGACAGTACAGACTGAAAACGTTGACTACCTAGATCACCTCAGATTCTACAGATTTAGTAATGAAATTTATATACTTTTCTACCAAGGCTAATTTGGCTAATGACTTCAGTTTTCCAGGCCATGGCCCATGATCACACTTGGGTTTGGGTAAATACTTAGCAAATCACAGATCTCAAATACAGGGATCAAAGGAATGGTTGAATTGATAATTTCCAGGAGCGCTTAATTGCTTAATATTATTCCTTCCATATGGTGTGACTGTTTATGGCACCTTTTGTGGTCAATTAAACCAGACAAAACTGATGATGGCTCCTTTAACTAAGTCGGATAGAGAGAAGAGATTAGATCCAAGAGAGAAAAGACGAAATTTCAGGATTCCTAGAAGATGTTGGAATAAAACTAGCAAAGTTTCAATATGAACTTACAGAAAGACAGAGAGAACTACCGAGCGAAAAATACACAGAGGGGGATTGTTTCACAATTTTCAAGTTTAAAACTTAGATAATACGATGATTACTATCATTTACTTGTGATTATATTTATTAAAAAAAAAAAAACAGGTTAGTTTCTTGATCTTGTACAGCCAGTTGACCAAAACGAGGATCCCTTATCCTGTATTGCAATAGTTAGTTGGCTACTTAGTATTTATATGATAGCAACTAGTGTTTATGCTCACACTATAGGCAAACACATAAACGGGGGTGACGATCTCTTAAAATGTTGAGTGCTCAATTTACTTTGGGTCCTGGTCCCTGACAATCGATTGTCAGGGACCAGTTATTTAACAATCTGTTTCTAAGCCGTTGGATCAACAATCCAACGGCCCCCCTAGATTAAAAAAAATAAAAATTAATCCAACAACCTATCTGCAGAAAATTATAGCGGACAGGCAATTAGCCTATCCGCGGAAAATTATAGCGGACAGGAAAATTTTTTTGTAATCCAGGGGGGCCGTTGGATCGTTAATCCAATGGTTTAGAAGCAAATTGTTAAATAACTGGTCCCTGACAATCGATTGTCAGGGACCAGGACCCATTTACTTTTACCTAAAACAGCAAAAAATACATAATTAAATATTGACAAGCACAAAAGCAGAAACCTTCGCAATAATTTGTACAAGTTCCGTAGCTGGTATTATCAGAGTCTTTGAGGGAGGCTTGTTGGCAGAATCCAAAATAGTCTTCTGTCCTTGGGAAGAGCCAGCCTTCGTTAAGCGAGCCATTTTCAGGATGATTCCTACAAGCAGCAATGTGAGTTTCAAGAGTAAATCGTGCCAAGCACATAAGATAATGTCCCTTTAAGAGATTATATATAAAAGAAACGGCAATCCATACCACAAAGGCATTGATTACTTATGTAATCTTACTAATTAGACATACCAAAATCTTTGTCAGCATTAGTAGCATGAAATATTCCAGAGAAGACAGATCCATCTATCACCTGGATTTCCACATGATGTCCGATAAGACATGTTGACAAATAAACTAGTCTCTCGCGTGAGGGACTTTCATTTCCTAGCCGTTTGTCGCTACCCAGTACACCTGGTCTGACTAACAGTTAAATGACTAAAATGATACAATTACCCAAAATTTTACAATACTGATCCATACCTGAAGCTATCAATCTACTGGAGTTGGTCTTTCCACTAGCCAACTTACTATCAAACCTAGTTCCAGGTTCTTTATCGCCTCTTCTACGACCAATACCATTAGCAGACCTGGGTGGTACAGCTTGTTGCATATTCATTCTAAAATCAGCCTCTACTCTGCTGACAAATAACATTTATGACAAATAACATATATAAAGCATAAACATTAAATAACTACCTAAAACTACAGATAGAACAAACATATTCTAGTACATATCCAGGGAGTAAATAAGCTTACTCATATTGCTGTAATTGGATTAATGAATGTAAAAAATAATAAAACATGCACCTACTTACTTTTTAAGAAATCAATTAGAAAGTAATGTAGAGAATCCCAATTCAAATACATGAACTTAACCAGGAAACTAAAAAAAAATCTGGGAAGAAATATTGATAGCAAGAAATACTTCCAAGATACATAAAATATACTGGGGATTAGAATACGATTGTTCATTCATCCTAAATTATCAATAAATTGAACGATAAATGCATTCGCTTATAGGTCCTAATGTACATTATTTCAGCTCTTTAATCATGAGTAGCTAAGTGTGTCAAGTTCATGCAGCAGAAACTTTCAATCAAATTTCTTCTCGTATATTCAAAAAAAAAAAAAGAACAGATTCGCAGAATATACTGCACCGCAGAAAATTAAAAAACTAACTCTCCATACTTAACCCCCACTCCCCCTACAAGATTCCGTTTTCCGATTCGTAGGGGAGTATATTTTTGTAATATAAGCACATAGCATACAGGTTCTAAACTTGACAGTTAATTAAATTCAGTGATTATACCTCACGGCAGAGTTTAAAAAAATCATATCAACTAACATGCGCAAGTAAATAAAGTAATTGCAATGTAATCAATTGCATAAAAACATTATTGATTATTGTATGACGAATGCATTTTGTATTATCTAAGCAAAAAAACAAAATAAACAAATCATGTGATCATCAAATTATAACAAACAGTTATACATACACAAAACAAAATAAAAGTAAAGTTAAATTACCTGAGCTGGAGGAGACTACGAGAGAGAGAGAGAGAGAGAGAGAGAGAGAGAGAGAGATCGAGATCTACGAGATGAAATTGAGGAAGCGAGGAGAAAAGAAACGCAAGTAGTGTAATTTCGGTCTATAGATCGGACCTGAGAGAGACCGATATAAGTTAATTTGCTAACCGGAGTTTTTGAGAAACCCGACCCGGATATTACGGGTATGCTTTAACAGTGCGCACTTTTTACGAATAAAGAACCAAAGTTTAGAGTGAGGTTGTGGTGAAGCCCTCCGAGTTTAAAAAACTGCAAATTCTGGCATAGTAAAATTTGGTGTCACCTCCTGTTTTACCTTTACCAATTGATAGAGTAGAAAATTTGCAAATTCTGGTAAATAAACTTTTGGTGCTATTTGGCCTAACTTAAAAAAGTTCTTATATGTGGCAAAAAAAAATGTTCTTATAAATTTATTTTCGGATAAAAATTTCAAATTTTGATAATTTTTTTATGAATATATTTATTGTATATTTGAGATTTAATAAAGAGTAATAAGATATGAATATATTATTTTCCTCTAATGTGAAATGTTTTTAAGTAAAAGAAAGCTAATATAATAAAAATTCAGTTAATTCCTTTAAAAGTTTCCTCTACAAAATGAAAAATTGGAAGGGAAATATTGAATTTCACATAATTAAAATTATACTTTCGTATATTCACATTTTTTATCCTTTTAAAAACTCGAAAATATGAGAAACAAAATTACAAAAAAGAATATATTTTTTTAGTTTCCATTTTCTTTCTTCATGCAAAAACTTAAACGTAGAAATAAAGGAATCACAGACATTGAAATAACATTGATGATGTAATATTTAATACTAAAATAATTAAGTGATAAAAGTTGATTCCAATTGAAAATTTTAAATTCTTATCTTCTATTTTGTTTTTAAATCAGCCAAAACTTATATTCTTACCAATTTTTCAATTTTTTAACCAAAATTTTCTTGCATTATTTTTCTAACAAAAATCTTTTTAGCATAAAACACACAAGTTAAATTATTAAATATTAATAACATCAAATTACGATTATTGTAACAGAAAAGAAAGATATTATACATATCCTAAAATATTAATGAATTTATATATATACATATTTATATATTTATTCTTTTGCATTCAAATTAATTTAATGGATGTTTTTTATTTTTCTTTCATAAAATATTAGTTTGGACAAATATTTAGTCAAAGTGGTTTAACTAATGAAATATTAAACTTTTTTAGAAAATCATATATATAATGTATATGATTTAAAATTGTTACACTATTAATCTAAAAGTTTAAAATATAGTAAAAATTAAGTAACATTACTCCTATTAAATAAAATAAATAAATTATTTTAATTTCATACATCTGATATACTACATAGTTTAAGTTGTTTGTTTAAAATTATGTTAGTCACAAAGGCATGCCATCTAATAACAAGCCTAATTGTTTGTAATACTTTGCATTACTTACATGGCCTCTTAACTGAGAGAACCTCTAGTTGTAGAGTTTCTATTTGTTCTGTACTTGTAATAGGCATCAAATCCCAGTTGTGTAACTGTACTTATATAGTCAAGAATAATGCTTGAAAAAAGTTCCAAGGTTCATGCCTCAAGCAAGAAGATAAAGACTGTCAAATAATCACAGTTGGGATTTGAAGAAATGAAGAATTTGCCTAAGTACCAATTCGAGAAGTACTTTTGTCTATTCGAGAAGTCTAGCATTCGAGAAGTCAGAGATTCAATGATATCTCAGAAGACACTGTTCGATATCTCTGAATGAACTGTTCGATATCTCATTCGATATCTCATAGATTCGACATGTCTAGATACTCTATTCGAAAACTCAAGAAGTCAACAAGTCAAAGTGGTATTCGAGTTCTCAAAGAGTCAACAAGTCAAAGTTATATTCGATATCTCAAGGACTCAGAAAGCTATTCGATATCTCAAGGATTCGACAAGTCAAATGTTCTATTCGACAACTCAAGGAATCCTGGAGAAAAGTATTATTCGAGAAGTGATTCGATATGTCAATCATACAGTATTCGAGAACTCAGAGTTATCTAATCCTAGTTCTCGAATCAATCACTTAGCCACTTCTCGAATACACTCTTGGAGACAAAGTATTGAAGAAATTGTACAAGTCTGAAACCTGCAACAAGCCAATGCACTTTATGGACCACAATCTGTAACGTGCTCTGGAAAGCCTACAAGGAAGCTTGGAGAGATATAGAAGAGACAAAGAGCTAAAGAAGTGGATCTGAACAGAACTTTGCAAAGTCAAATCTGTAGCCGTTTGGATGCTTACTCAAAAAGAATAGACATGAAAGAAAGTAATTTATCCTATAACCTTATTTGTAGTAACTGAGTTGTATTCATGTTCTCTAAGAATACAATCTCACTTCTTTAGTTGGTTAAGTTTTTCATACACATTGTAGACATATCTCTCTGAGAAAAACGAAGCTGAGAATACTATCATTTGTATTCACAGATTGTAGCAACCTTTATCTAATAATATATTAGATTAAAGTGATATTGTGTCTTGTGTTATCTTTTATCTGCACCTAAACTTTGCACACACAAACACCAATCTGCTACACGGATTCAAGAACGAAGAAAAGTTCAAGAATCCATTCACCCCCCATCTACATTCTTTTACTGTATTCAATACTCAACAAGTGGTATCAGAGCGGGATGTTTATTCAAAAACAGAAAAACGATCATGAGTTCGAATACACCAAAGACTACAGGAACGGTGAAAGTCCCTAAGTTTGACAAAGAAAATTACAACCTCTGAAAGATAAAGATGATGTTGTTCATCAAAGCCTCTCATCCTTTGTATCCTGAGATTCTCAAGAATGGTCCATTTGTTCCACAACAAGAGATACCTGAGAAGACTGTTGGAACCATAACTGTTCCAAGATCTTATGTGGCCAAGGAACCATCTAAATGGACAGAATCAGAAAAGGAGATGGTTGCTCTTGACAGTCACCTCATGTTGCTAATCATTGATTCCATGGACATGTCAATGTTTGCAAACATTGCATCATGCACATCTGCCAAAGAAATGTGGGATCACATTGAGGTTTTATGTGAAGGAACGGATGAGGTCAAGGAAAACAAGAAACAGATACTGGTCACACAGTATGAAGCTTTCATGGCATAGCCCAAGGAAAGCATCACTGAGATGTTTGAGAGATTTCACAAGCTAGTTACTAAGTTGCAGATGAATGGTAAGGTTTACAGCACAAAGGAGTTGAACATGAAGTTTCTGCTATCTTCACCAAATCATCTAGAGCAAAGGGTCATTTCTCTAAGGGAAAGAGATTTGAACAAAGTTACATATTATGTGCTCTATGGGGTTTTAAAGACTCATGAGCTTGAGTTGCTTCAGAAAAGGGCTATCCAAGCCAACCAAGGGAGAATGATAAACACATCATGTGCCTTGATTGTCAACAAATCTATTCAAGACCTAGAAGCATCTACAAGCCAACTAAGGATAGAGGAGATAGTAGATGATGAAGAAACTGAAGCTGAGGTTAGTGAACCTGTTGAGGAGAAGGAGGAAGAAGAGTTTTACACTCTTGAAGAACTAGATGGGATGGAAAACACTTCATATGCTTTCATGGCCAGAAAATTTCCAAACATCAGATTCAAGAGGAATCAACCCTTCAAACCTAAAACCCAAAACCATTCATTCAATAAGAGCAAGGCACCTGTGAAACCAAACAAGAATAAGTTCAAAACCAGCCATGTGGATAGGTCATCTGTAAGGTGTTATAGATGCAATGACCTAGGGCATTTTGCCAGTGAATGCAAGAAGTCTAAAAAGAAGGATAGAGAGTATCTTGAGCTCGAAGCTAAGTATGAGGCCCTTCTGAAAAAGCAGACACAAGGTAAGGTGTTGGTCCAGGAAAGTATTGCAGAAGGGGGGTTGAATGCAATACTAATAAATTTCAAAAACTATTTCAACAACTTAAATAGAATTTGTGATTTACTAGTAGAAGAAATGCAAACACAAGTAAAATCAAATACGAGGATTTCACAAAATAAATGTTTTATTTATTTTGCAAAGTTTTGCTACAACCTTGAGAAAATAATTCTCAAGCTACAAATACTCAAGAGATTACAGTTGTTGAGTTGTTTAATGTATAAGTAGAATGCTCTATTTATAGAGTGATAATCTACTGTACTATCACCATCAACATGGGTTGTTGAGTTGCTGTTATATTCCTTTTGCAGCTCATTCCATGATTCATTCCCATGTGATCAACACAAAGTAACTTTAAGATACTTTCCACATTTGAACCACCCAGATCTAGCCGTATTCAATTTTATCTGCTCTAGACTTTACAGGTTGTTCCATGTGATCTCTCGAGCTTCAGTTATAGACTTTCCAAGCTTGCTGTAAAGGTTGAATATTACAACACGCCTGCTTCTTTTGAACATGTACTCTGTCGTTTAATTTGACTTAGAAAATTCCTAAGTCAGGTTGATTCTATATGACAGTATGTTTGCCACAAAGTTTGCTGTCAATGGATTATGCTTTGGTTGACAGTATGAATTTCCCGCAGATATTACTGTCAAGAATTTTGCTTTGGTTGACAGTATGAATTTCCCGCAGAGATTGCTGTCAAGAGTTGTGCTTTGATTGACAGCATGTTTTTCCCGCAGAGATTGCTGTCAGGAATTCCAAACTTACTGTCGCAGACTATATATCAAAGTTGCTGTCATTAGAATCTCCGCCAATGTTGCTGTCAAGTTGAAACTTGCTGTCGACTTAGGCAACATGATGTTTCCTTGTAACCTTACTGTCAGGGCTTGACAGTAACTTTTATTCCTTCTGTCGAACTTATGTATTTCTTGAGGCTTGAACATAATCGAACTTCTTCCAAGAATTACACTTATTACATGACAGTATTTATTTAAATTACAAGAATACATTTCAGGCTATGACAGTATGTTCTACTTAGTAAAAACTAAGTATACCAATAAAACTAGTTAAGTTGTCTATTCCATCACCCATAAATCCCAACAATCTCCCCCAATTTGTTTTTATGGACAATAAGGACAAATTTACAAATATCATGCTGACAACTTAACTAACATAGATCAGAAAGAATAAACTCTTCATTTCTGACCAATGATTAAACTGAATTGTTTTCAAACAATATATCACAAAAGTTCACAAAAAAAAAACTTTACTTATCTTGATTTGAACTTTTCACTTTGCTCCTTTTCCCTTAGAGCTCTTCTGAGATTTTCAATTAACTCTTTTTCTTCAGGGGACTGTGCATCATCTTCATTTTCCACAATGTATTTTCTGATCATTGAGGAAGCAGTGTTTAATGTATCTCTGAGTTCCATCCAGTAAACATTTTGCTTTACAATTGATCTGAATTTTAGCACATCTCCCTCCATCTTGAATCTCCTGCCAGGAAACTGATTTAGAGTTTCCCTTCTTTGTTTGTCCAGGCTGGGATCCTCTCCTCTCCTCTGATCAAGAATCATATCAAGCTCCCAAGAACACAGTGTTTCAAGACTGTTAGTTGATCCAACCACTTGCCAGTATAATTCTTTTAACACACTGGTCTTCAATCTAGAGAAACTATCTACATAAATTTCTTCTTTGCCATACTTGATTCTCAAAGGATTGTCCAGTACGCATGGCTGATAGTTGGATTCTTCACTGTTGATCTTATTGATTTTACTGTAATTTTTCTTCATTTCAGCTTCAATCTCATCTTCTATCTGTTGACGAGATTTTTTCCTTGATGCTAATTCTTCTTTGAACCTTTGCTCTGCTTCATACATCTTCATTTCATGTTCTGAATAAGGTTTTCGCATTTCAATCCAGTTATAATCAGGAATAGGATTGTCTTCTTCATACTCCAAACCAAGAATTTGATAGACATCATCATCATTGTGAAGTGTCCAATCACCAAACTTCTCAATAAATTCAACATGCCTGGCTTCATAGTACTTGAGAACTTGATCCATGATCTTCTTTGAAACATTATCATAGGTTTGCAGTAGCTCAACCATCCTTTCCAGATTGAAGAAATCAATTCTTCGTTTTACTGTTTCAGAAGTTTGAATGAGTTTCTTGGAGATCACCTTTGATTTTGATATCTGAGTGAAGTCAGATTCCACTGTAATCAACTTTTCATTGTTTTGCCATAGAATGTATCTTGCAACTTCTTCTTTTGGTCCATCAAATTCTATGGATACAGAGGTGATTGTTTCTTTGGCATTCAGCTGCATCATTTCAAAGCTATTCATTCTTCTCCTCATGATAGGTTTCTTGAGTCCCAACCCTGTAGCTTTTCCTTCTCCTTTGTAGACAGTCTTTCCCTTTGTTGGTCTTTTTGATTTTCTCTTGATTCTTACTGTCTTGAATGATTTGACAGTAGGATCGTTGACAGTTTCTTTTATAGGGCTTCTGACAATGTCTTCTTTGACAGTATCTTCAATGACTGTTACTTCATCCTGACTGACAGCATCTTTATTGACATCCTTGACAGCATCTTTGTTGACAGTATCTTTTTCAAGATGTATACTGTCAATTTCCATTTCTTCTTGATTTCCTTTCAATGCTTCAAGTACTTCTTCCTCTTTCTTCTCATCAACTTTCTTGCTTGAGCTAGAATTTTCAGAAATTTCCTTTGATTCTGCTTCTTTGACTTGAGTTTGCTCTTTTGAAGAGTCTCTCAGTTCTGTTCTCTTAGGTACTCCAGCTTCACCTCCATCTTGATTGTCATCATCATCTTTCTCCAAAGTGTCATCAAAAGTGCAGTTTCCTCCTTGAGCATTTCTGCTTGAGTTTGCTTTGGCAATGAGCTTTTTAATTTTGGCACTGTACTCCATTTCTCTCTTTGCCAATAGCTTGTGAATATCTTTGACTGCCTGAATCCTTTCCTTGGTGATGGGTGCTTTCAGCAATAATTTAAGTACTTCCATGATGACTTTGCTTTTCAGAGATGTTTTGCCTTCAAGTGTTAAGAATCCCAGACCTTTAGTTCCTTTGGCTGTTGTCTGTTTAAAGCTTACACCATATGGCTGGAAACTTACTTCTGGAAGTTTGTTGTTGACCATTGTGCCCAGTTGCATATAGAGACTTTCATCAAAGATAGTAGAGTTTTTCTTCACTAGAATCCCAAGGATGTATTGCACTCTGGCAGAGAAAGTTTCCAACAGTTGAGTTGTTATGAATATTGAATGTCCACTCTTCAGATACACTTCAACTGCCCACCTCTTCTCTGAGCTAATCTTCACAGATAGATTTACAATCTTTTCTTTCAAAGCTTCTGCCAGCTTAGCAGGTTTTCCTTTAGTCACTGTGATTGCTTCATTCACCAGATTGTTGAATTCCTCATCCTTATTATTCAAGGTGCTCTCCATATGACTTACTGTTATTGAGTCAGCTTCTTCTTGGGAATATGTACTTCCATCAGTCCAAGTGATAGGCTCTGAAGAAAACACATATTCAGGCAACTTGCCTTTGCCTTTACCCATCCTATTTGATTCCTCTTTTTCTCTCCATAGCCTCTCCAATGTGGATTCTTTCTTCTCAGGAACTGGTTCATTGATTTTGATTGAGGATGCTTTATTTCCTTGTATTTGACTTAATACCTCCTTGGATACTAGCATTTGTTCCCCATCTACTTCAGCTTCAAAAAGCTCCTCAGTTCCAGAGGCTATTGCAGTTTTTACTCTCTCTTGCTCCCCCTTACTCCTTTGCTCCCCCTGTCTTTTAGCTTCCCCTTGTAACTCCACCTTTCTTCCTGGTTGCTCAGCCTCTTTCTGATCTTTTACTTTCTCCCCCTTAGTTAAGTTTGCAGCATGAATTAATGAAGAGAGTGACAGTAGTGTGGCTTGAATTTCAGCAAAACCAGTCTTCACAGTAGATGACAGGTTGTCCAGTTTGCTTTCCATTGTAGCACATCGATTTTCCAGTGCTTGGAGCCTGTCATTTGAGGATGCAGAAGGACCACCAGACCTAAGCCTTTTAGGAGGTAAGGGATAAGTCTGGGGCATGGAGGCTGTTGGGGTTCTCACACTCTCAGTGTTTTTATAGATGATCTCATCATCTCTCACAAAAGTTCCCTCAAGGCCTAATGCCTTTTGTTGATTGGCGCCCTCAAGTTCACTCTGGACATGCTCAAGTCCCTCCCCTTTTGCCAGCACATTTGGCTGCCTCTCATTTTTAGTCTCACCTCTCTGTTCTTTTATCTCTCTTTGATTTTTCACTCCCTCACTCATCCTAGATGCAGTAGTATGAGCAGTACTAACATGCAAAAGAGTAGATTTTACCTTGAAGGCCTTTGAAAGGGGCAAGTCATCATCAGAGATATCTTCCACTAATCCCTCTTGTAGTTGTGGTTGATCAATATCTTTTGTCAGAATGGTACTGTCACTTGATTGTTTGACAGCACCTTCTGTTTTGTCTTTGACAGCATCTTTGGCTGTGACAGCAACTTCCCTAGGGTAAGATGCTTTGAGGGAATCGATCAAGATGCTGGCTGTTTCAATTTCTGGCAAATTTGCATCTTGATCTAATCCAGTGTTTGATGTGGTGGTATCCATTTCACTTTGAGAAATGGGTTCTTGTGGACCACTAGATGGGGGCTCATCCATGATTTGAGATGGATGATCAAAACCTGAGGGGTTGGTACTGTCCCCCTCTCTAGGTTGTTTAGAAGAAACAACAGATGTAGGAATGAAAGAAGAAGATTGAAGTTCAGATTGATTAAATGGCTGTTCCACAGAAAAAGATTGTGGAACATCAATAGTATGAATGAATTCCTCACTGTGTTCTATCTCAATGTGTGTATCTTCAAATACAGGTTCCTCAAGAGTGAGTTCTTGAGTTTGTGCAGACTCTTTACAAGGTGCCTTGGGAGACAGGCCAATTTCAATAGACGTCCCTTGTTGAGAAGAGACACCTAGAGGTGAGTTTATTTCCCTATCATCCTCTACAGTCTTTTGGGAAACTGTAGGGTGGCTGACAGTAACCTTGGCCCTTCTAGCTCTCTTCTTCTTAGGCTCAGAAGGGGCTACTGTGGGTTCTATTCCACTACCATCCTTATTTGCTGCACTTGGTGCAGTAACTCCCTCTTGACTCACCACATTGTCACCAGTTTCACTCTCTAAGGATCTTTTCTTGGATTCCTGTTTAGCAATTTTAAGGGCTTTTGGAAGTCTAGAGTCCCTAGGTGGAATGTATGGTGTAGAATGTGGGTTAACTGAATTTGGGTCTAATTCAGCTTCATTCTCAATTGTGAAAACAGTATAATCTGTTGGAAATGGAAAACCAAGGTTGGGCACTTGATTAACCATGTGTTGTGTGAAACATAGTGGAATATGTGCATTCAAATTTTGTGTGTTAAGAGATGTGTGTGTGTTTTTCTTTAAAACAGGACATTCTTCAAAATCAGAATTGTCCTCAACATTTCCACAAACATTATTAATACACATAGTTAAAAAGCGAGGATAGATGGATACCTTCTTGCCTATTGCGCTTTTCAACTGTGCCATGATCAGTTTTCCGATGTTCACCTTGTATCCATGGACTAATGAATGAGTGAGCTTCTTGATATATAATGGTATTCCATTCCAGCCTGTAGTCTTGGTAGAGAACACCTTCACCATTACATCAAAAATCATACTCCACTCTTTTCTCAGAAATTTCCTGTCCATTTCTCCGGTTTGATACCACTTATCAGAAGTTTCTTCAAGTTTAGAACCAGAGTACCCAATCTTCAGAAAGAACTTCTTCAGAGTATCATCAGTTGCTAGTTCCTTAAAGCTTTTGTTAGTTACAGAGGCATGCCTGTACACATCTAATAACAAGCCTAATTGTTTGTAATGCTTTGCATTACTTACATGACCTCTTAACTGAGGGAACCTCTAGTTGTAGAGTTTCTGTTTGTATTGTACTTGTAATAGGCATCAAATCCTAGTTGTGTAACTGTACAAATAGAGTCTAGAATAATGCTTGAAAGAAGTTCCATGGTTCATGCCTCAAGCAAGGAGTTAAAGACTGCCAAATAATCACAGTTGGGATTTGAAGAAATGAAGAATTTGCCTAAGTACCAATTCGAGAAGTATATTTGTCTATTCGAGAAGTCCAGCATTCGAGAAGTCAGGGATTCGATATCTCAAGACACTATTCGATATCTCTGAATACACTGTTCGATATCTCATTCGATATCTCAGGGATTCGATATGTCTACTACTCTATTCGAGATCTCAAGAAGTCAACAAGTCAAGATGGTATTCGAGTTCTCAAAGAGTCAACAAGTCAAAGTTCCATTCGATATCTCAAAGACTCAGAAAGCTATTCGACAACTCAAGGATTCGATAAGTCAAATGCTCTATTCGACAACTCAAGGAATCCTGATGGAAAAGAGCTATTCGAGAAGTGGTTCGATATGTCACTATAACAGTATTCGAGAACTCAGAGTTATCGATCAAGTCAATTCTAGTTCTCGAATCACTTACTTAGTCACTTCTCGAATACATTCTTGGAGACAAAATACTGAAGAAATTGTACAAGTCAGAAACCTGCAACAAGCCAATGCACTTTATGGACCACAATCTGTAACGTGCTCTGGAAAGCCTACAAGGAAGCTTGGAGAGATATAGAAGAGACAAGGAGCTAAAGAAGTGGATCTAAACAGGCTTTGCAAAGTCAAATCTGTAACCGTTTGGACGCTTACTCAAAAAGGATAGACAGACTAGAAAGTAATTTGTTTAGCTACCTTATTTGTAGTAAGCAGGCTGTATCCATGTTCTATAAGGACACAGCCTCACTTCATAACTGAGTAACTTTTGTGAGTCTAGTTTTTCATTCACTGTAAGCTATATCTCTCTGAGAAAAACGAAGCTGAGAATACTACCATTTGTATTCACAGATTGTAGCAACCTTTATCTAATATACATTAGATTAAAGTGATATTGCGTGTTGTGTTGTTTATTTATCCGCACCTTCACTTCTACACACACAGGCACTTATCTGCTACATAGACTCAATCAAGAAAAGTTCAAGAATCCATTCACCCCCCCCTCTGTATTCTTTTACCGTATTCAATACTCAACAAGTGGTATCAGAGCGGGCTGTTTATTCAAAAACAGAGAAACGATCATGAGTTCGAATACACCAAAGACTACAGGAACGGTGAAGGTCCCTAAGTTTGATAAAGAAAACTTCAACCTCTGGAAGATAAAGATGATGTTGTTCATCAAAGCCTCTCATCCCTTGTATCCTGAGATTCTCAAGAATGGTCCTTTTGTTCCACAACAAGAGATACCAGAGAAGACTGTTGGAACCATAACAATCCCTAGAGCTTATGAGGCCAAGGATCCATCAAAGTGGACAGAGTCAGAAAGGGAGAAGGTTGCTCTTGACAGCCACCTCATGTTGCTCATCATTGATTCCATGGATATGTCAATGTTTGCAAACATTGCATCATGCACGTCTGCTAAAGAGATGTGGGATCACATTGAGGTGTTGTGTGAAGGGACTGATGAGGTTAAAGAAAACAGGAAACAGATATTGGTCACACAGTATGAAGCTTTCATGGCACAGCCCAAGGAAAGCATCACTGAGATGTTTGAAAGGTTTCACAAGCTAGTTACTGAGTTGCAGATGAATGGAAAGGTTTACAGCACCAAGGAGTTAAATATGAAATTTCTGTTGTCTTCACCAAATCATCTGGAGCAAAGAGTCATTTCTCTAAGAGAGAGAGATTTGAACAAAGTCACCTATGATGTACTCTATGGAGTCCTAAAGACTCATGAACTTGAGTTGCTTCAGAAAAGGGCTATCCAAGCCAACCAAGGTAGGATGATAAACACATCATGTGCCTTGATTGTCAACAAATCCATTCTGGACCTAGAAGCATCTACAAGCCAACTAAGGATAGAGGAGGTGGCAGATGATGAAGAAACTGAAGCTGGGGTGAGTGAACCTGTTGAGGAAAAGGAGGAAGAAGAAGAAGAGTTTTACACTCTGGAAGAACTTGATGGGATGGAAAATACCTCATATGCCTTTATGGCCAGAAAATTTCCAAACATCAGATTTAAAAGAAATCAACCCTTCAAACCCAAAACTCAAAACCATTCAGCCAACAAGAACAAGGCACCTGTGAAACCAAACAGAAATAAGTTCAAAACCGGTTATGTGGATAGGTCATCTGTAAGGTGTTATAGATGCAATGACCTAGGGCATTTTGCCAGTGAATGCAAGAAGCCTAAAAAGAAGGATAGAGATTATCTTGAGCTAGAAGCTAAGTATGAGGCCCTTCTGAAAAAGCAGACACATGGTAAGGCCTACATAGCTGAAGGGAAGTGTTGGGATGATTCTGAGAGTGATGAAGAGGAACAAGAATTCTGCAATTATGCCTTGATGGCCAACTCCAAGGATGACTCATCTTCATCTGATTCTCAGGTACCATCTCTCACTACTATAGACATGTCTGTTTCTGAATACAAATCCATGATTGAACAATTATCTGTTGAAATGTTTAATATTCATACTAGTATGACTGCTGCTAATGAGGAGATTGCTAAACTGTCTACTAGAAATGAAGTATTAACCAAAAAGAATGAGGAACTTGAGCTAACTGCTATGCAAGTAGAAAACCTTAAGAAAGAAGTTGAATATTTGGAGAACAAGGTTTTATGTGCTAGTCAAGTAGAGAAGGCTCTTAGGGATGAATTAGCTGAGAATGAATTCAAACTTAAAACTTTCAAGAAATCATCTGGTTTAGTGCAATCCTACTGTGAGAAAATTGAAGCTAAACCTAAAGCAGCTATTGGACTTGACTATGACTCTCTCACACAAAGGAAAGGCTATGCTGTCATTGAAGAGGACACAGCTGTTCATGAGAAAGTGCCTCACATTTTGAGAAAAACTGAAAATCCAATTTTTAAGGAATCAACATTTGAAATTGATGAGGATGCCTTACTCATCAAGCAAATGTTGAATGATGAGGATGAGGCACAATCTAGTGAACAGCAAGCATCCTCTAAGGGTGAGAGTGCCAAGTCAAAGACCAAGAAGCCAGTAGTTGATAGGCCAAGACCTAAGAAGTTTGTTAAGTTTGTATCAGCTGGGAAGAGTGAATCAGGAAAGGAAGTGACTAAAAAGAAACAGAACAGAAATGGCAAGTTAGGGATTAACAAGGATAACAACTATGCTTATATGCCTAATGCCCCTAGGAAAACTTGTCAGAACTGTTTCAGTACCAACCATCTAACTCATGCATGCAAGAAACCTGTTGGTAGTGTGTCTAAACCTTTCTATGATTGTTCTGTGCCTCTAAGACATAGAGATGCACCCTTCTGTGATAAATTTGACTGTATGCCATGCAATATGAATGTTATGACTAGTTGTTTTAATTTAAGAAGACAGTTCATTGATGGTTGTATCAGTCACAATTCTCACACACACTACACAAGGTCAAAGTCTTCAAGTCCTCCTAAAGCTAGGAAGGTACCTTTGTCACCTAAGTCTGAAACCTCAGGTTCTAAGACTTCCAACAGTGACAAGAAGACTGACACTAAGAAAGTTATCAAGCATGTTGTTTATGATAAAACTGTCTCTAAGTCACATGGACCCAAACTTGTTTGGGTACCAAAGGAAAAGTAATACCTTTGTGGTTGCAGGGCAAAGAAAGTGAAAAGAAGGTCATGTGGATTTTGGACAGTGGATGCTCAAATCATATGACTGGTGATATGGCCCTGCTATCACAGTATGAGGAAAAGGCTGGCCCAATGGTTGCTTTTGGAGATGACAGCATGGGTAACACATTGGGATATGGCAAGCTGAAAGTTGGAAATGTCATCATTGAAGATGTAGCACTAGTCAAGGGGCTCAAGCATAATCTGTTAAGTGTTGGTCAGTTTACTGATAGAGGATTCAAAGTGAATTTTGACAAAGATGAATGTTTGATCACTCACAAGAAGACTGGTGATTTTGCTCTATCTGGAGTAAGGAAGGGAAGCCTGTTTGTAGCCAATATGGACTCTGCAAACAAGGACAAAATTTGTTGCTTTTACTCAAAAGCATCAAATGAAGATTGTTGGCTGTGGCACAAGAAACTATCACACCTGAACTTTAAGGCCATTAATTCTCTAGTCAAAAGAGAGTTAGTGAGAGGCATGCCCACACTTGAATTCTGCCAAGAAGGAGTGTGTGAGGCTTGTCAAAAAGGAAAAATGAAGAGATCAAGCCACAAGTCAAAGACAGTGACATCTGTAACCAAGCCACTACAACTTATCCATATGGATTTGTTTGGGCCTGTTAACATAATGTCACTTGGAAGAAAGAAGTATGCCCTGGTAATGGTTGATGATTTTTCAAGGTATACATGGGTGGAATTTCTGGCATCAAAAGATGAGGCTCCACAAGTAATCATTGAGCATATAAAGAAAGTTGACAAGGAAGCAAAGGCAAACAATGCAAGTGTGATTGCATTGAGGAGTGATAATGGAACAGAGTTCAGAAATGCCACACTTGAAGCATTCTGCAAAGAGAATGGCATTTCTCAGCAATTCTCAGCTCCAAGGACTCCACAACAAAATGGAGTTGTTGAGAGAAAGAATAGAACTCTAATTGAGGCTGCTAGAACAATGTTACTTGATGCAAAAATGCCCACATGTTTTTGGGCTGAGGCTGTGAGCACTGCATGCTATATTCAGAACAGAACCCTCATCAACAAAAACACTGGAAAGACTCCTTACAACTTGATGACTGGAAAGAAGCCTACACTGAAGTATATTCATACTTTTGGAAGCAAATGCTTTGTACTTAAGGACAATTCTGAATATGTTGGAAAGTTTGATGCAAAAGCATTTGAAGGAATTTTTCTTGGCTATTCTATGGAAAGAATTGCATACAAGGTTTATGTCATCAGTCAAAAGAAAGTTATGGAAAGCACAGATGTAACATTTGATGACAGCAAACTACCTGGACTAGAAGAAGCCAATGATGAAGACAAAGATCCATTGAAGTTTGATAATCTAGATGATTCTGATGAAGAGACTGAAACTAGAGTTGAAACTCAAGTTCAACAAACTCAAGTGAATAATGATACAAGAGAAGAATTTGTGCCAATCAATAGTGAAGAAACAAGCATCCAAGACACACCTGTGAGTAATGGCAACTTCACAGGGGGAGGAAATGAGGATGATCATGATGAGGATGATGAAGCAACATCAAGGATGAGAAATCAGGCTGAACACTCAAGGAAATGGGATAGATCACACACTGCAGAGCAAATCATTGGAGATCCTAATGCAGGAGTAAGGACTAGGAGAGCAACTCAAAATGAGTGCCTCTATGGATGTTTTCTATCACAAGTTGAGCCTAAGAAACTTGATGATGCATTGTTGGATCCAGATTGGATTATTGCCATGCAAGAGGAGCTGAATCAATTTGAAAGGAACAAAGTATGGGAACTTGTGCCTGCACCAAAGAATAGAACCATTGTTGGAACAAAATGGGTTCTGAAGAATAAGATGGATGAAGATGGTGTAATAATAAGAAACAAAGCAAGGCTGGTTGCAAAAGGATACTCTCAACAGGAAGGCATTGATTATGATGAGACATTTGCCCCTGTTGCTAGATTGGAAGCCATTAGAATATTCTTGGCATTTGCTGCTCATTCAAACTTTAAAGTTTATCAAATGGATGTCAAGAGTGCATTTCTAAATGGAGAGTTGGAAGAAGAGGTTTATGTGCAACAACCACCTGGCTTTAAGGATCCACATTTCCCAGAATTTGTCTACAGATTGCTTAAGGCATTGTATGGACTTAAGCAAGCTCCAAGGGCATGGTATGATACTTTATCACAATTCCTTCTTGAAAATCAATTCACTCGAGGCACATTGGACAAGACACTGTTTTACAAGAAACATGGTGATGATATGATCCTAGTTCAAATCTATGTGGATGATATCATTTTTGGTTCTACAAATGAGAAACTGTGTGAGAAATTCTCTAAACTCATGCAGAGCAGATATGAGATGAGTATGATGGGAGAGTTGACATTCTTTCTAGGGTTGCAAGTCAGTCAAAGGAAGGATGGTATCTTTATCAGTCAAACCAAGTACATCAAGGATTTATTGAAGAAGTTTGACTTGGAAGATTGTTCACCTGCCAAGACACCCATGGCCACTGCCACTAAATTGGATGAAGATGCTAAAGGCAAGAGAGTAGATATCTCAGTCTACAGAGGCATGGTTGGTTCTCTACTCTACCTCACTGCAAGTAGGCCAGACATCATGTTTGCTACATGCTTGTGTGCAAGGTTTCAATCAAATCCAAAGGAATCACATTTGATTGCAATAAAAAGGATCTTTAGATATCTGAAGGGCACTCCTAACTTGGGATTATGGTACCCTAAGGACACAGGGTTCAATCTGGTTGGTTATTCTGATGCTGATTATGCTGGATGCAGAGTGGATAGGAAAAGCACCTCAGGAAGCTGCCAGTTTCTTGGACAAAGGTTAGTTTCTTGGTATAGCAAGAAGCAACAATCTGTGTCAACTTCTACAGCTGAGGCTGAATACATAGCTGCTGGAAGTTGCTGTGCTCAAGTGCTTTGGATTAGAAATCAACTTAGAGATTATGGACTTGTGTTGGAAAGGATTCCAATCATGTGTGACAACACAAGTGCAATCTCTATAGTTGCCAATCCTGTCAATCATTCTAGAACAAAGCACATTGACATCAGATATCATTTCATAAGAGAACATGCAACTAATGGAACCATTGAGTTGCATTATGTCTCTACAGATAAACAACTAGCTGATATATTCACTAAGCCATTAGATGAAGCCACCTTCACAAGGTTGGTAAGTGAGATTGGAATGCTGAATTCTTCAGATTCTGGCTAAGTGAATACATCATCTAGATTGTTGCAGCAGTAAACACTTACTTTATCTAAATTCTCAATATTTTTGAAGTAAGTGTTGGCTGAAATATGATTTATAAATATTTCAAATCTGTTGCATATGTTGAAAATCATATTTTTATTAACTTAAAATTTCTATGAAATTTTGAGAAAATCACTATTTGATTTGCTAGGATATTTTTCAATGAATATGTCTGGTAGATTTTAAAAAGATAGTGAAAATCAAATTTTTATGAGTGATGGGTATAGTTCGATAAGTCAGACTTCTCGAATGATTCACTATTCGACATCTCTAATAAGTCTCATTAGAGTACTCTTGAGTTCTCGAATAGAGTCTTTCTGAGATATCGAATAGAGGAATTATTGACTTCTCGAATATAGTAACTGAGTTCTCGAATGATTGAGTTCTCGAACACTATATTTGAGTTCTCGAATCATTTGAAAAGGCTGAATTCTCGCTGAATTTTAACCGATTTTGGACTTTTTGTCTAAAAGTTTAATTCACTCATAAAAACACATATTATTTAATTTAGAATTATTTCTAAGTTAGATAACTGCCAGCTGTGAGTTTCTATCTGCTTGAGTTATCGATTAAGCCATTCTTGACTTCTCGAATAGTTGTTTTCTACTTCTCGAATGCCTGACTTGTCGATACAAAACCTTCTGCTAATCGACAATTCAAGTACTTCATACTTATACAATTCCACATCTATTCGATTCATTTCATTCGATTTCTCAAGCATCTACACTCTCTAAACCCCTAAAACCCTAGCTACGAAAAGCCAAATTTCTTCTTCAACCTTCAATTTCTTTTCTCTCTTCTACACAAATGGCAACAGTAAAGTTCAACACCAACTTCATCGCTCTCACTAGTGATGTTGAAGCACCCAATGCAAATTTCAAGTGCTTTGTGAAATGGATGGCTGAGTCGTATATCAAGGATGCACTCTCTGCCAACCCAACTCTATATCTCGATATTCTGGAACAATTCTGGAGTACTGCTATTGTGGAGGTTGTAGCCCTGGAAAACGCAATCACTTCATATGTCATTGACTGCAAGGTTCAAGATAAGGAAATCACTATCACTACTGCAGACATGAACCAAGCACTAGGCCTACAACAAGAGTCATTTGACAGAATGGCCACTAACGCAGAGTTGGAGGAATTCTTTGAGTTCATAAACTACTCAGATGGGATTAACCTTGGAAAGCTAAACAGAAAGAATCTGAGAAAGGAGTGGAGTTATGTGTTTGCAACTCTTCTCCAAGTCTTCACTGCCAGGAAATCAAGCTTTGATCAAATCTGTGCACCTGTGCAGCAAATTGGATATGCTTTGGCCTATGGAAAGAAGATAGATGTTGGCCAAATCATACTTCAAGAATTATATGGGAGACTTGGTAAGAACACAACCAAGAGAGGTACTGATATTTTCTTCCCTCGCTTTATTCAATCTGTACTTAATTATAAAAATGCTTCACTGATTGAATTGCCTGGGATTGATAAAAATAAAATAGGCTATCCTAAGTCCATGACCAAACTCATTTTTGGTAACTTGGAAACTAGGAATGATGTGGATGTAAGACTGAACATAACTCCCCATATGGAGAGTTTGTTTAAGACTTATCCCCACAACATGCCAACATTTGATGCAAAATCTAAGTTAGCACAGCCCAAGCAAGTAGAACAAAATGCTAACCCAGGGCCTGCTAACCAACCCTCTCAACCAAACACTCTACCTCTTACTGAGCCAACTGCATCATCCTCTCAAAAGGGTGATGTTAGTAAAAAGAAGAGAAAGGAAGTAATGTCTGCACCTTTAAATATCTTGTCTGAAGCAGCATTAGCTGTTGAATTAGGTCTAGGAAGTGAGGAACCTGAGTTACCCTTACATAGGACAAAGAAGAAGAAAACTAAGACCACCTCTTCAGTCACACAAATGGCTGAAGTTGTAAAATCAGGGGCACACAGCTCACTAGGTGTATCCTCTCAACAGGGTGCACCTATAGAATCAAGCATTCTCCCCAATGCACCTTCTTGTATAGAGTCAGCACATGGGAGTGATAAGGCTGGCACAACACTGAGTGGAGAGCACATCACTTTTGAAACTCCCTCTATCTCTCAGGGGGAGTTGCCAAAATCTACTCTAAAACACACTTCTCTTCCAGAATCTAACACTGAAATTTCTTTGGAACCTGCAACTCAGGCAACTGAGATGCAAGGCATTGATCATCAAGAATTCCTTTCTCTTGATGAGCCAATAATTTCAAGTGACTTAGTGCATGACACTTTGTTCACCACTCAGAACCCACATTTAGATGGTGAGGGAATGCATGCTGAGGCATATCCTGATGACACCATCACAAACACAGAGGTTCCCCTAGTTTTTACTAGAGACTCTGTGCCTGTGTCAACTGCTGGTGTAATTCATCCCACTTCTGTGGTGACACCAGTAGTAGAGTCAATCCATCCGGTTACAGAAGTTGCATCTGTAACTGAGGAGACTAGCTTGCCTAGCTCTAGCTCTGACTTCATGTCAACATGGCTGAAGCCTGTGCAACATGACAGTGCTTCAGGATCAGGGTCTGTTCCACAACAATTGACGGTTGAAGCACTTCAAAGCTTAATTGTGGATCAGATTCCTGAGTTCACAAAAATTGCTCAGCACCTTCTCACTGCAGACATGCCCAATCCAGACTATGAGGCTATTCTGTTATGCCATAGGGATGATGTGGAAGTGCAGAAGTCAAAGATCATTGATGATGCTGAGAGAGATGGCAACATAGATGCCTGGTTGCAAGGAAAATATGATATTACTCTCGATGAAGCACTTCAGTATCTCAGGGAGGAATACATCACTTCACTGGGCTCCAATGCAAAATCCCTGTCACCTGGTGAAGTGTATGAAGCTGTAAATGATTCCTACAAGGGTTTCCTCAAGGCTGCACACTATCTTGGCAAGGGAGTCAAAACTGAAGTCAACAGGGTGTGTGATAAGACAGCCACTTCAGTAGCAGAAGTCAAGAGGGCCTTTGATGCTAAATTTCCTCAATTGGACAGTGTGTTCAAGGACATCAAACACTGCAACTCTACCTGCACTCAGGTGGACAATGGGCTGGCTGTGCTAAAAGATGCTGTCACAGGTCTGGGGCATAAATTTCAGAATCTATCTGACCAGACTACAGATGCCAATGCCATGCTGAGGATAATGTTCAAAAATCTTTATGGAGATAGACTAGTGACTGATGTCCCTGTGCATGAATTGTCTAAATATGAAGTGAAGAGGCTGCAGGATCAATCTTTATCTGGTTTTAAGGCCAATGAGCTATTCACTAAGGTCAACACTCTTGAGCAGGAGGTAGCTACTCTCACCAAGACCAATGCTCATCTCACAGACAAGGTTGCATTGCTAAATGATCAGTTGGACACTCAAGCATCCACCACAGCTGATGTCCTTCTGCATCAACAAACCATGTTAGCTGCAATGATGAAGCATATGGGTCTCCCTCTACCTGATGAATCTTCAATCCCAAAGGACATTTCTACAGCCTCTGTGCCTGACAACAAGCCTAAGGGGGAGAAGAAGGCTAGGAACTCAAATTCAAAGGGGGAGACAAAGGGAGAGAAAGGCATAATAATCAAAGAGGGTGGTCAACAAAGGGCTTCTAAGTCTCTAGCAAATGTGCCTGGCAAAGGAAAAGCCAAAGTAGATGAGCCTCCATCTATCTTGCCAGTTGTCACCTTACCAACTGTGCACATCACTACTCCTGGAGGACAAAAGCAATCCATAACTACCACAGTGGTTGCAGGGAGTATGCCTTCTGACAAACCTCAAATCTCTATATCTGAGAGTGCCAAGCCTGTAGAAGTCAAAGTTGTTACTGAGGCCAAGCTACAAGAAGTTGCTAACTCCAATGACTATCATGATAAAGCCTTCTTGGAGTTTCTGAAAGCCATAAGGGAACAGGTTGGTGACACTCAGTTTTATCTGAGGGAGGTGAAGAAGCAGATAGACTACATCACTGTCATCCCCAAGAAAGTCAACAATATATGGGTCAAGGAGATAGTGATGGTTTCCAAACTAAAGATATGACATCTAACATACCAGACTCTACAAGACCTAAAGCACTCAGAGATAGATGCCATACTTGAGATCATTGAGAAGAAAAATGAGAACAGCAAGAGTCTGTTTGATGATTTGAGGAATGGTCAACCTACAAGGCTACCAGAAGTGATCAAGAAGCCATGGACAATTATTTATCAGTCTGGTACCAGAATTGAAGATATCAAGCAATTGGTCATTCCTCATGATCTCACCTCCAGAAATCACAGACTGATCATTGCTATCATTGATCAATTACAGAAGAAGGTTGGAGCCAGAAATGCTGAAGAAACTGAGGCACTGCACATCCTCAGAACCTATATTGCAACTGGTGAAATTCCAGAGATGGCTCAACCTAGGAGAAATAAGGATGATGATTCTGAAGACAAAGGTGATGGGAGGAGAAGACATCACAGGAGAGATAAGGGTGATGAAGATAAGAAGAAAAAGGGGGACAAGGATGGAAAGGATGATGATGACCAAGGGAAAACTTATGTGAGAAAGAGTGGAAGACAGCAAGCCTTAGGCATTGCTAGCAGTAACCTCACCACAACACAAGACTCTAGGTCTAGGGTGAATACTGTTAGTAGTGACCTACCAAAATCTACATCTATGGCTTCTGCAACTGTCTTACCATCTCAAGAAAAGAAGAAGATTCAAGTCAAGGAACCATGTGTATGTTTCAGAAAGCAATCTGCGAATGGAATACTACTATGGTCTACCAACCAAGGTCAGAGATTTCTGCCAAGCAACCATGTCAAGAGGATAAAATTTAAACATGCTGCAAGGAGAGTGAAGCTATCCAAATCTAGAGCCCTAACAATCATTCCAGGATTAAAGCTCCAGCCACTTGATGAAGACTTTGATGAAGAGCAACTGCTATTTCTAAGAGCTCAAAAGATATGCTATGCTGCAATTGTGGATGACCACCTTGTAATCAAGTACACTGATGGGAAAGAAATGAAATTCAAACAAGGGGGTTGTCAACATTGGGGTAAATTGTATGAGATAGAAAGAATCATTGCATTGCTGGATTCTAAAGACAAGGTGGAAAAAGTATGGAAGCTGGAATTGATTGACTTTGTGAAAATGAAGAAAGATTATGCTGAGAAGATAAGAAAGGGCTGCTATGAGAAATGGTTAGAAAGGGAGAAAGAAATTGATAGACTGGAAATTGAAGCAGAAAAGCTAAGGGCAAAGGGATTGTGTAGAGTTCAGTTTGATCCCTATGTGGTGAAGTATAGGAGGAGAAATGGAGACAATGTCAATATAAGAATGAACCTACTCAGTCACTATCCTGCCAACATTCTGAAGCCAGTGCTTGAAGATTTCAAAAACTCTATTATGATTGAAGAATTGGATGCTATGACAGAAATCATGAGAGCAGTAGATGAGATTGCAAGAAAGGAGAAAGAAAGGAAACAGAAAGCATATGATGATCTACAAGCCAAAGCAATGGAGATGCAATCAAAAGAAAATGGCTAGTACCTCACCATACTGTAAGAGTATTTATCTTGTAATTTCATTTATGTGTTCAATCAAAACACATACCTGTACTTTTAAAGTTTTATCTTTAATGTATGTTAGGCTTGTTATCAAACATGAAATTGTGACTAAGGGTCTCACTCACAATTTGGGGGAGATTGTTAGTTACAGAGGCATGCCTGTACACATCTAATAACAAGCCTAATTGTTTGTAATGCTTTGCATTACTTACATGACCTCTTAACTGAGGGAACCTCTAGTTGTAGAGTTTCTGTTTGTATTGTACTTGTAATAGGCATCAAATCCTAGTTGTGTAACTGTACAAATAGAGTCTAGAATAATGCTTGAAAGAAGTTCCATGGTTCATGCCTCAAGCAAGGAGTTAAAGACTGCCAAATAATCACAGTTGGGATTTGAAGAAATGAAGAATTTGCCTAAGTACCAATTCGAGAAGTATATTTGTCTATTCGAGAAGTCCAGCATTCGAGAAGTTAGGGATTCGATATCTCAAGACACTATTCGATATCTCTGAATACACTGTTCGATATCTCATTCGATATCTCAGGGATTCGATATGTCTACTACTCTATTCGAGATCTCAAGAAGTCAACAAGTCAAGATGGTATTCGAGTTCTCAAAGAGTCAACAAGTCAAAGTTCCATTCGATATCTCAAAGACTCAGAAAGCTATTCGACAACTCAAGGATTCGATAAGTCAAATGCTCTATTCGACAACTCAAGGAATCCTGATGGAAAAGAGCTATTCGAGAAGTGGTTCGATATGTCACTATAACAGTATTCGAGAACTCAGAGTTATCGATCAAGTCAATTCTAGTTCTCGAATCACTTACTTAGTCACTTCTCGAATACATTCTTGGAGACAAAATACTGAAGAAATTGTACAAGTCAGAAACCTGCAATAAGCCAATGCACTTTATGGACCACAATCTGTAACGTGCTCTGGAAAGCCTACAAGGAAGCTTGGAGAGATATAGAAGAGACAAGGAGCTAAAGAAGTGGATCTAAACAGGCTTTGCAAAGTCAAATCTGTAACCGTTTGGACGCTTACTCAAAAAGGATAGACAGACTAGAAAGTAATTTGTTTAGCTACCTTATTTGTAGTAAGCAGGCTGTATCCATGTTCTATAAGGACACAGCCTCACTTCATAACTGAGTAACTTTTGTGAGTCTAGTTTTTCATTCACTGTAAGCTATATCTCTCTGAGAAAAACGAAGCTGAGAATACTACCATTTGTATTCACAGATTGTAGCAACCTTTATCTAATATACATTAGATTAAAGTGATATTGCGTGTTGTGTTGTTTATTTATCCGCACCTTCACTTCTACACACACAGGCACTTATCTGCTACATAGACTCAATCAAGAAAAGTTCAAGAATCCGTTCACCCCCCCCCCTCTGTATTCTTTTACCGTATTCAATACTCAACAGCTTTCTTCACTGGTCAACACAATACCCAAAGCCTCATTGATATTCTTTACTGAAAGAGAATGACTTGTATCATCTATATTGAACTTGATTGTTTCATTCTCTCCAGTTCCTTGAGCACTTGCTGATTTCCAGAATTTTTCAATTCTAACAGCATCAATTTTGGGTGAAGAGGTTATTGCATGACCTAGATAGGATTTATTCAAGAACGAAATAAGTCCTTTGAAGTTTTCACCAGCATCACTAGGAGAAAAGATACCAGCAAAGTTGGTTTGAGCAATACTTTGTTTAGGTGCCATTGTTGAATGCTTTGAAAAATGAGAGAGAAAATGCGGTTTTTGGATGCAGAAGGTTGAGAGGTTTTTGCAAATGAAAGTGATAGTAGATTAAACGGTAGATTCAGTTTCTAATATGAATCGATTTAACCTCTCTTAAATGAACGTGTGATAATGATATTACCCATTAACTCCACTTGCTATATTACGTGGCAGTTGCTATTAGATCGTGGATTGGTGAAAAGAAATATACGTATATATATATATATAAATTAATATATATATCTTTCCACTATCTTTGACAGCAACTTCTCGTGACAGCATCTTTCATTGATAGTAACCTGTGCGCTTTTCTTTCTCTACCAATTCTGACAGCAATTTCTTGTGACAGCAACTTTCATTGACAGCAACTTGTGCGCTAACAACATTTCTGTCAATCAGCTTCATGAGTGACAGTAAGTTTTATCTGACAGTAAACTTATCATAAGATCATGCTGTCACTGTTCACACATAACTTAAGTTAAGGACACATGATTTCTTAAAATTAATTTAAGACAGACATGTAAAACTATTTTAGCATAGTCATAGCAAACATGATATCTAAAAATCCTTTTAGCATAGTCATAGCAAACATGATATCTAAAAATCCTTTTAGCATAGTCATAGCAAACATGCTGTCTGAACAAGTATCACAATGTACCTTAACTTCTCATGACAGTACCTTCTAGTGACAGTACCTTTAAAAGTTTCTGTCATGAGCTTCGAATTCTTATAATTGATAAACCAGTTAGATGATCATACCTGATTTAGCATTCCTAATTCACTCACCAACCTGGTAAATGTTGCTTCATCCAGTGGCTTGGTGAATATATCTGCAAGTTGCTTATCTGTTGGAACATAAACCAATTTTACATCTCCTTTTTCAACATGCTCCCTGATGAAATGATGCCTTATATCAATGTGCTTTGTTCTGGAGTGTTGAACTGGATTGTCTGATATGGCTATGGCACTAGTGTTGTCACAGTAGATAGGAATATTTGACAACTTTAGTCCATAATCCATTAATTGATTCTTCATCCAAAGAATTTGTGCACAGCAACTTCCAGCTGCAATATATTCAGCTTCTGCAGTTGATGTAGAAACTGAGTGTTGCTTCTTACTGAACCATGACACCAATCTCCCCCCAAGAAATTGACAGCTTCCTGTAGTACTTTTTCTGTCAATTTTGCAGCCAGCATAGTCTGAATCAGAATATCCAATTAGATCAAATCCAGTTTCCTTAGGGTACCAAAGACCTAGATTTGGGGTGCCTTTGAGATATCTAAAGATTCTTTTAATTGCAACTAAGTGTGATTCTTTTGGATCAGCCTGAAACCTTGCACAGAGACATGTAGCAAACATTATGTCTGGCCTGCTTGCTGTTAAGTAAAGCAATGATCCAACCATGCCTCTGTAGGTACTAGAATCCACTTTCTTGCCTTTAGGATCTAACTCTAATTTGGTGGCTGTTGAGATAGGTGTCTTGGCAGGTGATGAATCTTCTAAGTTAAACTTCTTGAGAAGTTCTTTGACATACTTAGATTGACAGATGAAGATTCCTTCCTTCTTCTGATAGATTTGAAGACCAATAAAGAATGCTAATTCTCCCATCATGCTCATTTCATACTTGTTTCTCATTAGAGATGAGAACTTTTCACACAATTTTTCATTTGTTGAGCCAAAGATTATGTCATCAACATATATCTGCACAAGAATGATGTCTTTGCCATGGTATTTATAGAATAAAGTTTTATCCACCATACCTCTTATAAATTGATTTTCCAGGAGAAAAGTGGATAAAGTGTCATACCAGGCTCTTGGTGCTTGCTTTAAGCCATATAGAGCTTTGAACAGCTTGTAGACAAAATTATGCAGTTTGTCATTTTCAAATCCAGGAGGCTGTTCAACATACACTTCTTCTTCTAATTCTCCATTTAGAAAGGCACTTTTAACATCCATTTGAAATACCTTGAATTTGCAGTGTGCAGCAAAAGCTAAGAAAATTCTTATGGCTTCAAGTCTGGCAACAGGAGCAAATGTTTCATCATAATCTATCCCTTCCTGTTGACAGTAACCTTTGGCCACTAGCCTTGCCTTATTTCTTGTCACATTTCCACTCTCATCTATCTTGTTTCTGAAAACCCATTTTGTCTCAATGACTGATTTTCCTCTTGGCCTTGGAACTAGTTTCCAAACATTGTTTCTTTCAAATTGATTGAGCTCCTCCTGCATGGCCATCACCCAATCAGAATCCAACAATGCTTCTTCAACTTTTTTTGGTTCCATTTGAGATAAGAAACATGAAAACATGCTTTCAGTAGAGATATTCCTCCTTGTCCTTACACCAGTAGTGGGATCTCCAATAATTAGATTACTGGTATGATCTCTGTTCCACTTTGTTGATTGAGGCAAGCTACTTGTTTGATGAGATTGTCTTTCATCAATATGAGGATTTGATTCTCCACCATTTTCATTATTCTGCTCATTTTGCTCAAATTCTCCAGTCTCACATTCTTGTTGATTGATGCCTGAAATTGTCTGTGATTGAGCTGAGGTTTGATTTAGATTATGAGAATTGACAGATTCTTTCTCATATCCCATTGATTGAATGAGACTTGGTTCTTCATCAACAAATTCTTCTTTTTCCAAGTATCCTTGATTCTCGAATCTGAAGGGTTGCATTTGACCATCCTCATGTAGCCCTGGAAACTTGGTTTCATCAAACGTGACATTGACACTTTCTTCAATTGTTTTGTGCTCCATGATATAGACTCTGTAGGCAGTCCTTTCTATCCCATATCCCATGAAAATGCCTTCATATGCTTTAGTATCAAACTTGCCTTTTCTTTCATGGTTGTCTTTCATCAAAAAGCACTTGCTTCCAAAAATATGAAAGTACTTGACAGTAGGCTTCTTTCCTGTCAAAAGATAGTAAGGAGTATTGCCATGAGCCTTGTTGATTAGTGTTCTGTTCTGTGTGTAACAAGCAGTGTTGATGGCTTCTGCCCAGAAATATGTTGGTAATTTAGCATTACTTAACATAGTCCTTGCAGCTTCAATAAGAGTCCTATTTTTCCTTTCTACAACTCCATTTTGCTGTGGAGTTCTTGCAGTAGAGAATTGTTGAACAATTCCTTGATCTTTGCAGAAGTTTCCAAGTGTAGCATTTCTGAATTCAGTTCCATTGTCACTTCTTAGAAATTGAACTTTTGCTTCAGGGGTCCTGTCAAGTACCCTTATGTGATCAATGATTTCTTGAGCAGCTTCATCCTTTGATTCTAAAAATTTCACCCAAGTGTACCTAGAATAGTCATCTATCATGACCAGTGCATATCTTTTTCTGGATAGTGATTGAACATTCACTGGTCCAAAAAGATCCATGTGAATCAACTTGAGTGCTTCAGTGTTAGTGTTGACTTGCTTTGATTTATGCATTGCTTTCCTCAATTTTCCCATTTGACAATCTTCACACAATCCTTCTTGACAGAATTCCTGTTGAGGTAGTCCTCTCACCAATTCCTTCTTCATCAGCATGTTCATTGTTTTGAAATTGAGATGAGAAAATTTCTTGTGCCAAAGCATGCTATCTCCAACACTTGCTTTGCTGTAGAAGCAAAATATTCTTTCCTCATTTGTTGAGTTTAAGTCTGCAACAAATAGGCTTCCTTTCCTTACTCCTTTCAGAGATAGGCTTCTATCCTTCTTGTGGTGAATTGAACATTCCATCATGCCAAAGTTTACTTTGAATCCTTTGTCAGTGAATTGACTGACACTGAGCAGATTATGCTTCAAACCTTCCACAAGAGAGATTTCTTCAATGACAACATTTCCAGCTTTTAAACAGCCATATCCCACAGTGTAACCTTTGCTGTTGTCTCCAAAGGTTATTGTTGGGCCAGCCTTCTCAACATATTGTGATAGCAGGGATATATCACCAGTCATGTGTTTGGAACATCCACTATCGATTATCCACATGACCTGTTTACCTTTCTTTCCCTGCAAGACAGAATGAGTTTAATTTGCATTTGGTACCCAAGTCTTGTTGGGTCCTGCATACTCAGTATCATCAGAAACTTTATCAATATTTGAAACAATATTATCAGAAGATGGTTCCTTGACTTCTTTTATTATCCACTTAGTTTTTGACTTTGACTGTTTCTTAGTGAGAGCAGACTTCTCACTTTCTTTAGTGGATTCAGAAGTCTTTGTAGTTTGCATATAAGAACATAATTCATTAGATGAAATTTGCAAATTAAAACATGTACTCATAGCAGTAATTTTGCATGGCATACAGTCAATGTTATTACAAACTACCAATTCTCTTTGCATAATGGGGGTTCTGTGTAAGTTCCCTTTCAACTCTGTTGCATTAGATATGCTACTAGTTGATTTCTTACAATCATGAGTTAAATGATGTGAGGAGCCACAATTATTGCAAAGTTTCCTTGGTGCCTGCTTAACATATGCATAATTATTCTTTTTATCAATGCCTAGCTTCCCATTTCTGTTTTTGGACTTGGAGACTACTGTCTTGACAATCTGTTTAGAAGATGCTGTCGAACTATTTTTGACAGCATCTTTTGTACTTGCTGTCTTGACAGTAGGTTTGAAAGTTACTGTCTTGGATGACTTCTTGACAGTATCTTTTGAACACTTGGTTGGACTGTTTAAGACTGTTTCTGTCATAGACATTATGACAGAATCTTTTTCTTTCTTAGATTTACTGTCAATCCTCTCATCTTCATCACAGAGTTCTTGATTAATAATTAGGGAGTTTCCATTAACCTCAAACTCTGTACTTTTGAAAATTGGGTTACTCACATTTTTGAGGATGTGAGGTCTTACAGTATTATTATCATCATTTTTCTGTATAACAGCCTCTTTACCAGGTCTCCTGCTATAATCATAGCCTATGCCTATCTTCTTACTTTCAGTATGTTTCTCATGATACTCTTGAACTAATTTAGAGGAATTTCTAAATGCCTTTAGCTTAAATTCATTCTCAGAAATTTCTTTTCTTAGATAATCCTCTATCTCTTTAGCACAGGTTAAATCATTTTTTAGTCTTTCGTTTTCCTGAGCTAAAGAATCAATAGAACTGGTCTTAAGCAACAACACATCATTGTTAGATCTGAGTACTTCATTTTCTTTAGTTAATCTAGCAATTTCTTCATTTGCAGCAGATAAACTAGTATGAATATTAAACATTTCAGTACTCATTTCCTCAATGGTTTGCTTATAGTCATTTAAAGACATATTTAGTAATACTAGAGATGGTACCTGACTTGACGAGGTTGATGCTTCTTCATCCTCTCTAGCCATCAAGGCTAAATTCACAAATTCCTCTTCTTCTTCATTATCAGATTCATCCCAGCATTTTCCTTCAGCCACATAGGCTTTTCCTTGTCCTTTCTTAAATTGACTCCCAGTTCCTCTCTCCATTCTTTGTATTTGTTTTGGTCTTTTGCATTCAGTAGCAAAGTGACCAAGTTCATTGCAGTTGTAGCATCTAAACTTTGACCTATCTACCATTCCTGTTTTGTATCCTCCCTTGGTGCCAGTAGCAGGTTTTGATGAGCTTCCTTGGTTATATTTTGGAAATTGACCTTGAGGCTTATATGGCTTGTTCCTCCTGAACCTTATATTTTTGAATTTTCTTGCCATAAAAGCCATTGTTGGATTATCCATTTTCTCCATTTCTTCTAGAGTGAAGAATTCTTCATCTTCAACATCTTCTAGTTGAAGGACAACCTTTTCTTCATCTTCAACCACCTCTTCTATTTTCACAGATGAAAATTGAGGTTGTTGATCATTTTGAATTTGCTCACTTGCTTGAAAATATGATGGTCCTTGAGCAACTAGAGCACCAGCCATGTTTGCCATCAATCCTTTGGATCCACTTTGTATAGCTTTCTTTTGATAATATTCAAGTTCATAAGATTTTAGAACTCCATACAATGTTTCAAGAGAAACAGAATTTAAGTCTCTCCCTTCTCTTATGGCTGTTACTCTGTGCTCAAGATGTTCTGGAAGAGTTAGCAGAAACTTGATATTGACTTCCTTCTTTTCATAAAACTTTCCATGAATTTGAAGCTCAGCTATCAGTTTGCTAAATCTTTCAAACATGTGGGTTAGCTCTTCTCCATGCTTGCCCATAAACGCTTCATATTGTGACACCAGTATTTGTTTTTGATTCTCTCTGACCTCTTCACTTCCTTCACATAACAGTTCTATCTTTTTCCACATATCCCTGGCAGAGTTGCATGCTATTATATTTCCACTCATAGCTTTGTCCAGGGTAAGTGCATCTAGTAGAATGAGTTGCAGATGATCATCCAGTGCTACCTTTTCTTTTTCTGAGTCATTATACTCAGAAGGCTTCTTAGCAATCCAATGAGCTGGGATTACTACATCATTCACTGTAGCAGCTGGGATTTCCTTTTGAGGAATGAAGGGGCCATTTTCCAGAATACCTAGGAATAGTGGATTCTGTGCTTTGATAAATAACATAATCTTCTTTTTCCATATGTTGTAGTTTTCTTTATCAAAAGCTGGAATCTTGATATTACTTGACCTTTGAATACTTGCCATTTGGATCTCAGATATGTGTATTAATCTGATTGCTCTGATACCAGTTGTTGGTCCAGGAAAGTATTGCAGAAGGGGGGTTGAATGCAATACTAATAAATTTCAAAAACTATTTCAACAACTTAAATAGAATTTGTGATTTACTAGTAGAAGAAATGCAAACACAAGTAAAATCAAATACGAGGATTTCACAAAATAAATGTTTTATTTATTTTGCAAAGTTTTGCTACAACCTTGAGAAAATAATTCTCAAGCTACAAATACTCAAGAGATTACAGTTGTTGAGTTGTTTAATGTATAAGTAGAATGCTCTATTTATAGAGTGATAATCTACTGTACTATCACCATCAACATGGGTTGTTGAGTTGCTGTTATATTCCTTTTGCAGCTCATTCCATGATTCATTCCCATGTGATCAACACAAAGTAACTTTAAGATACTTTCCACATTTGAACCACCCAGATCTAGCCGTATTCAATTTTATCTGCTCTAGACTTTACAGGTTGTTCCATGTGATCTCTCGAGCTTCAGTTATAGACTTTCCAAGCTTGCTGTAAAGGTTGAATATTACAACACGCCTGCTTCTTTTGAACATGTACTCTGTCGTTTAATTTGACTTAGAAAATTCCTAAGTCAGGTTGATTCTATATGACAGTATGTTTGCCACAAAGTTTGCTGTCAATGGATTATGCTTTGGTTGACAGTATGAATTTCCCGCAGATATTACTGTCAAGAATTTTGCTTTGGTTGACAGTATGAATTTCCCGCAGAGATTGCTGTCAAGAGTTGTGCTTTGATTGACAGCATGTTTTTCCCGCAGAGATTGCTGTCAGGAATTCCAAACTTACTGTCGCAGACTATATATCAAAGTTGCTGTCATTAGAATCTCCGCCAATGTTGCTGTCAAGTTGAAACTTGCTGTCGACTTAGGCAACATGATGTTTCCTTGTAACCTTACTGTCAGGGCTTGACAGTAACTTTTATTCCTTCTGTCGAACTTATGTATTTCTTGAGGCTTGAACATAATCGAACTTCTTCCAAGAATTACACTTATTACATGACAGTATTTATTTAAATTACAAGAATACATTTCAGGCTATGACAGTATGTTCTACTTAGTAAAAACTAAGTATACCAATAAAACTAGTTAAGTTGTCTATTCCATCACCCATAAATCCCAACATAAGGCCTACATAGCTGAAGGGAAGTGTTGGGATGATTCTGACAGTGATGGAGAAGAGCAGGAATTTTGTAACTATGCCTTGATGGCCAATTCCAAGGATGACACATCTTCATCAGACTCTCAGGTACCATCTCTCACTACTATAGACATGTCTGTTTCTGAGTATAAATGCATGATTGAACAACTATCTGTTGAGATGTTTAATATTCATACTAGTATGACTGCTGCTAATGAAGAAATTACTAAACTATCTACTGGAAATGAAATATTAACCAAAAAGAATGAGGAACTTGAGCTAACTACTATGCAAGTAGAAAACCTTAAGAAAGAAGTTGGATATCTGCAGAATAAGGTTCTATATGCTAGTCAAGTTGAAAAGGCCCTTAGGGATGAACTAGCTGAAAATGAATTCAAACTGAAAACTTTTAATAAATCATCTGGTCTAGTACAATCCTACTGTGAGAAGATTCAAACTAAACCCAAGGCTGCAATTGGACTTGACTATGACACTCTTAAACATAGGAAAGGCTATGCTGTCATTGAAGATGACATTGTTGTTCAGATGGAAGTGCCTCAGATTTTGAAAAAGGCTCAGACTCCAATTTTTAAAGAATCAACATTTGAAATTAATGAGGATGCCTTACTCATCAAGCAAATGTTGAATGATGAGGATGAGGCACAATCCAGTGAACAACAAGCGTCCTCTAAGAGTGAGAGTGTCAAGCCAAAAGTCAAGGAGCCAGTAGGTGATAGGTCAAGACCTAAGAAGTTTGTTAAGTTTGTTTCAGCTGGGAAGAGTGAATCTGAGAAGAAAGTGACTAAGAAGAAACAGAACAGAAATGGCAAGTTAGGGATTAACAAAGATAACAATTATGCTTATATGCCTAATGCCCCTAGGAAAACTTGTCAGAATTGTTTCAGTACCAATCATTTAACTCATGCATGCAAGAAACCTGTTGGTAGTGTGCCCAAACCTTTCTATGATTGTTCTGTGCCTCTAAGACATAGAGATGCTCCATTCTGTGATAAATTTGACTGTATGCCATGCAACATGAATGTTATGACTAGTTGTTTTAATTTGAGAAGGCAATTCATTGATGGTTGTATCAGTCACAACTCTCACACACACTACACAAGATCAAAGTCTTCGAGTCCTCCTAAAGCTAGGAAGGTACCTCTATCACCTAAGTCAGAAACCTCAGGTTCTAAGACTTCTAACAGTGACAAGAAGACTAACACCAAGAAAGTTCATAAGCATGTTGTTTATGATAAAACTATTTCTAAGTCACATGGACCCAAACTTGTTTGGGTACCAAAGGAGAAGTAATACCTTTGTGTTTGCAGGGCAAAGAAAGTGAAAAGAAGGTCATGTGGATTTTGGACAGTGGATGCTCAAATCATATGACTAGTGATATGGCCCTGCTATCACTGTACGAGGAGAAGGCTGGCCCAATGGTTGCTTTTGGAGATGACAGCATGGGTAACACATTGGGATATGGCAAGTTGAAAGTTGGAAATGTCATCATTGAAGATGTAGCACTGGTGAAGGGACTCAAGCATAATCTACTAAGTGTTGGTCAGTTTACTGTTAAGGGATTCAAGGTGGATTTTGACAAAGATGAATGTTTGATCACCCACAAGAAGACTGGTGATTTTGCTCTATCTAGAGTAAGGAAAGGAAGCCTGTTTGTAGCCAATATGGACTCTGCAAACAAGGACAAAATTTGTTGCTTCTACTCAAAAGCATCAAATGAAGATTGTTGACTGTGGCACAAGAAATTATCACACCTGAACTTCAAAGCCATTAATTCTCTAGTCAAAAGAGAGTTAGTGAGAGGCATGCCCACATTTGAATTCTATCAAGAAGGAATGTGTGAGGCTTGTCAAAGAGGAAAAATGAAAAGATCAAGCCACAAGTCAAAGACAGTGACATCAATAACCAAGCCCCTACAACTCATTCATATGGACTTGTTTGGGCCTGTCAATATTATGTCACTAGGAAGAAAGAAGTATGCCTTGGTGATGGTTGATGACTTTATAAGGTATACATGGGTGGAATTTCTGGCATCAAAAGATGAGGCTCCACAAGTAATCATTGAGCACATAAAGAGAGTTGACAAGGAAGCAAAGGCCAACAATGCAAGTGTGATTGCATTAAGAAGTGATAATGGAACAGAGTTCAGAAATGCCATACTTGAAGCATTCTGCAAAGAGAAAGGAATTTCTCAGCAATTCTCAGCTCCAAGGACTCCACAACAAAATGGAGTTGTTGAGATAAAGAATAGAACTCTAATTGAGGCTGCTAGAACAATGTTACTTGATGCAAAGATGCCTACTTGTTTTTGGGCTGAGGCTGTGAGCACTGCATGCTATATCCAGAACAGAACCCTCATCAACAAAAACACTGGAAAGACACCTTACAATTTGATGACTGGAAAGAAGCCTACTCTAAAGTATGTTCATACTTTTGGAAGCAAATGCTTTGTATTGAAGGATAATTCTGAATATGTTGGAAAGTTTGATGCAAAGGCATTTGAAGGAATTTTTCTTGGCTACTCTATGGAAAGAATTGCATACAAGGTTTATGTCATCAGTCAAAAGAAAATTATGGAAAGCACAGATGTGACATTTGATGACAGCAACTACCTGGATTAGAAGAAGCCAATAATGAAGATAAAGATCCATTGAAGTTTGAAAATCTAGATGATTCTGATGAAGAGATCGAAACTGGAGGTGAAACTCAAGTTCAACAAACTCAAGTGAATGATGATACAAGAGAAGAGTTTGTGTCAATCAATAGTGGAGAAACAAGCATCCAAGACACACCTGTAAATAGTGGCAACCTCACAGGGGGGGAAATGAGAATGATCATGACTTGGATGATGAAGCAACATCAAGAATGAGAAATCAGACTGAGCATTCAAGGAAATGGGATAGATCACATACTGCAGAGCAAATTATTGGAGATCCTAATGTAGGAGTAAGAACTAGGAGAGCAACTTAGAATGAGTGCCTCTATGGCTGTTTTCTATCTCAGGTTGAGCCTAAGAAACTTGATGATGCACTGTTGGATCCAGATTGGATTATTGCCATGCAAGAGGAGCTGAATCAATTTGAAAGAAACAAAGTATGGGAACTTGTGTCTGCACCAAAGAATAGAACCATTGTTGGGACAAAATGGGTTCTGAAGAATAAGATGGATGAAGATGGTGTAATAGTAAGAAACAAAGCAAGGTTGGTTGCAAAAGGATACTCTCAACAGGAAGGCATTGATTATGATGAGACATTTGCCCCTATTGCTAGATTGGAAGCCATCAGAATATTCTTGGCATTTGCTGCTCATTCAAACTTTAAAGTTTATCAAATGGATGTCAAAAGTGAATTTCTGAATGGAGAGTAGGAAGAAGAAGTTTATGTGCAGCAACCACCTGGCTTTGAGGATCCACACTTCCCAGAATTTGTCTACAGATTGCTTAAGGCATTGTATGGACTTAAGCAGGCTCCAAGGGCATGGTATGATACTCTATCACAATTTCTCCTTGAAAATCAATTCACTAGAGGCACATTGAACAAGACACTGTTTTACAAGAAGCATGGTGATGATATTATCCTAGTTCAGATCTATGTGGATGATATCATTTTTGGCTCTACAAATGAGAAGCTGTGTGAGAAATTCTCTAAACTCATGCAGAGCAGATATGAGATGAGTATGATGGGACAGTTGACATTCTTTCTTGGGTTGCAAGTTAGTCAAAGGAAGGATGGTTTCTTTATCAGTCAAACCAAGTACATCAAGGATTTATTGAAGAAGTTTGACTTGGAAGACAGCTCACCTGCAAAGACACCCATGGCCACTGCCACTAAATTGGATGAAGATGCTAAAGGCAAGAAAGTAGATATCTCAGTCTACAGAGGCATGGTTGGTTCTCTACTCTATCTCACTGCAAGTAGGCTAGACATCATGTTTGCTACATGCTTGTGTGCAAGGTTTCAATCAAATCCAAAGGAATCACATTTGATTGCTATAAAAAGGATCTTTAGATATCTGAAGGGCACTCCAAACTTGGGTTTATGGTATCCTAAGGACACAGGGTTCAATCTGGTTGGTTATTCTGATGCTGATTATGCTGGATGCAGAGTGGATAGGAAAAGCACCTCAGGTAGCTGCCAGTTTCTTGGACAAAGGTTAGTCTCTTGGTATAGCAAGAAACAACAATCTGTGTCAACTTCTACAGCTGAGGCTGAATACATAGCTGCTGGAAGTTGATGTGTTCAAGTGCTTTGGATTAGAAATCAACTTAGAGATTATGGACTTGTGTTGGAAAGAATTCCAATCATGTGTGACAACACAAGTGCAATCTCTATAGTTGCCAATCCTGTCAATCATTCTAGAACAAAGCACATTGACATCAGATATCATTTCATTAGAGAACATGCAACTAATGGTACCATTGAGTTGTATTATATCTCTACAGATAAACAACTAGTTGACATATTCACTAAGCCATTAGATGAAGCCACCTTCACAAGGTTGGTTAGTGAGATTGGAATGTTGAATTCTTCAGATTCTGGCTAAGTGAATATATCATCTAGATTGTTGCAGCAGTAAACACTTACTTTATCTAAATTCTAAATATTTTTGGAGTAAGTGTTGGCTGAAATATGATTTATAAATATTTCAAATCTGCTGCATATGTTGAAAAATCATATTTTGTCAACTTGAAATTTCTATGAAATTTTGAGAAAATCACTGTTTAATTTGCTAGAATATTCTTCATTGAATATGACTGGTAAATTTTAAAAGATAGTGAAAATTAATTTTTGTGAGTGATGAGTATATTTCGATAAGTCGGACTTCTCGAATGGTTCACTATTCGACATCTCTAATAAGTCTCATTAGAGCACTCTCGAGTTCTCGAATAGAGTCTTTTAGAGATATCAAATAGAGGTATTCTTAACTTCTCGAATATGGTAATTGAGTTCTCTAATGACTGAGTTCTCGAATACTATATTTGAGTTCTCGAATCATTTGAAAAGGCTGAATTCTCGCTGAATCTCAATCGATTTTGGATTTTTGTATGAAATTTTAATTCACTCATAAAAACACATTTTATTTAATTTAGAATTATTTCTAAGTTAGATAACTGCCAGCTGTGAGTTACCATCTGCTTGAGATATCGAATAAGCCTTTCTTGACTTATCGAATAGTTGTTTCTACTTCTCGAATGCACTACAAGAAAAACTCGATCCTGCAACTGTTTTTCACCGTTGTCTGACCTCCATTTTTTTCGTTGTCTATCCGGCAGTTGTCTGATTGAAATCAGACAATGGTTTTTTACCCGATGGATAGAAGAAGGTAACACAACAGTTCCACAACCGTTGTCCAACAGATTGCAAGATAACGCCCCATTTTTTGGACGCCGTTGTATAACACCTAGAAACAACAACACTATGTTTTTGAAAACCGTTGTCTGAAATGAAGTCAGTCATGTGTTTTAAAAATAACATCTATTGTTGTTCAAGAGTTAAAACAATGGTTCCTTAAATAGAAAGAGTTGTAAGAACTCTAACACTACAACATATATGCTAACAGATTTGCTGATACCCTTATTTCCCGTTGTGAAGAGTCTCTACATACAACGGTTTTATATAAAAAAGAGTTATGTGAAAGGAGTCCTATAATGGTTTCTTCTGAAGCATGGCTATTGTCTCATATGATTTTTAACAACTATTATTAAAGATGCCTTCATTGGCTAAAAATAGACTAGACAATGGTTTATTTATGAAAAAAAACTATGCTAGACAATACGATAAACACTCCAAAATTATTGTAAATTATACATTACTTAAAAAAAAATGTCAACATTGTAGATTTACTACAATCATTACATAACCATCAGAAATGGTCTAATATCTACTAGACCAATTTATATACAAATCACAATCTTCATGTAATGTTAGCAACACATAACTAAAATTGCATTTTGTTTGGAACTCCTCTTCTTCAACAGCAACTCGTACTCTTTCAGGAAACTTGTTGTCCTTGAAAGCTTTGACAGTAACTGGAAAACCATTAGCCATTATAAAATAAAGATGAGGAAGTAGAAGAATAAACTGTGCTGATGCCCATGTATTAATACTAAAACTTGCTGCTTTGAGATGTAGGTAACAAAACAAACCTGATAAAAAAGAACCCTATAAGCATTCAAGTCATGATATAACGAATGACCTTCATTGCGACAATAATCCAAGGCTTCCGCAATATAAAATGCAACCCTTAAGCGCATGGCCCATTCAATGGTTTGATTTTCCCCTGTCATAAGAATGAAATTTGTCAAACAATTATAAGGCAAAAGTTTCAATTTAGACAGGAGCATGTATGAAAGTATAAAATGGTACAAAGAATCTCGACTGAAATATATGACACTACAAGTACGAAAATACACTGCTTTCCAAATCATGCCTAGTCCACTCAACAGAAGTAATAAAGCAATTATGTAAATTATATATCTTATAACAAGAGAATTTTGGATTGAGTGTACTACATATCTTTGCATAGAACAAATTCTTACTATCCTTACCAACCAATATATTACACTTCATGGAACATTTAACTATTTATCACAATAATAGAAGACCTGATTATCGCGTTGTCCAGAAAAGAAATGCACAAACAGAGAGCTTCTACCTTGGCACATTCGCATAATTTCTAAACCAATCATTTGTTAGGTCTCATTTGCGAGGCAGGGGGTGGGACACTTGGTAACTAACCTCGGATAGAAAAATTAAAATAATACAGCTTCGTGGATAGTTAATACTAGGTATAATATGACTAAACCATATAAGTAATTATCAACCTGATGTGAAGTTAATTAACATTTAACAATGCCATTTATACTATAAAAATCTTTAAAGATCAAGCAAAAAAGCTACTAGTTATATACATACAGTGAAACAAATGCGAAGACATATCTTTGAATGATTTCATTACTCATCTTGTAACCAGACAAAAAAGTTCGAAGACAGAACACAAAAACATTATTTACTTGAATTACCATGAACGAATATCACTTCTGTTGACTCTTAGAATGTTCTCCCGCAAGGCCAAACCTGTGTACAATAAAGCAACCAAGCCTGCCAAGGCATTTCAGTTTGTTTTCGACTGATAAAGTAATTAAAGAAGGCAAAAAAGATATTAAAAGCATAAGCATGTATTACCTGGTAAAGCTGAACTGGTAATGCAGGCAAACATCCATCCCATGTCCACGACCTTAACCAAAGTAGCAATAAGGGGAACACAAGAAACAGCAGTGCAGTTCTATCATGTCAAATATAGGTACTAAAAGTAGTCAATTACAAAAGTGTGCCTTTAGAAGAATATTAAAAACAAGTATAATATTTCAGCAAAGGTGGATTGTCTCCTTATTCAATATTCTCTAAAGCCTAAATTGCAAACATGCGAACTTAATATTCTCTATCAAGTATATGTCACTATCTCTTCCAACACAGGGCACACCTCACAATATTGAAACATTCTTTTAAAAGATACCAGCAGAAAACATCACATCATTCATCATCACAAAATTTTCCTTCAAACAAAATAAGTTATAGCACACACTTGAATAGCATTGTTCATAGAGTTCGCATCTAAAAATTCCACAAAGCCAAAGGGAAATCCTTGTTGTTGAAAGGATATAAACGAGTTAACAACAGCTGCCTCATGTAACATAAAACAATAGACATGTTCTATGTGTTAAAGTTACCTTATTACTCCTGACTTGGACTCCGGCTTGTTTAATAGGCCCAAATCTCTTAAACTCCATCTCAAGCTGATCAGGAGTCACGCTTGGAGGCAAATTTTTAACATAGATAGAGTGTCCTTCACCTACAAGAAGTAGAATATCCTCAATTAAATGTTGTATAGATATGAGCATGAAGTACATAGATATAGGATAGCGAAGAAACTTATATCCATGGTCAAACACGTTAGCTGCAATGGTTGCAACAAACTGGATTTAACTCCCTGATATGTTTTTAAATAACTCTAAAGCAAAAAATTCATGAAACAATAATAATGAAAAGTGTACACACCTTCATCAGCGGCATTGCTACTTGCTGGGGCTTGAAATATGATTCTCTGTTTGCTGAGATTCAGAAATTGGTACAGCTTTTGGAGTTAAGGAAGTGAAGTTAAGGAGACAATCCACTGTCCAATCGATCCAATTAAGCTTCGATTTTGCCTAATTGAAAAACAATTTGGAGGATTCAGTGTTTGTATTTTTTACGCCTCAAACTAGGGTTCTTATTCAAGGAGGAGATGGTTTTTTAGAGGGGGGAAGTGAGTAGAGAAGGGGAAGTGAGAAGAGAGAGAGGGCTGGTGAGGTGAGCAGCGAGAGAGAGTCGGAGATGGTGAGGGAGAGTTTGGAGAGGTGAGCAGGGAGAGAGATGTTGGGGAGAGAGAGATAGATGTGAGAGTGAGGTGTTTATGTGAAAAAAGGGGGAGATGTGAATAATTTGGGGGGGGGGGGAATTGGGGGGAAGATGTGAATAATTGGGAATAAGTTGGGGGGGAAATTTTTGGTTAAGGGGAAATATTTGATTGATATTTTTAAAAAAGGTATAAATAATATTATTAATATTATTAAATATTATAGAAGATTAGTTTAAATTTTTTTATTTTTTTGGCACATCACTGAAATCAATATATATTATCATCCGTATGGGTTTTTTGTCGAAAAAAGATTTTTAAAAAATAGATTACATTCATTCGGGACGAGACTAGTTAGAAGTAGTAGTACTTTTGGTGAGTTTATAATATAAACTCATACAAGAATAATTTTAAATATTATAATTTTTTTGCTCATTTTAGTGTTGGGAAAAAATAATCTAAAAATAAAAAGGTCGGGTTGTACGAGATTTTAACAAAAACATTGGAAAAATGATTATTCTTGTATCGGGACACGATCCAAATTCACTGAATAATTTTTTTGAATATTTTTTTCGACGATTGAACCATATGGATGTTAATAAACACCTATTTTAGTATTGGGAAAAAATTATCGAAAAATAAAAAGGTCGGGTTGTATGAGATTTTAACAAAAACGTAGGAAAAGTGATGCTTCCTATAATGGGGCACGATTCACTGAATAATTTTTTTGAATGTTTTTTTCGATGATCGAACCATACGGATGTTAATAAACACCCATTTTAGTGTTGGAAAAAAATAATCGAAAAATAAAAAGGTCGTTTTGTACGAGATTTTAACAAAAACATAGGAAAAATGATTATTCTTGTATCGGGACACGATCTAAATTCATTGAAAAGTTTTTTTGAATATTTTTTTCGACGATCGAACCGTACAGATGTTAATAAACACCCAATTTAGTATTGGAAAAAATTATCGGAAAATAAAAAGGTCGGGTTGTACGAGATTTTAACAAAAACGTACTTCCTATAACGGGGCACGATTCAGATTCACTGAATAATTTTTTTGAATGCTTTTTTCGATGATCGAACCGTACGGATGTTAATAAACACCCATTTTAATGTTGAAAAAAAATAATTGAAAAATAAAAAGGTCGGTTTGTACGAGATTTTAACAAAATTGTAGTAAAAATGTTACTTCCTATAACGGGACAGGATCCAGATTCACTGAATAATTTTTTTGAAAGATTTCTTCGACGATCGAACCATACGAATGTTAATAAACCCTCATTTTAGTGCTGCGAAAAAATAATCAAAAAATAAAAAGGTCGGTTTGTACGAGATTTTAACAAAAATATTGTAGTAAAAATGTTACTTCGTATAATGGAACACGATCTAGATTCACTGAATAATTTTTTTGAATGATTTCTTTGACGATCGAACCGTATGAATGTTAATAAACCCTCATTTTAGTGTTGGGAAAAAATAATCAAAAAATAAAAAGGTCGGCTTGTACGAGATTTTAAAAAAAAGTTGTAAAAGTGTTGCTTCATGTAACGGGACACGATCCAGATTCACTGAATAAATTTTTTGAATGATTTCTTTGACGATCGAACCGTATGAATGTCAATAAAGCCTCATTTTATTGTTGGGAAAAAATAATCAAAAATTAAAAGGTCGGCTTGTACGAGATTTTAACAAAAAAGTTGTAACACGATCCAACTTCACTGAATAATTTTTTTGAATGATTTCTTCGATGATCGAACCGTACGAATGTTCATAAACACTCATTTTAGTGTCGGAAAAAAATAATCAAAAAATAAAAAAGTCGGGTTGTCCGAGATTTTAACAAAAACGTAGAAAAAGTGATGCTTCCTATAACGGGACACGATCCAGATTCACTGAATAATTTTTTTGAATGTTTTTTTCGATGATCGAACCGAACGAATGTTAATAAACACACATTTTAGTGTTGAGAAAAATTATTAAAAAATAAAAAGGTCGGGTTGTACGAGACTTTAACAAAAATGTAGGAAAAATGATGCTTCCAATAACGGTGCACGATCCAGATTCACTGAATAATTTTTATGAATGCTTTTTTCGATGATCGAACCGTACGAATGTTAATAAACACCCATTTTAGTGTTGGGAAAAAATAATCAAAAAATTAAAAGGTCGGGTTGTACGAGATTATAACAAAAACGTAGGAAAAGTGATGCTTCCTATAACGGGTCACGATCCAGATTTACTGAATAAATTTTAAAATCTTTTTTTCGATGATCGAACCATACGAATGTTAATAAATACCCATTTTAGTGTTGGGAAAAAATAATCGAAAAATAAAAAGGTCGGGTTGTACGAGATTTTAACAAAAACTTAGGAAAAGTGATGCTTCCTATAACGGGTCACGATCCAGATTTACTGACTATTTTTTTAATGCTTTTTTCGACGATTGAACCGTACGAATGTCAATAAGCACTCATTTTAGTGTGGGAAAAAAATAATCAAAAAATAAAAAGGTCGGGTAGTACAAGATTTTAACAAAAACGTAGTAAAACACGCAAACTGTTGTTTAACGATTTAAAAGTGTAAAACATTACGCAACGGTTTTTATGAAAAACCGGTGTTGTGTTTCACTATCACACAACATTTTTTTTATTAGAAAACCGTTGTCTGAGTATTTTATAATTTCCAACCAAATCCAATTCAAAATTTTCATTATTTCCCACCAAATTCAATCAAATTATTTCATATCCCACCAAATATTTCATTATTTCCCACCCACATCAATTCAAATTTTTCAGTAGTTCAGACAACAGTTTCATAAAACCATTGTATGTAAGCTTTCTTTTTCACAACAGTATGTAAGATCCGTTGTTTAAGTTTATTCACACAATGGTTATAATAAACAGTTGTTTGAATTACACAACGTAAAGACCAAAACCGTTGTCTCAGGCTACTATTAGTTAGTTTATTAACAACGGTTTTGGAGTGTTGTGTTAAAGATGTAAGAAAACATTGCAATTTAAGAACTGTTGTCTGACTAAATTGGAGGACTCCACATAGACAACAGTTTGCAAAAACATGGATAATAGTTGTCTGTTCAACGTCTCACACAACAGTTTTACGAGGACAAAACATTCACCGTTGTTTGTTTTTTCGGGACAACGGGTATTTGTTTAACCATTGTGTGAAAAGTGTTGTATGATCGAGTTTTTCTTGTAGTGATGCCTGACTTGTCGATACAAAACATATATCTAATCGACAATTCAAGTACTTCATACTTATACAATTCTACATCTATTCGGTTCATTTCATTCGATTTCTCAAGCATCTAAACTCTCAAAACCTCTGAAAACCCTAACTGCAAAACGTAATTTCTTCTTCGATCTTCATTTTCTTTCTCTCTCTATACAAATGGCAAACACTCAACTCACCATACCCACTCAGACCAATTTCATTGCTATAACAAACGATGTGGAAGCACCAAATGCGAACTTCAAGTGCTTTGTTCGCTGGATGTCTGAATCATATATCAAGAATGCTCTATCAGCCAACCCAACTCTGTATCTGGACCTACTAGAACAATTTTGGAGGACTTCCACCGTGGAAGTCATTGCTCTTGAGAATGCTATAACCCCATATGTAGTCTACTGCAAAATTCAAGGAAATGATATCACTATCACTACATCTGACATGAATAAGGCACTGGATTTACAACAAGAGGAGTATGACATACTAGCCACAAATGCACAGTTAGAAGAATTCTTTGAATTTATCAACTACTCAGATGCAATCAATCTTGGAAAGTTGAACAGAAAGAATCTAAGGAAAGAGTGGAGCTATATATTTGCAACTCTCCTTCAAGTCTTCACTACCAGTAAGTCTAGTTTTGACCAAATCAGTGCACCTGCGCAGTAAATTGGCTATGCTTTGGCCTATGGGAGAAAGATTGATGTTGGACAAATCATTCTACAGGAACTATATGGGAGACTTGGTAAGAACACAGCCAAGAGAGGTACTGAAATTTTCTTTCCTCGTTTTATTCAATCTGTACTCAATTTTGTAGATAATAAATTAATTGAATTGCCTGGAATAGATAAGACTAGAATAGGCTACCCTAGATCCATGACCAAACTCATTTTTGGTAATTTGGAGACTAGGAATGATGTGTATGTAAGACTCAAAATAACTCCCCATATGGAGAGTCTATTTAGGACTTACCCCCACAACATGCCAATATTTGATTCAAAATCTCAGTTAGCACAACCCAAGCAAGTAGAACATAATGCTAACCCAGGGCTTGCTAACCAACCCTTACAGCCAAACACTCTACCAAACATTGAGCCAACTGCATCATCCTCTCAAATGGGTGATGTTAGTAAAAAGAAGAGAAAGGAAATAGCTTCTGCACCATTAACCATATTATCTGAAGAAGCATTGGCTGTAGAATTAGAAAGTGAGGAACCTGAGTCACCCCTTATCAGGCCAAAGAAGAAGAAAACTAAAACCACCTCTTCAGTCACACAAATGGCTGAAGTTGTAAAGGGTGCATCTATAGAATCAAGCATCCTCCTGATAAATGGATTTTTATCCACTCGGATCGCTTCAGTTCGGCTTAAATTGATCGTTTGTATCTCAAGTATTGGTGTGTTTTAATGTGTTTTGTGAAAAATTGTGCAGGTTGTACTTCCAGGTGTAAGTATGGAATTTCCAGCAGCTATGTGGTGTTTTTAAACTCAAAGGAACAAGTGTCGAGAGTTGCATTGGAATTGGACGATAAATCAGAAGTGGAAAAAAAAATCAGTCTGTGCAACAAGGCTACGCGCGGGCGCGCCTGATTATCAAAGGATTGGAGCGCGGGCGCGCGCAAGAAGAACAACAAATTGCTAAGGCGCGCGGGCGCGCTGGAAGCATGCTTGTGGTGCGCGCGGCCGCGCGGGACTTCGACAGAAACTTCCTGAAATTCTATTTTCATTAGGAAATTGCCTTAAATCTTCTCCTAATCCATATGGCAATTGTTATGAACGATCAGAAGCTTCCAGAATTATGGTTAAACATGGGAATTGCAATTCTAATCCATTCAAGAACGGAAATTGCCGGAATTTTATTCTAATTCAAAGACGGTAATTACTTGGTTGAGGTGGCAACTTGGGGCTATAAATACACACCTTGGGGCACATCAAAATCATCACCTACACAACCACCCATCCACCAGAGATCAGATCTACTTCATATCACCTACACACCAATTCGTTCATAGCACGAGATCGAGAAGCCAAGGCGAGGATTGTGACGACAAGAAGATCTAGACATAGTTTTCTTGGATTCCTTTGTTTAGGCATATCGTTTGGATGCTTGTTTCATTCACGGATTTGTTCTCTAAACCTTGTTAAATTATTGATTTATTCATCTTTGTTATCTTGTTCGTTATCATGTTTTCATCAAATCCCATGGTGAGGAAAGGTTCAATTATGAGCTAATCGTTGTCGTGGGATCCTAGCGGATTTATCTATGTAGCTTAGTAGTTTGCATGCCTTAAAGATTTATGTGTGGTGAATTCTTGATATCCTTGTATGGTTGTGTTTCATGTATTTAGATGCGTAGCTAACATCTAATTTGTTAATCTCTTGCTAAACGAGAGTGGATCTTGAGATTTAGAACTTGTCATGCTAGCATAGGATAGGTTGATGTTTTAACATCATGATTTGTGGCGTAAATAGAGATATTATGCTGCCCTATGTGATCTAAGTGGATTACTTGTGCTTAAACCTTTATGTTTTCAAATTCTATAGAGATATAGGGTCTAAACATAATAGGTGTCTATTCATCTTCTATCTCTTTTGTGGATGTATGCGTAGTTTGGTACTAGTATACCGAGAGGTAACTTTTCATTAGTTAATTTAATTCTTAGTTGTTAATTTACTTCCTTAGTTAATTTTAGTTAATCAAAACCCAATCTTGTTATTTGTCTTAGCAGTGAATTAAAACCATACATTGTTGCATAGACACTAAATTGAATTAAAAACCAGATCTCTGTGGGAACGAACTTGACTTCTATCTATATTACTTGTGATCACGTGCGCTTACGTGTTTTTGTGTTAACAAGTTTTTGTGTTATTTGTTTATGCTTGAGGACAAGCATCGGTTTAAGTTTGGGGGTGTGATAAGTGGATTTTTATCCACTCGGATCGCTTCAGTTCGGCTTAAATTGATCGTTTGTATCTCAAGTATTGGTGTGTTTTAATGTGTTATGTGAGAAATTGTGCAGGTTGTACTTCCAGGTGTAAGTATGGAATTTCCAGCAGCTATGTGGTCTTTTTAAACTCAAAGGAACAAGTGTCGAGAGTTGCATTGGAATTGGACGATAAATCAGAAGTGGAAAAAAATCAGTCTGTGCAACAGGGCTGCGCGCGGGCGCGCCTGATTATCAAAGGATTGGAGCGCGGACGCGCGCAAGAAGAACAACAAATTGCTAAGGCGCGCGGGCGCGCTGGAAGCATGCTTGTGGTGCGCGCGGCCGCGCGGGACTTCGACAGAAACTTCCTGGAATTCTATTTTCATTGGGAAATTGCCTTAAATCTTCTCCTAATCCATATGGCAATTGTTATGAACGATCAGAAGCTTCCAGAATTATAGTTAAACATGGGAATTGCAATTCTAATCCATTCAAGAACGGAAATTGCCAGAATTTTATTCTAATTCAAAGACGGTAATTACTTGGTTGAGGAGGCAACTTGGGGCTATAAATACACACCTTGGGGCACATCAAAATCATCACCTACACAACCACCCATCCACCAGAGATCAGATCTACTTCATATCACCTACACACCAATTCGTTCATAGCACGAGATCGAGAAGCCAAGGCGAGGATTGTGACGACAAGAAGATCTAGACATAGTTTTCTTGGATTCCTTTGTTTAGGCGTATCGTTTGGATGCTTGTTTCATTCACGGATTTGTTCTCTAAACCTTGTTAAATTATTGATTTATTCATCTTTGTTATCTTGTTCATTATCATGTTTTCATCAAATCCCATGGTGATGAAAGGTTCAATTATGAGCTAATCGTTGTCGTGGGATCCTAGCGGATTTATCTATGTAGCTTAGTAGTTTGCATGCCTTAAAGATTTATGTGCGGTGAATTCTTGATATCCTCGTATGGTTGTGTTTCATGTATTTAGATGCGTAGCTAACATCTAATTTGTTAATTTCTTGCTAAACGAGAGTGAATCTTGAGATTTAGAACTTGTCATGCTAGCATAGGATAGGTTGATGTTTTAACATCATGATTTGTGGCGTAAATAGAGATATTATACTGCCCTATGTGATCTAAGTGGATAACTTGTGCTTAAACCTTTATGTTTTCAAATTCTATAGAGATATAGGGTCTAAACATAATAGGTGTATATTCATCTTCTATCTCTTTTGTGGATGTATGCGTAGTTTGGTACTAGTATACCGAGAGGTAACTTTTACTTGTTTCGTGTTATTCGATCAGATATCAAAACCATCGCATGTTTTAATTAAAGGCTGCAACTCTAAGTGAAGTAGATAATGAAACTAGGATTCCATGTTTATTCTCATATAAGTAATCTGATTTCAATTCTCATTAGTTAATTTAATTCTTAGTTGTTAATTTACTTCCTTATTTAATTTTAGTCAATCAAAACCCAATCTTGTTATTTGTCTTAGCAGTGAATTAAAACCATACATTGTTGCATAGGCACTAAATTGAATTAAAAACCAGATCTCTGTGGGAACGAACTTGACTTCTATCTATATTACTTGTGATCACGTGCGCTTGCGTGTTTTTGTGTTAACAAGTTTTTCCAATGCACCTACTTGTACAGAGTCAACACCTGGGAGTGATAAAGCTGGCACAACACTAAGTGGAGAGCACATCACATTTGAAACTCCCTCTACTTCTCAGGGGGAGTTGCCAAAATCTATTCCACAAGACACTTTTCTTCCAGAATCTACAACTGAAATTTCTTTGCAGCCTGCAACTCAAGCAATTGAGGAGCAAGGACTTGATCATCAAGAATTCTTCTCTCTTGATGAGCCAACAACTTCAAGTGACATGGTGCTTGACACTGTGCTCACCACCCAGGAACTACATTTAGATGGTGAGGGAATGCATACTAGGGCATATCCTGATGACACCATCACAAACACAGAGGATTCACTAGTCTTTACTAGAGACTCTGTGCCTGTGTCAACTACTGTTGTAACTCATCCCACTCCTGCGGAGACAACAGTAGTAGAGTCATTCCATCCAGTTGCAGAAGTTGCATCTGTAACTGAGGAGTCTAGCTTGCCTAGCTCTAGCACTAACTTGGCTCAGGCCACCTTGTTAGAATGGCTGAGGCCTGTGCAACATGACAGTGTCTCAGGATCATCAACTGTTCCACCACTATTGACGGATGAAGCACTTCATTGCTTAAATGTGGAACAGCTTGATGAGATCTCTAAAATAGCTCAACATCTCCTCACAGCAAATCTACCAAATGCCAACTATGAAGCTATTTTGCTCTGTCACAAAGAAGATGTTGAAAATCAACAAGAGAAAATAGCAGATGAGACTGAGAGAGATGGAAATATAGATGCATGGATGAGCACTACCAAAGAATGCACCCTGGCCGAGGCTCTGCAATACTTGAGAGAAGAATATATAACTACTCTTGGCTCAAATTCACGAACTCTCTCACCTACTGATGTCTATGAAGCCATGAATGAATCATACAAGGGAAGTCTAAAAGCCATTCACTATCTTAGAAAAGGGATGAAAACTGAACTTGCCAATATCTGCAGAGATACAACCAAGGAAGTGAGTGAGCTCAAGAGTAAATTCACAACTAAATTCCCTCCTCTAGCATCCACACTCAGAGAGATAAGGGAATGTAAAAAGACTTGCACCTCTGTGGACCATGAGCTACCTTCCTTGAAAGACAGCCTCACAAAGCTCACAAGTGAAATGGCCACTCTATCATCTAAGACTCAGGATGCCAATGCCCTTCTCAAGGTTATGTGGTAGAATCAATATGGTGACAAAGTCATCTCTGAGGTACATGTGCACAACATGAGCAAGTATGAAGTGGAAAGGCTCCAGAAACAATCACTCTCCTCTTTCAGAGTTGAACATCTCAAGCAATCAATGGAGAAATTGGAAAAGAAAGTGTTTGACCAAAAAGTCTTCAATGCTGAGCTGAAAGAATCTGTCAATCTTCTGAATGAAAAGTTGAACACTCAAGCTACTGCTCATGCTGGCATTCTTCTCAATCAACAACAGATGCTTTCTGCAATAATGAAGCACATGGGTCTCCCTCTACCTGAAGACTGTTCAAACCCAAAGGTCACTCCTAAAGCCTCTGTGCCTGACAACAAGCCTAAGAGGGAGAAGAGGACAAGGAATTCAAATCCAAAGGGGGAGAAACCTAAGGAGAATGGCATACAGCTAAATGAGGGTGGTCACCAAAGGGCTCCAAAACCTATAACTCATGTGCCAGGAAAAGGGAAATCCAAAGTTGATGAGCCTCCAACCACTCTGCCAGTTGTTACTCTACCAACTGTGCATGTCATTACTCCTGGTGGCCAGAAGCAATCCATCACAACCACAGTGGTTGCAGGGAGTATGCCATCTGACAAACCTCCATCCTCCATATCTGAAAGTGCCAAGCCTATAGAAGTTGAAGTCATTACTGCGACCAAGCTATAAGAAGTTGCTAATTCAAATTCTTATCATGATAAAGCCTTCTTGGAGTTTCTGAAAGCCACAAGGGAACAGGCTGGTGACACTCAGTTCTATTTGAGGGAGTTGAAGGAGCAGATTGACTACCTCACTGTCATTCCCAAGAAAGTCAATAACTTGTGGTTCAAGGAGATAATGATGGTATCCAAGTCAAAGATATGGCATTTAACTTTTGACACTCTACAAAGCCTAAAACACTCAGAGATAGATGCAATTCTTGAGCTTATTGAAAAGAGGAATGAGA